>VMYD01000091.1:4093720-4823338 GCA_007663325.1 Eucalyptus pauciflora
TGCGGAAGATAAGCCCGGGAATGTCACGTATCACCGATCAAAAGCACACCACGGATTCGAGCGTACCTTGTTGGCCACAGATTAAACACTGATGCCGTATTGAAGAAGAGATTTCAGTTCCGTTCGATCCGATGTCGAAGATTCGCCGTGGAGTGGATATGGCGTCGCCTCTTGGCCTTGGAGAGAGAGAGAGAATCTTGGGAGAGAAAAATGAACATACTAAATGCGAAAAGGTACGTTCATTCTCTTTCTTATCCCTTTTATAGGTGCCCTTTTCCACGGGCCTAATTCCCGTGGGCCGGGCCCTTAGGCCCATCGTGGCCGGGCCGACTTAGGCCCATGATTAAATCCTACATCTCACGTTCATTCTCTTTCTTATCCCTTTTATAGGTGCCCTTTTCCACGGGCCTAATTCCCGTGGGCCGGGCCCTTAGGCCCATCGTGGCCGGGTCGACTTAGGCCCATGATTAAATCCTACATCTCACGTTCATTCTCTTTCTTATCCCTTTTATAGGTGCCCTTTTCCACGGGCCTAATTCCCGTGGGCCGGGCCCTTAGGCCCATCGTGGCCGGGCCGACTTAGGCACATGATTAAATCCTACAGGAATTCATCCAGAAGTTGCAGATGTGATCAGACGCGCCAATTGGGGTCGGCCTCTAGCAAGATCAGAGTAACCATTCAGCATTCAGCATCCAAACGGCATTAACAGACAACCACAGACATGGAAGACAAGCATTTTATTCTCTGGCTTTGGTGATGTAATATGTCACCCCGCTGCTATAGAGTGCCAAACGTGTCTTGACATAGACTTACGTGGCTTCTCGAACTTTGGCTCTATTTTATTGCGCCAGTGAACTCTTCACAAAATGAGGGAAGGGTGTACTGACACGTGTGTGCTATGCAATAAATAGGGGAAAATTCCTCAATTAGTCTTAAACCTATCCTACAGCCAATTCAGCTCTAAACATTTCAATTTTGCAAATTTAATTGTAACCTTTGGTCCGAAATTTCAATGCAATCCTTCTAATTAATTTTCATCTGAAATTTCCAATATGGCAATCTAGTCATCACTAACCATCTTACATGGCATATCGCCACATTAGCAATTTTCAGCGAAAATTAGCCAGAAAGGCTATATTGGAATTTCGCATAAAAATTAAGATTAAATTAGTAAAATTAAAAAGTTTATGATTGCATGAGGACATCTAAAGAAGCTGCCTCATATTCAAACACTGAACTACCTATTACCGTTGTTAAACGGTGGTCCATTTTTGGAAAATCCTGAAACAAACTAGAGAAGTCTTCGTGCATGGAAAACACGCTGCCCTCATTTGCAAGCATTTTGCTTCATCAAATGCCAGCTATTAATGTCCTAGGCGGTGAAGAAAAGTCCGAAAGTATTGCTGGAAATGTGCTGTCCAAGTCAGTGTAAGAGGAGTCTAAGTTAATGTCAAAGTCGGTCAAGGCCTAGGCAGTGAAGAATTGTTAACGTGTCCAAGTTGAAGATTTGTTGGTGATTCTTCTTAAAGTCCGCAACAAAGGAGTTGTCTAGATTCTAAGTTGTTAATATCCAGCTGTATTATTGCTATGGCGGTGGAATTTACTGTAATGTTGAGTCGGTGAACTCTCCTATAATTAGAGAGGTGGACGTCCAATCTTGAGAAGCAGACCAACTACCTAACCTCGTCTCCTTTCTTTTATAGTACCAACTAATAATAGAAGCCTTTCTTTGTTCCCTGATCTCTCTTGCTGTATTCCACATACACAAATACAAACTTGGACACGCTTCCGCAAAATCCAACAATTGCATTACTTAAAAGACCGATTATGCAAACCAGTTCAGTACACCAAGCGTTTTCCAAACATCAAATATGAGATCATGGACACACACATTTTTTATTTTGCTGAACCGATCATCGACACACTGCTAAAACAGAATAAATGTTCAGAGACAAATGAAACTAATGACAAGATCATGAATTTTCTGGAAAAATAACGGAAGTACAAATTGGTCTGGCAAGAAACCGAAACCTTACTCTGCTGTGTGACCCTCGAGAAGCTGACGAATTAGCTTCTTGCTAATAATAGAAATGGCACTTGAGGGTGTCTGTGTTCCCAACACTTGTGGGGAAGCTTACTTAAATTCGATTCTGAGGAGATAATAAGAGGGATTATAATAACACAAAGAAAGCAGTGATTTGATTACTTACTTGTAACTTTAATAAGTGATTCTTTATCTCTTTGTTCGGCTTTCACCAGCGACAAATCAGATGTAAGATTTTTAACTTAACACTGTTCGTTGGATCGATTCTCGAGGAGTGTAAACTTTACTGAGAGTGTGCAAAGAATTCACCCTTGCATCTTTTTAGATAAAAGATACCACATGAGCTTAAACTATTGCAATTTATGTAATCTAGGCGTCAATTCCTCTCTCCAGCTCCCATTCCCTGTGAATCATCATTTTTTTTTCTTTAGTTTTTTTGACATTAATCTTCATACCTCCACATCACGGACCTTCCAAAAATCCCATTCAACTTCTCATCTTTATTCAGCTCAACGACTATGCTCTTTGTGGCTGAAGCCATTGATCTGAACATATTAGACACATATGCACGAATTATTAATGCCTATCATTTATGCATCCATTTTGCATAAACCTATCATATTAATGAATAATTTCAAGTAAGGTTTCAGAATCAAAAGGTCACTATGTTTCCAATCATCATCCAAAATCCCTAACTTGGAATTATTATTAATATAATCTTCTATGCAAAATAAATTCTTTAAAGTTACAAAAAAACTTCTATAAACTACCAACAACAGTTAATAATAACATAAGTAAATAATATTTGACATCTAATAATAATAGAATAATAATGCTTTCACATAATGCAACTAACATATTAGTTGCTACACCAACAACAACAAGGTTGAAAACATTTACATAAGATGTCCATAATGTATACTAAATAAAGACCAATCAAAACATCTAACACTAAGACAATATATGAACTGGGAAATATTCCTTTTTGTTCAATTTCTTGATCTTTTCTTCTTTAAATTCCTCAGACATTCTAGGCAGTCACGGTAAAACAGACTGGTATCCCTTAGGATTTCTCCTTTGAACATTCATCCCCCGCCGGATTGAAGTCATTCCATGGGTCGTAGTCTTTGTGGCTTCAATCCGGTAATGTTCATCTATAAAAGTCATTACTAGACTCCTATATCGAGTAACTCTGTTGACCTCCCATAGGCAAGTTAACACTCCTTGCCATATCGGTGGAAGAGTGTTCATGAAGAATCGCACCATCTCAGATTGTGGCATGGGACGACCATTCCATATAACCTCTTGTATTTTCCTGTTGACTTCGAGAACATGATCAATTAAGTCGTCACTCTCCTATCGATAATCAGTCAACTCAGCTATTAACCTATAAAGCCTTTCCTTTTGTTCATCGGTAATTGCGCGAATAGGTGTGTGCGCCTTAAGGGGAGGCATTGTTCCTGCAACAAATGCAAAACAAATAAGGGATTACATATAATCCACATAGACTTAATTGAAAAAGAAACACATTCTTTTCCTCCTCTCTTCGCTCTCCTTTTTTTTTTTTTTGGGTCAATGATCAAAGTCAACGATCAACAATTGAGGTCAGTGGTCAACGGTTGAGGTCAATAGGTTGGGTCGGTCGGGTCGGGTCAGACGGACCGACTCGGCATGTGCCACGCGCGTGCACGGGCATCGCGATTTGACGTCACAATGACATCAGCTGGCACGCGCCCCGCATGTGCACGCGCTAGCATCCGTGCTTGTGCCACACACATATGCACGCCAACGTCTACGCGCGTGCGTCGCACGCACCTGGGACCGAATTGGCGCGTGAAGCCGGTTCCTTTTGGCCGTGCGTGGCGGCGCATCCAACGGCCTCCGGCGGCGATCCACCACTCGTTTTTCTCATATTGACGAGAGCTTTGACCTACGCTATCAAAAACAAATTTTGATTTACAGAAAATCACAAATAGGGGTGAACAGTACGCGGGTGTCAGGATTTTTCCGTCCCCGATCGGTCGACGGCGATGTATCATGAAAATTTAATCAAAAGCAATTCACAAACATGAAAAGGGATCGGGAAACATGAACGATGGCTCTGATACCAATGTTGGGAATAACGGATTCCCTAAATCGGATCTGATACACAATCGAACCCCTAAAACGAATGCAGAAGATGAGCCCTGGAAGCACATGTATCATCGATTAAAAAGTATGTCACGGAATCGAACATATCTTATTTTCCACAGATTAAACACCAATGTTGAAGTTCGAGGAAGAATTCTGATCCCGGTCTACCGAGGAGCGTGCTGTTGCTATTATGGGGAGAAAACTCTAAAAAAGGCATATGTTCTTTTTCCTTGGAGCGTTCTATTGTCTTACGTTGTCTAGAGGGGGAAAAAGTGTTTTTCACGTACGTACGCCAAAAGGTACGTTCCTTTCCCTTTTTCACTTTCCCTCGAAGCGTCTCCTCCAAAGGATGCATCTCTTCAACGTAAAACGTTATTCCAAAAGACACAATCCCTAGTATCTAAACAACGCAACCTTTCACATCGCAATTGTTCCTCCATGGGCCCTTATCTTGCAGGCCGGGCTTTTAGGCCCAACATGGGCGGACGGGCCCACTTAGGCCCATCAACACATAAATAAAAATCATCACAGAGTTTTTACGTTCCTTGAGTTCTGTTTAGCGATATTTATTTTGCACTCAATTGCAATTCTTCTTGCGGACATGTAGAAGTAACAATCGTGACAATTGAATATCAGCCATTTTTGTTTCTAGGCCGCCCTAGTTCCACTTTTCAGCTTGACTTGTAGTGGATAGACGATCTCAGCTTGTTAAATGCTAGTGTTTATGACGGATGATAGCGTGTCTTCCAATGTTTTGGACAGCATGGAAAGCGGGATGTTCTGTTTGTTTCCCCAAGTCTGGCGTTGATAAATTGAGTTGGAACATTGCTTAATTTTTATGCCTATGAGCGGTCCTTGTATTGCCATTTAGATCCAATGACGCTACCTCATTGTCTCTTTGAACTTAATCCCGCAATTTTGCTTTTGCTTGATGGTGTTGGCCTATTACTGTCATAAATCATTTCTTTAATTGGCATTTCTCTGGGAAAAGTCGAAAAGAGCCATCGGTTGACAGCCGAAAGCTTTAGAGGGTACGCCAGTGATCCATGCTTCTGCCTGTTATCGTGTCCACCACACCTACATCACTATTTTTGCAGGTTTAGTAGATTGCAGTTATAGTTCTTTCTGGAGTAGCACGGGGAGCTTTTCTGGTGCCCCACCAATCACCCGGGTTCCAATTGGAAGTTCACTGCTGTAAATTTAGTACTTTGAATCTCGATTCTTTATTGACCACGGTTGTAAAGTAACACCGTTGAGTGCATCATTTGGTCTCGAGGGTGCTCGCAGTTGCTGCATTACAATTATATGCGGATAAGTACAGTTAAGTTAAAAAATTTTGAGATACAACGATCCGTGCTTGGATATTGTTTTGGACAGTTACTGTATTGCCGAGTTAGAAATGATCTTCTAAATCTTGATTATTTGAGTTGGTAACTTGAGAATGGATTGAGGTCTTTTTATTCTTTTACCTTTACAGTTTTGTCTTTCATCATATGTGCTCTCACTTGAGCACGTTTAACATTGGAATTCTAACACTAAGCGTTGTCATTACATCAAAAGGCATATCTTTTGAGTTAATTCCGATTTCACATTTTTATCTTAGAAACACTCTTCCCTCTGCGCAATTCGATCCATTCCTCCCCTTTTGTCATCCTAAAAGCTTGCCAATATCTGCTCCTTGTCCAGTTTCTCTGGGCTCGGCAAACACTCCGCATCGTTCTCAAGCTAAGTCGTTACCTGGAGAAGGCTTTTTCTTTTCATTTTCCACAGTTGGGTCCATTGAAGCATCCATATTATTTAAATTTTACCTACGTCGTTATATTCCAATATCATCTAGCAACCACGTTTATTGGATTTGGCCATATTTAATGTTACAAGGATTTGATTAACTAGAAAGTTTTGTGAAATTAGGAGTACTTGATTAGACAAATTAAAATTAAATTGGAGTTAATCAGCAAAGAGCGAAAGTATTAAAATTAAACCTAAAAATTCTTCCCTATTGTATGATTCGACTAGATTAGGGGATGAAGTACGTTCGGGTGATTTCACGCATATCATCAAGTAATCGAGTTCATCTCATCAATTTGATGAGCCTCTCGACAATTATATGAGTGCAAATAGACTAACACACATTACAAAAATGTCCATGCATAAGTTGCTTTATACATAGGAGAAAAAAGAAAACACATGATAAAATACATTCTCAATTACGTTCTCTTTTAAAAACAACATAAACTAATTGCAAGATCCGACAGCATATGGTTTTCACCTCAACCCGTTAGGGGTCGATGAACCCAGGTGTACAAAGATGAAAGTAAGCCAGTCATTCCGAATGAGAAATGCTAAATGTGTACTGAAACACTATGCTGTGGAATTTTGCTCGACTTGATAAAGTTAGTTCGAGTGCATAAATTGTAAAATTTTGTAGGATCAAATTTCAACCGTTCTAAAAATTTAAGTTATTAAATTCAAAGAGTTTAATATTTAGATATTCTAATATTCCACATCAAACGTACGCCAGACTTTTGCCAAATAATAAAGTGTAGGTGGAAAATACAAAATTACCGATACAAATAAAATTCGAAAAGATTTCAACTTAACATCTTTTATTTTTATATCATATGACAAGGCCAACTGCAATTCAATAATTATATATTTCACATAAATAAATAACCCAATCGCGCGTGACAAGACAGCGCCATTTATGGATTATCGAATATATTAGTATCTCTCTTCCCCGAAAAAAACCTCAAGATGCGACTACAAGAACCTTTTCTCGAGGGGGTAGGGGTTGCCGAGGCCGAGGTGTTGGCAGCATCTTCAGAACGCTCGTCAATGCTCGACTTGTACTTATCGGTCTTGTGAGCCAATAGCAGCCACACATGAGTGATGAGCTCACCTCCTCTTCTCAGTAGGTTGCCATGGTGATACACTCGACAGTTGTATGCTGCGTAACACAGCATCTCCACCCAAATGCTGCTGATGATCTCCCACTTGTTGCTCATCGTCCTCAGGTCAACCACGAGCTTCTGCACCTCCGACAACATGTCCCAGTCACGAGTAATCCTCGTCTCCTTTCTTGGTTTCACGGAGGGTGGCACCTCTCCATCCTGCGACAACAGTGCGCTAATTGCTTCTTTATAATCTCGGTACCTAAAGAAAGGCCTCAGCTTGCTACAAGCATACTCCAGCATAATTTCGGCAGTGTTGAGGGACAACATGTAGGGATGCCGGGACATGAGGTATATCATGTAGTCTGATAGGAGTTTGCTTCCTCTACAAGTAGCGGAGTTCTCTCTCTCCAATGTGTAAAGGATTTGCGTCGCGATGTGCCAGATAATGATGCTCCTATCAAATGTCATCTCGATGCTACCGATCAGTCCTTGTTTCTCTTGGACGTCGTGAGTCTCAAGCGTCCACTCGCCTCTTTCTTCGAAGGGCCCGTGGTTTCTTTTCTTCTCTAGCTCCGCCATCTTTTGAATCACCAGCACCTTGAGGCACGAGGGGATAGGCCGGCGGGAGCGAAACGGATACCACCTGACAATCTTCCTTTCGTCAAATCGATCAAGTACCGCGGCAATGAGCTTTGGACATTCTTTGCATAAAAGGTTGGGGTCTAACAAATTGAGCTGCCCTATCGACCTCGACCATCTTTTCTTCCTCATGCACCGATCGGCTAGACATGGAAGGAGCCTTTGGACGAGCGGCCCCTTAGGGTTCATACTCATCTTCACCACGGCCCAATCCGAAAAAGGCAGTACCATGATTTGGTAAAGCTCAAATGATGTGACTGCAATCAGCATTGCGTAGGTATAGGTGACACACATATCGATCAAGAAGGCATTCTTGAAGATAATGGCGAATCCACACAACGCAGACCCCAAGCAGAAGAAGCCGAGGAAGTGGCATATGAGGCTGATTTTGGTGTACAGAGTGGGCGTTTTAGTGTAGAGCACATCGAACATGAAGTTCAGCTCGATCTCGGCCATGGTGAAAGCACGGATGGCAGGGTAATCATCGATGGACATCCAATCGCGGGATATGAACTGAGGGTGGTACAGCCAGTTGTCCTGGTGGGGCTTCAGACTTTCGAACCGAAAGTGGGCCTTCAAGATGTCCTTTGCAGAGGCGAACTTGTCGTCCTCGGGAAACTCTTTGAACTTTCTCTGAATCTCGGATTCTTCGTTGATGTCCTCAGCGGTCACGCTCCAGTTCTCATCATACACAGAACGGAGAGCCTTGACCCACGCGAGCGACTTCCCAATTCCAACCAAGAACAAGGGGACGTACAGCCATGAGACAGAGGACAAGCCGCGCCCACATCGAACGAGAATCCAAAGCACTAAGAAAGCCGTAACCCCGATGTTAAGCCGCTGTCTCAATCCCAGCCGGTTATCTTCCACCGCATAGGCCGTCATGCTGTCTGTGTACCCGAGTTGCATCAGAAGCAGCGGGGCCAATAGACCTTCCAACACCACATCGTAACCCGGATTCTTAGGATCATCGATGTAGACAACAGTAAGCTTGCCTAGAGCCACTGTTGCAAAGTAAGAAAGCAGCAAGTATGTGACCCATATGACGGATCCAGCTAAATCCGATGTCATATATTTCCGACGGCTCCCTAATATTGCGAGAACAATCTGGCAGGCAAAGCTTAAGGTGAACAATAACTGAATCTCCCACGCCCCCCACAGGTCTTGAAACAGCAGCAACAGGGTTTTCAAACTCATGGCAGCTTCGTTCAGGTGTGCTCACTAAACATCAATGCAAATGCAGGGTGAGGTTCACATTGCTTACGAAGAACAATTACAAAGAGCTTGCACACGACTGCAGAAATTTATACATTATTGCATGCATTAATTCTCTCAATCTGTTAGAATCTCGCGCCGCTGAATCTAAGAATGTGCGCATTGCTCATCGTACTATTTATGCATAAGCAGGACTCTGGATTTTCATTCTGTATTGGATGCAGCATATGCGTGAAGTGACCCACCGGTCGACCAAAAGGGTGCGCAATTGTTTTTTTTTTTTCAAATGCTTTCTTAAGTTCTTTGTGTTTTACTTTATAATGATTGTCGGGCGTTACAAATAGAAAGGAAGATTTACAATGCAAATAAAATTCTTTTTGATAATTGTAAGCTTATTTAGTTCATTGAAAGTCCAGGCAAAGAGAGTACGTAGGTAGATATTTTTGTTTTTCTTAAGACTGTTTATTTAGACTTAAGCAAAAATAAAAAAAAAGTATTTCTTTTGTCTTTCAAAAATAAATAAAAAGTACTGAATAAACTACATATTAATAATTGAATATTGTGGAATTGTCGAGTTTTATATTTAAAAAATAGATTGATAGAAGGAAAAGGTCCGATCATAGTTATCCACTTTCCCATCTCTTTATGTTCATCTCTCTTTCCTTTCCTAGAGTTGTTGGTTGCATTTTCTTTTGCGACTCCACCTTCTATTTTTCTTTCTTTTTCATTTGTAATGTGTTCATCTCGTTCTTCACCATCTATGAAGAACCGTCGGTACAAATGAGTGCCGTTAGCCGTCCATCTCCTTATGAGTCTTCCTTGACTTTCAATATAATGAACTGGCTATACTCAGCACAATTTGGAGTAAATGGAAAATGTTGCGCTAAAGCATTTTCTCAAATCAGATAAAAATCTTAAAAGACTAATAACTTAAGAAAAATTCCTAAAGGAAAGAATGATCTATTCCAAGTAAATTTTCCAATTACAGGTGCAAAATAATGAACTTCTAAGCTTTGCTTTGTTGAAGCTGCTAACTTTTTATCATTCTTGAAAGGGAAAAAGCCACTAAAAACCCCAAACTTTGCCCAAAGTGACAAATTTACCCCAAATTTTTTTTTATGACATAAAAAACTCTAAAATTTGCTAACTGTGACACATTTACCCCAAACTTTTATTTGTGATACAAAAAACCTTGAACTTTCATTTGTGTTACACATTTACCCCAAATCATAGGGGCATTTTGGTCTTTTTACTTTTAAAAACTTTTTACTTTTTTTTTTTTACTTTTCTTTATTTTTTTATTTGTTTTTTCTTCCCTCCGCCGGCGTCCGGCCCTCATGGCTGGTGGAGGGAAGAGAGAAGAAAAAAAAGAAAAAAAAATAATAAGACAAAAATGCCCTTAATGGGGTAAATGTGTCACAATTTGCAAAGTTTGGGGTTTTTCATGTTACAAAAATAAAAATTTGGGATTTTTTGTGGCTTTTTCCTTTCTTGAAAACATCGACTATCTACGTGGGCTTGAGAATGCGAATTATTGGTCTTCCAATTGGTTTCGTCATCGAAGATTCTTGGCTTACTAATGGTAATTACAAAAAAAAAAAAGGAAATAAGGAAGAAGTTGTTTTTTCTTGTGCATCCGAAGATTTTACATTAAGATTTTAGTCACATATTTTTTTAGGAATTTAATTATGACATTAACAAATAATTAAGATATTCATTTAATGACAAAAGAACATTTTCTAACATTTTGAGTTTTGTTCATCTTTTACTGGATTTTCAATGTTGACTATTCGGGGATCGAACAAAGAAAACATGGAACTTTTTTTTTTTACCACAATTTTAGAGTTGGAACCTATCTGTGAGTTCTAATTCCGATTATGAAACCTACCCGACTTACTCTGTTGAGTCCACAGGTTCCACATATCCTCTACACGCCCCCAGCATTTAGTGTTGAAAGAAATTCGACCTAATTTTTGGTCTTGCCTTCATGAACTAAGGGCTTTTTCTTTTCTAATTTTTGTAATTTTATTACTTCAAATCTTTGTGATGTGTAGCAGAATAGATGCGTCGCCCAATGAGAACGCCACATTTCTACTTCTCCGTGGCCTTCTACCGTATGCTCCAAAATACAATACAACAATAGATTAGATGACTTCAGATGCATTTGCTCTCAGGTTGGATTTTCAAAATTTTAAGTAGAAGCGGCTTCTCAACTCCAAAAATAATTCCTGTAATCCTACGGCATTTCTAAACCTGCAGCTTCTTAAATACCATTCACGTAGGAAATATTGCATTCGATAGCACATTTGCTATACTTTTCTTGACATGGCAATCTTTAAATGTCAAACGTGACACGTTGTGAATGGTCATAATTTCTACGGGTAGTTCTTTCACCAATTGGAAAATGAACATTGATAACAAACATAAACATAAGCTATAACTTGCATAGAGCATGGTTAAGTGTACTGGCCAACAAATTAAAGTACGATAATCACTTGCCAAAACATCCAAAGCGCAACGAGCATACAAACATCTGTCCCTAAAAGTAATACGGGTTAGTAAGCACGACAAGCAAATGATGCAACGCAACACGAGACTAGTGCCACGAAACCTGAACTTAAGGGCTGATGAATCCCGGAAGCATGATTCAGAAGACGACACCGACTTCAGAAAAATTGGAGAAACTGAAGCAGAGAAAAGCAACGGAGATCTTCGTCCTAAGAAAAATCGTGAAGGAACAAGCAATAGGAATAGGTGACTTCCTCTCTTAGCTAGCAGAGCACTTGCGTCTTAACAGGTACATCAATTGACTGTTTGCTGGAACCTCCGGTATAAAGTAAGAAAAGGAAACACGAGGAATAAATAAAGACAGAGATGATAAAATAAAGTACGGCATGGGAATTTGATTATTTGCTTGCTACTTACGTCTGAGGCCCTTTTCCTCTTTTCCTTGCCTAATCGGTAAGTAAACATGCCTGAAGCTTCGGTCTCTATTTTTATGGTCACGCGTGATTCTCGTTCTATCTTGCACTATTAGATCTTGAATTAGGCAAATGATTGGCTACTCTAACACTAGCCTCTGGTCGTGATAAAATTACAATAAGACTTCAAGTTCGTTTTATTTCCTGGAAAAATTGACACAATTGGTAAATATTTGGTAAGGAAACTATTTTCAAGAAATATGGTTTAATTACCTTGTGTTTGGTAGGATTATTGGAATGAGCTATAAATCTTTTATCGAAAGTTTGGTGTCAGAAAACATACGGAAATTGTCGAATCGGTCACAAATATATTGTACAAATATCAATTCAATCATACACTTTCCAATTTTGCATATTTAGTAACATTTGTGCAAAATCCTAATATAGTCGTTTTGATCAGTTTTCGATGTAAATTGTTGACGTGGTGATTTGTCACATAATATAGCCAAAAATGATTGAATCATCAAGTTAGCTATTTCCAACAAATTGACCAAAAAGACTATTGAAATTTTG
Organism: Eucalyptus pauciflora; assembly: GCA_007663325.1. NCBI lineage: Eukaryota > Viridiplantae > Streptophyta > Magnoliopsida > Myrtales > Myrtaceae > Eucalyptus > Eucalyptus pauciflora. The sequence goes on from VMYD01000091.1 coordinate 4,106,141, forward strand.
TACAAAAGTTTATAATCAAATTATCATCCTTATAATAAATTTAGAACTAATTGACTAATTTTCCAGAAAACACTTAAATTGAGTTCAAGACAAACCTACAATGCACAGCCATGGGAACTTGGCAGTAGGACTCAAGACCTCGAGCCTTGGACTCGAGATTAGACTCGGATCGTCAACCCGAACTCAATATCCTAGGAGTTGGCCGCCAAAAGTTGATCCAAGAGCTTGTGTCCTAGATGCTTGAGTCTAGCCCTAGTGTCCAAAGCCTAGGTGCTATGGTCTAGGGTCTAAGCATCCAGCTTGTTGGTTAGGGAACTAGGTCTTGTGTATTAAATTTAGGAGGCGAAGAACCGCATAAGTGTCACAACTTTCGTATAATGCTTACTTGAATACTATAACTTTTGTTTTGTTCACTTAAGTGTCATATTAGAGTAAAATCGATCATTAAGTGCCATTTTCAGTTGATCATTCTATGTGCATTTTTTTAATTAATTTCCCATCTGACATGGATTTTTTAATTTTTTCCGTATTTTTTGAATTTTTGAATTTTTGAATTTTTGAATTTTTGAACTTTTGATTTTTGATTTTTTTTTTGTTTTCCTTCTTCCTCGTTTTTGGGGCCTGCAAGGTTGCAAATTGTAATGGCCTTGCCTAGGGCCTTCGCAGCCAAGGATAAGGGTTTTGCATTGAGTGAGGGTCACCAGTGACCCTCATTAGCCCTAAAAAAGAGGGGAAAAAGGAAAATAAAAATTCCTAAAATAATTAAATAATATTGAAAAATTATCCATGTTAGCACCACATATGCCACATAGGATGACTTGTCGAATTTTTTGGTGAGGCAAATCATTGAAGGCATTGAAGTTATCGATTTTTCAAATTTGTGGCAATCAAATGAAAAAAGAAAAAGAAAAGTTATGACACTCAAGTGAACATTATATAAAAGTTATGGCATTTACACCGTTCTCACCTCAAGTCCCGACATTGGGGTGTTCAATCTGACCACAGGGTATGAAGTTTTTATGAGAGAGAGTGTCTTAGCAATTGTGGAGGTCAAATTAGATTTTTGAAATTAAATGTCAATATTTTAAAAGCTTAAATATTTTTTCAAATTTGATTATAGATTGTTCATCTTGAAATATATTTTTTATTGACTCATTTTCAAAGCAATGCAAAAATGAGAAAAAATAAAGAACTATGTTCCAATAGTTAGTTTTCCATAAAACAAATGTACCCTTCATGGTTTTGAAAATTTACTCCCATACCTCATTTAGTGAGAATTTATAGAATCCATTAAATTAAGAATCCATTTGTTTCACAGAAAATGAATAACTTGGAAGACATGTTTCTAAAACTGATAGTCTGTATTGCTTATAAAAATGAATAAACAAAAGTAATTATTATTGTTGCCAAAATTTTTTAGATATAATAAATTATTGTCAATAATAAAAATAATTTTTATTGACTAATTATTTCAAGTGATACGCACAACATATTCTTAAGAAATATTTTTCAAATAATTACTTTTCTACAAAAAAAAAAATGGAGCCTAAGAAAACTAATATGAGTTGGCTTAATATACACTTTTGAAATCCAAGTAGGAAAAACAAAAAGCTTCGCGTAATTTGATATAAATAAATTAAACAACGAATAACGCTAAGTACAACAGACTGATGTGAAGACTATTTTCTTGAAGCCTTTTTGAGCAGAGGACTCCATCCACCATTCCCCATTGCGCCTTTATTTTGATTTTTTTATTTTTTTTTTGGTCGGACGACATTGCTTTGACAAAAGGCTCCATCCACCCCTCCAAAATTGGCTTGCTGCTAGGTTCTATGGGCTCCTCAGGTATTCACTTTTCAATTTATTTGAGTGGATTTCAAGTCAGTCAATAATTCTATTTACACATCCGTCCTCCCTCATCTTCACTTCGCTTAATAAAAAAAAGTTCATAATGAGTTCCAATCGATAAGATTTCTGAGTAATTGTCGAAATTTCCTCTATAAATTTAAGAAAAATTACATACAGTAAAATCCTATCAATATCAAGTTAAATATCTAATTTAATTTCCGTGATATAACAAAAAGAAGTGCTGAACTCTATATGGCACCTCATATTGCAATCAGGCTCTCTGATGGTGGTCTGGTCAATATTCTATCTCTTGGAGAACGATAAGTGTTTGGGCTGCTGATATTAGGTTGCTTGTGTGTTTTTACTTCAATCACACTTGATTGCACGTTTCAATTTTGTGTTATTTTTTTAGAATGGTTGAATGAAATCTAAAAATCTTCGATAGGTTACCATAGCATTAGTTGGCACGTAATCGAGTTAGGTTCCGAAAAGACATTAGTCTTATGATCAATGTAATCAAGTCCCTATTCCAAGATCTCTAGTTGCGTATGAAATAAGATATTCTCCAGTATCTTATTAGATTTCTAGTCAACTTAAATAGACTTGTGACGACTCATTACATAGAAATTTGTCTAGAATTAATTTGAATAGAGATCAAATATCTAAACATCGTGCAAGGTATGAATTTAAGAAAATTCAAGTCAACTAAAGGCCGTTAGCCTGAATTTGACAATACAGCTAAACTTAATTCTCTTCCCTATCGAGAATAGGTCGCGACACATAGTATAATCACCACCCGTAATGGTCGCCCTTTGCTATGACGGTGATGACCTCTATAGTGAGGTTCGCCTGACCATGGCAGTCAGTAGTGTAGGGTGGTTGCCTCTTTCGAAATGGTCATAGAGCAACCACCACAATATGGAATGGGTTTGACTCGCGATTGGTGGCAACATGGGGCGGCCGCCATTGCCACGGGGCAACCACTGTTGGTCGCCAAAGCAAGTCAACAATGACGGTGGTCCATAGTGGCCAGATTTGGCAGACCCACACGATTAAGAGAGTTGTAAACACTGCCTAGGGGGCACTTAAGGTCCCGCGTCCACCAAGTGCATTGTTTTTGGTCTATTTTTCTATTTTTGGGAATAAATTTGAAACATAAATTTATTTAGTAACTCAATTTCATTTTTCTGGATTGTCCCGAGACCTACCTACTGCTCTTGGGCTTGGAAGAACTTGCTTGGCCTCCGTGATTTGATCCAACATCATTTTAAGTGGCGCATTGGTAATGGGCTTTCTATCTCTTTCTGGTTTGATTACTGGCACCCTCATGGCCCGCTTTACAAGTTGTTCTCTGACCGAGAAATCTACTGCTTTGGTATACCAAGGCTCACTTCGGTAGCTACAGCTTTATCTGGCTTGCCCCTCCCTACTGTTGCTGCATCCTCCATTGTGAGTTGGGATGATCCCCTTCCAAACCTCAATGATGCTAATGATCGTCTTCTATGGCTTGGTCATTCCTCAGGGGTGTTTTCTATTGCCTCAACTTGGAACCTTCTAAGGCCGCGGGGTCCTGTGGTCCCCTGGTCGAAATTTATATGGAACCCCTCTTTACCTCCTCACTATCAAACCCACTTATGGTTAATCTCCCGCAATCGATTGCCAACCCAGGTCTTGTTGCTTGCTCATGAGAGAATCCTGGATGTTTCTTGTGCTTTCTGCTCTTCTATGCTAGACTCAGTTGACCACCTTTCTTTGGTTGTTCTTTCACCGGTCATCTTGCATCCTTTTGGGCAGCTAAATGTAACCTACCATGGCAGAATCATGCTTGGAAGGACAATCTTTTATGGGCTATCGAACACATTTTTTATGCGAGCTTCCACCAATCATTGGCTCGCTTTGCCTTTGCTGCCTTATGTTATATCATTTGGAAAGCGAGGAATAACATTATCTTCTGCAATCAAAGATTATTCCTCTCGGCTTTAAAGGATTACCTTTGTAAAGCCGTCAATGATAGGGCCTTAACCCTCCCCAAGGTCCCGGACAACCCCTATAATAGAAGACTTCAACTTAGTTGGGGGATCCAGCCCTCCATCTTTGATTGATTATACTGACCGTTGGCTGCGGATTTATTTGTGGTTGACCCTCCTTCATGGAGCTTTAACGAGTCTTCCCTGGTGGTGTAGCTTGTATTTCCAGTTTGGTGTCCCATATCTTCTTTTCCTCTTGTTGTCTTTTCCTTGTGCGGGCTACATTGTTGTATGCTCTTTCCCCTTGTCTCCTTTATTGGCCGATGTTTTGGCCTTCCTTTGCCGATGCTGCTTTTATTTGCATTGTATCTCTCTCGCAGCTCTTCCCTCCCCTTTTTTCCCCTCTAGCCCCCCTCCACTCGTTTAGACTTCCTGTCTTTTTGAGTGTAAGCTGGTGCCATGGTCCCCCTTATTTACTGTTGTTTAGCTTTTGCGCCTTTGTCTATTTATACTACTTACCTTTTACAAAAAAATAATAATAATAAGAAATAAATAAATAAATATTTTAGTCTAGAAATAGGTTAGGAATAGAAATGAAAAGTAAGTTTTTTTTTACTGTTTTATTTATAGAACAAAAATGAGAAATAAAAACTCTTCACATTACTTGCCCTTGCTACTAGCTGGTTGGCCACTTGCCTCCATCTACTGTCCACCACTCATCGGCCGTCGTTTGCCTTATGTTGCTCACCTCATGTTATTGCCTACTAGCTGCTAGGGAGGGAGGAATTTTGTATTATTATCAAATGAATTTTTGTTCCATGAATAGAAATTTTGTAACATAAGTTTTGTGTTATTATCAAATATAAAGTTTTGCTTAGAAATCCATTTAGAAATAAAAAAACAGAAAAATCTAATTTTGGCTAGAAATAGGGTCTGGGAATAAAATGATTATTGTTCGCGCCTCAAGTGTCGATAGCTATGCATAGCAGTGCCGTGGTGGCATTGCTGAGTGGGGAACAAATACCATAATTTTTGTTTTCCTTCTATTTTTTTGCTTCTATCCTTTTTAACTATAGTCTAGATTAGATAGCTAATTACAAAATCGTAATTCAAGGAAATAAATTGTCTAGCAACTTTTCTTGCTAGAGAAATGCGAATAGAAAGGTCCTCAAATGAATGTTGAACTATATTGTCTCTGAAACTATTATTTTGAGTTATTATTAGATTCACTTAAAAAGTTTGTTTTTGGCCGAAACTTAAAAAGTCGAAATATCATGTCTCAGATCCAAATAAGCAACCAAGAAAGAAACAAATTGATTGTCTTAAAAGCCAACTGATTTTGCATAACCAACTCTGAGCAATAATGAAAGAGTTAAGGGGAAAGACAAATGACATCCTAACTTGATGTACCGTCCACTCTTCCAATTCTAACGACACATTTAGGCTAAACTCCACTAGTTTAGCTAAAGTTTAGCTAAGTGCGCAAACAATGCGATGTTGCACATGTGAAATATGCTGCCATGCAGAACCAAAACTCCATTTACAGCTACGCCACTACGAAAGGTTCACATAATTTTTTAATAGAGGCTCTCCACACCTCGTCTTCACTCTAATTATGATCACTTCTCTCTTGGATTTACAATCGGGTTCCCTCTTACTACCATTTAGAATCAGCAGTCAAAAGCTATCACAGATGTACTCATTTGGCCATGATTTTTTGTAGCAATAATCTTGAAATATCATACTTGATCGCTATGAACTTTATCTTCAATTTCAGAACTCCAGCAAACGTAAAATATATACCTGGAAACTCCAATTTTGCACTGCCTGATCAATTGCAGAGCCCACGCTTGTTTATATGACCTTTGGCTTGCAAATTTCCACGCTTAGCTGATCTCCCTCGTATGACTATAGAACCTGTGTGGTTTAATTACAAGTTTCTACAACAGTTAAGCAAGATTATTAAATACTTTGGATTCAGTAATCATTGAATGTCTTCCAACATTATGAACGTGGTCTGGGTATTACGGAAGGAAGAAACTCTGCCCTCCAAAATCAACTACCCAGTGACTAGTATGTCGGACTGCAGACAAGTTAACAACCAAACCATAATCTTAGTCAATACTCGTATCAAAAAATCAAACGACTTTCCTAGCAATGAGGGAGCAAGGGAGTGTACATAAAACAAGCCTTTTGGATGTATAGGATCTACATACAATATATATGTCACCATGCTTCATTGACAAGTCTCTTAGCAAAATGCGATTATAGTGATTTTACTGAGAAAGCACCTCATTACCAAGAAGGTAAAAGAAAGAAAAAACACATGCTCATGCTAATACCAGGTGCGGAGCATGACCAATCCCAGGATCATAACTCAGTTTGCAACTTCCTTTTGGTTTCTTCAGTGGGCTTGGTCTTGCAGCCCATACATGAGTTATAAGCTCTCTGCCTTGCCGCAACAGTTTTGCGTGATAGCAAACTCGACAATTATACGCAGCGTAGCACATCATCTCCACCCAAATGCTGCTTATGATCTGCCACTTGCTATTCTTGCCCTTCAGCATCGCAGCCAATTCCCACGCATCCTATGGTTCCCATCTGATCTAGGAAGGGTTCGAGCACCTTCTCTCCTGACAACAATGTCCCCAGGCCTCATTGAGGTCCCTGTACCTGAAGCTTCCCCAAATTGAGCAATTTCAGCCGCTGGTTCAGTCCAATGGTCAAAATTTTGATCCAACATTCAAAAGTTGATTTTGAAGGTTCTATTATAATCTAGAAGTGCCAGGTAATTAATCTAGTTGATTTGATTTGCGAAAACCAAAGCCAAAATCGAGAATTGCGTCAAAATGCTCAATTAGGGGTCAAAATGCAATTTTATGAAATCCGATGACCAATATGCAAAATTTTGGGGAATTGAGGGTGCATAAATGAAATTGGCATTGTGAGAACTCTAGAACTAATCGCCAGAGGTCAGGAACTGACCGGAGAACGGTCGAACCGGCTATGCCCGTCAGCGACTAGTTAGACTGGTCAGACTCCTTCGATCTAGTTCGACTAGGTTTTGATCGGTTTGGTTTGGTTTTCGTCCTTTCACCCACTTGGGACATTTGTGGGTCCAAAATTTATGCAATTTGGTCCTAATTGAAAAGGAATTTTAATCTATTTAAGAAGAAATTGGTCAATTAAGATACAATTAAGCTAATCAAACTTTATGAACGTCATCTAAAAGTCTTTTATTGACCTAATTGAATGATTATCGTGAAAGACAATGAGTCAAAACCACGAGTGTTTTGAATTAAGCCTAAAGGGCTAAAATGATCAAATTTGCAATTCAATGTGCAAAATTGTAAATTAACTAAAATTGAGTTCAAGTAATGTTACAATTACCTCATTTAATGAATTACCCATGTGTATGATCACTTATCACATTCAAATTGACTTTGAATTGAATTGCTCGAGCTTATGCAAAAGATGAATTTAAGCGCGATATCAAAATTGGACCTAGATTTATAATTAAACCATAACCATAAATGGGTCAATTCGAATTTTATTGATTGAAGCTTAATTGCTTAGTTTTCTTATGCATCAAATCAATTTCTCAAAAATTCAAATAAATCTGGTTTTGGCTCGGGGTAAAAAATCAAATTTTGACTTGGGATTGGCTCTTGGCCAAAGAGTTGACCAAAAAGTCAACTTGAAAGTTAACCGTTGACTTTTTGGATTTTTCTTGAAAATGATTTGAAAAATTACTTTAAAACTATAATGCAAAAGAAATAAATAAAAAATGACACTTTTTGGTTAAGAAACGGGTTCTGTCGTTATCAGAAATCCAAATTTCGGTTTTTCACCTTTATCGACGCGTCAACTAAAAATCAGGTGTCAATAATTTTAATTTTTTTTTGTTAAACTGTCATCGATGCACTGCTAAAACGGAGTAAATGTCAACAGAGAAATGAAACTAATAGCAAGATCATAAATTCTCTGGAAAAATAAAGGAAGTACAAAGTGTTCTGGCAAGAAACCGAAACCTCACTATTCCATGTGGCTCCCAAGATGCTGACGAGTTAGATTCTTGCTATTAAAAGAAATGGCACTCAGTGTCTGTGTTCCTATTTCCTAACACTTGTGGGTAAATTTAGTTAAATTCAATTCTGCAGAGAAAATCAGAGGGATTATAGAAAGACAGAAAGCAGAGAATTGATTATTTATTTGTAACTTTAATCTATGCTTGTCGCGACCTCGTTTTTTTGGCGCCCGATCGGGGCGGGCGCCTCGCGGAGGCTAATGGCTCGGCTAGGTTTATTAAGCCCGGACTCTCCCAAGTCCACCAATTCACGACTTTAATGGTCAAATTTTTTAACCTGTAAGTTAATTTTTAAAATGGAGTCGCCACTAATCGATTTGGGGTGGGTTGATTAGAAACCCATGCGAAATATTGGGAGAAATATTCGCTCCTGCGCAACCAAAGAAATTAGAATCAGGGACTTGATTACACTAGTTAATCACTAATGCCCTTTCGGTACCTAACATTGTTTAAACCCTGAGGTTTTTTTTTTTTGGATGTTTTAGGGATTTTCCACGCATTTTTTTGGAAAAAAAAAACATTTTTGAACATTTTTCTAATTTTTTGGACATAAAAGAGATTTTTTTGGTATTTTTTGGAAAAATACAAGTCTTTTTGCTTTTTCTGAATTTTTGGCCCTTTTTGGAAAATATGGAATATTTTTTTTTTGGAAAATAAAATATTTTTAATATTTTTTAATATTTTCTGTTTTTTTGGAAATTAAAATATTTTTCGAAAATAAAATATATTTTTTGGATTTTTTTTTAAAATAAAATATTTATTTATTTAAAATATTATTTAAATTAAAATAAAAGCCAAACGCAGACGGGCCAGCGTTGCGGGCCCGACTCGGATTTTTTTTGCTTTTTTATTTTTATTTTATTTTGAAACGGCGCCGTTTGGGGGTGGGGGGGGAACTGGTGAAACCCTACCCGGTTCCCCAACCCGGGTCTGACCCAACGACCCGGGTTGCGACCCGAAAAATCGGGAACCCTAGGGTTCCCGATTCGCGGCGCCGAGAGGGGGGGTTTGAGCGGATGTGGTAGCGGCGACGGTGGCGACATCAGCGACCGAGGGGGGTGCGATGGTGACGGCGGCGGCTACCTGTGGCAAGGTGGTGGCGGTGAGCGGCGGCGACGGCGGAGGGTGCGCCCCCCTTCCTCTTCGATTTCTCCCCCTCTGGGTGCGAGCACTCGGATATGGGTTCGCTCGCCGCCGGTCTCCCCTGAAGTCTCTCGGAGGGAGATTGGCGAGCTCGCGACCCGACCGCCTTGCCTCTGCTTCGTTCTGAGTTCCCCGAAGTCTCTCAGGGGGGCTCGGAGCTTTGCCGGCTGCTGCGCGTGCCTTCGACGAAGGCGAGGGCCTTGGTATTTATAGGCGAGGGGGTGGCCGGTCGACGGAGCTTCGACCGCCGGTCCCCCTCGTGTGCCGAGCGGCTCCGGACAGCCGGACTGGTGTCCCATCCGACGCCAGCTGCCCCTCTGCGTCGCCGTCCGTCTGCCCATCCGGCGTCGCGCCCCCCTGCGCGTGCGTTGTAGAGGCGCGAGGAAGGAGAAGACTCGGCTGGGCCGGGCTGAAGCGGAAATGGGCCGTGGGCCCATGCGGAGGCTGCTTCCCCTGCCTTTTTTTTAAAAAAAAGAAAAAAAAATTTTCCGAAAAAGATAAAATAAACTAAACTAAAAATAAAATAAAACCTAAAAAAAATTAGGCGTCAACAATGCTTCCTTTTCTAGGTATAAGATTATTAACTTCATATTATTCGTTGGATCAATTCTCCAGGGGTGAAGCAGCGTGCTTCTTGCACTCGATCGTATTCTCTGCTGAGAGTATGCAAAGAATTAAATCTTAAACTTTTTGAGATAAATGACACTGCAAAGGCTTAAACTATTGCAATTTATTCAATCTAATTCCTAAACTTCCAACTTGCTAATAAAGTCTCTCAGCTTCCCATGACAACATAAATTAATTATTCATTATTATTTATAAGTTTTCATAGTCACACTATTGTTTGAAATTTGGAATATCTTTTCATTTTTATTCATTTATTAAACCAAACCATAATAAAGTAACATTTCTTTTCAATTTTTATCTTTGGTAGCTATAAGTATTACAACATCCGACATTTAAGTACATTTTAGCTTATGATCTCTAAAATAGTTCAAGTAGAACCTCGTTTACATCAATCCCTCTCTCGAGCTGCCATTTCCTGTAATTATCATTTTCTTTTTTGATTTTTTGACATTAATCTCCATACCTCCACCTCACAGAACTAAGGTCCCTCTATGCTTCCAATACTACTACTATATCTTGCATCCACCCATACTCCAAACGATATCCGCATAAAAAAAGTTAACATTTTAGAAAAATGCACATACATAAATTTAAAATGACCTTACATCACTTTATTTCTTGAATTTGTATTCTACAAAGCATGTACAGTTGTCCCTGCACGCTGCTAGCTTAGGCACTTAGCTGATTGTGGCAACAAACCTCAACTCTACTGACTCGCAGTGACAAAATGCTCCGCAAATACTTTCGACGTATGACAATTATAGGCTTCTTTAACATCACAAACCTTGGGTCCTGATCAAATTGTAGGAGACTCCAGGTCCGCTCTAGGAAATATGGGCCTGAATGGTAAATAATATTACATAAGGAAATTATTTTATTTTTGTGTCATTTATGGGTTGTCAAATATATTAGTATCTCTCTTCCCCAGAAAAACCCTCTGGATGAAGCTAGAATGACCTTTTCCCGAGGGGGTGGCTGTGGCCAAGGCCGTAGTGTTGGCGGTATCTTCAGAAAGCTCGTCAATGCTCGAATGGTACTTGTTGGTCTTGTGAGCCAAGAGGAGCCACACATGAGTGATGAGCTCACCTCCTTTTCTCAGTAGATTGTCATGGTTATACACGTGGCAGTTGAATGCTCCATAACACAGCATCTCCACCCAAATGCTGCTAATCCGCTCCCACTTGTTGTCCATCGTCCTCAGGTCGACCACAAGCTTCTGCACCTCCGACAGCATGTGCCAGTCACGAGTGATCCTTGTCTCCTTACTTGGTTTGACGGGGGGTGGCACCTCTCCATCTGGCGACGACAGTGTGCTAATTGCTTCTTTAGAGTCTCGGTTCCTAAAGAAAGGCCTCAGAGTGCAAAAAGCGTACTCCAGCGTGATGTCAGCAGTGTTGAGGGACAACACATAAGGATGCTGAGCCAGGAGGTACATCATGTAGTTTGATAGGAGTTTGCTTCCTCTACAAGCAGCGGAGTTCTCGCTCTCCAATGTGAGGAGGAATTCCGTCGCAATGTGCCAGATAATGATGCTCTTATCAAATGTCATCTCAATGCTACTGCTCAGTCCTTGTTTCTCCCGGATGTTGTGAGTCTCAAGCGTCCACTCACCTCTTTCTTTGAAGGCCCGGTGGCGTCTTTTCTTCTCTAGCTCCGCTATCTTTTGAACTACCAGCACCTTGAGGCACGAGGGGATGGCCTGGCGGGAGCAAAACGGATGCCTCCTGAAGATCTTCCCTTTGTCAAAACAATCAAGTACCGTGGCAATGGGCTTCGGACATTCTTTGTCTAAGAGGTTGGGGTCTAACAAACTGAACTGCCCCATCGACCTCGACCATCTTTTCTGCTTCATGCACCAATGGGCTAGACAAGGGAGGAGCCTTCGGACAAGCGGCACGTTAAGCTTCATACTCATCTTCACCACTGCCCAATCCGAAAAAGGCAGTACCATGATTTGATAAAGCTCAAATGATGTGACTGCAATCAGTATTGCGTAGGTACAGGTGACGTACATATCGATCAAGAAGGCATCCTTGAAGATGATGGCGAATAGACACAAGGCAGACACCAAGCAGAAGAAGCCACAGAAGTGGACCACCACGCCGACTTGGGTGTACAGAATGGGCGCTTTAGTGTAGAGCACATCGAACATGAAGTTTAGCTCAATCTCAGTCATGGTGAAAGCACGAATGGCAGAGTAATCATCGATGGACATCCAGTCGCGGGATATGAACAGAGGGTGGTATAGCCTGGTCACGAGGTGGGGCTTCAGACACTCGAACCGAAAGTAGGCCTTCAAGATGTCCTTTGCAGAGGCAAACTTGTCGTCCTCGGAGAACTCTTTGAACTTTCTCTGAATCTCGGTTTCTTCATTGATGTCCTCAGCGGTTACGCTCCAGTTCTCATCATACACAGATTGGAGAGCCCAGACCCACTCGCCCGACTTCCCAATTCCAACCATGAACAAGAGGACGTACAACAGCCATGAGACGGGGGACAAGCCGCGCCCACATCGAATGAGAATCCAAAGCACTAAGATAGCCGTAACCCCGATGTTGAGCATCTGTCTCAATCCTAGCCGGTTATCTTCCACCGCATAGGCCGTCATGCCGTCTGCGTAACCGAGTTGCATCAGAAGCAATGGGGCCAATAGACCTTTCAACACCACATCATAACCTGGATTCTCAGGATTGTCAATGCGGACCACAGTAAGCTTGCCCAGCGCCAATGTTGCATAGTAAGAAAGGAGCAAGTATGTGGCCCATATGACGAACCTAGCTAAATTCGATGTCAAATATTTCCGACGGCTGCCTAATATTGCGAGAACAATCTCGCAGGCAAAGCTTAAGGTGAACAACAACTGAATATCCCATGCCCCCCACAGGCCTTTAAACAGCAGCAACACGGTGTTCAAACTCATGGCAGCTTCGTTCAGGTGTGCGCACTAGACATCAATGCAAATGCAGAGTGAGGTTCACATTGTTTATGAATAACAATTACAAAGAGCTTGCACAAAACTGCATAAATGCATACGATATTGCATGCATTAATTCTCTCAATCAGTTAGAATCTCGCACCACTGAATCCAAGATTGTGCACTTTGATTATCCAACAAGTTATGCATTAGTAGGACTCTGGATTTTCATTCTGTATTGGAGGCAGCATATGGTGCGTAAATTTTTTTTTTTTCCCCTCGCGTACTTTGTTAATTTCTGTGCGTTTTACTTGTCGTTGACACTGACGATGATTATCAGGCGTTACATATAGAAAGGAAGATTTGCAATGCAAATAAAATTCTTTTTGATAATTGTAAGCTTATTTAGTTCATTGAAAGTCCAGGCAAAGAGAGTACGTAGGTAGATATTTTTGTGTATTTCTTAAGATTGTTTATTTACACTTAAGCAAAAATAAAAAAAAAAGTATTTTTTTGCCTGTCAAAAATAAAAAAATAAAAATAATGAATAAACTACATATTAATAATTGAATATTGTGGAATTGTCGCGTGAGCCGCAAAATTAAGAATTAAATAAAAAGTAAAAAGTAAAATAAATACAAACGAATCTAACGATTTAAAATAGATTGATAGAAAGAAAAAGTCCGGTCATAGTTACCCACTTTCCCATCTCTCTCCATGTTCATCCCTCTTTCCTTTCCTAGAGTTGTTCATTGTATTTTCTTTTGTGACTCTACCTTCTATTTTTCTTTCTTTTTCATTTATAATGTGTTCATCTAGATCTTCACTATCTATGAAGAAGCTTCTGTACAAATGAGTGCCGTCAGCTGTCCACCTTCTTATGTCCTTGATTTTTCAAAATAATGAACTGGCTATACTCACTACAATTTGGTGTACATGGAAAAATGTTGAGCTAAAGCATTTTCTCAAATCAGATAAAAATCTTGGGAGACTAATAACTTAAGGAAAATTCCTAACGGAAAGAATGATTTATTCCAAGTCAATTTTTTCAATAACAGATGCAAAATAATGACACTTCAAAGCTTTGCTTTGCTTTGCTTTGTTTTGTTTTTGTTTTGTTTTTGTTTTGTTTTTTTTTTTTTGAAGCTGCTAACTTTTGATCATTCTTAAAACATCGACTGTCTACGTGGGCTTGGGAATGCAAATTATTGGTGTTCCAATTGCTTTTATCATCGTAGATTCTTGGTTTACTGTTGGTAATTACAAAAATAAAAAATTTGGAAATAAGGATTTAATTTTATCTTCTTGTATATTTCAAAGATTTTACAATAAGATTTTAGTCACATTTTTTTTTAGGAATTTAATTATGACATTAACAAATAATTAAGAATTTCCTTTTTTGGCAAAAGAACATTTTTGGCATTTAGAGTTTTATTCATCTTTTACTGGACTTTCAATGTTGACCATTCGGGGATCGGAGAAAGAAAGCATAGAAATTAATCTGGGGAAAAAGGAATAAATTTCCTTGTGACACATATGGACCCAATAATAGATTAAATGTCATATTTTTCGTAAGGCAATCTTGAAAGGAACAAAATTGGCAGAATATATTAATTTATTCCATTTTATTGGGTTTTTAATGTCTACTTTTTCCGGAGACTTAATTTAAAACAATGCAGACATTAATTTCCGGAAAATAATTTTTTTTTCCAATAGGACATGTCTCGATAGTGGAGTAAGTGTCAACGCCTCATTTGGTGCATTTTATAAAAACATAGATAAATATTTCAAAAAAGAATGAGATGCCAAAAAGTGATTCTGTTGAGTACTTTTATAAAAATAAAGTGGAGTGCAATGATCAACACATTCCCACATGATGTTCACATCTTTCTTTATTTTCATAAATTCCTTATTTTTCTATCTGGTCAACTATTTAAATTTCTTCCTTGCCATGGAAAAGAGTATTTTCTTTCATTTTGAGTTAAAACCACGAAAAAATTTAAACTGATACTAGTAATAAATTTATTCCAAACTAATTTATTAACTAAAAAAAATTTAAATTAATACACATGTAATAAATTTACTCTCCATTAATATTTATAAAGTCTTCATGTCAAATAACTAAGTTGGATGACACATGATAATTGACAAGTATATTAATTTGAGGTTTTACCCTCCATTGGTCATAGATGTACACAGATTTGTGGTTTTCCGTAGTATTAATCTAATTTAACAAATACGAACGAATGGTAAATTTTTCATAAATATATCAATTTGTGTTTTTAATAGTCGAAAAATTAGTTTTGAGTAAATTTGTTGCAAGTGTACCATTTTTGTGTTTTTGGTAGTAAAAAAATTAGTTAAAATAAATTTGTCGCATATGTACTAGTTTTGGGTTTTTTTTGTAATATTAACCCAATACTTATTTGTCCGCTTGACTATAGATTTTCTTTACCTTGGATTTTCTTAATCTTTTTCTTGTATAATTATGTATTATCATCATACATTGGTGTACAAGCTTTTATCTTTTTTTCCTGTTTCTCTTGAAAATTTAGTCTTAGGTAATGCATATTTCTTTTTTCTTGCCCATTCCATGTTTTGCTCTATGCGATGAAAAACAAAGTTTCTAAATTTAATTTGCAAAACCTCCACTCTTCTACTATAAGTATTTATCTTTTCTCTAAGTTTACTCGGTCACAATTTTGATGCTCAAAAAGGTTGTTTTGGCAAGATTTCTTGGAAAAGTTTGGTCTTTTCAAATTTGAGCAAATCATGAATTATTTGACGATCCGGATAATTTCATTTTTGGGATTTTCTTTATATTAGCCACCACGTTCTATTGAAGTTCTCTAAGGTGAATTCTGCACAAATTCTATAGATGTCGTTTTTAAGTTTTTTCTGCCTTTCTTTTTCAAATATTAGTTTTCCAAATTATTTTTAAAATACATTTTTATATAAAACAAAAAGAAAAGAAAAAAGGTGGAGGAGTGGTAATATGGGAGTATTTAGTAGAGTTCTTTAACCTCATAGACAACTGTTCCAAGTTTTTGGAATTTGAAACCCATTTTATATGCTTTTGAAACCACCTTGGAACTTGGAATTGTTGTTCCATTCCAAAGTACCCTAGACTACCTTGTATTTATTCATTTTTTTTTAATCATTGAACAGAAATTACAGTTGTTCTAATTACTCATATCGAACATTCAACGCAAACCTAAATGAATTACTTGTTAAAAACCACGTTCATGTCTAATAGTAACAATCCTATGATGTCTATAGCATCAAAAGCAAAAATATATAAATTAATAAATTTCCATCTTTCGATTAAATTCATGAGTTGAGATGGCAACCTATCACAATGATATGCACTAAAATGTATCATCTGTAGACATAGTCAATCTCATCACACATACTCACGCACACAGTATGCATGGGGAGAGACAAAGAGACAGGGAGAGAGTTATTTTCTAAATGAGGTTGGAGATTAATTGATCAATTAGAGCTTTCACACGTTAATGTATGAAACACTTCATAAGGAGAAAACAAATAATAATAAACAATTAAGTACACATTTATTTATTATTAAAATATCATGCAGGGTACCTGCAAAGGTTACATAGTGATATGGAACATATCTTATCCCCACTTTTACCGCAATTTTAGCGCTGGAACCAAATCTGTGAGTTCTAACACCGAATGTGAAACTTATTCGTCCTTCATGAACCAAGGCCTTTTTCTTTTTAAGTTTTGGGAGTTTTATTACTTTAAATTCTTGTGATAGGCATTAGAATAGATGTGTCGCCCAATGAGAACGCCACATTTCCACTTCTCTGTGGCCTTCTACTATATGCACCAAAATACAACACAACAATAGATTAGATGACTTCAGATGCATCTGCTCTCAGGTAGGATTTTCAAAATTTTGAGTAGCAGCGCCTTCTCAACTCCAAAATAATCCTGTAATCCTACCACATTTTTAAACCTGCAGACTTCCTAGATCCCATTCACGTAGGAAAGATTGCATTCGGTAGCACATTTGCTATACTATTCTTGACGAGGCAATCTTTAAATGTCAAAAGTGACAGGTTGTGAAGGGTCATAATTTCTACCGGTAGTTCTTTCACCAGTTGGAAAATAAACATCGATAACAAATATAAACATGTGCTATAACTTGTATAGAGCATGTTTAAGTGTACTGACCAACAAATTAAAGTACGATAATCTCTTGTCGAAACATCGAAAGCACAGGGAGCATACAAACATCTGTCCCTAAAAGTAATACTTGTTAGTAAGGACGACAAGCAAATGCAAGCTAATTAAAGTAACAGGCAAGAAAGAGGTGCAACACAACACAAGACTAGCACCACGAAACCTGAACTCAAGGCCGATGAATCCCAGAAGTATAATTCGGAAGACGACAACACCGACTTCAGAAAACTTGGAGAAACTGAAGCAGAGAAAAGCAACGGAGATATTTGTCCCAAGAAACATAGTGAAGGAACAAGTACCAGGAATAGGTGACTTCCTTCCTTAGCTAGCAGAGCACTCGCGTCTTAACAGATATAGCAATTGACTATTTGTTGGAAACTTTGTTATGAAGTAAGATAAAGAAACGCGAAGGAATAAACAAAGAAAAAAAGATAATGGAATAAAATACGGCATGGGGATTTTATTATTTGCTTGCAACTTTCGTCTGAGGCCCTTTTCCTCTTTTCTTTGGCCTAATTTGTACGTAAACATGCCTGAAGCTTCTGTCTACATCTTCATGGTCACGCATGATTCTCGTTCTATCTTACACTTTTAGCTCTTGGATTAGGCAAATGATAGGCGACTCTACCACTTCTGGTTCATTTTATTTCCTGGAAAAATTGACACGATTGGTTGATATTTTATAAAGAAACTATTTAAGAAATATGGTTGATTTTCTAGTGTTGGTTTGGATTTTAGGAAAGAGCTAAAAATCATTATTGGAAGTCTGGTGTCAGAAAACATAAGAAAATTGTTGAATCAGTTACAAACCTATTGTACAAATATCAATTCATTCATACACTTTCCAATTTTACAAATTTAGTAACATTTGTGCAAAATTCCTTCGTAGTCCTTCTAATTAGTTTTTGACGGAAATTGTTGATATGGCAGTATGCCCACATAGGACGGCCAGAAATGATGGATCGTCATGTCAGCTATTTCTAGTGAATTGACTAGAAAGACTACAAAAGTATAGGACTAAACTCCCATCCTTATAATAGCTTTAACACTAATTGAGTAATTTTCCCCAAAAAACTTAATTCGAGTTTAAGACAAATAAACCTATAATGCATGATCTCAAGAATTTGGCAGCAAGACTCAAGACCTCGAGCCTTGGACTCAAAATTAGAGCTGAACTGTTAGCCCCGAACTCAATATCTAAGAGTTAGCCATTGAAAGTTGATCCAAGGACGTGTGACCCGGGCCCTAGATGCTCAAGTCTAGCCCTAGTGTCCAAAGCTTAGGGGAGAAGAATCGCACAAGTAACATAATTTTTTTCATTCACTTGAGTGCCACATGTTAGCTATATGCCCTAAACCAATCATATAATTGTTACGTATAATATATATGTCACTATGCTTCATTGACAAGTCTCTTAGCTGAATGCAATTACAGTGATTTTACTGAGAAAGCACCTCATTACCAAGAAGGCAAAAGAAAGAAAATACACAGACGCTCTTATGCTACAATAGGGTGCGGAGCATGACCAATCCTAGGATCATACTCAGTTTGCAACTTCCCTTTGGTTTCTTCAGTGGGATTGGTCTTGGAGTGTGGGTGTACTCATCTGTATGGTGCATCAAGAGCAGCTATACATGAGTTATAAGCTCTCTGCACTTTATGATGAAGTTGGAGATTGCTGAACACTTTATGGCACCACATATTGCAGTCACGCCCATCGTCGGTAGTCTGGTCAAAAAGCTATCTCTTGGACCGCTGATATTAAGCAAGACAGTGCTTATACTTGGAGAAGAATGATGAAGTTAAGAGGCTTATTGAAACCATATGTGAAATCTGTTATTGGCAATGGGTAGAATATTCTCCAAAGGTGAATCATTGGCATCCTTTTGGGACTCATTTAGACAATTTTCCAAGAAGAGCAGTATATGAATCCTCTTTAGGAATTCATCCAGAAGTTGCTGATGTAATCAGCAGCCAAGCTGCATTAGCAGACAAACTCAAATATGGAAGACAAGCATTAAATTCTCTGGTTTTGCCAAACGTGTCTTGGCATATACTTTTGTGGCTAAACTTTGGTTTCATCTAGAGGTGTCAAACAGGTGGGTCGGGTCGGGTTTGGGTTGGGTCATTAATGGATCGACCCAAATTGATTCGTTAACCCATTTATGACCCATTTTATGCCTAATGTAAATTTTTCGACCTATACCTGATCATATTAATAAAATATTTTCATATTTAACCAAATTTAGGAAAACTATTTTCTTATGTTTTTTTTTTTAAGATTATATTACTAAAAAACTTTCAAGCAATCCAAATCCAATCAATAATTTTTCAAAAAAAATTATTTCTTACATATATATTTTTAAAAATGGTATTGCTAAAATAGTTTTATACAACATAAATTTAATGGACAATTTTTATAATTGTTCAAATAATTATTTTTAAAAATCGAATTTTAATTATTTTTATTTTTTAAAATTTAAATTTAAATTATTTTAATTATAGTTTTAAAATATAATTTTTAATTTTCTTTTCTTTTTCTTTTTTGTTGTTCTTCTTCTTCTTTGGCCAGCCGCTAGCCACGACGATGGCCGGCGACCGGCCACAAGCGAGCCTCGAGCTCGCCCGGCTCGCCGACGCTGGTGAGCTCGCAACTCGCCAGATCCGGTGAGCTCGAGCTCGCCCCTCGCCGAATTTGGCGAGGCTCGAGCCTTGCTGGACATTGACGAGGCCTCCGCCTCGCCAAACCTGGCAAGCTCGAGGCTCGCCTGCGTTGGGCAAGCTCGAGCTCGCCCCTCGCCCGACGCCGGCGAGTTCGAGTCTCGCCAGATCGGCGAGGCTCAAGCCTCGCCAGGCGTCGGCAAGGCCTCTGCCTCACCAGATCTGGCGAGCTCGAGGTTTGCTTGGCCGGTCGCTGGCCATCACTATGCCGGCAACCGGAGGAAGAAGAAAGAAAGAAAAAATTAAAATAAAAATATAATTATAATTTAGGTTTTTATAAAAAAAAATATTTTTGTAAAGTTAAAGAGAGAAGAGAGAGATTGTGAGATTTTGAGTGAAAATAAATGGGTTCATTTTTAATGGGTTGATAAATGGGTCTTAAATGGATCAGATAGCTTGTTGACACCTAATTTTGGAAAAATAAAATTGCATTTTGAACAAATAAAAGGAAAAAATGAAAGAAAATGGGGGCAATTAATTTGATTGATTATGCATGGAAATTTGAAATTCTGATGGGTATTCGGATTTTGTTAAATGTGGAAGCAATTGAATAAGGGGCAAGAATTTTTGTAAAATGGAAGGAATCAAGTAAAATCGAGCTGATTGCGAAATCACGTTCCGATTTGCAGGCTTGATTTAATGCAACAAGAAATGGCAACTCGGGAAATGCCATGTAAAGAGACCGTTTCGAATCACTATAAAAGAGAGGCTCACTTTTCATGACAGGAGGAGGAGAGTGGAGCTCACAAGGGGAAAAAATGGTGAGAAAACGTAGAGAGGTTCGATAGACAATCTCTCAGAGAGGAGGCGATTTTCAAAAAATTCAGAGCAAATGTGAGGAAGGTTTTCTCCTTCGTTTCTTTCGAGTTCAAATTTCTTTAGGGGAGTCGACGATCTCGAGAATTCTTCGATTGGTCTATTGGATGGTGCAATCCTCTTGACGATGCCCCATGTTCATCATGCTTCATGGATATTGACGACAAGCATAAAGCCAAGTCGAGCTTCTTTTTTTTTTTTAAGTTTGATTGTGTGCAATTCCAATTTGCTATTCGCACTAAGGTGATTTTATTTTTGTTTCTTGCCTAGATTAAACTCCTACATCTTCGACGATAATTCCAGCAGCGAGACATCGAAGTGGCCAACGTACCTAAGCGCTGATTGCCATCCAGTGATTTCACTGTGATAAAACCGGGTTGTTTCTCTTCCTATTAAAGTTGTTCATCCCATATTTTCGGTATTTACTTTGTTTTATTCTGATGTTGTGGTCACATGCAATTCAATGCCGAACAAAAGGCCACACAATTCCATATTCCACCATAATTGACAAGAGAAAGACGACAAGAGAAGGGGGGCGTCCACTCAAAAAGTTCTCGGAGGAGACTAGTGAATGGTCAAATCAAGAACTAGCCATGTGCCCACCAACGCTGCTGCGAGTCCCCTCCTTTAGGTAGTTTAGTTTTAGTTTTATTTTTATTTCTTTCTTTTGTTTATTTTATGTTATTTTATTGTGTTTTAAATTTTGTTATTATTGTTTAAGTTAGAATATGGTATGTCAATATTCATTTCATGAATCTCGTATTTGTCCAAATTATTATAATTATTAATTTGATCCATAAGACGTTAGATCATTTTTTTAATTATATTAATTTTTGGGCTTTTTGATAGAATTTCAATTGTTAAATCACGATAATTATTTAATTTGGTCCGTAAGACTTCGGATCAAATTTATAATTATTTTGATCTCCTTGTTGTGATAATTAGGGTTAGAATAACCGTTAATTTGACCTGTGAGACAATAGGTTATTTTTTCGATTATTTTAATCCTTTCTTGCTTTATTTTGTTGATAGTTTAGATTTAATACTTACTTAATAATTAATTATTTTAAAAAAAAATCAAAATTCTTCCTGAGCATATAGGTTTAGTAAATCAGACATGTAGGATTAGGTTTATGAAATTTTCGTCATCTAGTGATTATTGCTAAGTTCATTGCTCGTCATTAGAACTAGGTCATTTGATTAAATTGCATATTTAATTGTTGCATTTCTTTAATTTCGAATTTCATGGAAAATACAAAAAAATAGAATAAATTCATTTCATGCTTTAAGATTGATTGCATGCTTATTCATGTTATATAGTTTAGGTCATATTGCCACGTCATTTCATATTAAATTAGTAGCATGCATTGCACGACTTTCATTAAATAAAGTGAAAACAAAAATTGAGTGATTGCTTATTAATTAGAATTCATATCTAGGATTATTGATATGAATTCTGACCTAACAACGCAGTTGCTTTCGTTGCTTTGAGGTAAGTCCTGCATTATTTTATTCGTTTTCTCGGGTGTTAAATTGGTGGTTTGTGCACTCGCATGATCGCCTCACACGTTAGAAAAATAAATTAAAATCAAATCAAGATGCCTGCAAAAGATTTTTGAAAATTAAATTGAAATGGTACCGAAAGGGCACTAGGATAGTGTAGTGTAACCAAGTCCCCGTACCCTTAGTCTCTGGTTCGTAGGAGTAAAATAATTCTCCCATTATTTTGCTTAGGTGTCTAATCGACCTACCAAAAACAGATTAGTGGCGACTCCTAGATAGTATTTTGCATGTTTAAAAAGTTTAGACTCAAGTCGCGATTTGGTATGGGCTTGGGAGAGCCCGAGCTAAGTTTAAAAAACTTAGCAGTCCATTAACCTAGTTTTAGGCGATGAACCCGAAAAAAAATTAGGTCGTGACAGAGCTGACCCATTTAAGATCCATATATCTCAATCTCTTTATTTTTAAAATCCATTATGGGTGCTTTAGGAAGTAAGACTTGACCCATTAACGACCCATTTAAACACAAATGTGTCCATAAATGGGTCAACGACCCATTTTGACACCTGTAGTTTCATCGTAGGGCGCCTGTAAACTCATGATGGAATGAAGGAACGATGTACCGGAGATGACAAGTGTGTGTTATGGAGTTGATAGGGAAAAATTACCTAATTAGTCGATATCAATTTTGTTCTAAAATTTTCAATTTTGGCAATTTAGTTTTAAATTTTTGTGTGAATTTTCAATATAGTCTTTTTGGGTCGATCTTCATCGAAAATCACTAATTTGGCAATCTAATAATCATCAACCGCCCTACATGGCATTGCAACGTTAGTAATTTTTTTGGCAAAAATTGCTCTAAAGAACTACATTAGATTTTCGTGCAAAAGTTTATGACTCAATTAACAAAATTAGAAAGTTTATGATGAAATTGGTATCCATACAATAGGTTTAGAACTAATTGGAAAATACTTGTCAATCGATAGCATGTGCCGAAAAGTCATATATTTTTTGTCCATTAGTTCTTTGAGAAGTCTAGATTAAGATCCTAGAGTTAATTGGAATTTCAATATGGTCACTCAAACGAGGATTAAGTTTGAGATAATATAAAACAGGCAATGTGAGAAAATTCGTTTTTTATTATATCTTGTTTGGCATGACCTAGATTGAATTATATACACAAAACAAAATCAACAAATAACTTAGAGAAAATATCGTATCGACAAAATAACCACCACCTCCCTCCAAGGTGGTCGCTATTTACTGCCACGACGAACTTCGTGAGGTCACCTGCCATGACAATTGATAATTTAGGGTGGTTGCCTATGAGGCAGGCAACCACCACCATACGGAACAAGTTTTGCTCGTGATTGATGGCATTATGTAGTGGTCGTTGTCTAAGTAGCATCGATACTGATACATGACACAAAACACATGCTAATCTGTTGTTTCTAAAAAAAAATAGAGAATTTCAACACGTTAAGACACGTTGTATATTAAATATGTATTTATATATACATGATAAATTATCATTTTTATTATTAGTTTAATCAAATTAATTTGATTCAAAATTCACGGATAAATAAATAATTCAAAAACAACATAGAATAAATTTACAATAAAAATATTAATCTACCATTTTTTAATATCATTCATTAGGAAGGAATTGTGTGTCACGGGAAATGAGAGTCGGAAGAGAAGAGAAAACTAAATTTTTCGTTTTTCCCCATTTATTATTTTTATTATTTTTTATTTTTTACATATTTACATTTTGATCCCTCATTTAGTAAAAAATTTTAAAATTGATCCCGTGCGTGTCGGAATTACATGTCTGAATTCCAAACTCATATGTCAAGATTTCAGGCTCGAGTGTCGGATAGTATTGAGAGAATTGACAAGGTGTCTAATTTTCAGACATTTGTTGACTGAGTGTCAAAGAGTATCAGAAAGTGTCGGAATGTATAACACCATTTGAAAGCTCTTGGAGAGTGTCGACGCTTCATAGCGACGCTTGGTGGTGGCAATAATGCTAGTTCATGGTGGCTTCGTCTGGCCAACCCGCGTGATCGAGATAAGGAAAACTCTAAGGCGACCACCGGTGGCCTGAGAGTTGCGAAATTGGGCGGTGGGTGCTTGAGGTCAACGGGCAGCGAGTGTCAATAGCCATGCACAGCAGTGCCATGGTGGTGTTGCTGAGTGGGAAACAGAAACGTAGTTTTTATTTTCCTTCCGTTTATTTTTTCTCTTTTATCCTTTTTTACTTTCCCATATTTCAGATGAGATGATTTTATTCCACCCTTAGGTCCGAACAGACTATTCAATTTTTTATTCGTATGTATCCGGACTTTTAGAGAGTAGTGGACTACCATGGTATGGATTAGATAGCGAATTACAAAATCATAATTCAACGAAATAAATTGGTCGACAACTCGCTATACGAGAAAAATGCAAATAAAAAGCCCCTCAAATGAATAACGCACGAATTATATCTTCTCTCAAGCTTTTATTTTGAGTCATTAAAAAAAAATTAGATTTACTTAAAAAGTTGAAATATCATGTCCAAGACCAAGCGACCGAGAAAGGAACGAATTGATTCTTCTTAAAAGCAAACTGATTTTGCAAAACCAACTCCGAGCAAGAGCAATAATGAAAGAGTTCAACGGAAAGACAAATGACATTATAGATTGATGTAACTATGTTCACTGTTCCAATTCTATTGACACATTTAGGCTAAACTCGACCAATTTAGCTAAGAGTGTAAACCTTGCCATGTTACACAAATAGAATTTGCTGCCTTGCAGAACCAAAACTTCTTCTAGAACTACGCCACTATGAAAGATACATCCAAGTATTTACAAAGGGCCCTCCACATCTTGTCTTCACCCTTAGTACAATCCCTTCTCTCTTGGGTGTACATATGGGTTTCGCTCTTGCTACCACTTAGTATCGGCAGTCAAAAGCTATTGCAAAATGTGCTCCTTTGTCCATGATTTTTTGCAAGAATAATATTGAAATATCATACTTGATTGCTAAGAACTTTATCTTCAATTTCAAAACTCCAGCGATCCTAAAGTATATACCTGGAAACTCCAAGTTTGCATTGCCCGTCAAATGCAGAGCCTCCGCTTTGCTTTTATCACGTTAAGTTTGCAGATTATTACACTTAGTGAATCTCCCTCGTATGATTGTAAAACCTGCGTGGTTAATTTATAAGTTTCTGTAACACTTAATAAAGCTTATCAAATACTTTTGATTTAGTTGTCATTGAACGATGTTTTCCAACATTATGAACGTGGTCTGAGTAGTACCAAAGGAAGAAACTCTTATCACCTGCCCAGTGACTAGTATGTCAGACCGTAGACAAGTTAACAACAAAACCACAATCCTCATCGATACGGGATCATAAGATTAAACTACTTTCCGAGCAATGAGAGAGCAAGGGAGTGTAAAGAAAACAAGCCTTTTGTATATAATGGATCTACATCCAACATATATGTCACTATGCTTCATTGACGAGTCTCTTAGCTGAATGCGATTACAGTGATTTTACTAAGAAAGCACCTCTTTACCAAGAACAAAAAGAGAGAACACACATACCCCATGCTACAATCGGGTGCAGAGCATAACGAATCCTAGGATCATGACTTATTTTGCAACTTTTATCTGGTTTCTTAGGTGGGTTTCTCCTTGGGAGTGTGAGAGTACTTATCAGTCATGTGCATCAAGAGCAACCAAACATGAGTTATAAGCTCTCCACCTTGCCGCAACAGTTTCGTGTGATGGTAAACTTGACAATTATACGCAGCATAGCACAACATCTCCACCCAAATGCTGCTTATGATCTGCCACTTGTTGCTCTTGCCCTTCAGTGTTGCAGCCAATTTCTTTGCGTCCGACAGCACGTGCCACTTCCTGGTGATTATGGTTCCCTTCTGATCCAGGTAGGGTTCAAGCACATTCTCTTCTGACGACAATGTCTCCAAGGCCTCACTGCGGTCTCTGTACCTGAGAAATGGCTTCAATATGGCGTAAGCATGCTCCAATGTAATTTTGGCAGTCGTTAGGGACAACGTGTAGGGTCGCAGTGCTAGAAGGTAAATCATGTAATTGGACAGCAGTTTGCTTCCCTTACAGTCCGGAGAACTATCAGACTCTGAAAGGCAGATGTTCGTTGCAATGTGCCAAATGATGATGCTTTTGTCAAATGTTGTGAAAATGTTTCTTTCCAACGCATTAATGTCTTCCTGTGTCCACTCCATGTCACCCCTGAGTTTGTGAGCTTCAAGTGTCCACTCACCGCGTTTGGTAAAGGGCTTTTTGTCTCTGATCACGTCGAACTTTTCCATATTTTCCACCAGCAATACCTTGAGATAGCCAGGGATTTTCTGGTGAGAAGGATGCTTTCTACAGGTCACTTCTTTTTTGCCGAAGTGTTTGAGGATTCTCCCAATGGACCTTGAGCGGTCATTGCACAGGCTATGATCCAACAAGTCGACTTGCCCAACTGAGTTCGACCACCTTTCCCTCTTCATATACCTTTTAGCTAAGGATTTCAATAGCCTTGTCCACATGAGGCAGTTTATATGGCTCATCGCCACAATGGCCCATGCCGAAAAAGGTTGCAGAACAATCTGGTAACCTTCTAGGACGGTGACTCCTATCAACAAGGCATAAGTGTAGGTGATGTACACGTCTATCATGAAGGCACTCTTGAAAATAACGACAAATCCACACAAGGCTGAGACTAGACAGGAAAAGGTAATGAAGCGGCAGACAAGACCAGGCCATTTATAGAGAATTGGTTGCTTAGTGTAAAGTACGTCAAACATGAATCCAAGTTCGACCTCGGTTGTGACGAAGACTAAATCGCGCTCTATAGTTAACCGAGATTCTGATAGCGACTCTGGGTGGTAGAGCCAGTTTACAAGGTGGGGCTTCAAGCAATGGAACCGATAATACGCCTTCAAGATGATCTTTTGCTCAGTCGACCATCTGGGCATGTCGGGCCTGTCGAAAAACTTGCCAACAGTTTCCTCATCGAGGATATCCTCGGCTGATATGCTCGACCCCTTCCAGTATACGTACGTGAGGGCCCAAACTGTCACTGCTGACCGAATGATTCCAGCGGCAAACAAGGGGAAGTACAAAAATCGGATGGGGGACGTGCTGTCCCAGCAGCGAATCAGGATGCAGAAGACGAAAACGGCCCTGACAAACAAATTCAGCATCTGTCGGTAACTGAGGCGGTTGTCCTCAACCGAGTATGCAGTCATGGAGTCGGGGTTCCCAAGCTGCATCAAGAGCAACGGTGCAAGCAACCCCTTGAGCTCGGTAATGTAGTCCGGTCGATCAGAATGCTCGATCTGGACAACGGTGAGCTTGCCAATGGCGATAGTCACAAAGTAAGAAGAGAGCAAGTAGGCGGTTTGGATGATGTATGTGATCTTGTTCGACGTCATGTACCTCCGGCGGCTGCCAAGGATGGCGAGGGTGATCTGGCAAATGAGGCACATGGTGACCAGCGATTGGATGCCCCATGCATCCCATAAATCTCTTGAGGCAGGCCATTCGGTACTGACTATGGATGATATCAGACTCACAGTGAACGATTTCATGGGGACGTGATGTCTTCTGCTGTTCTTCCTGAGAAACAACCATGCAAGTGAAATTAATAACGATGAGAATGGATGAACCGCCTTGGACTCATTCTGAAGAGT
The DNA here is from genome assembly GCA_007663325.1 of Eucalyptus pauciflora. Taxonomy (NCBI): domain Eukaryota; kingdom Viridiplantae; phylum Streptophyta; class Magnoliopsida; order Myrtales; family Myrtaceae; genus Eucalyptus; species Eucalyptus pauciflora. The sequence goes on from VMYD01000091.1 coordinate 4,133,690, forward strand.
TAAGTATAAATCTCTAAGCTTGCTGTTGCATTCATTCAATATGTTCAGTAAGATTTTGGGATCCTAACACTGCTTTAATTCTTCTATTACAGTGAATGAGATTTATTTCGTCTTGCTCCCCTGCATGAGCGAAACCCACTCGAAAAGGAGAGTGGTTTCACAAGTCTATAAGCAATGCTAGGTGCTAGTTTTGCTAGAACAGATCTACGAATTTGATGCATTCAATGAGATGGCTAATTGCAGAAGGACATCCAAAGAAGCGACTCATGTTCAAACACCCAACTGCCAATAATTGCATTAATTAACGGACTGGTAAGGTAAACCAGTTCAGTACACCAAGCATTTCCCATACATCAAATATGGGATCATCGAGACCCACACATTTTTTATTTTGCTGAACCGATCATCGACACACTCCTCAAACAGAATAAATGCTCAGAGACATATGAACTAATGACAAGATCATGAATTTTCTGGAAACATAAAGGAAGTACAAATTGGTCTGGCAAGAAACCAAAACCTTACTATGCTGGTGACTCCCAAGAAGCTGACGAATTAGGTTCTTTCTAATAATAGAAATGGCACCGAGAATGCCCGTGTTCCTAACACTTGTGGGGAAGCTTAGTTAAATTCAACTTTGAAGAGACAATAAGAGGGAATACACAAAGAAAGCAGAGATTTGATTACTTACTTGTAACTTTCATCTGCGATACTTTGTCTCTTTGTTCCTTCCGCCAGCAACAAATCAGACAGGATTTTTAACTTTACACTATTGTTGGATCAATTCTCGAGGGGTGTAAAACTCTGCTGAAAGTATGCAAAGAATTCACTCTTACACTTTTTCAGGTAAAAGTCACCGGGGCTTAAAACTATTGCAATTTAAATAAGCAATGCCTAAACTTCCAATTCATTAATAGTCTCTCAACTTCGCATAACAAGATCAATTAGTTATTCACTATCGTTCACAAGTTTTCGTAATCACATGATTGTATGGATTTTGGAATATATTTTCATATAAATTCCTTTGTTAAACCAACCCATAATAAAGTAACATATTTTTTTTCACTTTTTATTTTTAGTACTTATGAATATTACAATAGTGACATTTAAGTATAAAAGTTTAAGTAGAACCTCATTTACAAGAGACTTAGGATCTAGATATACTAGGCATCAGTCCCTCTCTCCAGCTGCCATTCCCTGTAATCATCAATTTTTATTTTTATTTTAGTTTCTTTTTACATTAATCTTCATACCTCCACATCACAGAACTTCCAAGGGTCCCTCTGTGCTCCCAATACTGCTACCATTATCCTGCATCCACCCATGCTCCAAACGATATCCGCATCAATAGTTAATGAATGCAAATGACCTTACATTGCTTTATTTCTTAAATTTGTATTCTACAAAGCGCGTAAAGTTTGAAAAAATTGTCCAAAAAATTCTAAATCTATTGCATTTTAGTTATAAATCTTTCAATTTTATCAATTGAGTTATAAAAATTTTCAAGTTTTGCCAATTAAGTCTACCCAATCAATTTTAGCGAGAAATCATAGACGTAAATGTCAGTTGTCCTACGTAACACGGTGGCATTGACATGGACAATTTGTATAAAGTTTCTAAAAATTCTTTTTTTTTTTTTAATTTTTTATATTTTTCTTCTTTTTTCTTTCTTAGTTTTCCTATATTTTTTTCAAGGTCACTGGCCAACCCTAGCCACTCACAAGTGAGCGCTTCGCAAAGCTCACTATGGCCTCAACCCGCAGTCCTCACAATATCCAAGCAAGGGTCACACACAAGAAAATGAAAAGAAACAAAGAAAAATAAAAATAAAAATAAATCAATTTTTAAAAAAAAAATGTAAAAAATTGTTTACGTTAGCATCAACTGTCCTACGTGACATTACTAGTGTCTATGTCAATAATTTTTTTTTATCAAAATTAACCTAACTAACTCAATTATAAAAATGTTTAGGGCTTAATTAGAAAAAAAATTAAAAGATTTAGGATTGAATTGGTAATAGCGCAAAAGGTTTAAGACTTTTGGACAATTTTTCATGTAAAATTGTCATTGCACACTGCTTGCTTAGGCACTTATCTGATTGCGGCAACAAACCTCAACTCTACTGATTTGCAGTCACGGAATGCTCTAGAAATACGTCTTGGCGTATGACATTTGACAGGTAAATCCCCCGAAACAAAACATGTTTTGCCTCAGCGAGCGAAGATGTTATTACTGGCATTGGATGAAGCACTTTCTGCATTGGAAATTAAGGCATGACAACGTAGGAAAGGCTGTGTTCGAAAAGACGGATCTGATATTGTTTAGGAATACTGAGAATCCACTGCTCACAAAACAGATGTCAAGAGGGGGGAGTAATGGGAGATAATAGAATTTACAGTCGCAAAGTATAACTAACTTCAGGGACAAACTCAAAATTTTCTTGCTTTTGCCTTGATTGGACTTTGGTCAGGATCATGGATTAATTTGATGACGTAAGTAATTTGGTCATTTCTTTCAATTTATGAGTACCATCTGGATGATAAACAAAGATAACAATTTCCACTCATTTTTGTCTTTTTCAGAAATTTTCAAAGCTTCAACACTAGAGTTGACTACCTTACCCAAAAAAAAAAGACACTAGAGTTGACTATTTATATGAAATTTGTGATTAACCGTCGAGGAACATATAAGATTAATATATTGTCTAATAGTTGTCATTTTAAGAGCTAATTAATAAGATGCAAGTTGATCCTTTATTCTAAATTTGCATACGAACCATATATGTTGATGCTAGATAATAAAAAGAGATTTTCCTCGGACTTTTCATTTTAAAAGCCAATTGTATAACCATTAAGTCAGCATTTGTCGTGACCCTCCTAAGGTGAGATTGTTGAGGTGGTCAACAAATTGCCATGCGAGCGCGGATTGTCCCTCTTGTATGGTGACGCTTACCCTTGGCCCAAGTTCTTCCAAACTCTATCGGTCGCAAAATGATTTGACTTGATTAATTTATCTGAGGTGTACCAATTTAAGGTTTTAGTGGTCAAAAAATTAGTTTAAAATAATTTTTTGACAGGTGAATTAGTTTGGAGTTTGTCGCGGTATTAATACTAAAATATTTGATATTTCTTTCTTTGTTCTCTCATTTGAGACAGGAGACATGTCCTTTGCCTTGCTTGCGTACTGCCGAGGTGATCTTATTATGTCCCTCCGTACTGCCCTAGGTCTGGATCGTCACAATATATGTTGATGTTAGGTAATAAAAGGAGATTTTCCTTGGACTTTTCATTTTAAAAGCCAATTGTACAACCATTAACGTGACCCTCCTAAGATGAGATCGTTGAGGTGGTCAACAAATTGCCATGTGAACACGGATTGTCCCTCTTGCATGGTGGCGCTTACTCTAGGCTCGGATTCTTCCAAACTCTATCGGTTGCAAAATAATTTGACTTGGTTAAATATATCACAGGTGTACGAGTTTAAGGTTTTGGTTGTCAAAAAATTAGTTTAAAATAATTTTGTGATGGGTGAATCGGTTTGGAGTTTTTTACGGTATTAATACTAAAATATTTGATATTCCTTTCTTTGTTCTCTCATTTGAAATTGATCACTACAAGACAATTAATTTGCACCATTCTGATAATCCAATGAATATTTGATTGAGCTCTCTTTTAAATCTGCGGCAATTTACCACCGAAGTGGTTGGTCTAGCGGTAATAGACCCAATAGACCAGCAGGCTACCACAATATCGCAAATTAAAAACAGGCCGAACCTCTGAAACACTTGTGCTATGTGGCCTAGCTGTCACGGGAGCTCTAGGTCCATGCTGGAGTGGCCGTTGTGAGCTCTAGTTCAGAGCTGGTCGTCACGAGCTTGACTAGGGTGAGCATCGTACTAGAGCTCGAGCAGTCACAGCCTAGTAGAGCCCCAAAGCTGGTACTCTCCGGCCCACCCTACAATCCCTTTACCAACAGGTCCGTATGCCTATGGGCGGATCTAGCTGATTTGGTGTTGGAAGAATTTGCTATTAGTTTATGAAATTAGGAGAATTGATTAGACCAATTAAAAATGAAAGGGATAAGTGCATCATAAATCCTAAAACTTATTGTGAAAGTGTGATTGAATTTTAACACTTTCAAAAAATTGTATTCTAGTCCCCAAACTTATCAAATTGATACAATTAAGCCCCTAATATCAAACGAAAAATGATTATGAGTTTTTATTATTTTCTTAAAATGCGTGATGCTAATGTAACCTACACCAAGCGCCACGTCAGAATTTTAACAAAAAAAAAATTAAAAGGAAAAAATGAAAAGAAGAGGATGAAACTCAAATTAGTTTCATCATTTCCTTAATGACTCTCCAATCTCCTAGTTCAAACCTAGCTCAATTTCTCTAGCGGTGACTCAAAACCTCTAATCACTAGAATTAGCATCCACTAGAGGTGTCAAAATGGGTCATTGACCCATATATGTTTAAATTGGTTGTTAATGGATCAAGCCTTATTGCCCAAAACACCCATAATGAGTTTTGAAAATAAAGAGACTGAGATAAATGGGTCTGCTCTTCACCTATTTAAGACCCATTTATCAACCCATTAAAAATGAACCCATTTACAGGGACACAGACGCCATTACTCTAGAATTAGCATCCAGTGGATGCTAATTCTAGTGATTAGAGGTTTTGAGTCACCGCTAGAGAAATTGAGCTAGGTTTGAACTAGGAGATTGGAGAGTCATTAAGGAAATGATGAAACTAATTCGAGTTTCATCATCTTCTTTTCCTTTTTTCCTTTTATTTTATTTTTGTTAAAATTCTGATGTGGCGCTTGGTGTAGGTTACATTAGCATCACGCATTTTAAGAAATTAATAAAAACTCATAATCAATTTTCGTTCAATATTAGGGGCTTAATTGTATCAATTTGATAAGTTTGAGGACTTGATTACAATTTTTTGAAAGTGTTAAAATTCAATCACACTTTCACAATAAGTTTTAGGATTTATGTGCACTTATCCCTTTCATTTTTAATTGGTCTTATCAATTCTCCTAATTTCATAAACTAATAGCAAATTCTTCTAACACCAAATCAGCTAGATCCGCCCATAGGCATACGGACCTGTTGGTAAAGGCATTGTGGGGTGGGCCGGAGAGTACCAGCTCTGGGGTTCAGTCTTCATGAGCACTGCACACACATGTATGTAGAAAAGATGAGTGAGATTAAAAAAAAAAAAAAATCAGCCAAATCCGACAAACATGGGCATTAGATAATGTTGGAGTATAATGACGTGGATAAAATTTAGCTAACCTCATCATAGAAAATGAATATATATATATATTGGCCGCTTGCTCACTCACTCGCACTTTCTCCTTCCGCAATTTATTCATGGCTCTACTAGGTTGTGACTGCTCGAGCTCTAGTATGATGCTCACCCTAGTCAAGCTCGTGACGACCAGCTCTGAACTAGAGCTCACAACGGCCACTCCAGCATGGACCTAGAGCTCCCGTGACAGCTAGGCCACATAGCACAAGTGTTTCAAAGGTTCGGCCTGTTTTTAATTTGCGATCTTGTGGTAGCCTGCTGGTCTATTGGGTCTATTACCGCTAGACCAACCACTTCGGTGGTAAATTGCCGCATATTTAAAAGAGAGCTCAATCAAATATTCATTGGATTATCGGAATGGTGCAAATTAATTGTCTTGTAGTGATCAATTTCAAATGAGAGAACAAAGAAAGGAATATCAAATATTTTAGTATTAATACCGTAAAAAACTCCAAACCGATTCACCCATCACAAAATTATTTTAAACTAATTTTTTGACAACCAAAACCTTAAACTCGTACACCTGTGATATATTTAACCAAGTCAAATTATTTTGCAACCGATAGAGTTTGGAAGAATCCGAGCCTAGAGTAAGCGCCACCACGCAAGAGGGACAATCCGTGTTCACATGGCAATTTGTTGACCACCTCAACGATCTCATCTTAGGAGGGTCACGTTAATGGTTGTACAATTGGCTTTTAAAATGAAAAGTCCAAGGAAAATCTCCTTTTATTACCTAGCATCAACATATATTGTGACGACCCAGACCTAGGGCAGTACGGAGGGACATAATAAGATCACCTCGGCAGTACGCGAGCAAGGCTAAGGACATGTCTCCTATCCCACATCGCCTAGGGAGGAAATCTTGGGCTAGCTTATAAGGCTTGGGTCCCTCTAATTGTACATACACGTTTCGAGGGAAAAGACCGTTGCTCGGATGGCGGTGCGTCTGCGCTAGTGCGGGTGACCTATAGGAAACAAATCGTGAGGACTTATGTCAAAAGCGGACAATATATGTACAATGGAGACCCAGGGCATTACAAGTGGTATCAAAGCCGACTCCCGTAGCGTGTGGGGCCATAGCAAGGGCGCAGAGGGACGGAATAAGATCGCCTTGGCAGTACGCGGGCAAGGCTAAAGACATGTCTCCTGTCTCACATCACCTAGGGAGTGAGTCTTGGGCTAGCTTATAAGGCTTGGGTCCCTCTAACTGTACATATGCGTTTTGAGGGAAAAGACTATTGCTGGGATGGCGGTGTGTCCGCACCAGTGCAGGTGACCCATAGGAAACAAAACCTTGAGGACTTATGTCCAAAGCGGACAATATATATACAGTTAGACCCGAGGCACTACATATATGGTTCGTATGCAAATTTAGAATAAAGGATCAACTTGCATCTTATTAATAAGCTCTTAAAATGACAACTATTAGACAATATATTAATCTCATAAGTTCCTCAACGGTTAATCACAAATTTCATATAAACAGTCAACTCTAGTGTTGAAGCTTCGAAATTTCTGAAAAGACAGAAATGAGTGGAAATTGTTATCTTTGTTTATCATCCAGATGGTACTCATAAATTGAAAGAAATGACCAAATTATTATGTCATTAAATTAATCCATGATCCTGACCAAAGTCCAATCAAGGCAAATGCAAAAAAATTTTGAGTTTGTCCCTGAAGTTAGTTATACTTTGCGACTGTTAACTCTATTATCTCCCATTAATCCCCCCTCTTGATATCCTTTTTGTGAACAGTGGATTCTCAGTATTCCTAAACAATATCAGATCCATCTTATCGAACACAGCATTTCCTACGTTGTCATGCTTTAATTTCCAATGCAGAAAGTGCTTCATCCAATGCCAGTAATAACATCTTCGCTCGCTGAGGCAAAACAACATGTTTTGTTTCGGGGGATTTACCTGTCAAATGTCATACGCCAAGACGTATTTCTAGAGCACTCTGTGACTGCAGATCAGTAGAGTTGAGGTTTGTTGCCGCAATCAGATAAGTGCCTAAGCAAGCAGTGTGCAATGATAATTTTACTGGAAAAATTGTTCAAAAGTCCTAAACCTTTTACGCTGTTATCAATTCAATCCTAAATCTTTTAATTTTTTTTCTAATTAAGTCCTAAACATTTTTACAGTTGAGTCAGTTAGGTTAATTTTGATAAAAAATTATTGACATAGACACTAGTAATGTCACGTAGGACAGTTGATGTTAACATAAATAAATTTTTTGCATTTTTTTAAAATTTGATTTATTTTTATTTTTCTTTGTTTCTTTTCCTTTTCTTGTGTGCAACCCTTGCCCGGATATTATGAGGACTGCGGGTTCAGGCCATAGTGAGGGTTGCGAAGTGCTCACTTGTGAGTGGCAAGGGTTGGTCAGTGACCCTGAAAATATAGGAAAACTAAGAAAGAAAAAATAAGAAAAATATAAAAAATAAGATTTTTTTATAAACTTTATAAAAATTGTCCATGTCAATGCCAACTGTGTCACGTAGGACAACTAACATTTACGTTTATGATTTCTCGCTAAAATTGACTGGGTAGACACAATTAGCAAAACTTGAAAAAAATTATAACACAATTGATAAAATTGAAAGAGTTATGTCTAAATTGGTAAAAATGCAATAGATTTAAAAAATTTTGGATAATTTTCCCAATCTTCACGCGCCTTGTAGAATACAAATTAAAGAAATAAAGCAATGTAAGGTCATTTGCATTCTATTAACTATTGATGCGGATATATCGTTTGGAGTATGGGTGGATGCAGGATAATGGTAGCAGTATTGGGAGCACAGAGGGACCCTTGGAAGTTCTGTGATGTGGAGGTATGAAAATTAATGTAAAAAGAAACCAAAATAAAAATAAAAATGATGATTACAGGGAAAGGCAGCTGGAGAGAGGGATTGATGCCTAGTGTATCTAGATCCTAAGTCTCTTGTAAAAGAGGTTCTACTTAAACTATTATACTTAAATGTCATTATTGTAATATTCGTAAGTACTAAAAATAAAAGGTGAAAAACCAATATATGTTACTTTATTATGGGTTGGTTTAAGAAATGAATTTATATGAAAATATCTTCCAAAATCCAGACAATCTTGTGATTACGAAAACTTGTGAACGATAGTGAATAACCAATTGATCTTGTTATGCGAAGTTGAGAGACTATTAATGAATTGGAAGTTTAGGCATTGCTTATTTAAATGCAATAGTTTAAGCCCCGGTAACTTTTACCTAAAAAAGTGTAAGAGTGAATTCTTTTCATACCTTTCAGCAGAGTTTACACCCCTCGAGAATTGATCCAACAATAGTGTAAAGTTAAAAATCTTATACCTGATTTGTCGCTGGCGGAAGGAACAAAGAGACAAAGAATGGCAGATTAAAGTTACAAGTAAGTAATCGAATCTCTGCTTTCTTTGTGTATTCCCTCTTATTGTCTCTTCAAAATTGAATTTAACTAAGCTTCCCCATGAGTGTTAGGAACACGGGCATTCTCGGTGCCATTTCTTTTGTTAGGAAGAACCTAATTCGTCAGCTTCTTGGGAGTCACCATCATAGTAAGGTTTTGGTTTCTTGCCAGACCAATTTGTACTTCCTTTATTTTTCCAGAAAATTCATCATCTTGTCGTTAGTTCATTTGTCTCTGAACATTTATTCTGTTTTAGGAGTGTATCGATGATCTATTCAGCAAAATAAAAAAATGTGTGGGTCTCGATGATCTCATATTTGATGTTTGGGAAATGCTTGGTGTACTGAACTGGTTTACCTTACCAGTCCGTTAATTAATGCAATTATTGGCAGTTGGGTGTTTGAACATGAGTCGCTTCTTTGGATGTCCTTCTGCAATTAGCCATCTCATTGAATGCATCAAATTCGTAGATCTGTTCTAGCAAAAACTAGCACCTAGCAATTTCTTATAGACTTCTGAAACCACTCTCTCCTTTTCGAGTTGGTTTCGCTCATGCAGGGGAGCAAGACGAAATAAATCTCATTCGCTTTAATGGAAGAATTAAAGCAGTGTTAGGATCCCAAAATCTTACTCGACATATTGAATGAATGCAACAGGAAGCTTAGAGATTTATACTTAACTCTTCAATATGAGTCCAAGGCGGTTCATCCATTCTCATCGTTATTAATTTCACTTGCATGGTGGTTTCTCAGGAAGAACAGCAGAAGACATCACGTCCCCATGAAATCGTTCAGTCTGATATCATCCATAGTCAGTACCGAATGGCCTGGATCAAGAGATTTATGGGAAGCATGGGGCATCCAATCGCTGGTCGCCATGAGCCTCACTTGCCAGATCACCCTTGCCATCTTCGGCAGCCGCCGGAGGTACATGACCTCGGACATCATCAAATACGTCATCCAAGTCACCTATTTGCTCTCTTCTTACTTCGTGACTATCGCCATTGGCAAGCTCACTGTTGTCCAGATCGAGCATTCTGATCGACCGGACTACATTACCGAGCTCAAGGGGTTGCTTGCACCGTTGCTCTTGATGCAGCTTGGGAACCCCGACTCCATAACTGCATACTCGGTTGAGGACAACCGCCTCAGTTACCGACAGATGCTGAATTTGTTTGTCAGGGCCGTTTTCGTCTTCTGCATCCTGATTCGCTGCTGGGACAGCACGTCCCCCATCCGATTTTTGTACTTCCCCTTGTTTGCCGCTGGAATCATTCGGTCAGCAGTGACAGTTTGGGCCCTCACGTACGTATACTGGAAGGGGTCGAGCATATCAGCCAGGGATATCCTCGATGAGGAAACTGTTGGCAAGTTTTTCGACAGGCCCGACAGGCCCAGATGGTCGATTGAGCAAAAGATCATCTTGAAGGCGTATTATCGGTTCCATTGCTTGAAGCCCCACCTTGGAAACTGGCTCTACCACCCAGAGTCGCTATCAGAATCTTGGTTAACTATAGAGCGCGATTTAGTCTTCATCACAACCGAGGTCGAACTTGGATTCATGTTTGACGTACTTTACACTAAGCAACCAATTCTCTATAAATGGCCTGGTCTTGTCTGCCGCTTCATTACCTTTTCCTGTCTAGTCTCAGCCTTGTGTGGATTTGTCGTTATTTTCAAGAGTGCCTTCTTGATAGACGTGTACATCACCTACACTTATGCCTTGTTGATAGGAGTCACCGTCCTAGAAGGTTACCAAATTGTTCTGCAACCTTTTTCGGCATGGGCCATTGTGAAGATGAGCCATATAAACTGCCTCATGTCGACAAGGCTATTGCAATTCTTAGCTAAAAGGTATATGATGAGGGAAAGGTGGTCGAACTCAGTTGGGCAAATCAACTTGTTGGATCATAGCCTGTACAATGACCGCTCATGGTCCATTGGGAGAATCCTCAAACACTTCGGCAAAAAAGAAGTGACCTGTAGGAAGCATCCTTCTCACCAGAAAATCCCTGGCTATCTCAAGGTATTGCTGGTGGAAAATATGGAAAGGTTCGACATAATCAGAGACAAAAGGCCCTTCAACAAACGTGGCGAGTGGACACTTGATGCTCACAAACTCAGGGGTAACATGGAGTGGACACAGGAAGCCATTAAAGTGTTGGAAAGAAACATCTCCACAACATTTGACAAAAGCATCATCATTTGGCACATTGCAACGAACATCTGCCTTTCAGAGCCTGATAATTCTCTGGACTGTAAGGGAAGTGAACTGCTGTCCAATTACATGATATACCTTCTAGCACTGCGACCCTACGCATTGTCCCTAACAACTGCCAAAATCACATTGGAGCATGCTTGTGCCATATTGAAGCCATTTCTCAGGTACAGAGACCGCAGTGAGGTCTTGAAGACATTGTCTTCAGAAGAGAATTTGCTTGAACCCTCCCTGGATAAGAAGGGAACCATAATCACCAGGAAGTGGCGTGTGCTGTCGGACGCACAGGATTTGGCTGCAAAACTGAAGGGCAAGAACAACAAGTGGCAGATCATAAGCAGCATTTGGGTGGAGATGTTGTGCTATGCTGCGTATAATTGTCAAGTTTACCATCACACGAAAATTTTGCGGCAAGGCGGAGAGCTTATAACTCATGTTTGGCTGCTCTTGATGCACATGACTGATAAGTACTCCCACACTCCCAAGGAGAAAGCCACCTAAGAAACCAGATAAAAGTTGCAAATTAAGTCATGATCCTAGGATTCGTTATGCTCTGCACCCGATTGTAGCATGGGGTATGTGTGTTCTCTCTTTTTGTTCTTGGTAAAGAGGTGCTTTCTTAGTAAAATCACTGTAATCGCATTCAGCTAAGAGACTCGTCAATGAAGCATAGTGACATATATGTTGGATGTAGATCCATTATATACAAAAGGCTTGTTTTCTTTACACTCCCTTGCTCTCTCATTGCTCGGAAAGTAGTTTAATCTTATGATCCCGTATCGATGAGGATTGTGGTTTTGTTGTTAACTTGTCTACGGTCTGACATACTAGTCACTGGGCAGGTGATAAGAGTTTCTTCCTTTGGTACTACTCAGACCACGTTCATAATGTTGGAAAACATCGTTCAATGACAACTAAATCAAAAGTATTTGATAAGCTTTATTAAGTGTTACAGAAACTTATAAATTAACCACGCAGGTTTTACAATCACACGAGGGAGATTCACTAAGTGTAATAATCTGCAAACTTAACGTGATAAAAGCAAAGCGGAGGCTCTGCATTTGACGGGCAATGCAAACTTGGAGTTTCCAGGTATATACTTTAGGATCGCTGGAGTTTTGAAATTGAAGATAAAGTTCTTAGCAATCAAGTATGATATTTCAATATTATTCTTGCAAAAAATCATGGACAAAGGAGCACATTTTGCAATAGCTTTTGACTGCCGATACTAAGTGGTAGCAAGAGCGAAACCCATATGTACACCCAAGAGAGAAGGGATTGTACTAAGGGTGAAGACAAGATGTGGAGGGCCCTTTGTAAATACTTGGATGTATCTTTCATAGTGGCGTAGTTCTAGAAGAAGTTTTGGTTCTGCAAGGCAGCAAATTCTATTTGTGTAACATGGCAAGGTTTACACTCTTAGCTAAATTGGTCGAGTTTAGCCTAAATGTGTCAATAGAATTGGAACAGTGAACATAGTTACATCAATCTATAATGTCATTTGTCTTTCCGTTGAACTCTTTCATTATTGCTCTTGCTCGGAGTTGGTTTTGCAAAATCAGTTTGCTTTTAAGAAGAATCAATTCGTTCCTTTCTCGGTCGCTTGGTCTTGGACATGATATTTCAACTTTTTAAGTAAATCTATTTTTTTTTTAATGACTCAAAATAAAAGCTTGAGAGAAGATATAATTCATGCGTTATTCATTTGAGGGGCTTTTTATTTGCATTTGTCTTGTATAGCGAGTTGTTGACCAATTTATTTCGTTGAATTATGATTTTGTAATTCGCTATCTAATCCATACCATGGTAGTCCACTACTCTCTAAAAGTCCGGATACATACGAATAAAAAATTGAATAGTCTGTTTGGACCAAAGGGCGGAATAAAATTATCTCATCTGAAATATGGGAAAGTAAAAAAGGATAAAAGAGAAAAAATAAACGGAAGCAAAATAAAAACTACGTTTCTGTTTCCCACTCAGCAACACCACCATGGCACTGCTGCGCATGGCTATTGACACTTGCTGCCCGTTGACCTCAAGCACCCACCGCGCAATTTCGCAACTCTCAGGCCACCGGTGGTCGCCTTAGAGTTTTCCTTATCTCGATCACGCGGGTTGGCCAGATGTAGCCACCATGGATCGTCACCACCAAGCGTGGGTTGCCCTGCCGCGATGGCAACATATGAAGCGTCAACAGTCTCCAAGAGCCTTTATATGATGTTATACATTCCGACACTCTCTCGTACTCTTTGACACTCGATCAACAAATGTAAAAAAATTAGACACCTGGTGAATTCTCTCGATACTCTTCGACACTCGAGCTTGAAATCTCGACATATGAGTTTGGAATTCTGACATGTAATTCTAACACGCACGAGATCAATTTTAAAATTTTTTATTAAATGAGGGATCAAAATGTAAATATGTAAAAAATAAAAAAAATAATAAATGGGGAAAGACGAAAAATTTAGTTTTCTCTTCTTTTCCGACTCTCATTTCTCGTGACACACAATTCCTTCCTAATGAATGGTATTAAAAAATGGTAGATTAATGTTTTTATTGTAAATTTATTCTATGTTGTTTTTGAATTATTTATTTATTTGTGAATTTGAATCAAATTAATTTGATTAAACTAGTCATAAAAATAATAATTTATCATGTCTATATAAATACATTTTAACATATAGCGTGTCTCAATGTGTTGAAATTATCTATTTTTTTCGAAACGACGGATTAGCATGTGTTTTGTGTCATGTATCAGTATCGATGCTACTTAGACAATGACCACTACATAATGCCATCAATCACGAGCAAAACTTGTTCCGTATGGTGGTGGTTGCCTACGAAAGAGGCAGGCAACCACCCTAAATTATCAATTGTCATGGCAGGTGACCTCACGAAGTTCGTCGTGGCAGTAAATACCGACCACCTTGGAGGGAGGTGGTGGTTATTTTGTCTACACAACACGATACGATATTTTCTCTAAGTTATTTGTTGATTTTCTGTTGTGTATATAATTCAATCTAGGTCATGCCAAACAAGATATAATAAAAAAACGAATTTTCTCACATTGCCTATTTTATATTATCTCAAACTTAATCCTCATTTGAGTGACCATATTGAAATTCTAGTTAACTCTAGGATCTTAATCTAGACTTCTCGAAGAACTAATGGACAAAAAATATATGACTTTTCGGCACATGCTATCGATTGACAGGTATTTTTCAATTAGTTCTAAACCTATTGTACGGATACCAATTTCATCATAAACTTTCTAATTTTGTCAATTGAGTCATAAACTTTTGCATGAAAATCTAATGTAGTTCTTTAGAGCAATTTTTGCCAAAAAAAATTGCTAACGCTGCGATGCCATGTAGGACGGTTGATGATTATTAGATTGCCACGTTAGTGATTTTCGATGAAGATCGACCCAAAAAGACTATATTGAAATTTCACACAAAAATTTTAAACTAAATTGCCAAAATTGAAAATTTTAGAACTGAATTGATATCAACTAATTAGGTAATTTTTCCCTATCAACTCCATAACACACACTTGTCATCTCCGGTACATTGTTCCTTCATTCCATCATGAGTTTATAGGCGCCCTACGATGAAACTAGAGGTGTCAAAATGGGTCGTTGACCCATTTATGTTTAAATGGGTCGTTAATGGGTCAACTCTTACTTCCTAAAGAACCCATAGTGGGTTTTAAAAATAAAGAGATTGAGATATATGGGTTTTAAATGGGTCAGCTCTCTAACCCATTTATCAACCCATTAAAAATGAACCCATTTATTTTCACTCAAAACCTCACAATCTCTCTCTTCTCTCTTTAACTTTACAAATATATATATATATTTATAAAAACCGAAATTATAATTATTATAATTATAATTTTTATTTTTTTTTTTATTAATTTTTTCTTTCTTCTTCCTCCGGTCGCCGGCACGGCGATGGCCGGCGACCGGCCAGGCAAGCCTCGAGCTCGCCAGATCTGGTGAGGCGGAGGCCTTGCCGACGCCCAGCGAGACTCAAACTCACCGACGTCGGGCGAGGGGAGAGCTCGAGCTCGCCCAACGCCGGCGAACCTCGAGCTCGCCAGGTTTGGCGAGGCGGAGGCCTCGCCGATATTCGGCAAGGCTCGAGCCTCGCCAGATCCGGCGAGGGGCGAGCTCGAGCTCGCCGGATCTGTCGAGCCGCGAACTCGCCGGCGTCAGCGAGCCGGGCAAGCTTGAGGCTTGCTTGTGGCTGGCCGCTGGCCATCGTCATGGCCGGCGGCTGGCCAAAGAAGAGGAACAACAAAAAAGAAAAAAGAAAAGAAAATTAAAAATTAAAAATTATATTTTAAAATTAAAATTAAAATAATTAAAATTTTAATTTTAAAAAATAAAAATAATTAAAATTCGATTTTTTAAAATAATTATTTGAAAAGTTATAAAAACTGTCCATTAAATTTGTGTTGTATAAAACTATTTTAGCAATACCATTTAAAAATATATATATATAAGAAATAAATTTTTTTGAAAAATTATTGATTGGATTTGTATTGCTTGGAAGTTTTTTAGTAATATAATCTTTAAAAAAAAACATAAGAATAAGTTTTCATAAACTTGGTTAAATATGAAAATATTTTATTAATATGGGTCGGGTTGAGTATGGATCAGGTATGGGTCGAAAAATTTACATTAGGCATAAAATGGATCATAAATAGGTTAATTGAACAATTTGGGTTGACCCATTAATGGCCCGACCCAAACCCGACCCGACCCACCCGTTTGACACCTCTAAATGAAACCAAAGTTTGAGAAGCCACAAAAGAATATGCCAAGACACGTTTGGCAGAACTAGAGAATTTAATGCTTGTCTTCCATATTTGAGTTTGTCTGCTAATGCAACTTGGCTGCTGATTACATCAGCAACTTCTGGATGAATTCCTAAAGAGGATTCATATACTGCTTGTTCGTAAAATTTTAAACGCAAGTGAACGTGTTGAATAAGTAATATAATGATGAGAAAGAATATCATCCCAAGGAGATCGATGATTAATAAACTAATTAAATACTAAAATAGATTAACTCTAAAATTTATCTAACAGATCAAAATATAATTGATAATAAATTAAAAACAAAATTTGGAGACTAAATGCAGTAAATCAATAAGATAAATATGTTAGAGCATCCGATTTCACCATAACCATTAGATATGAATTTTAGATTGTTGTGAATACAAGAACGATATCAAACATGTGATAGCGGAATTTCCCAACTTATTTACTTTCCTATCTCTAGGTATAGCAAACTTACTCAGTTTATTAATCCACTATATTTCTTTGTGAATTAAAATAAACATGAGTGCATTAAAAACTATGAATATTCCCGGCTTACAATGAGTCTTTTGGATCACCTTATCATCGAAAGCTACACAAATAACGCAGTATATTTCTATCCATGTTTAATTCATTGTTATATATTATAATGAACAATTGCATATTATCACTTCTCAGTCTCAAACATGCACATCAGATCATTCAAGTGGTGGCCAATCACTCAAAAGCATTATGCACAATAATATATAACTTACATGAATGAAATCAATCGCAAAACATAAAAATCATGAAATTCATATCATCGTGGTTAGGCTACATCGTAGCCCTAACAAAAGAAAATTAAAACATAGTAGAAGAATAAATAAAAATATAAATCAAACTCAGCATCTTGAATCAAGAAACAAGAATTATGTCACCACTTTTGTCTTCTCTTCAAAATACTTGAAAAACTCTTAGAAGAATGAAAAATAATCTAGCAGAAAAACTAGCTGCTCTCTCTCTCTCTCTCTCAATGTTATCCTCTTCATAGGATATATCCAAGATCCTTATCTCCAAGCAATTGTGCACAAAATTAGGGAGTAAATAAGAGGATTTTGATTTGATATATATCTCCCACTGCTGTTTGATTTGAATTCCTCAGTTTTGCAATTCTTTTCCTTATCTTCTCCATATATCATTATTCTGCATAAATAAGGAAAATTCAAATAATCAGATTGAAATCCAAATATTTTCTCATAGATATTGCATTAATTGTTGCCTAAAATAAGTAAAATAACTCTATTTTTATAGAGTTATCAAACCCCCAAACTTAACCTTTTGCTAGTCCTCGAGCAAAATCAAGACATAACACATAGTCAAGCTAACAACCTCCTCCATGACATCTTTTCATAATTGCTCAAATTCACAATTCAAAGAAAAACACAAATTTCATCTAAACATTGAAATTGATTTATAAGTTAAAACCAATTCTAACTATGTGATCCAAGCGTGTGTGTGAGAGTCCTCATCTTTTTCGAATTATATGCAATCCAGATAAATTCACATTGATATGCAACCTCTAAAAAATTCTCAATAATTATGACCAAATCTCATAGGTTTGCTTTTCATTCCCCTCTCCACTAATGTAAGCTAATTATCCAACCAAAAATCAATAGGACTTTTCTCGGTTTGTAATGTAAGACTGGGCTAAATGTGAGATAATGGTAATTCTAAGCTCAAATCACCCATCAACACATTGATTTCTAGGATCTAATTAGAGCCAATGTCATTATCCAATTTCACACCTTCAAGATAATTTCTCTGCCACCATATATCATCATTCCTTCCTTCCTTTTTTCTTTCTTTCTCTCTCTCTCTCTCTTTTTTTTTTTCCTTTTGAATTGCTTTATGGTGGAGTTTCTCCCAAAGTCCCTCATAATATAACATGAAAAGTTCCAACCCATTGAGTATCCAAAAGGCTCACTCAATTGAAAGTTGGATAGAGAACCATAAAAGCAATTTTTTTTTTTGATAATACACCCCAAACAACCATAGCAATCACTTTTTTTTTTTTTTTTACTCCATCATTCCTCCCAAATCTCTATTAAGCTCAAATAAATTTTTTTATCTCAAAAGAAAATCAACGTGTTCATAGGGCATGGGACAATGATAAATTTGATAACGGCTAGGCTAAACATATATGGGTGCCAATGAATAATTGGGTAATAATTAAGGCTCAAAGGGGTGACTAGAGATAAATAAACAGGGTTAGCTTGAAAGGCTCAATCGATTCAAAAATTGCCTAAATCATTTTCTCGGTTAGATTTAGCTTAGGATTTCGCCTCAAGAGAAAATAAAACAAATTCTAAGATTTGGGTGAAATCTAAGAAAATCACATACTTCACATGATTGTTCTCTAGATTTACACACAATTCAAAAATTAAGGACTTTTAGTGCTCAGTAAGTGGATCAACATAATCAGAATTAAAATTAACTCACACATCAATTGCAAGTTCAAATAAAATTTAATTTTTCCTAAGAATCGCAAAAATTCACAACAAGGAATGCAATCATGATAGACAAAATTTAGCCAAAAATTTTGTCTGCCCCCCAAACTTGAATGAAGCAGTGTCCTCAACGCGAATAATAGAAATAGGAAGAAGAAAGCTCTCCTGGTTGTAGGATAAGTTCACAGATGACCTTGATGATAAAGGTGCTCCCTAAAAAATTAACCTGGATAAAACAAAGAA
This sequence comes from Eucalyptus pauciflora, assembly GCA_007663325.1. Taxonomy (NCBI): domain Eukaryota; kingdom Viridiplantae; phylum Streptophyta; class Magnoliopsida; order Myrtales; family Myrtaceae; genus Eucalyptus; species Eucalyptus pauciflora. The sequence goes on from VMYD01000091.1 coordinate 4,152,204, forward strand.
AAGTTAATCTTTTTTTTTTCTTTTTTTTTAAAAAACATAAACTTAACGATAAAAAAATATATAATTAAAATGCTTGGGTTGCCTCCCAAGAAGTGCTTGTTTTATAGTTTTCAGCCAAACTATCTCAGATGTTGCTAGTCTGGAGGATGAAGTTCAATGGTGGTCTTCTGCTTGTTGTAACCACCTTCAAAGTAGGGCTTCAAATGTTGACCATTCACCTTAAATGTGCCCTCAGTGTCATGCGCAACTTCAACTGTTCCATATGGGAATACCTGTGTAATTGTAAAAGGACCAGACCATCGAGACCGCAACTTTCCTGGAAAAAGTTTAAGATGAGAGTTATAAAGTAAGACTTTTTGACCAATTTTAAACTCTCTTCTGAATATGTGCTTGTCATGACATATTTTTGTACGCTCCTTGTACAACTTAGAATTTTCATAGGCCTCATTACGAAATTCCTCCAATTCATTCAGTTGCAATAATCTTTCTTCACCTGCAGACTGCATGTCAAAATTCAAACATTTCAATGCCCAATATGCTTTATGCTCTATTTCCACTAGTAAGTGACAAGCCTTCCCAAACACTAGCCTAAAAGGAGACATCCCAATTGGAGTTTTGAATGCTGTCCTATAGGCCCAAAGTGCATCATCAAGTTTTATTGACCAATCTTTCCTAGAGGCATTCACTGTTTTTTCTAAAATTCTTTTGACTTCCCTATTTGAAACCTCTACTTGACCACTAGTCTGAGGATGATAAGGGGTTGCAACCTTATGCGTGACTTCGTACTTACTCAAAAGTGCTTCAAATTGTTTGTTGTAAAAATGTGTCCCCCTATCACTTATGATTGCCTTAGGAGTGCCGAATTTAGTAAAAATATTTTTCTTTAAAAATTTGACCACAACCTTAACATTATTTGTTGGCAACACTACAGCTTCTACCCACTTAGACACATACTCCACAGCCACTAAAATGTATAAATTTCCATAAGAAGGTGTAAAAGGTCCCATGAAATCAATACCCCAAATATCAAATAATTCACACACAATAATGTTGTTTAAAGGCATCTCATTTTTTTCTTGAAATATTTCCAGTTCTCTGACACCTATCACATGAAATTACATAGGAATATGCATCTTTAAAAAGTGTAGGCCAATAAAATTCAGATTGTAAAATCTTAGCTGTAGTTTTGATGGCACCAAAATGGCCACCTGCCTCTCCATCATGACAATGATGTAGAATGTTTGCCTTCTCTTCATCTAGAACACATCTCCTTATGACCTGGTCTGCACATACTTTAAACAAGAAAGGTTCTTCCCAAAAATAATTTTTAACATTAGAAAAGATTTTTTTCTTCTGTTGATATGATAATTCAGGAGGAAGAACATTACTTACCAAATAATTTACAAAGTCGGCGTACCAAGGAATTTTTGTGGACTTAATGGAAATAATTTTCTCATCAGGGAACTCTTCCAAAATTGTTCTTACCTCTTCTTTTGAATTTGGACTTGATAATTGATATGCAATTAGATTTTCAGTCCCCTTCTTATCCTTGATTTCCAAATCAAATTCTTGCAGTAATAGAACCCACCTAATCAACCTAGGTTTTGATTCTTTCTTTTCAAGCAGATACTTAAGAGCGGAGTGGTCAGAATAAACTATAATTTTTGAGCCAATTAAATAAGAACAAAATTTATCAAAAGCAAATACTACCACCAAAAGTTCATTTTCTATTGTTGAATAATTCAATTGTTCACCTGATAAGGTTCGACTGGCATAGTACATGGTTCGAAGAATTTTATTCTTCCTTTGTCCCAAAACAGCTCCTACTGCAAAATCGCTAGCATCACACATCAGTTCAAAAGGTAAATCCCAATTTGGTGCTACCATAATTGGTGCTGAAATTAACTTCTCCTTCAAAGTGTTAAAAGCTTGCATGCATTCAACAGAAAAATTAAAATGAGCATCTTTTTCCAAAAGATTAGAAAGAGGTTTAGCAATTTTTGAAAAATATTTTATAAATCACCTGTAAAATCCTGCATGTCCCAAAAATCCTTTGACAAGTTTCATAGATGTTGGCGGAGGTAATTTTGCAATAACCTTTACTTTGGCTCGATCGACTTCTATTCCATTTTGAGAAATTTTATGCCCGAGTACTATTCCTTCCTGCACCATAAAGTGGCACTTCTCCCAATTCAAAACAAGGTTAGTCTCCTCACATCTTTGTAAAACCAAAGCCAAATTATTTAAACAAAAATCAAATGATACGCCAAAAACAGAAAAATCATCCATGAAAATCTCAATATATTTTTCAACCATATCAGAAAAAATAGCCATCATGCATCTTTGAAAAGTAGCTGGTGCATTATAAAGACCAAAGGGCATTATTCTAAAAGCAAAAGTACCATAGGGACAAGTGAAAGTAGTTTTCTCTTGATCTTCTGGTGTAATAGGAATCTGATTATAACCCGAATATCCATCAAGAAAGCAATAAAACTTATGCCCTGCAAGTCTTTCTAACATCTGATCAATAAATGGTAAAGGAAAGTGATATTTTCTAGTGGCATCATTCAATTTTCTGTAATCCATACACAAACGCCACCCAGTAACTGTTCTAGTTGGAATCAATTCATTATTGTCGTTTTTCTGAACAGTCATACCGCCTTTCTTTGGCACAACTTGTACAGGACTTACCCAAGAACTATTAGAGATAGGATAGATGATACCTGCATCAAGTAACTTAATTACCTTAGCTTTCACTACTTCTTGCATCTTCGAGTTTAAACGTCTCTGAGGTTGGATAGTGGGTTTATATTTTTCCTCCATCAAAATTTTATGCATGCAAATTGAAGGATTAATTCCCTCGATATCATCTATTTTCCATCCAATTGCACCCTTATGCTCTCTTAATACTCTGAGCAGTTTCTCCTCCATCAAATATGTTAAAGAAGAAGATATAATTACCAGTAAAGAAGAAACTCCATCTAAATAAGCATATTTCAAATGAGAAGTTAAGGGTTTGAGTTCAAGAATTGGAGGCTCTTCAATTGATGGTTTAGGCTTTGTAATGTGTTGTCCAAACTCCTCAAATTTAATTGCATTTTGCCTTGAATATGGTGGAATTGCCTCCATGAAATTTGCATACTCCTTTATCTCCTCATTCTGAATATCTGTGTCCTTTAGTTGAATCAGACATGCTTCAAGTGGATCTTTAAAAATATTTTCCTGAATAACCTTACTCACCAACTTGTCAACTGTCTCAACTCTAAAACAAAAATTATCATCAGATGGATATTTCATTGCTTTAAAAACATTAAATGAAACAAGATCATCTTGAACTCTAAGAATCAACTTCCCTTGTTGTACATCAATAAGAGCTCTTCCTGTTGCTAGAAAATGTCGACCTAAGATAAGTGGTACCTCAAAATCTTCCTCCATGTCAAGAACTATGAAATTTGCAGGAAAGATAAATTTGTTAACTTTTACCAAAACATCTTCCACAATACCTCTTGGATATTTAATTGATCAATCAGCCAGTTGAAGTGACACCGTGGTTGTTTTTACCTCGCCCAATCCTAATTTCTTGAAAATTGAATAAGGCATCAAATTAATACTTGCACCTAAATCACATAATGCATTTTCAAAGTAAGAATCTCCAATAGTGCAAGGAATAGTAAAACTCCATGGATCTTTTAATTTCTGAGGCAATTTGTTTTGTAGAATGGCTGAACACTCCTCATTTAACTTCACAGTTTCATAATCCTCCAGCTTCTTTTTGTTTGCCAAAATCTCCTTCAAAAATTTTGCATAACTAGGCATTTGCACTAAAGCATCTGCAAAAGAAATGTTAATGTGCAATTTTTTAAATACATCAAGAAATTTAGAAAATTGCTTATCTATTTTGTGCTGCTGGAGTCGCTGAGGGAATGGAATTGGCGGCACATATGGCTTGGGATTATCTGGAAAAAGTTTACTCTTGCCTATCTCCTTTGATTGTTTATTGGTCACATCTTCCTTGTCAAGGTAATAGCCTTTATGTTTTCAATTGGATTTTTCTTTGTGTTGCTCGGCAAAGAACCTTGTTGTCTCCCTGACATCATGCTTGCTAACTGACCCACTTGCATCTCCAAATTTTGAAATCTCACATCCGTGCTTTTGATGAAGTCATGAGTTGTATTAGCAAGTTTGGTGACTATATCTTCCAAATTTGACTTTGTCTCTTCCAATTGTTTAAATCCTTGTGATCTTGTCACATTCTGATTATTCCATGAAAAATTTGGATGATTGCCCCATCTCGGATTGTACGTGTTGGAGTAGGGATTATTCTGTGACCTGTTAAAATTCCCAACAAAGTTAGAATTTTCACTAGATTGTTTAAAAGTATTACCTACTTGACACGCTGTGCTAACATGTCCTCCACCACAAAAATCACATGTCAAATTCTGAATTTTCATGACTAAAACATTCATATTATCTAGCTTTTTGTTGAGTGCTTCAAATTGTGCAGCAATTGCAGCAAAAGCATCCACTTCATGAACTTCGCTAACTTTTCGCATTGGTAGTCTCTCAGTAGGCCACTGATAACTATTTGATGCCATCTCCTCTAATAAATTGTAGGCTTCTTTTGGTGTTTTATTATTTAGAGTTGCTCCTGCAGCTGCATCAATCATAGAACGAAGATTTGTACTAGAGCCATTATAAAAAGTTTGTACCTGCATCCATACGGGTAGTCCGTGATGTGGACATCTCCTAAGAAATTCTTTGAATCTTTCCCATGCTTCATATAATGATTCATTGTCCATCTGCATAAAATTAGTAATATCGTTACGCATCTTCGCAGACTTTGCAGGTGGAAAGAACTTACCAAGAAATTTCTGAGCCATATCATTCCATGTAGTAATTGATCATGCAGGAAGAGAAGAAAACCAACTCTTAGCTTTGTCTCTAAGAGAGAATGGAAATAATCTCAATCTAATAGCATCATCTGTAACTCCATTATATTTAATGGTATCACAGATTTCAAGAAAAGCATCGATGTGAGCGTTTGGATCATCGCTTGGTAGCCCATTGAATTGCACTGATTGTTGAAGTATCTGAATGAGTGACGGCTTAATCTCAAAGTTGTTTGCTTGAATTGCAGGTCTTCTGATATTTGATGTGATGCCTTGAACTGTTGGTGCAGCATAATCTCTTAAGAGTCTACGTGGATTTTCATTATCACCGTCTGCCATCTTCTTAGTGTGATTTCTCTGTTCTCTCAGTCGCCTTTTGAATGTACGCTCAATTTCTGGATTAAGCTCAACAAGTTTCCCTTGTTGGCTACGTGTCATAAACCGATGTACACCCTGAAAAATAAAACAAAACAAAAGCTAGATTAAACTTAGAATTATCTAGTATCAATATTAATTAGTATTAAACAAATGATCCCCGGCAACGGCGCCAAAAACTTGTTCGTAAAATTCTAAACATAAGTGAACGTGTCGAACAAGTAATATAATGATGAGAAAGAATATCGTCCCAAGGAGATCGATGATTAATAAACTAATTAAATACTAAAATAGATTAACTCTAAAATTTATCTAACAGATCAAAATATAATTGAGAATAAATTAAAAACAAAATCTGGAGACTAAATGCAGTAAATCAATCAGATAAATATGTTAGAGCATTTGATTTCACCATAACCACTAGATATGAATTTTAGATTGTTGTGAATACAAGAACGATATCAAACATGTGATAGCGGAATTTCCTAACCTATTTACTATCCTATCTCTAGGTATAGCAAACCTACTCAGTTTATTAATCCACTATATTTCTATGTGAATTAAAATAAACATGAGTGCATTAAAAACTATGAATATTCCTCGCTTACAATGAGTCTTTTGGATCACCTTATCATCAAAAGCTACACAAATAACGCAGTATATTTCTATCCACGTTTAATTCATGGTTATATATTATAATGAGCAATTGCATATTATCACTTCTCAGTCTCAAACATACACATTAGATCATTCAAGTGGTGGCCAATTACTCAAAAGCATTATGCACAATAATATATAACTCACATGAATGAAATCAATTGCAAAACATAAAAATCATGAAATTCACATCATCGTGGTTAGGCTACATCGTAGTCCTAACAAAAGAAAATTAGAACATAGTAGAAGAATAAAAAAAAAATATAAATCAAACTTAGCATCTTGAATTAAAGAACAAGAATTCTGTCACCACTTTTGTCTTCTCTTCAAAATACTTGAAAAACTCTCAGAAGAATGAAAAATAATCTAGCAGAAAAACTAGCTGCTCTCTCTCTCTCTCTCTCTCTCTCAATGTTCTCCTCTTCATAGGATATATCCAAGATCCTTATCTCCAAGCAATTGCGCACAAAATCATAGAGTAAATAAGAGGATTTTGATTTGATATCTATCTCCCACTGCTGCTTGATTTGAATTCCTCAGTTTTGCAATTCTTTTCCTTATCTTCTCCATATATCATTATTCTGCATAAATAAGGAAAATTCAAATAATCAGAAGGAAATACAAATATTTTCTCATAGATATTGCATCAATTGTTGCCTAAAATAAGTAAAATAACTGTATTTTTATAGAGTTATCATTGCTTTTCTTGGAAAATTGTCTAAATGAGTCCCAAAAGGATGCCAATGATTCACCTTTGGAGAATATTCTACCCATTGCCAATAACAGATTTCACATATGGTTTCAATAAGCCTCTCAACTTCATCATTCTTCTCCAAGTATAAGCACGGTCTTGCTTAATTTCAGCGGTCCAAGAGATAGCTTTTTGACCAGACTACCGACGATGGGCGTGACTGCAATATGTTGTGGTGCCATAAAGTGTTCAGCAATCTCCAACTTCATCATAAAGTGCAGAGAGCTTATAATTCATGTATAGCTGCTCTTGATGCACCATACAGATGAGTACACCCACACTCCAAGATCAAGCCCACTGAAGAAACCAAAGGGAAGTTGCAAACTGAGTATGATCCTAGGATTGGTCATGCTCCGCACCCTATTGTAGCATAAGAGCGTCTGTGTATTTTCTTTCTTTTGCCTTCTTGGTAATGAGGTGCTTTCTCAGTAAAATCACTGTAATTGTATTCAGCTAAGAGACTTGTCAATGAAGCATAGTGACATATATATTATACGTAACAATTATATGGTTGCTTTAGGGCATATAGCTAACATGTGGCACTCAAGCGAACGAAAAAAAATTATGGTACTTGTGCGATTCTTCTCCCCTAAGCTTTGGACACTAGGGCTAGACTTGAGCATCTAGGGCCAGGGTCACAAGTCCTTGGATCAACTTTCAACGGCTAACTCTTAGATATTGAGTTCGGGGCTAACAATTCAGCTCTAATTTTGAGTCCAAGGCTCGAGGTCTTGAGTCTTGCTGCCAAGTTCTTGAGATCATGCATTATAGGTTTATTTCTCTTAAACTCGAATTAAGTTTTTTGGGGAAAATTACTCAATCAGTGTCAAAGCTATTATAAGGATGCGAGTTTAGTCCTATACTTTTGTAGTCTTTCTAGTCAATTCACTAGAAATAGCTGACATGACGATCCATCATTTATGGCCGTCCTATGTTGGCATACCACCACATCAACAATTTCCGTCAAAAACTAATTAGAAGGACTACAAAGGAATTTTGCACAAATGTTACTAAATTTGTAAAATTGGAAAGTGTATGAATGAATTGATATTTGTACAATAGGTTTGTAACTGATTCAACAATTTCCTTATGTTTTATGACACCAGACTTCCAATAATGATTTTTAGCTCTTTCCTAAAATCCAAACCAACACTAGAAAATCAACCATATTTCTTAAATAGTTTCTTTATAAAATATCAACCAATCGTGTCAATTTTTCCAGGAAATAAAATGAACCAGAAGTGGTAGAGTAGCCTATCATTTGCCTAATCCAAGAGCTAAAAGTGTAAGATAGAACGAGAATCATGCGTGACCATGAAGATGGAGACAAAAGCTTCAGGCATGTTTACGTACCAATTAAGAAAAGAGGAAAAGGACCTCAGATGAAAGTTGCAAGCAAATAATCAAATTCCCATGCCGTATTTTATTCCATTATCTTTTTGTCTTTGTTTATTCCTTCGCGTTTCTTTTTCTTACTTCATAACAGAGGTTCCAACAAATAGTCAATTGATATATCTGTTAAGACGCGAGTGCTCTGCTAGCTAAGGAAGGAAGTCACCTATTCCTGGTACTTGTTCCTTCACTATGTTTCTTGGGACAAATATCTCCGTTGCTTTTCTCTGCTTCAGTTTCTCCAAGTTTTCTGAAGTCGGTGTTGTCGTCTTCTGAATCATACTTCTGGGATTCATCGGCCTTGAGTTCAGGTTTCGTGGTGCTAGTCTTGTGTTGTGTTGCACCTCTTTCTTGCCTCTTACTTTAGTTAGCTTGCATTTGCTTGTCGTCCTTACTAACAAGTATTACCTTTAGGGACAGATGTTTGTATGCTCCCTGTGCTTTCGATGTTTCAACAAGTGATTATCGTACTTTAATTTGTTGGTCAACACACTTAAACATGCTCTATACAAGTTATAGCACATGTTTATATTTGTTATCGATGTTCATTTTCCAACTGGTGAAAGAACTACCGGTAGAAATTATGACCCTTCACAACCTGTCACTTTTGACATTTAAAGATTGCCTCATCAAGAATAGTATAGCAAATGTGCTACCGAATGCAATATTTCCTACGTGAATGGGATCTAAGAAGTCTGCAGGTTTAAAAGTGTGGTAGGATTACAGGATTATTTTGGAGTTGAGAAGGCGGTGCTACTCAAAATTTTGAAAATCCAACCTGAGAGCAGATGCATCTGAAGTCATCTAATCTATTGTTGTGTTGTATTTTGGTGCTTATAGTAGAAGGCCACAGAGAAGTGGAAACGTGGCGTTCTCATTGGGCGACACATCTATTCTAATGCCCATCACAAGAATTTAAAGGAATAAAACTCCCAAAGAAAAAGGCCTTGGTTCATGAAGGACGAGTAAGTTTCACATTCGGGGTTAGAACTCACAGATTTGGTTCCAGCTCTAAAATTGCGGTAAAAGTGGGGATAAGATATGTTCCATATCACTATGTAACCTTTGCAGGTACCCTGCATGATATTTTAATAATAAATAAATGTGTACTGTTATGAAATACATGAATGGATGAAATACATGAATGAATATTCATTATATTCATCTTATCTAATGTACTTATTATGGTACATTTGTATCATACTTTCTAAGTACATCTCCCTATACAATGAACGTTCATCTCCCTTATCCAGTACATGTATCATTCGATACATTGATATTAATGTTAAGTACATTCTTGTTCTCCTATAAATAGGAGTTTAGTTTTGATGTACAATCACAACATCCATCAGAATAAACAGTCACACCCTCTTCTCTGGCGTTCGCTACTATCTCTGGTGTCCCATTTTCTCTACTCAATCTCTCTATTCTCTTTATTATATATTCACAACGCCATATTTTACAACACGTTATCAGCACGAAGATCTACCGTGAGTAAGTAATTTTTGCAAGGTGGGTATTCATTTTATTAATCATCTTATACTTCATCTTCTTCTATCAATTCTTTTTTTTTTTTTTTCCTTGGCCTGAAGCCAAATTTCAAATCTAAAAGTATCCTTTTGCTCCTGAAGTAGCGGTGGATATTTAGAAATCCTTCTAATTCATTTAAGGATTTACTTTTGCAAGGATTATGGCAAATATTAAAAAGCCCAAATTCCACATCCTTGAAGTGAGTGGAAAGAATTATCTATCTTGGTGCCTTGACATGGAAATGCATCTCCAAAGGCAAGGTCTCGCTAATACAATCATGGAGGATGGAACCTCAAATGAAAAGGATAAAGCAAATGCGCTGATATTTATCCGCCGTCATTTGCATGAGAGCCTGCAGACTCAATATTTATCCGTGCGAGACCCTCATATCTTGTGGAGGAGGTTGAAGGATAGGTATGATCATACCAAAACTGTTATCCTCCCTCAAGCACAATATTATTGGCAAAATCTCAGACTGCAAGATTTTAAATCAGTGTCTGACTATAATTCTGCTTTATTTGATATCGTTTCTCGGCTTGAGTTATGCGGTATCAAACTTGCTGATGCAGAATTGTTAGAGAAAACTTTCTCCACCTTCCATGCTTCAAATATTGTATTGCAACAGCAATACCGACAGCGTCAGTTTGCCACATACTCTGAATTAATTTCTGTACTTCTTACTGCCGAGCAAACTAATGAATTGCTGCTCAAAAATCATGATCTTAGACCTGCTGGCTCAAAAGCATTGCCTGAAGCACATGATATCTTTGAGAAAAATACTGGCCATTCTAATGGCTATAAGCGCAGGCAAGAATATAATCCTAGAAGGGACGGCAAGAAATTTAACCGCCCTAGGAAATCAAACTTTGGCCTGAATCATGGCAAAGAAAAGAAGCCAAAGAAGGTGATTAATGAAAGTCTTTGTCATCGCTGTGGCATGACTGGGCACTGGTCTCGTACCTGTCGTACGCCAAAACATTTTGTTGACCTATACCAGGCATCTTTAAAGAATACGGGCAAGCGTGGTGAATCTCATGCCATTGAAATCAATCCTACTGCCATAACCACTGTTGAGGCCAACAATATCTCCGTTGGTGGGACTCCTCTTGCTCCTGAAGCTGCAAATGCATCATTGGATGTCTCTGATTTCTTTGAGGACCTCTGATTACTTTGATAATCAGATTGGTGGTTTATGTTGTTTTACTTTAAATGTATTACTTTTTATTGTTCTTTATGAAATGCTTATAAGCCTTATATAATATTTCTTTTTTGAAATTTTTCGACTATATAACTAATATGCAACTTTTATGATACTTGACACCTGAAGTTGTCAATATAAATGCAAATGGAAAATACCGAGAAAAAGGAAGATGTTTGTTTGCTTGATAGTGCAACAACACATACTATATTTCGTAGTAGACACTTTTTCTCAAGTATGACATTGCAGAAGGCACAAATCCATACAATATCAGGTCTTGTTCAGATTATTGATGGTTTTGGGAATGCCACAATTATTTTGCCAAATGGCACAATCCTCCATATTGAGAATGCGTTTCTAAGCATTAAATCAAAGAGGAATCTGCTCAGTTTCAAAGATGTACGCCGTAATGGGTACCATATTGAGACTATTTATGAGCAAGATAAGGAATACATTGGTATTTCCTCTTATAAGATGGGCCTGAAGACCATCCATGAGAAGCTAGAAGCTTCTTCTATGGGTTTGTATTGTGTCATGATTAAGGCTATTGAAACCTACGCCACCACATCTTGGAGATTGGTAAGCCCTGATCAGTTTGGACTGTGGCATGATCGCCTTGGTCATCCTGGCGCTTCAATGATGCGTAGGATAATTCAAAATACAAAAGGGCACCCTTTAAAAGATATAAAGGTATTGTTGTCCAAAGATTATAATTGTGAGACTTGCTCACAAGGAAAACTCATTATCAAACCTTCCATGACAAAGGTTAATCTTGAATCTCCTTTATTCTTGCAAAGAATTCAGGGTGATATTTGTGGACCAATACAACCACCAAGTGGACCATTTCGATATTTTATGGTATTAGTGGACGCATCCTGTAGATGGTCCCATGTTTGCCTATTATCCACGCGCAATGTCGCATTTGCACGTTTGCTTGCGCAGATTATAAAGCTCCGGGCACAATTCCCTTATTATCCAATTAAGAGCATATGGATGGATAATGCTGGTGAATTCACATCAAAGAGTTTTGATACATATTGTGCTTCACTTGGAATTGAGGTTGAGCACTCGGTTGCATATGTTCATACTCAAAATGGATTGGCAGAATCCTTGATTAAACGTATCCAAATCATTGCCCGCACTCTATTATTGAGAACGAATATCAACGATACAGCATGGGGTCATGCAGTTTTGCATGCGGCAGCTCTAATAAGATTACGCCCCACTGCTAATCTTTTACAATCTCCCCTTCAAATGGTCCTTGGTTATGAACCAGATATTTCACATCTACGCACATTTGGTTGTGCAGTGCAGGTGCCTGTAGCACCGCCAAAAAGGACGAAAATGGGTCCCCAACGCCGTTTGGGTATTTATGTTGGGTTTAATTCACCGTCTATCATTAGGTTCTTGGAACCAACTACTGGTGATCTTTTTACTGCCAGGTTTGCAGATTGTCATTTTGATGAGACTAGGTTTCCATCAATTGGGATACCTACAACTTCCATGACTACAAAACAAAAACCAATTAAGGTTTTCTCCTGGAATGAGAAAAATTTATCTCAATTAGACCCAAGGACTCTTGAATGTGAAAACGAGGTGCAACGCATAATCCATTTACAGGCTATGGCCAATAGACTTCCTGATGCATTTAATGATGCTACTAAGGTAACGAAGTCTCATATTCCAGCTGCAAATGCTCCAGCTAAGATAGTTGTTCCCGAAGGACAGGCTTAAATGGATCAAAATATCATACACTTGAAGTGTGGTAGACCGATAGGATCAAAAGATACTACTCCTCGAAAACGAAGGGGAAATAATCAAGAATCCGCTCCAGAAGAGCTTGGCGTTATGCTTGCTCCTGAAGAGCTTATTGCCCCTGAAGAGGCGCAAACCCATGAAAGGAACATCAATCCCGGGAATACTGAGAATTCCATTACATATTATAATGAAATTTGGGATTGAAATGAAATTATCATTGATGATGCTTTTGCATTCTCAATTACTCATAAAATTATGGATGATGATTGTGAGCCGCAATCTATTATTGAATGTCGTCAAAGGCAAGATTGGCCTAAGTGGGAGGAAGCAATTAAGGCTGAATTAGCTTCCCTAACTAAACGAGAAGTTTTTGGACCTGTCACTCGTATTCCCGATAATGTAAAGCCCGTTGGATATAAATGGGTATTTATCCGAAAATGAAATGAGAAAAACGAGATTGTTAGGTATAAAGCTCGACTCGTTGCCCAAGGATTCTTCTAGAGACCTGTGATTGATTATAATGAGACATATTCACCTGTAATGGATATGATTACATTTCGTTTTCTCATTAGCCTAGCAATCTTTGAAAGATTGGAAATGCGTCTTATGGACGTTGTGACGGCATATTTATATGGCTCATTAGATTCTGATATTTATATGAAAATTCCCGAGGGATTCAAAATGCCTGAAGCATGCACTCCCCGCAATTTATGGGTTAAAGCAATCCGGTCGCATGTGGTATCAACGCCTAAGTGAGTACCTAATTAAGGAAAGGTACAAGAATGATCCTATATGCCCATGCGTGTTTATTAAGAAATCAGAAACCGGATTTGCTATTGTAGCAGTTTATGTCGACGATATAAATTTAATTGGAACTCCAGAAGAGTTAGCTGAAACTGCTGAATATTTGAAAAGGGAGTTTGAAGTTAAAGATTTGGGTAAAACCAAACTTTGTCTTGGTCTAGAGCTTGAGCATAAAGCAAATGGAATAATCGTCCATCAATCAGCATACGTTGAAAGATTGCTTAAATGCTTCAACATGGACAAAGCTCACCCATTGAACACCCCTATGGTTGTAAGGTCTCTAGATCCCCAAAAGGACCCATTTCATTCTAGAGAATCAAATGAAGAAATACTCGGTCTTGAAGTACCATATCTCAATGCAATTGGGGCTTTGATGTACTTGGCACAATGTACGAGACCATATATCGCTTTTGCAGTAAATTTATTGGCACGATTTAGTTCTGAGCCAACTCGGAGACATTGGAATGGAATTAAACATATTTTCCGTTATCTCCGAGGAACCATAGATTTGGGATTATATTATTTCAAAGATTCCACTAACTCTAGTTTAGTTGGATATGCTGATGCTGGATATAGATCCGATCCACATAAGGCTCGCTCTCAAACCAGGTATTTATTTTGTTATAACGGCATCGCTATTTCTTGGCGTTCTACTAAGCAATCGCTAGTAGCTACATCTTCTAACCACTCTGAGATTATTGCTTTATATGAAGCTGGAAGAGAGTGTGTTTGGTTAAGATCCGTTATAACGCATATTCATAATTCTTGTTGTTTAATACCGGTTACAAATTCTCCCACTATAATTTATGAAGATAATGCTGCTTGTGTTGCACAAGTCAGGGGAGGATATATCAAAGGTGATAGGACCAAGCATATCTCGCCGAAGTTTTTCTATACTCATGAACTCCAAGAAAGTCGACAAATTGATGTTAAACAGATTCGATCCATAAATAATCTTGCAGATCTTTTTACCAAATCATTGCCAACATCAACTTTTGAGAAATTAGTATATGGCATTGGTATGCGGCGAGTTCATAAGATGCAAGATTGATTAGCCCCAGAAGTGGCTATATGGCTCAATTGAGGGGGATATATTATGAACTATGCATTATAACATTGATATGCGGCGAGTTCACAAGATGCAAAATTGATCAGCCCCAGCAGTGGCTATATATACATTGCACTCTTTTTTTCTTTTTGTCCGGTTTTTTCCCACAGGGTTTTTCCGACTAAAAATTTTTAACGAGGCAATTAATGCATCCATAAAAGGGAGAGATCATAACATTTGTGCTCTGCACTCTTTTTCCCTTTTGTCCGGTTTTGTCCCACTGGGTTTTTCCGGCTTAAGGTTTTTAATGAGGCAGTATCATTTGATGCACAATCATAATGAATACAATGAATATTCAAGGGGGAGTGTTATGAAATACATGAATGGATGAAATACATGAATGAATATTCATTATATTCATCTTATCTAATGTACTTATTATGGTACATTTGTATCATACTTTCTAAGTACATCTCCCTATACAATGAACGTTCATCTCCCTTATCCAGTACATGTATCATTCGATACATTGATATTAATGTTAAGTACATTCTTGTTCTCCTATAAATAGGAGTTTAGTTTTGATGTACAATCACAACATACATCAGAATAAACAGTCACACCCTCTTCTCTGGCGTTCGCTACGATCTCTGGTGTCCCATTTTCTCTACTCAATCTCTCTATTCTCTTTATTATATATTCACAACGCCATATTTTACTACATGTACGTAATTGTTTATTATTATTTGTTTTCTCCTTATGAAGTGTTTCATGCATTAACGTGTGATAGGTTGCCGTCTCAATACATGAATTTAATCGAAAGATGGAAATTTATTAATTTATATATTTTTGCTTTTGATGCTAAAGACATCATAGGATTGTTACTATTAGACATGAACGTGGTTTTTAACATGTAATTCATTTAGGTGTTGCATTGAATGTTCGATATGAGTAACTAGAACAATTGTAATTTCTGTTCAATGATAAAAAAGAAAAGAAAAAGAATAAATACAAGGTAGTCTAGGGTACTTTGGAATGGAACAACAATTCCAAGTTCCAAGGTGGTTTCAAAAACATATAAAATGGGTTTCAAATTCCAAAAACTTGGAACAGTTGTCTCTGGGGTTAAAGAACTCTACTAAATACTCCCATATTACCACTCCTCCACCTTTTCTCTTTTCTTTTTGTTTTATATTAAAAGATATATTTTAAAAATAATTTGGAAAACTAATATTTGAAAAAGAAAGGCAGAAAAAACTTAAAAACGACATCTATAGAATTTGTGCAGAATTTACCTTTAGAGAACTTCAATAGAACGTGGAGGCTAATATAAAGAAAATCCCAAAAATGAAATTATCTGGATTGTCAAATAATTCATGATTTGCTCAAATTTGAAAAGACCAAACTTTTCCAAGAAATCTTGCCAAAACAACCTTTCGAGCATCAAAATTGTGACCGAGTAAACTTAGAGAAAATATAAATACTTATAGTAGAAGAGTGGAGGTTTTGCAAATTAAATTTAGAAACTTTGTTTTTCATCACATAGAGCAAAACATGGAATGGGCAAGAAAAAATAAATATGCATTACCTAAGACTAAATTTTCAAGAGAAACAGGAAAAAAAATATAAAAGCTTGTACACCATGTATGATGATAATACGTAATTATACAAGAAAAAGATGAAGAAAATCCAAGGTAAAGAAAATCTATAGTCAAGCGAACAAATAAGTACTGGGTTAATACTACAAAAAATCCGAACTTAATACATATGTGATAAATTTACCTTAACCAATTTTTTTACTACCAAAAACACAAAACTTGTATACTTACAACAAATTTACTCAAAACTAATTTTTCGACTATTAAAAACACAAATTGATATATTTATGACAATTTACCATTTGTTAGTATTTATTAAATTAGATTAATACTATGGAAAACTACAAACTTGTGTACATCTATGACCAATGGAGGGTAAAACTCCAAATTAGTACACTTGTCACTAATCATGTGTCATCTAACTTAGTTATTTGATAGCAAAACTTTATAAATATTAATGGAGAGTAAATTTATTATATTGTATTAATTTAAATTTGTTGTAATTAAGAAATTAATTTGGAATAAATTTATCACTGGGGTATCAGTTTAAAGTTTTTCGTGATATTAACTCAAAATGAAAGGAAAGACTCAATGGAAAGACATGGCAAGGAAGAAGGAATTTATGAAAATAAAGAAAGATGTGAACATCATGTGGGAATGTGTTGATCATTGCACTCCACTTTATTTTTATAGAAGTACTCAACAGAATCACTTTTTGGCATCTCATTCTTTTTTGAAATATTTATCTATGTTTTTATAAAATGCACCAAATGAGGCGTTGACACCTACTCCACTATCGACACATGTCCTATTGGAAAAAAAAATTCTTTCCAGAAATTAATGTCTGCATTTTTTTTAAATTAAGTCTTCGGAAAAAGTAGACATTAAAAACCCAATAAAATGGAATAAATGTTATAAAATACATGAATCAATGAAATACATGAATGAATATTCATTATATTAATCTTATCTAATGTACTTATTATGGTACATTTGTATCATACATTCTAAGTACATCTCCCTATACAATGAACGTTCATCTCCCTTATCTAGTACATGTATCATTCGATACATTGATATTAATGATAAGTACATTCTTGTTCTCCTATAAATAGGAGTTTAGTTTTGATGTACAATGACCACTAAGAACAACCATCAGAATAAACAGTCACACCCTCTTCTCTAGCTTTCTCTACTATTTCTGGTGTTTAATTCTCTCTACTCAATCTCTCTATTCTTTCTATTATTTATTCGCCATGCAATATTTTACAACACGTTATCAGCACGACGCTCTACCGACTGAGTAAGTAATTTTTGCAAGCACGAGGATCTACCAACTGAGTAAGTAATTTCTGCAAGCACGAAAATCTACCGACTGAGTAAGTATTTTTTGCAAGCACGAAGATCTATCGTGAGTAAGTAATTTTTGCAAGGTGGGTATTCATTTTATTAATCATCATATACTTCATCTTCTTCTATCAATTCTTCATCTTTATTTTTCTTGGCCTGAAGCCAAATTTCAAATCTAAAAGTATCCTTTTGCTCCTGAAGTAGCGGTGGATATTTAGAAATCCTTCTAATTAATTTAAGGATTTACTTTTGCAATGATTATGGCAAATATTGAAAAGTCCAAATTCCACATCCTTGAAGTGAGTGGAAAGAATTATCTATCCTGGTGCCTTGACATGGAAATGCATCTCCAAGGGCAAGGTCTCGCTAATACAATCATGGAGGATGAAACCTCAAATGAAAAGGATAAAGCAAATGCGTTGATATTTATCCGCCGTCATTTGCATGAGAGCCTGCAGACTCAATATTTATCCGTGCGAGACCCTCATATCTTGTGGAGGAGGTTGAAGGATAGGTATGATCATACCAAAACTGTTATCCTCCCTCAAGCACAATATGATTGGCAAAATCTCAGACTGCAAGATTTTAAATCAGTGTCTGACTATAATTCTGCTTTATTTGATATCGTTTCTCGGCTTGAGTTATGCGGTATCAAACTTGCTGATGCAAAATTGTTAAAGAAAACTTTCTCCACCTTCCATGCTTCAAATATTGTATTGCAACAGCAATACCGACAGCGTCAGTTTGCCACATACTCTAAATTAATTTCTGTGCTTCTTACTGCCGAGCAAACTAATGAATTGCTGCTCAAAAATCATGATCTTAGACCTGCTGGCTCAAAAGCATTGCCTGAAGCACATGTTATCTTTGAGAAAAATATTGGCCATTCTAAGGGCTATAAGCGCAGGCAAGAATATAATCCTAGAAGGGACGGCAAGAAATTTAACCGCCCTAGGAAATCAAACTTTGGCCTGAATCATGGCAAAGAAAAGAAGCCAAAGAAGGTGATTAATGAAAGTCTTTGTCATCGCTGTGGCATGACTGGGCACTGGTCACGTACCTGTCGTACGCCAAAACATTTTGTTGACCTATACCAGGCATCTTTAAAGAATACGGGCAAGCGTGGTGAATCTCATGCCATTGAAATCAATCCTACTGCCATAACCACTGTTGAGGCCAACAATATCTCCGTTGGTGGGACTCCTCTTGCTCCTGAAGCAGCAAATGCATCATTGGATGTCTCTGATTTCTTTGAGGACCTCTAATTACTTTGATAATCAGATTGGTGGTTTATGTTGTTTTACTTTAAATGTATTACTTTTTATTGTTCTTTATGAAATGCTTATAAGCCTTATATAATATTTCTTTTTTGAAATTTTTTGACTATATAACTAATATGCAACTTTTATGATACTTGACACCTGAAGTTGTCAATATAAATGCAAATGGAAAATACCAAGAAAAAGGAAGATGTTTGTTTGCTTGATAGTGCAACAACACATACTATATTTCGTAGTAGACACTTTTTCTCGAGTATGACATTGCGTAAAGCACAAATCCATACAATATTTGGTCTTGTTCCGATTATTGATGGTTTTGGAAATGCCACAATTATTTTGCCAAATGACACCATCCTGCATATTGAAAATGCGTTTCTAAGCATTAGATCCAAATGGAATCTGCTCAATTTCAAAGATGTACGCCGTAATGGGTACCATATTGAAACTATTTATGAGCAAGATAATGAATACATTGGTATTTCCTCTTATAAGATGGGCTTGAAGACCATCCATGAAAAGCTAGAAGCTTCTTTTATATGTTTGTATTGTGTCATGATTAAGGCTGCAGAGACCTACACTACCATATCCTGGAGATTGGTAAGCCCTAATAAGTTTGGATTGTGGCATGATCACCTTGGTCATCCTGGCGCTTCAATGATGCGTAGGATAATTCAAAATACAAAAGGGCACCCTTTAAAAGATATAAAGGTATTGTTGTCCAAAGATTATAATTGTGAGGCTTGCTCACAAGGAAAGCTCATTATCAAACCTTCCATGACAAAGGTTAATCTTGAATCTCTTTTATTCTTGCAAAGAATTCAGGGTGATATTTGTGGACCAATACAACCACCAAGTGGACCATTTCGATATTTTATGGTATTAGTGGACACATCCTGTAGATGGTCCCATGTTTGCCTATTATCCACGCACAATGTCGCATTTGCACGTTTGCTTGCGCAGATTATAAAGCTCCGGGCACAATTCCTTGATTATCCAATTAAGAGCATAAGGATGGATAATGCTGGTGAATTTACATCAAAGAGTTTTGATACATATTGTGCTTCACTTGGAATCGAGGTTGAGCACTCGGTTGCATATGTTCATACTCAAAATGGATTGGCAGAATCCTTGATTAAACGTATCCAAATCATTGCCCGCACTCTATTATTGATAACGAATCTCAACGATACATCATGGGGTCATGCAGTTTTGCATGCGGCAGCTCTAATAAGATTACGCCCCACTGCTAATCTTTTCCAATCTCCCCTTCAAATGGTCCTTGGTTATGAACCAGATGTTTCACATCTACGCACATTTGGTTGTGCAGTGCAGGTGCCTGTAGCACCGCCAAAAAGGACGAAAATGGGTCCCCAACGCCGTTTGGGTATTTATGTTGGGTTTTTATTCACCGTCTATCATTAGGTTCTTGGAACCAACTACTGGTGATTTTTTTACTGCCAGGTTTGCAGATTGTCATTTTGATGAGACTAGGTTTCCATCAATTGAGATACCTACAACTTCCATGACTGCAAAACAAAAACCAGTTAAGGTTTTCTCCTGAAATGAGAAAAATTTATCTCAATTAGACCCAAGGACTCTTGAATGTGAAAACGAGGTGCAGCGCATAATCCATTTACAGGCTATGGCCAATAGACTTCCTGATGCATTTAATGATGCTACTAAGGTAACGAAGTCTCATATTCCAGCTGCAAATGCTCTAGCTAGGATAGCTGTTCCCGAAGAACAAGCTAAAATGGATCAAAATCTCCCGCACTTGAAGCGTGGTAGACCGATAGGATCAAAAGATACTGCTCCTCGAAAACGAAGGGGAAAGAATCAGGAATCCGCTCCAGAAGAGCCTAGCGTTGTGCTTGCTCCTGAAGAGCTTATTGCCCCTGAAGAGGCGCAAACCCATGAAAGGAACATCAATCCCGGGAATATTGAGAATTCCATTACATATTATAATGAAATTTGGGATCGAAATGAAATCATCATTGATGATGCTTTTGCATTCTCAGTTGCCCATAAAATTATGGATGATGATTGTGAGCCGCAATCTATTATTGAATGTCGTCGAAGGCAAGATTGGCCTAAGTGGGAGGAAGCAATTAAGGCTGAATTAGCTTCCCTAACTAAACGAGAGGTTTTTGGACCTGTAACTCGTATCCCCGATAATGTAAAGCTCGTTGGATATAAATGGGTATTTATCCGAAAACGAAATGAGAAAAACGAGGTTGTCAGGTATAAAGCCCGACTCGTTGCCCAAGGATTCTCCTAGAGACCTGTGATTGATTATAATGAGACATATTCACCTGTGATGGATATGATTATATTTCGTTTTCTCATTAGCCTAGCAATCTTTGAAAGATTGGAAATGCGTCTTATGGACGTTGTGACGGCATATTTATATGGCTCATTAGATTCTGATATTTATATGAAAATTCCCGAGGGATTCAAAATGCCTGAAGCATGCACTCCCCGCAATTTATTCTCAATAAAATTGCAAAGATCCTTGTACGGGTTAAAGCAATCCGGTCGCATGTGGTATCAACGCCTAAGTGAGTACCTAATTAAGGAAAGGTACAAGAATGATCCTATCTACCCATGCGTGTTTATTAAGAAATCAGAAACCGGATTTGCTATTGTAGCAGTTTATGTCGACGATATAAATTTAATTGGAACTCCAGAAGAGTTAGCTGAAACTGCTGAATATTTGAAAAGGGAGTTTGAAGTTAAAGATTTGGGTAAAACCAAACTTTGTCTTGGTCTAGAGCTTGAGCATAAAGCAAATGGAATAATCGTCCATCAATCAGCATACATTGAAAGATTGCTTAAACGCTTCAACGTGGACAAAGCTCACCCATTGAGCACCCCTATGGTTGTAAGGTCTCTAGATCCCCAAAAGGACCCATTTTGTCCTAGAGAATCAAATGAAGAGATACTTGGTCCTGAAGTACCATATCTCAATGCAATTGGGGCTTTGATGTACTTGGCACAATGTACGAGACCAGATATCGCTTTTGTGGTAAATTTATTGGCACGATTTAGTTCTGAGCCAACTCGGAGACATTGGAATGGAATTAAACATATTTTCCGTTATTTCCGAGGAACCATAGATTTGGGATTATATTATTCCAAAGATTCCACTAACTCTGGTTTAGTTGGATATGCTGATGCTGGATATAGATCCGATCCACATAAGGCTCGCTCTCAAACCGGGTATTTATTTTGTTATAACGGCACCGCTATTTCTTGGCGTTCTACTAAGCAATCGCTAGTAGCTACATCTTCTAACCATTCTGAGATTATTGCTTTATACGAAGCTGGAAGAGAGTGTGTTTGGTTAAGATCCGTTATAACGCATATTCATAATTCTTGTTGTTTAATACCGGTTACAAATTCTCCCACTATAATTTATGAAGATAATGCTGCTTGTGTTGCACAAGTCAGGGGAGGATATATCAAAGGTGATAGGACCAAGCATATCTCGCCGAAGTTTTTCTATACTCATGAACTCCAAGAAAGTCAACAAATTGATGTTAAACATATTCGATCCATAAATAATCTTGCAGATCTTTTTACCAAATCATTGCCAACATCAACTTTTGAGAAATTAGTATATGGCATTGGTATGCGGCGAGTTCATAAGATGCAAGATTGATGAGCCCCAGAAGTGGCTATATGGCTCAATTGAGGGGGAGATATTATGAACTATACATTGCAACATTGATATGCGGCGAGTTCATAAGATGCAAGATTGATTAGCCCCAGAAGTGGCTATATGGCTCAATTGAGGGGGAGATATTATGAACTATACATTGCAGCATTGATATGCGGCGAGTTCACAAGATGCAAGATTGATTAGCCCCTATAGTGGCTATATATGCATTGCACTCTTTTTTCTTTTTGTCCGGTTTTTTCCCACAGGGTTTTTCCGGCTAAAAGTTTTTAACGAGGCAATTAATGCATCCATAAAAGGGAGAGATCATAACATTTGTGCTCTGCACTCTTTTTCCCTTTTGTCCGGTTTTTGTCCCACTGGGTTTTTCCGGCTTAAGGTTTTTAATGAGGCAGTATCATTTGATGCACAATCATAATGAATACAATGAATATTCAAGGGGGAGTGTTATAAAATACATGAATCAATGAAATACATGAATGAATATTCATTATATTCATCTTATCTAATGTACTTATTATGGTACATTTGTATCATACATTCTAAGTACATCTCCCTATACAATGAACGTTCATCTCCCTTATCTAGTACATGTATCATTCGATACATTGATATTAATGATAAGTACATTCTTGTTCTCCTATAAATAGGAGTTTAGTTTTGATGTACAATGACCATTGGGAACAACCATCGGAATAAACAGTCACACCCTCTTCTCTAGCTTTCTCTACTATTTCTGGTGTCTAATTCTCTCTACTCAATCTCTCTATTCTTTCTATTATTTATTCGCCACGCAATATTTGACAACAATAAACTAATATATTCTGTCAATTTTGTTCCTTTCAAGATTGCCTTACGACAAGCTTGGTGGTTGTTCACTCACCCTTCCTCGCTATGGATTAAGGTTTTCAAAGGCATCTACTTCTACTCAAGAACATTCTATAATGCCAAATGAGGATCTCGTCCATCTTGGGGTTGGCAGAGCTTCTTAATTGGACGAGATGCCATCTTACCCAACATATGTTGGTCGGTAGGTGATGGGCGATCAATTAGCATTCGTGGTGATCGGTGGCTCCCCATGGGCATATTAGGAGGACCAACGGTTCACGAGGAACCCCAATTAGTAGCCAATCTTATTGACCAGCACACTGGTACCTGGAAGGTCGCTTTACTGGGCAATTTTTTCGACAAACAGGTAAGTGACCAGATCACTAACATACCTATAAGACCCCATTGTGCTAAAGATCAACTCATTTGGACAGCTACCAAAGATGGCTCTTTCACGGTTAAAACAGCTTATCACACTATTACAGCATCAACAACAACTCAAACAGCTCAATCAACTTCAACATCTTATCAGAATCCAAGTTGGCTGTGGAAGAAACTCTGGAAACTGAAATCCCCCCCAAAAGTTAGAACCTTCATATGGTCCCTTTGTCAGAACGCTCTAGCAACAAGAGCCAATTTATATCAGAGACATATTATTGCTACTCCAATTTGTCTGCTTTGTAATCAGAATGCACCAGAGACTCTTGAACATCTTTTTTCTACTATGTCCTTGGGTAACAGAGGTATGGTCTCATCCCCATTTGAACATACACATCTCTCCTATAGCAGTACAGAGAATCGATAAATGGATCGCAGAGCAAGTTTGACGACAACGCAACTCACTTGGTTTGGAGATCCTCGCATCTGTGTTGTGGTAGATTTGGCGAGCTTGCAATGGGTTCGTTTTCCGCAATCAAGAGCTTCAACCTTCTCGAGTGGCTGAGGCAGCGCTCGCCGGAAATCATGCTGCTTGCCTGGTAGCTCTTTCCTTGACCAGTAAAGGTCGATCGCTCCATCTCGGGGGAGCCCTTTGGAAGCCGCCTGATCCGGGTACCTTGAAAGTAAACATAGATGGCTCTCATCAACCAGGATCTACCGAAGGTAGTATGGCTTGCATCTGTCGGGATTATAACGGCAGACTTACCGACGGCTTCTCATCGCGCTTTGTAGCAACCTCGGCTTTACAGGCGGAGATCCATGCTTTCACTTTGACTCTTTAGCATCTGCAACGCCAAGGGTTAACCCACGCTCGTCTTCTCCTCGAATCTGACAGTTTGATCTTGGTTGACACTCTCAATCGCAGGAGGAAGCCGCCATGGGAAGACTGGTCTCTGTTCAACGAAGCTGCGGTGGTGGCGTCTCACTTCCCTAACCTATCCCTCGTTCACTGTAGACGAGAGGCCAATGTGGCCGCTGACTGGGCTTCAAAGGCCCATAATCGGGCTTCACGTTTCAAAAGTTGGGCTGTTTTTCCCCCTTTTCATTTGATGGATATCATATGCGCCGATGCCTTAGCAGCCGGATGTAATGGACTCTAATTATCAATATAGCTTCTCTTTTCAGACCAAAAAAAAAAAAAAGATTGCCTTACGAAAAAATGACATTTGATCTATTATTGGGTCCATATGTGTCACAAGGAAATTTATTCCTTTTTCCCCAAATTAATTTCTGTACTTTCTTTCTTCGATCCCCGACTGGTCAACATTGAAAGTCCAGTGAAAGATGAATAAAACTCTAAATGCCAAAAATGTTCTTTTGCCGGAAAAGGAAATTCTTAATTATTTGTTAAAGTCATAATTAAATTCCTAAAAAAATGTGACTAAAATCTTATTGTAAAATATTTGAAATATACAAGAAGATAAAATTAAATCCTTATTTCCAATTGTTTATTTTTGTAAGTACCAACAGTAAACCAAGAATCTACGATGATAAAACCAATTGGAACACCAATAATTTGCATTCCCAAGCCCACGTAGACAGTCGATGTTTTAAGAATGATCAAAAGTTAGCAGCTTCAACAAAGCAAAGCTTAGAAGTGTCATTATTTTGCATCTGTTATTGAAAAATTGACTTGGAATAAATCATTCTTTCCGTTAGGAATTTTCCTTAAGTTATTAGTCTCCCAAGATTTTTATCTGATTTGGGAAAATGCTTTAGCGCAACATTTTTCCATGTACACCAAATTGTAGTGAGCATAGCCAGTTCATTATTTTGAAAAATCAAGGACATAAGAAGGTGGACGGCTGACGGCACTCATTTGTACAGAAGCTCCTTCATAGATAGTGAAGATCTAGATGAAGACATGATAAAGGAAAAAGAAAGAAAAATAGAAGGTGGAGTCGCAAAAGAAAATACAATCAACAACTCTAGGAAAGGAAAGAGAGATGAACACGGAGAGAGATGGGAAAGAGGGTAACTATGACCGGACCTTTTCCTTCTATCAATCTATTTTAAATCGTTAGATTCGTCTGTATTTGTTTTACTTTTTACTTTTTAAATTCTTAATTTTGCGGCTCACGGATAATTTTTTTTTTTTAAATTCAAAACTCCCGACAATTCCACAATATTCAATTATTAATATGTAGTTTATTCATAATTTTTTATTTTTTTTATTTTTGACAGGCAAAAAAATACTTTTTTATTTTTGCTTAAGTGTAAATACTTCGAAACCCAACCTCTTTCATGCGACAAACATCGTCTTGCGCCAATCAAAGACCAAAGAGGAACCGGAGAAGGCTCAAAACTTGTCGCGCTTATCGGCTTTCCTTTTGGTTCTCCGCTTCCTGGAGCTCAAAGACGATTCGAACCCTCCCGCGCTTTCTTCGGATTCATCCAGCTCTCTGAACGATTTTTGCGCGCGTAAGGAGGAGAAGGCAAGACCCGACAAAAGGTGAAATCCCCGAAGCTCCTCCAATGGCGATATATCAGAGAATCAGGAAAGCGACGGCAGAGGAAACTCCTTTCTTTCGCCTTACCTCCTTGATCTCCGCGAAGCTGACGGCATAGAAGGTGACGGCGGCGGCCGCAAGGATCCCCACCACCGGAATCGCTATCTGGATCACCGCATCCATCTCTCTCCCCGCTATCAAACGTGTAGTTCTTCTACGGTTGAGAGGAAGACGATGATGAACCGCGTCGTCCTGCAACTGCAACTTCGACCACCGCTCCCTCTACTTTCCGTGGACAGCGGTGGCGGCTGACGGCGAAAGGAGAAGGAGAAGGAGAAGGAGAAGATGGAGGTTAAGCGAGAATACGAAGAGAACGAAGAGAGAGAGTAATGGCGTCTGTGTCCCTATAAATGGGTTGATAAATGGGTCTTAAATGGGTGAAGAGCATACCCATTTAAGACCCATTTATCTCAGTCTCTTTATTTTTAAAACTCATTATAGGTGTTTTGGGAAATAAGGTTTGACCCATTAACGACCCATTTAAACATATATGGGTCAATAAATGGGTCAATGACCCATTTTGACACCTCTAATGTTGACCATTCGGGGATCGAAGAAAGAAAGCATAGAAATTAATCTGGGGAAAAAGGAATAAATTTCCTTGTGACACATATGGACCCAATAATAGATTAAATGTCATATTTTTAGTAAGGCAATCTTGAAAGGAACAAAATTGGCAGAATATATTAAGTTATTCCATTTTCTTGTGTTTTTAATGTCTACTTTTTCCGGAGACTGAATTAAAAAAAATGCAGACATTAATTTCCGGAAAAGAAAAAAAAAATTGTGTCGATAGTGGAGTGGGTGTCAACGCCTCATTTGGTGCATTTTATAAAAACATAGATAAATATTTCAAAAAAGAATGAGATGCCAAAAAGTGATTCTGTTAAGTACTTCTATAAAAATAAAGTGGAGTGCAATGATCAACACATTTCCACAAGATGTTCACATCTTTCTTTATTTTCATAAATTCCTCATTTTTCTATCTGGTCAACTATTTAAATTTCTTCCTTGCCATGTCTTTCCATTGAGTCTTTTTTTTTTTTTTTTTTTCATTTTGAGTTAATATCACGAAAAACTTTAAACTGATGCTCCAGTGATAAATTTATTCCAAATTAATTTTTTAACTACAAAAAATTTTAAATTAATACACATGTGATAAATTTACTTTCCATTAATATTTATAAAGTTTTGATGTCAAATAACTAAGTTGGATGACACATGATAATTGACAAGTGTACTAATTTGGTGTTTTACCCTCCATTGGTCATAGATGTACACCAGTTTGTAGTTTTCCGTAATATTAATCTAATTTAACAAATACTAACAAATGGTAAATTTGTCGTAAATATATCAATTTGTGTTTTTAATAGTCAAAAAATTAGTTTTGAGTAAATTTGTTACAAGTGTACCAGTTTTGTATTTTTGGTAGTAAAAAAATTAGTTGAAATAAATTTGTCACATATGTACTAGTTTTGGATTTTTCGTAATATTAACCCAATACTTATTTGTCCGCTTGACTATAGATTTTCTTTACCTTGGATTTTCTTCATCTTTTTCTTGTATAATTATGTATTATCATCATACACTGGTGTACAAGCTTTTTATCTTTTTTTCCTGTTTCTCTTGAAAATTTAGTCTTAGGTAATGCATATTTCCTTTTTCTTGCCCATTCCATGTTTTGCTCTATGCGATGAAAAACAAAGTTTCTAAATTTAATTTGCAAAACCTCCACTCTTCTACTATAAGTATTTATATTTTCTCTAAGTTTACTGGATCCCAATTTTGATGCTCAAAAAGGTTGTTTTGGCAAGATTTCTTGGAAAAGTTTGGTCTTTTCAAATTTGAGCAAATCATGAATTATTTGACAATCCGGATAATTTCATTTTTGAGATTTTCTTTATATTAGCCTCCACGTTCTATTGAAGTTCTCTAAGGGGAATTCTGCACAAATTCTATAGATGTCGTTTTTAAGTTTTTTCTGCCTTTCTTTTCCAAATATTAGTTTTCCAAATTAATTTTAAAATATATTTTTTATATAAAAAAAAAAGAAAAGAAAAGCTGGAGGAGTCGTAATATGGGAGTATTTAGTAGAGTTCTTTAACCCCATAGACAACTGTTCCAAGTTATTGGAATTTGAAACCCATTTTATATGCTTTTGAAACCACCTTGAAACTTGGAATTGTTGTTCCATTCCAAAGTACCCTAGACTACCTTGTATTTATTCACTTTTTTTTAATCATTGAACAGAAATTACAGTTGTTCTAGTTACTCATATCGAACATTCAACGCAACACCTAAATGAATTACATGTTAAAAACCACGTTCATGTCTAATAGTAACAATCCTATGATGACTATAGCATCAAAAGCAAATATATATATATATATATATATATATATATAAATATATTTCCATCTTTTGATTAAATTCATGAGTTGAGACGGCAACCTATCACAATGGTATGCACTAAAATGTATGATCTATAGACATAGTCAGTCTCATCACACATACTCACGCATACATAGTATGCATGGGGAGAGACAAAGAGACAGGGAGAGAGTTATTTTCTAAATGAGGTTGGAGATTAATTGATCAATTAGAGCTTTCACATGTTACTGTATGAAACACTTCATAAGGAGAAAACAAATAATAATAGACAATTAAGTACACATTTATTTATTTATTAAAATATCATGCAGGGTACCTGCAAAGGTTACATAGTGATATGGAACATATCTTGTGACAGCCTAAATTTTCTAAGTTGTTTTCGATTAAATAAATCGGGCTTTTCGTCGATGTGTCTATAATGTTATTCTCTAAGTTGGCCACTCACGAGATAACTAGTTTATTTGGGGAAGGAATTAAGGGATCTAAATGCAATGGACTTTAGAATTTAACCAGGAATTGACTGCTCGACCGTGTCCATCTGCCAAGATCATTACGACACTATCAAAATCGATTAGAGACCGGAGATAGGTCGATTCGACTGAGATATGTGATTAGAGTGTGGGTGATTCCACCTGATTGCAAAATACTCGTTGATCGGCACTCGACCAATTTTTCTATTGTTTTGGTACCCAGTGCCCGTATTTGAAACCTCGAGATTTTCACGACAACCGAGAGTCGCTAATGTGTCGAAGATGTACTATGTGACTCGAGATAAATCGATCACAGGTCAATTGCACCAAAAATTCCTAAACACTACCCGGTAGACTAGGTTACGCTAAAAGCGTGCCGGATTGAAATTAATCGCGAATTTGAACTCGATTTCAAAAATTGAAAGTTCCGTGGTGTCACAAGCTATATTAGGGATGTCGACTCATCCTCCGAGAAATTTTGAGAGATTTCGAAATT
This sequence comes from Eucalyptus pauciflora, assembly GCA_007663325.1. NCBI lineage: Eukaryota > Viridiplantae > Streptophyta > Magnoliopsida > Myrtales > Myrtaceae > Eucalyptus > Eucalyptus pauciflora. The sequence goes on from VMYD01000091.1 coordinate 4,181,646, forward strand.
TTTACGGAAAACCGTTTCGGATGCCGCAAAAAATTAACGGAAATTCGTACGGGCCGAATTTAAGCGAGTTTTGACTTCCGAGCTGAGCCTTTGAGTGTCAAGGAATTATAGAAAAGTATTCGAGATGTTTCTTCACCGCAATTAGACGTCGATTTGGGAACTTTCGTGAAGAATTTGGAGCTGAAATTTATGAATTTGTATGCCAATTTTAGAGCTGGAAATTTGGCTTCCATTTGGTTAATTTAGAAAAATTATAAGTGGGAAAGTATTAGGGGACATGAAGTTAATGCAAGGGATAGTGTTTGTGGATTTTTAAGCTTGTTCCAATCCTTTGGTTGAAGAAAACCAGCTGGCCTTCATCTTCCTCGTGGGAATTTCGCTTCAGCCGAAGACCAGCCGCCTCTGCCTTCTTTGCTTTCATTTGCTATCTTCTCCTTTAAATCTCTCCATTAGTTTTAGCTTTGCTTTCATTTTTTTTCCCTTTTTCTTTTGATCTGCAAGGCCACCGACCTTCTGTCCATCTCACGCACCGAACAGCCCCACTTAATGAGTCAATACCATCATTCATCACAAGCGATTTGTTGACTCCGCTTGTTCCCTTGCTGCCTCAATTTCTTCAAGCCGTCCACTCTTCCAACGAAGGTCTGCAACGACGCACGAAGCCAGCCGTGAATTCCAGCCGGATTGTTGACCAAACCAGAAGCCACCCATCCGAAGCAGCTGCCAGCGTCTCCTCCTTCCTTTCGTTGCCATGACCGTCCATCTCTCCACGTCCACGCATCTTTATTTTCCCACCAAAGCTGTCTGCTCCATCTTGTTGCTTCGGGTTCATCAGGTTCCGTGTCTCGATTTCAGCCATTAACGAAGCAGCTTGAAGACCCAGCGAAGTTGCTCCATCCTGCGTGGTCTTCTCCAGTAGCTCGCAATTGTCCAGCGAAGCTCGGCAGTCCAGCCCAGATTTCGATCCATCTCAGCCTGAGTGAGCCCAGTAGCTGGGCCATTGGAAGCCCACGAAAATTTGCAGTAGTCCAGCCTAGTGAAGCAAGTACTCAGTCCATTAAATAAGTCCAACAGCCCAAGTCTTGGCCCAGCAGCCAGTCCACGCCTTTTAGAAGCCCAGCAAAATCAGAAGCTCGCGAAATTAGCCGCGAAATAAGCCCACTTCAGGCCCAGTCCAATTCAAAGGCAAATCTCAGGTTGGGCTGAGATTTGTTGGGCCAGTTTTAGGCCCGGTCCAAGAGTTCGCCAACACCGCCGAAAATTAAGATTTCGGCTGCCGTCGCATCGTCGTTGCAGTGAACCTATTTTCGCGATACACCGGTGAGTTTATTCTCTAAACTCTTCTTAGTAGGCTTTAATGCTAAGTGGTGTTTAGATTTATTTAATTAGGAATTAGGTGGTTAGTTAGATTAAATTAATGATTTAATTATTTAATTGAGCATGTTAGGTGGTTAGCATGGTTTAGTTAAGGCCTAATTAAATTGTATTATTTATCTAGAAGGGTTCAGGAATTTTCAGGATCCATATTGGTATTTAATTTAATAATTTTGGCCTAAGTTAGTATTTTTAGAAATTAAATTGAGTTAATTAATTAACTTTCAAAATTAATTAATTATTAATTATTTTTCCGGAAATTAGGCCTGGATTTCTATTGCTTGACAGATGTCTGAAGCAATTCCAACAAAGAGATCTGTGCTGGTGATTTTCGTAACTATTCCATCACATTATATTTGCTAGCCTTAACTACGGCCAAAAACTCCTTGGCTTTTTCGTCAATGACGGGCTTAGCAGACTGAGTGTTTGCTTGAGCATAGGTTCGCCCAGATCTCGTGACTAAACCAACATCAAGGTCATAAGACCATGGTACTACATTGTTGTATTCATATTTATAAGGCCGGGGAATCTCGATGATTATAGCTGTTTCTGCTATTGATGCCTGAACAATGGCTCATTTCCTTTCAAAGACGCTCTCAGGTGATGTGGAATCTTTCTTCTCCTTTTCTGCATTTAGCGCAGCAAATTCTTCCTCCCAGTTGATGAGGACTTGCGATATGGTAGAAATTATGCTGGTGTGGCCGACGTACACAATTATTCCGGCCTCTATCATTTTTAATACCCTTTCCTCCATTATTGCAAAGAGTAGTATTCCATTGCTTAAATAATACCCAGCTTCTACCGGCCCTTGATAGATGTCAACAGTAGGTATTTTGGCATTTCTGATTTGACCGGCCTTTGAACTGAATATCGCATTTACCTTGTCGGCATGATAAGAGAGCGGATTGCTTTGGACATTTGGTTTTGTAATTTGGAACGAGAATGCCTTGGTATCCAGCAAGTTTTGGATCCAATGCTTAAGGGTGAAACACTCATCAGTTGAGTGGCCTACTTCTCTCATGTGATAGTCACATTTTTTAGACCGGTCATAGCTAGAGAAGCTTTCAACATTGGGTCGCTTTGGCTCAGTTGAGAGGAGGTTCTTGTTCTGGAGGAATGCCAGAACTTGTGATGGAGATCCGGGAAGCGGAGTGAACTGTCTCCTATAGTTGTAGCGCTGAGGCGGTTGACGATTGGTGGTCTGTTGTTGTCCTGTGCTTGTCTGAATAGTCAGGAGGTGACCGGTGTTTGTAGTGTAGGTTGCATTAACATCAACCAGAGGTTCTTTGTCTTTTTTCATGTTGAGCCTTCTGCTGATGGGTGCAGGCTCAATGAACCAACCATCCTTTAACCCTATCTCATTCTGTTCTCCTACTGGAATGAGTTGATTAAATGATTCGGTGATCGTAGTTACCATTCGGTTGCAGTATTCATAAGGGAGGGTTTTGATGAACATTTTTCTTAGTTCGAAATCAGTTGATTCAGGACTAATCTGGGCGGCCAGATTCCTCCATCTAATGGCATATTCTTTGAAAGATTCATGCTTTTTCTTTTCCATGCACTCTAGATCCTCACGAAAAGGGATAATGTCCATTATAAACTTGTATTGCTTAAGAAATGCCTCACTTACTTCACTCCATGCTTCGAGAAGGTTTATATTTTTTGTGATGTATCACCTCACGGCAGGGCCTACTAGACTTGATTGGAACAATCGAATCATTAATGTTGCATTATTAAAGTATTGGGTCATTTGAACCAAGTACATTTGCAAATGAGCCCTTAGGCAAGTCGTGCCATCGTACTTCTCAAACTCAAGTATTTTGAATTTTTCTGGCATTTTGACTTTGGAATAAATGGAGAGATTTGTCAAACTAGGATCCTGGAGGCCTTGCAGTTGTTTCAGTCTTTCCTCAAGCTTTTCGAAGCGTTTGTCATGCTCAATCTTAGACAAACCGCCTGGCTTAGCTCTCTCAATCGCAATTTGGTGCGGATCGTCCTCCAATTCAGGCATGTTATCATTAGTATCTCTTCCTTGATCACCTCGAATGGACGATTGTGGTAACAGTACTTCGATTGAGGCTGGGGCAAGAGCCAGCTTGCCTTGAATGGAATCTATTTGCTTTGAGAGTTGCTAGAGCACATTGAAGACCTACTTCATTTCATTTTTCATGATCTCGATACGGCTTGGTACATTTTCTTCAGCCATTCTAGCTTTTACATGCAGCTATGTCGTAATTACATGTATTTGCACAAAATGGAAAGAACATAAGCGAGGGGAACAAATGGAATGTTGGCCCATGGCGAGGGTCGAGTCATTTTTATTTATTAACGGGAGAAATATACAATGCCGAAAGGGCTCTTCAAATAGGGCATAAAAGATAGAGTGATCCTAACTATTCATATTTAAACATATTCACATCAAAAAACCGAACTGCCTATTTTCATATGTGATGGAAAGCTCCAGTCTTGTAAAGCCGCTTGCTCTTTCGTGCTAGCTTTGATATGTGTTTCATGCTTGTCTCCAAAATTTTTTCAAGAGATTCAATTCATCCTTGGAGAGTAAGTTTATCAGCTACATTAGGGATTACTGGTTGCAGTTCTTCGGGAATTATGTGGTTGAGGATGTAGAATGTGGATGCATGATGAGCTTTTTCTTGCCCCTTCAATCTTCTGGGTACGACAATCTTTTATGTGTGACATCTACTCCATGCATCTTGGATTATATGGATCTCCTCTGAGTAGTCATAACCGGTATGGGTGAAAAGGATTCGGAACAATCCTGGTTTGAGCGGCGGCAGGATTTCTTAGAGGACCCTGTACTGACGAGCCACCCTATGTGGATAATATGAGGTAGCTCCAGAGAGGCCCAGCAGTGAGATGGGGTCGTAATAATCAAGCGCAAAATGTGCCTCTCCTGCAATGAACCATTTAGTTCGCCATAGGAATGTCTCAGGGACAAGGTTTTTTAATAAGTTAATCCATCGAAAATATTCCTCGCTGGGAGAGTATTTTTCCAAGTTTTGAAACTTTTGAAGTGGATGTTTAAATTTGTTGATTTCAAATATTTGCATGAGGTGCCCAAATCCTTTGATATGGGAAAAGAACCACATCTGTAAAATTTCCGGGGTGGCTCTCATGATTTTTTCTTTGTTTTCCTTAAAACGATTAAGGGATAAAAATGTTTCGGCTAAAACCATGTTCACGTATCCTACTCCAAAAGTGACTTGATTTATCACCCCCGCCATTGAAGGATTTATGGCATTCTTCCTATAGGGGAAGATAATAAATCCAAAGAACGCTAAGAGGAAGATCTTGCTTTTTTGGTTCATTGATTGTTTTTCAAAATATTCAGTTAAAGATAATATTGGAAAAGCATTGTTGTTGGCTTCAACTATTTCTCTTACCGAATGATTTTTAAAAACCATGATAGACTAACCACAGGGTCAATGCTGATCAGTGGCTTGGCAAGCTCCCTCTTCAGGGGCATTCCTATGGCGAGACTGTATTCTTCCAAGGTCGAAGTCAATTCAAATTTGCCGAACATGAAGGTGGATGTTTCAGGGCACCAGAAATGTGGTAGTGCTTGCATGACTCCAGAGTGGATATTGATTTGGAGCAACGGAAGTAGATGACCGATGCTTGCTTTGACACGCTCCTGGCCGAGCTAATCTAATTGATTCCACCATCTGAGGAGCTCTTTCTTGGGAGTATGAATGAACTGGATATCGATTCTTCCCATCACATATGAGAAAGGGAGTTACACGACCTGACCCTATGCCATGAGCCAATAAAAAGACTGAGTAAATAAATTACTTTGCTTTTAAAGAAAATGGCAAGCACAGAAACATGCACATGGGACGTGCAGCTCGATTTCTAACTGAGAAGGCTTATTGAAATTAGAAGGGTATCCACTCGTCGCAGTCTCGCATTAGCAGCATACCCTCCTAACCTCGGTTAGAGAAATTCGGGGAAAAGAAAGGCAGCCTCTACATCGCAGTCTCGCATTCGAGGTCGTATTTTTCTTTACACCATCCTAAATATCCTATGGCGGCCTAGGTCCAGCAGCTGGGTTGTGTGTGCCATGTGTAGTGTTAAAATAGTAAAACATGCACAATAGTTTATAATCACAAGATAATCTATTTTAAGCAAAAATAAATTTCTAAGCTACTGACCTGCATAAAAAAGAAACCTAAGTTGGTAAAGAAATTAAGCAAGACAAAAAGGCCTAAGTCCTCAAATATTCCCCAGTGGAGTCGCCAAGCTGTCGCGACCTCTCTTTTTTCGGCGCCCGATCAGGTCGGGCGCCTTGCGGAGGCTAATGGCTCGGCTAAATTTATTATGCCCGGACTCTCCCAAGTCCACAAATTCACGACTTTAATGGTCTAAGTTTTTAACCTGTAAGTTAATTTTTAAAACGAAGTCGCCACTAATCAATTTGGAGTGGGTTGATTAGAAACCCATGCGAAATATTGAGAGAAATACTCGCTCCTGCGCAACCAGAGAAATTAGGATCGAGGATTTGATTACACTAGTTAATCACCAATGCCCTTTCGGTACCTAATCTTGTTTAAACCCTTAGGTTGTTTTGCATGTTTTAGGGATTTTCCCTGCATTTTTTGGGAGAAAAAAACATTTTTTTGGTATTTTTCTATTTTTTGGACATAAAAGGGACTTTTTGGTTTTTTTTGGTAATTTTTTTAGAAAATACAAGTCTTTTTGGCTTTTTATGATTTTTTGGCATTTTTTGGAAAATATGAAATATTTTTTATTTTCTTTTTGTAAATAATTTTTTTTTTGATATTTTTGGAAAATATAGTATTTTTGAATTTTTTGATTTTTTGGAAAATAAAATATTTTTTACTATTTTTAATATTTTTTGAAAATAAACCATTTTTTATTTTTTTAATTATTTATTAAAACATTATTTAAAATTTAAAAAACCGACCTGGGTCGGGTCTGTGGGTTGGATCCGACCCGGGTCGTTGACCCGAAACGCAAACGGGCCCGCTATGCGGGCCCGACTCGTTTTTTTCTTTTTTTTGTCTTTTATTCAAAACGGCCTGTCGTTTTTGGGGAGGGACCGGCGAAACCCTACTCGGCTCTTTGACCCAGGTTCGACCCAATGACCCGGGTCGCGACCCGAAAAATCGGGAACCCTAGGGTTCCCGATTCGCGACGCTAAGGGGGAGGAAGGGCGAAATGACACGGTGGCAACGGCGGCGATGGCGGCGACAGGCAGCAATGAGGACCGGATGACCAGGGGGGCTGTGATGGCGACGACGACGGTAGGCAAGGGTGACGGCTAAGCAGGGTTGATACCTGTCTGTGGAGAAGGTGTGGCGTGGCGGTGATGCTGGTCAACGTCGTGGATGGCAGGACAGTGGCACGGTGCTGGTCGTGGAGGGGCTTGGTCACCCCAAATCTGAGGCGCAGATCTTGGCTGGACCTTCCTTAGCCTTGATTTTCTCTCATTCCGGTCAGATCCGAGCCTCCACCGGCCAAATCTGACCCTCTCGAACTCGCTCGCCGCCAGCCTTCCCTAAAGTCTCTCGGTGGAGGGTGGGCTGAGCTCGCGACTCGAGTTCTCTCCTGTGCTTGCCCTTTGATCTTTCCCGATGTCTCTCACTGAAAGATCTCCGAGCTCGCCACCACATCCGACGGTGCTTGCAGCCACCTATTTATAGGCAAAGGAAATCCGGTCGACGAAGGGCCTCGGCCGCCGACTTCCAGCTTGCCCACCGGTTCCCCTTGGCTGAACCGGTGTCCCATCGAGCTTTCCAACGAAGCCTGCTCAGCATTAATGGCGCCTGAGATCTTATCCTCTTCGGCCGACGTTGGCCTACTCTCCTCGGCCGTAGGCCGTCCTTCATGCGTCGGCCTCCCTCGCGCGCGTGAGTTGCAGAGGCGAAGGAGAGGGAAGGAGGAAGAAGAAGTGAGAAAGGGGCCGGGCCAGGGGTGAAGAAGGAGGAGAGTGGGCCTAGGGCCCGCGCGAAAGGAGGAAGAGCTGGGCTGGGCTTTTGCTTTTGCTTTTCTTATTTTTGTTTTGTTTTTTTATCCGAAAAAGGAAAAATAGATAATTAAAAAAACCTAATTTAAAAAACGAAATTTAAGCGTCAACAACCACGAAACCTGAACTCAAGGCCGATGAATCCCAAAAGTATGATTCAGAAGACGACAACACCGACTTTAGAAAACTTGGAGAAACTGAAGCAGAGAAAAGCAACGGAGATATTTGTCCCAAGAAACATAGTGAAGGAACAAGTACCAGGAATAGGTGACTTCCTTCCTTAGCTAGCAAAGCACTCGCGTCTTAACAAATATAGCAATTGACTATTTGTTGGAACCTCTGTTATGAAGTAAGAAAAAGAAACGCGAAGGAATAAACAAAGACAAAAAGATAATGGAATAAAATACGGCATGGGAATTTGATTATTTGCTTGCAACTTTCGTCTGAGGCCCTTTTCCTGTTTTCTTTGGCCTAATTGGTACGTAAACATGCCTGAAGCTTTTGTCTCCATCTTCATGGTCACGCATGATTCTCGTTCTATCTTACACTTTTAGCTCTTGGATTAGGCAAATGATAGGCTACTCTACCACTTATGGTTCATTTTATTTCCTGGAAAAATTGGCACGATTGGTAGATATTTTATAAAGAAACTATTTAAGAAATATGGTTGATTTTCTAGTGTTGGTTTGGATTTTAGGAAAGAGCTAAAAATCATTATTGGAAGTCTGGTGTTAGAAAACATAAAGAAATTGACCTATTGTACAAATATCAATTCATTCATACACTTTCCAATTTTACAAATTTAGTAACATTTGTGCAAAATTCCTTTGTAGTCCTTCTAATTAGTTTTTCACGGAAAATGTTGATGTGGCGGTATGCCAACATAGGACGGCTAGAAATGATGGATCGTCATGTTAGCTATTTCTAGTGAATTGACTAGAAAGACTACAAAAGTATAGGACTAAACTCGCATCCTTATAATAGGTTTAACACTGATTGAATAATTTTCCCCAAAAAACTTAATTTGAGTTTAAGACAAATAAACCTATAATGCATGATCTCAAGAACTCGGCGGCAAGACTCAAGACCTCGAGCCTTGGACTCAAAATTAGAGCTGTAAAGTTAGCCCCAAACTCAATATCTAAGAGTTAGCCGTTGAAAGTTGATCCAAGGACTTGTGACCCTGGCCCTAGATGCTCAAGTCTAGCCCTAGTGTCCAAAGCTTAGGGGAGAAGAATCGCATAAGTACCATAATTTTTTTTCGTTCACTTGAGTGCCACATGTTAGCTATATGCCCTAAAGCAATCATATAATTGTTACGTATAATATATATGTCACTATGCTTCATTGACAAGTCTCTTAGCTGAATGCAATTACAGTGATTTTACTGAGAAAGCACCTCATTACCAAGAAGGTAAAAGAAAGAAAATACACAGACGCTCTTATGCTTAATAGGGTGCGGAGCATGACCAATTCTAGGATCATACTCAGTTTGCAACTTCCCTTTGGATTCTTCAGTGGGCTTAGTCTTGGAGTGTGGGTGTAATCATCTGTATGGTGCATCAAGAGCAGCCATACATGAGTTATAAGCTCTCTGCACTTTATGATGAAGTTGGAGATTGCTGAACACTTTATGGCACCACATATTGCAGTCACGCCCATCGTCGGTAGTCTGGTCAAAAAGCTATCTCTTGGGCCGCTGATATTAAGCAAGACAGTGCTTATACTTGGAGAAGAATGATGAAGTTGAGAGGCTTATTGAAAGCATATGCGAAATCTGTTATTGGCAATGGGTAGAATATTCTCCAAAGGTGAATCTTTGGCATCCTTTTGGGACTCATTTAGACAATTTTCCAAGAAGAGCAGTATATGAATCCTCTTTAGGAATTCATCCAGAAGTTGCTGATGTAATCAGCAGCCAAGCTGCATTAGCAGACAAACTCAGATATAGAAGACAAGCATTAAATTCTCTGGTTCTGCCAAACGTGTCTTGGCATATACTTTTGTGGCTTCTCAAACTTTGGTTTCATCGTAGGGCGCCTGTAAACTCATGATGGAATGAAGGAACGATGTACCGGAGATGACAAGTGTGTGTTATGGAGTTGATAGGGAAAAATTACCTAATTAGTCCTATATTTAGTACGTGGATATCAATTCAGTTCTAAGACTTTCAATTTTGGCAATTTAGTTTTAAATCTTTTGTGAATTTCAATAGTCTTTTTGGGTCGATCTTCATCGAAAATCACTAATGTGGCAATCTAATAATCATCAACCGTCCTACATGGCATCATAGCGTTAGCAATTTTTTTGGTGAAAATTTCTTTAAAGAACTACATTAGATTTTAATGCAAAAGTTTATGACTCAATTAACAAAATTAGAAAGTTTATGATGAAATTGGTATCCATACAATAGGTTTAAAACTAATTGGAAAATTCCTGCCAATCGATAGCATGTTCCAAAAAGTCATCTAGTTTTTGTCCATTAGTTCTTCAAGAAGTCTAGATTAAGATCCTAGAGTTAACTGGAATTTCAATATGGTCACCCAAACAAGGATTAAGTTTGAGATAATATAAAATAGGCAATGTGAGAAAATTCGTTTTTTATTATATCTTGTTTGGCATGACCTAGATTGAATTATATACACAACACAAAATCAACAAATAACTTAGAGAAAATATCGTATCGTGTTGTGTAGACAAAATAACCACCACCTCCCTCCAAGGTGGTCGCTATTTACTGCCACGACGAACTTTGTGAGGTCACTTGCCCATGACAATCGATAATTTAGGGTGGTTGCCTGCCTCTTTCATAGGCAACCACCACCATACGGAACAAGTTTGGCTCGTGATTGATGGCATTATGTAGTGGTCATCATCTAAGTAGCATCCATACTGATACACAACACAAAATACATGCTAACCCGTGGTTTCTCAAAAAATAGAAATTTTTAACACGTTGAGACACGATGTATATTAAATATATATTTATATATACATGATACATTATCATTTTTATGATTAGTTTTTTTTTTGGTCGGTCCTACGCTAATCCTATTCTAATACTCACTTTCAGACTTTTGTCCTGCCTTCTTGCAGGGCATGGGAGTCGAAACCCATTCCTGAAATGAAATCGTCCCCACCCCAATCCCCCTTGAGAATGTGGGGATTTGAACCCCCAACCTCCCCCTTCCAAGATGGAAGCGTGACCACTGGGGCGAACCCCCAGTGGTTTTTTATGATTAGTTTAATCAAATTAATTTAATTCAAATTCATAGATAAATAAATAATTCAAAAACAACATAGAATAAATTTACAATAAAAATATTAATCTACCATTTTTTAATATCATTCATTAGGAGAGGAATTGTGTGTAACGGGAAATAAGAGTCGGAAGAGGACAAAACTAAAATTTTCATCTTTACCCATTTATTATTTTTATATATTTACATTTTGATCCCTCATTTAGTAAAAAAATTTAAAAGTGATCCCGTGCACGTCGGAATTATATGGTAGAATTCCAAACTCGTATGTCGAGATTTCAGGCTCAAGTGTCGGAGAGTATCGAGAGAATTGACCGAGTGTCTAACTTTCTGACATTTGTTGACATAAATGTCAAAAAGTATCAGAGAGTGTCGAAATGTATAACATCATATAAGGACCCGTTTGGTTCAACTTTGGGGAAATGCAAAGCCATTTCTCCAACTATCTTTGACTGAATGGGCATTTTGTGAATGTTAGTGTGTTTGGAAACTCATTTTTGTATATAATTTGCAAAGCAGCTTTCAACTGAAAAGAAAAAAGAAAAAAAAAGAAAAGAAAAGAAAAGGGAGGGTGAGATGCAGTAGTTGCGTGGAGGGGAAAATGGTGGCCGAAGCAGCTCGGTGGTGGTGGGAAGGCGGTAGTTGGCGGTGGCGGTGGTGGTGGCAATGGGGGGACGAGGTTGCGCGACCTTAGGCAACCGCGCGACCCAGGCGGTGTTGCCTGGGTCGCGTGACCTCAGGCGACTGGGTCGCGTGGCCTCAGGTGACGCCACCTAAGGTCGCGCAGCCCAGGTGACGCCCCAGGTCGCCTGACCTCAAGCCGCCTCGCCTGAGGTTGCCCGACCTCAAGCGAGGCTTCCCAGCAGCCAGATTTGGCCATTCACAGTTGAGCTTTGCCCACCGGCTGAGCGCCAGCAGTTTCACGGTGGAAGTCCAAGGAAGAAGATGAACAGTGTTTTTGAGGGCAAAAGGGGAATACATGACTATCAATAAGGGTAATATTGGAAAGAAAAAAACTCATTAAAGCTCATAGAAAATGTTGAAAGCCCAAAGCAGGTCCGGACCTGCTTTGGGCTTTCAACATTCCACAGCATTCCAAATGCTGGGCTTTGGGCTTTCAGCATTCCACAGCATTCGAAATGCTAAACTAAATGCCTAAATTTTTTTCCAATGGGCTTTCGAGACTAAAAGTTCATTGGAAATGGTGAACCAAACGGGGCCAAACTCTTGAAGAGTGTTGACGCTTCATATGTTACCATTGCGGCTAGGCAACCAACGCTTGGTGGTGACAATAACGCTAGTCCATGGTGGCTACATCTGGCCAACCCGCGTGATCGAGATAGGAAAACTCTTAGGCGACCACCGGTGGCCTGAGAGTTGCAAAATTGCGCGGTGGGTGCTTGAGGTCAACGGGCAGCAAGTGTCAATAGCCATGCACAGTAGTGCCATGGTGGTGTTGCCGAGTGGGAAACAGAAACGTAGTTTTTATTTTCCTTCCGTTTATTTTTTCTCTTTTATCCTTTTTTACTTTCCCATATTTCAGATGAGATAATTTTATTCCGCCCTTTGGTCCAAACAGACAATTTTTTATTCGTATGTATCCTGACGTTTAGAGAGTAGTGGACTACCAAGGTATGGATTAGATAGCGAATTACAAAATCATAATTCAACGAGATAATTTGGTCAACAACTCGCTATACAAGAAAAATGCAAATAAAAAGCCCCTCAAATGAATAACGCATGAATTATATCTTCTCTCAAGCTTTTATTTTGAGTTATTATAAAAAAAAATTAGATTTACTTAAAAAGTTGAAATATCATGTGTGATAGCCTAAATTTTCTTAGATGTTTCGATTAAATAAATCGGGCTTTCCGTCGACGCGTCTGTAGTGCTATTCTTTGAGTTGGCCACTCACGAGATAACTGGTCTATCTGGGGAAACAATTAAGGAATCTAAATGCAATGGACTTGAAAATTCGAACAGGAATCGACTACTCGACCGTGTCGATCTACAAGGGTCATTGCGGCACCGTCAGAATCGATCAGAGATCAAAGATAGGTCGATTTGGCTGAGATATGTGATCAGAATGTGGGTGATTCCACTTGATTTCAAAATTCTCACCGATCAGCACTAAATTGATTTTCTGACATTTTGGGTACCCTGTATCCGTATTTGAAACCTTGAGATTTTTACGACAACCGAGAGTCGCCAATGTGTTGAAGATGCACTATGTGACTTGAGATAAATCGATCACGGGTCAATTGCACCAAAAATTTCTAAAAACAACCAGTAGATTAGATCATGCTAAAAGTGCACCGGATTGAAATTAACCACTTATTTGAACCCGATTTCAGAAATTGAAAGTTTTGTGGTGTCACGAGCTATTTTAGGGACATCGACTCATCCTCCGAGAAATTTTGAGAGATTCCGAGATTTTTACGGAAAACCGTTTCGGACGCCGCAGAAAATTAGCAAAAGTTCGGATGGGCTAAATTAAAGGAAATTTGGACTTCCAAGCCGAGCTATATGATATTGGGGACTTATAGAAAATTATTTGAGATTTTTTTACCGTGAAATCGGATCTCGATTTGGGTAATCAGAGAGGAAATTGAAGTTATGTGGTGAAATTCGGAGCTTTATGGGGGCAGCAATTTTGGCTTTTTAATTGGTTAATTCATGGAATTACAAGTAAAAAAGAAATAGGGGACATGAGATAAGCTTGAAGACTAAAGGGGGACCAAGCTTTAATTGAATCAAGATATTTTGGTGGATATTTAGCCTTCACTTTAGCCTTGTTCCAACCTCTTTAGATCAAGCAAACCGGCTGGCCTCCATCTTCTTTGCGTGAGACGTTGCTTCACCGAAGATCTCAGCTACTTCTGTCTTTTATTTCTTTCATCTTCTATTCCTTCGCACGCCAGTGAAGCTTCATGCCTCTGCCCCCATCATCGTCGTCATTCACCATCATCCAACACCCCACCACCTCCTGTTTTCCCAAAACCACCGAAGTTTCAGTCAACTTCAGCATATTATTTGACCACAAAACCCCACCGTCAACCCTCCATTTTCCCTTTGGCTTCCGCGCGTCCTTCCCCCTGCTAGCCTTCCACCATCGTTTGTGCCCCGTGAGTCAACACTTCCATCGAAAACTCTGTGTTAACTCCAGCAACACAGTCCGAGGCAGCTTCTTTCTATTCGGCCGCTGAAGTTGATCCCAATGCCCACGGTCCATCGAAGACACCAACGAAGCAACATCACCGTCCACACACTAACTCAGCCATTCTTCAGCTCGTGTCTTCATCCAGCAAGATGCAGCAACGCGCGAAGCAAGCCCATCCGAAGACAAGCCCTGCTGCAGTAAGCCCATCTCAGCCGAAGCCCAGCAATTTGACGTCCATCAAAAGCCCAGGTTTCGGCCCATTCAAGTGCAGCTCAGCCCATTGGATTCTAGCCCAAGTTTCAAGCCCATCTTGGGCCCGCGAAGAAGACCCAAGCCCGCGACCAGCAGCCCAAGTTGAAAACAAATCTCAGTTGGGCTGAGATTTGTTGGGCCCGTTTTAGGCCCGGCCCGAGTGTTCGCCGACACCACCGAAAATTAGGATTTCAGCCGTCGTCGCGTTGTCATCGAGGTGAACCAATTTTCGCGATACACTGGTGAGTTTATTCTCTAAACTCTTCTTAGTAGACTTTGATGCTAAGTAGTGTTTAGATTTATTTAATTATGAATTAGGTGGTTAGTTAGATTAAATTAGTGATTTAATTATTTAATTGAGCATGTTAGGTGGTTAGCATGGTTTAGCTAAGGCCTAATTAAATTGTTTTATTTATCTAGAAGGGTTTGGGAATTTTCCGGGTCCGTATTCATATTTAATTTAATAATTTTGGCCTAGGTTAGTATTTTTTTGAAATTAAATTGAATTAATTAATTAATTTTCGAAATTAATTATTTATTAATTATTTTTCCGAAATTTAGGCCGGCATGGCCGGTGACCGGAATTTCGTGCTGATTGCAATGGAGTGGTTAATTTCTGCAATTGCTGATTGCAATGGAGTGGTTAAATACATTTGGTATTTAATTCCAAAAATTGTGAATTATCAATATTTACTCAGAAAATCCCGGGTGTCAGATTTTAACATAGAAAATGGTTTTATATAATATATAAAATAGTGGGATTTTAAAAAAGGAAAAATGTCAATTTTTCTGGGTCGAGTTGACCGTGTACCCACACACGACTATTTTTATGCATATTTCTAATACGAAGAAAAAGGCCAGGTTCACCATTTTAATTGAAACATTTGAGTGCAATGCACGGTGCCCTGAGCCATATTTGAGTGATCGTGTGATGACAAAGAAAAATCGTCACGGGCTGTTGAGCTGGATGTTATCCCTATTTGGGATACCCCTTGTCAAAGGGAAGCCGGTCGCAGTAGACTCTAGACCCTATGCTCCTTCGGGAAAGCCGTCGACAAAGTGACGTGCCATGCTCAATGGGGTGAGACGAAGCCTGGCAATGCCAAAAGACCGCCGAACTGAGAGTAGGCCGTGCTATATGCCGAGATCAATTCTAGGAACGCATGATGAACTGAGTATTGTATTCCAATTAATTGAGCTTGAGTGATGTTCTAATTTATGATATGAACTGTGTTGACCTGCCGGGTGAAACTGAGACGAGGTAAGTATCTTTGATTGTGTGATTGCGTGCTTAGGACGCTTCTTAGCGTCTTTCCCTCTTAGCCGAAGTTTAGAGTTTAGACTTGCTGAGATATTGTCTCACTGGTTATTGTATAACCACTTTCAGGGTCATCGAGTGGAGGACCTGGAGCAGAGAGGAGGTGATCTGAAGTATGGGTCGGATATGACCGCTTCTTTTTGGAGAGTAGTCTTTTGTAATTTTTTGACCATAGACTCTTGTATTTGACTCAGCATATGTTTATAAAGGCATGTCTGTTTGTGAAATTATTGTTCTGCTTTTCTATCCCGAGATGGTTATTGTCAAGGGATTCTTTTTCGCTTCCGCATGTGCAATAAAGTAAAAAGGGTCGGCGACTAGTCCTAGGAAGTCGCAAAATTTTATCGACCAGAGAGAGA
This sequence comes from Eucalyptus pauciflora, assembly GCA_007663325.1. Lineage (NCBI taxonomy): Eukaryota > Viridiplantae > Streptophyta > Magnoliopsida > Myrtales > Myrtaceae > Eucalyptus > Eucalyptus pauciflora. The sequence continues at coordinate 4,197,377 of VMYD01000091.1, forward strand.
TGGGTACACGCTTGGGGTTCGAGGCGTGACATCATGTCCAAGACCAAGTGACCGAGAAAGGAACGAATTGATTCTTCTTAAAAGCAAACTGATTTTGCAAAACCAACTCCGAGCAAGAGCAATAATAAAAGAGTTCAATGGAAAGACAAATGAGATTATAGATTGATGTAACTATGTTCACTGTTCCAATTCTATTGACACATTTAGGCTAAACTCGACCAATTTAGCTAAGAGTGTAAACCTTGCCATGTTACACCAATAGAATTTGCTGCCTTGCAGAACCAAAACTTCTTCTACAACTACGCCACTATGAAAGATACATCCAAGTATTTACAAATGGCCCTCCACACCTTGTCTTCACCCTTAGTACAATCCCTTCTCTCTTGGGTGTACATATTGGTTTCTGTTGTAGTTGCGCGCGTGCGGAATACGGACCAAGCAAATCAGATAAAATAGTCGGAATGAAGGAAAGGAAATCGAACACCGGATTTACGTGGTTCGGTCCGAATATCGGAACCTACGTCCACGGGGAGAGCAGTACGGAATTCCACTATAGAAATAAGCGATACACTGGAGATTACAATCACTCGAGTACTCAAACACACTCAGTGTTTCCCAGCCCCAAATTAAATCTAGATAACTCACACAGTGTTTAGCCCCTCACAATTCCTAGTGAAACCTCACTCAAGGAATTAAATAAATTCTATTCACAAGAATTTTCCTGACTAAAACACTCGGGTATAATTTCAACGAGAAGATTTTTCTCTGCCGAGAGCTTCTGAAGCCTCACGACTTATGTCTTCAGCTCTACTCTCTCGCTCACTGCCAAGCTCTTTCTTTCGCAGCTTGCTTCGTCCTCCGAAGCTATCTCGCTCCTTTTATCGGTGGCAAGAAGAAAACAAATCAATATTGTACTCCAGAGTTGTCAGAACGGCGCCGATCTGCAAGCATGCGCCTCCATGCAATTAATGAGATGTGTGCGCGTGTGACCATGCGAAGGAGAATAGCTTCTGCCATCTCTCTTTCTTTATCAATAAAAAACAAGAGAAGCCCACAAAAGAGAAACCGTGAAAGAGGGAATTCGGCGCCTACAAGTGCTGACCAACTTTATTCTTCTACAAAGCATGCATGCACATGGCCATGTGCATGCATTAATGACGTAGAAGAATTTGGACGATCACCCCTTCAGCCTTCCATCCTTCTTCAATAAAATAATAGAACCCCACTCTATTATTAAAATAATAGAGAAGCCTTCATGCACGTATCTTTCTCCGCCTCTGCTTGAACTTGAAGATTGTGGATGCCTTCATTTCCAACGTGAAGCGCAGATCGCGGAAGGGATTCTTTCGGCTTCTATCACACGCCATTTCATTGAATGCTCGACGGACATTCTTTCTCATTTCGGCATGTAAATATTTTGCACACATCGGGTATCGTGTATGGATTCAAATTTGAGACATAATATAACAATTCTCCACCTTGGCTCGACGTTTAAACCAAATCATAATCGCTTCAGTGGACACCTCGCTACTACTCTCCCACAGCCCCAATGGGCTCAACCGCCACAGAGTGCTTCCAAGTTCAAGCCGTGCTTGAACTTTCTCATAACCGTGGACCTCATCAAGACACCAACTCCACCTGCATAATTAGCTACTCCACAAAGATTTTCCGACATAACCTCCTGTATTACAGATAAAGCAAAACCATCATTGCTTCCATATCTGACAGAAGGTCGAACACACACCTTGTCAAATTCAGCAGATACAGCAACCGTTGGCTCTATCGGCTCCACCTCGCTACAAGCATCATCCGTGTCGATTATTCTGCTAGTACCTGCTACCTCAGGAGTTTCTGGTTGTAACTCCACATTGAGCTAAACACCGTCCAGATCAGTATTAACACTGTTGCAAACACTCCTATCTAGAAGTACTGGAGACTCGTCAAGGGTAACTTCTCTGCTGTCAACAGGTGAATTTATATCCGGGCACCACAACTGATTGCCCCACTCACCTTGTGCATAGCCATGGAATATGCACATTGCCCTCCCATCGAGCTTACCATCACTCATTCGAAAATAACACGGACAACCAAACATTCTAAAAATAGAATATCCAGCAACGTTACCTGACCACACTTCTTCAGGAGTCAGCCATTCAATAGCAGTTGATGGGGATCTATTAACTAGGCAGCTTACCGTACTAAGCACATCAGCTAGGATTCTCCTAGCAACACCAGCACTAGAGATCATTTTACGGGCCGTCTCTAGTAATGTTTTGCTCATCAATTCTGCAAATTGTTGTGATTTACTAGCACTAGTGCGGTGTTTCACTATGCCCTCTTTCATGCAGAATTTATTTACCAGCTCTGAGCAAAACTCCATGCTATTGTCAGTCTGCACATGCTTGATCGACTTACCAGTCTCCGTCTCGATCAAAGCTCTTGACCGCGTGATCCTGACACTAGCATCAAACTTATGCATCAGCACAAACACCCAGGTCTTCCTCGAGCAGTCAAAAGACTCTCGAACAGATGCATCCAACGTCTCCGGGGCGGAACCTGTCACTGTCTCACCTTGAAGTTTATACAGGCCTCCGTGCTTGATTCCTTCCATTATCACCAGGGCACCTCGAACAACCTTCTGAACTCCACATTCTGAAGAATACCTGCAACCAGCCGAATCTAGGGCACCCAAGGAAATTAAGTTCTTTTTCAATTCTGGAATATGTCTTACGCCAGTTAATGTCCTCACAATACCATCATGCATTCTAATTTTAATATCACCAACACCCACAACATCGCACTCAGCGTTGTTCCCTAACTGGACTTTACCACTACCCGTGCACTGATAAGTGATAAAACAGTTCCTATTTGGTGTAACGTGAAATGAACAACCAGAATCCATTATCCATCCGTCAAATGACGAATCCTCAGTGACAGACAAGACACAATCGACACCATCAGAATCATTCTCAGCTACAGCTGCAACATTATCTGTAGACTCAACTCTAATTCCCTTACCCCTTTCATTTTTCAGCTTAAAACAATCTCTTCTACGATGCCCACTATTGCCACAATTCCAACAGACAATTCTACCAGTCCTAGACTGACTACGTCTGTTCATGTTCCTGCTAACACGCGTGCTAGTTCTTCCTCTACTTTCACCTACTAAAGCAGTAGACACGGGTTCACCAGATTCTTTCCTACGAATGTCTTCACTTAGAATCAAATCACGAACCTCATCAAATGTCAAACTTCTTGACCCAGAGGAATTACTAACAGCAGTAACAGTAGTATTCCAACTATCAGGCAATGAGGATAATAAAATCAACGCACGTACCTCATCTTCAAAGTTAATCTCAACCGAACTCAATAGGTTAACAACCTCATTGAATTCATTGATATGTTCAGCTACTGACGTACCTTCGCCCATTTTTAAGTGAAACAGACGTCGCATCAAATAGACATTATTGATCGCAGAGGGTTTCTCGTACATATTTGACAGGGCTTTCATCAATCCCGCAGTGGTTTTCTCCTTCACGATGTTAAATGCAACATTACGAGCCAACGTCAGCCGAATAACACCCATCGCTTGTCTATCCAGCAATTCCCACTCAGCATCCTTCATCGAGTCTGGTTTCTCCCCAGATAAGGGCAAGTGCAAATTTCTCTGGTACAGACAATCTTCAATCTGCATCTTCCAGAAAGCAAAACGCTTCCCATCAAATCGATCGATTCTCACATTTCCTTCTTCCATCATTACCGATTCGCTTCACGTCAGCCAAACCAGGCTCTGATACCACTTGTTGTAGTTACGCGCGCGTGCGGAATACGGACCAAGCGAATCGGATAAAATAGTCGGAATAAAGGAAAGGAAATCGGACACCGGATTTACGTGGTTCGGTCCGAATATCGGAACCTACGTCCACGGGGAGAGCAATACGGAATTCCACTATAAAAATAAGCGATACACTGGAGATTACAATCACTCGAGTACTCAAACACACTCAGTGTTTCTCAGCCCCAAATTAAACCCAGATAACTCACACAGTGTTTAGCCCCTCACAATTCCTAGTGAAATCTCACTCAAGGAATTAAATAAATTCTACTCACAAGAATTTTCCTGACTAAAACACTCGGGTATAATTTCAATGAGAAGATTTTTCTCTGCCGAGAGCTTCTGAAGCCTCACGACTTATGTCTTCAGCTCTACTCTCTCGCTCACTGCCAAGCTCTTTCTTTCGCAGCTTGCTTCGTCCTCCGAAGCTATCTCGCTCCTTTTATCGGTGGCAAGAAGAAAACAAATCAATATTGTACTCCAGAGTTGTCAGAACGGCGCCGATCTGCAAGCATGCGCCTCCATGCAATTAATGAGATGTGTGCGCGTGTGACCATGCGAAGGAGAATAGCTTCTGCCATCTCTCTTTCTTTATCAATAAAAAACAAGAGAAGCCCACAAAAGAGAAACCGTGAAAGAGGGAATTCGGCGCCTACAAGTGCTTACCAACTTTATTCTTCTACAAAGCATGCATGCACATGGCCATGTGCATGCATTAATGACGTAGAAGAATTTGGACGATCACCCCTTCAGCCTTCCATCCTTCTTCAATAAAATAATAGAACCCCACTCTATTATTAAAATAATAGAGAAGCCTTCATGCACGTCTCTTTCTCCGCCTCTGCTTGAACTTGAAGGTTGTGGATGCCTTCATTTCCAACGTGAAGCGCAGATCGCGGAAGGGATTCTTTCGGCTTCTATCACACGCCATTTCATTGAATGCTCGACAGACGTTCTTTCTCATTTCGGCATGTAAATATTTTGCGCACATCGGGTATCGTGTATGGATTCAAACTTGAGACATAATATAACAGTTTCGCTCTTGCTACCACTTGATCAACAGTCAAAAGCTATTACAAACGCGCTCCTTTGCCCATGATTTTTTTGCAAGAATAATCTTGAAATATCATACTTGATCGCTATGAACTTTATCTTCAATTTCAAAACTCCAGCGATCATAAAGTATATACCTGGAAACTCCAAGTTTGCATTGCCTGTCAAATGCAGAGCCTCCGCTTTGCTTTTATCACGTTAAGTTCGAGTTATTACACTTTGTGAATCTCCCTCGTATGATTGTAAAACCTGCGTGGTTATTTATAAGTTTCTGCAACACTTAATAAAGCTTATCAAATACTTTTGATTTAGTTGTCATTGAACGATGTTTTCCAACATTATGAACGTGGTCTGAGTACTACCAAAGGAAGAAACTCTCCCCTCCAAAATCACCTGCCCGGTGACTAGTATGTCAGACCGTAGACAAGTTAACAACAAAACCACAATCCTCATCGATACGGGATCATAAGATTAAACTACTTTCCGAGCAATGAGAGAGCAAGGGAGTGTAAAGAAAACAAGCCTTTTGTATATAATGGATCTACATCCAACATATATGTCACTATGCTTCATTGACAAGTCTCTTAGCTGAATGTGATTACAGTGAATTTACTAAGAAAGCACCTCTTTACCAAGAACAAAAAGAGAGAACACACATACCCCATGCTACAATCGGGTGCAGAGCATAACGAATCCTAGGATCATGACTTAATTTGCAACTTTTATCTGGTTTCTTAGGTGGCTTTCTCCTTGGGAGTGTGGGAGTACTTATCAGTCATGTGCATCAAGAGCAGCCAAACATGAGTTATAAGCTCTCCGCCTTGCTGCAACAGTTTCGTGTGATGGTAAACTTGACAATTATACGCAGCATAGCACAACATCTCCACCCAAATGCTGCTTATGATCTGCCACTTGTTGTTCTTGCCCTTCAGTTTTGCAGCCAAATCCTGTGCGTCCGACAGCACACGCCACTTCCTGGTGATTATGGTTCCCTTCTTATCCAGGGAGGGTTCAAGCACATTCTCTGCTGAAGACAATGTCTTCAAGGCCTCACTGCGGTCTCTGTACCTGAGAAATGGCTTCAATATGGCACAAGCATGCTCCAATGTGATTTTGGCAGTTGTTAGGGACAATGTGTAGGGTCGCAGTGCTAGAAGGTATATCATGTAATTGGACAGCAGTTCGCTTCCCTTACAGTCCGGAGAATTATCAGGCTCTGAAAGGCAGATGTTCGTTGCAATGTGCCAAATGATGATGCTTTTGTCAAATGTTGTGGAGATGTTTCTTTCCAACACTTTAATGGCTTCCTGTGTCCACTCCATGTTACCCCTGAGTTTGTGAGCATCAAGTGTCCACTCGCCACGTTTGTTGAAGGGCTTTTTGTCTCTGATCATGTCGAACTTTTCCATATTTTCCACCAGCAATACCTTGAGATAGCCAGGGATTTTCTGGTGAGAAGGATGCTTCCTACAGGTCACTTGTTTTTTGCCGAAGTGTTTGAGGATTCTCCCAATGGACCATGAGCGGTCATTGTACAGGCTATGATCCAACAAGTTGACTTGCCCAACTGAGTTCGACCACCTTTCCCTCATCATATACCTTTTAGCTAAGAATTTCAATAGCCTTGTCGACATGAGGCAGTTTATATTGCTCATCTTCACAATGGCCCATGCCGAAAAAGGTTGCAGAACAATTTGGTAACCTTCTAGGACGGTGACTCCTATCAACAAGGCGTAAGTGTAGGTGATGTACACGTCTATAAAGAAGGCACTCTTGAAAATAACGGCAAATCCACACAAGGCTGAGACTAGACAGGAAAAGGTAGTGAAGCGACAGAAAAGACCAAGCCATTTATAGAGAATTGGTTGCTTAGTGTAAAGTACGTCATACATGAATCCAAGTTCGACCTCAGTTGTGATGAAGGTTATATCGCGCCCTACAGTTAATCGAGATTCTGATAGCGACTCTGGGTGGTAGAGCCAGTTTACAATGTGGGGCTTCAGGCAATCGAACCGATAATACGCCTTCAAGATGATCTTTTGCTCAATCGACCATCTGGGCCCGTCGGGCCTGTCGAAAAACTTGCCAACAGTTTCCTCATTGAAGATATCCTCGGCTGATATGCTCGACCCCTTCCAGTATACGTACGTGAATGCCCGTGTTCGTAACACTCGTGGGGAAGCTTAGTTAAATTCAATTTTGAAGAGACAATAAGAGGGAATACACAAAGAAAGCAGAGATTCGATTACTTACTTGTAACTTTAATCTGCCGTTATTTGTCTCTTTGTTCCTTCCGCCAGCGACAAATCAGGTATAAGATTTTTAACTTTACACTATTGTTGGATCAATTCTCGAGGGGTGTAAACTCTGCTGAAAGGTATGAAAAGAATTCACTCTTACACTTTTTTAGGTAAAAGTTACCGGGGCTTAAACTATTGCATTTAAATAAGCAATGCCTAAACTTCCAATTCATTAATAGTCTCTCAACTTCGCATAACAAGATCAATTGGTTATTCACTATCGTTCACAAGTTTTCGTAATCACAAGATTGTCTGGATTTTGGAAGATATTTTCATATAAATTCATTTCTTAAACCAACCCATAATAAAGTAACATATATTGGTTTTTCACCTTTTATTTTTAGTACTTACGAATATTACAATAATGACATTTAAGTATAATAGTTTAAGTAGAACCTCTTTTACAAGAGACTTAGGATCTAGATACACTACGCATCAATCCCTCTCTCCAGCTGCCTTTCCCTGTAATCATCATTTTTTTTTTTTTGGTTTCTTTTTACATTAATTTTCATACCTCCACATCACAGAACTTCCAAGGGTCCCTCTGTGCTCCCAATACTGCTACCATTATCCTGCATCCACCCATACTCCAAACGATATATCCGCATCAATAGTTAATAGAATGCAAATGACCTTACATTGCTTTATTTATTAAATTTGTATTCTACAAGGCGCGTGAAGATTGGGAAAATTATCCAATTTTTTTTAAATCTATTGCATTTTTACCAATTTAGACATAACTCTTTCAATTTTATCAATTGTGTTATAAATTTTTTCAAGTTTTGCTAATTGTGTCTACCCAGTCAATTTTAGCGAGAAATCATAAACGTAAATGTTAGTTGTCCTACGTGACACAGTTGGCATTGACATGGACAATTTTTATAAAGTTTATAAAAAATCTTATTTTTTATATTTTTCTTCTTTTTTCTTTCTTAGTTTTCCTATATTTTCAGGGTCACTGACCAACCCTTGCCACTCACAAGTGAGCACTTCGCAACCCTCACTATGGCCTCAACCCGCAGTCCTCACAATATCCGGGCAAGGGTTGCACTCAAGAAAAGGAAAAGAAACAAAGAAAAATAAAAATAAATCAAATTTTAAAAAAATGCAAAAAAATTATTTACGTTAACATCAACTGTCCTACGTGACATTACTAGTGTCTATGTCAATAATTTTTTTATCAAAATTAACCTAACTGACTCAACTGTAAAAATGTTTAGGACTTAATTAGAAAAAAAATTAAAAGATTTAGGATTGAATTGATAACAGCGAAAAAGGTTTAGGACTTTTGAACAATTTTTCCAGTAAAATTATCATTGCACACTGCTTGCTTAGGCACTTATCTGATTGCGGCAACAAACCTCAACTCTACTGATCTGCAGTCACAGAGTGCTCTAGAAATACGTCTTGGCGTATGACATTTGACAGGTAAATCCCCCGAAACAAAACATGTTGTTTTGCCTCAGCGAGCGAAGATGTTATTACTGGCATTGGATGAAGCACTTTCTGCATTGGAAATTAAAGCATGACAACGTAGGAAATGCTGTGTTCGATAAGATGGATCTGATATTGTTTAGGAATACTGAGAATCCACTGTTCACAAAAAGGATATCAAGAGGGGGGATTAATGGGAGATAATAGAGTTAACAGTCGCAAAGTATAACTAACTTCAGGGACAAACTTAATTTTTTTTTGCTTTTGCCTTGATTGGACTTTGGTCAGGATCATGGATTAATTTAATGACATAATAATTTGGACATTTCTTTCAATTTATGAGTACCTTCTGGATGATAAACAAAGATAACAATTTCCACTCATTTCTGTCTTTTCAGAAATTTCGAAGCTTCAACACTAGAGTTGACTGTTTATATGAAATTTGTGATTAACCGTTGAGGAACTTATGAGATTAATATATTGTCTAATAGTTGTCATTTTAAGAGCTTATTAATAAGATGCAAGTTGATCCTTTATTCTAAATTTGCATACGAACCATATATGTAGCGCCTCGGGTCTAACTGTATATATATTGTCCGTTTTGGACATAAGTCCTCACGGTTTTGTTTCTTATGGGTCACCTGCACTGGTGCGGACACACCGCCATCCCAGCAATAGTCTTTTCCCTCAAAACGCATATGTACAGTTAGAGGGACCCAAGCCTTATAAGCTAGCCCAAGACTCACTCCCTAGGTGATGTGGGACAGGAGACATGTCCTTAGCCTCGCCCGCGTACTGCCAAGGCGATCTTATTCCGTCCCTCCGTACTGCTCTGGGTCTGGGTCGTCACATTCTGCCCCCTCAAGGCACATCGCCCTTGCTATGGCCCCACACGCTACGGGAGTCGGCTTTGATACCACTTGTAATGCCCTGGGTCTCCATTGTACATATATTGTCCGCTTTTGACATAAGTCCTCACAATTTGTTTCCTATAGGTCACCCGCACTGGCGCAGACGCACCGCCATCCGAGCAACGATCTTTTCCCTCAAAACGTGTATGTACAATTAGAGGGACCCAAGCCTTATAAGCTAGCCCAAGATTTCCTCCCTAGGCGATGTGGGATAGGAGACATGTCCTTAGCCTTGCTCGCGTACTGCCGAGGTGATCTTATTATGTCCCTCCATACTGCCCTAGGTCTGGGTCGTCACAATATATGTTGATGCTAGGTAATAAAAGGAGATTTTCCTTGGACTTTTCATTTTAAAAGCCAATTGTACAACCATTAACGTGACCCTCCTAAGATGAGATCGTTGAGGTGGTCAACAAATTGCCATGTGAACACGGATTGTCCCTCTTGCATGGTGGCGCTTACTCTAGGCTCGGATTCTTCCAAACTCTATCGGTTGCAAAATAATTTGACTTGGTTAAATATATCACAGGTGTACGAGTTTAAGGTTTTGGTTGTCAAAAAATTAGTTTAAAATAATTTTGTGATGGGTGAATCGGTTTGGAGTTTTTTACGGTATTAATACTAAAATATTTGATATTCCTTTCTTTGTTCTCTCATTTGAAATTGATCACTACAAGAATTTGCACCATTCCGATAATCCAATGAATATTTGATTGAGCTCTCTTTTAAATCTGCGGCAATTTACCACCGAAGTGGTTGGTCTAGCGGTAATAGACCCAATAGACCAGCATGCTACCACAAGATCGCAAATTAAAAACAGGCCGAACCTTTGAAACACTTGTGCTTTGTGGCCTAGCTGTCACGGGAGCTCTAGGTCCATGCTGGAGTGGCCGTTGTGAGCTCTAGTTTAGAGCTGGTCGTCACGAGCTTGACTAGGGTGAGCATCATACTAGAGCTCGAGCAGTCACAACCTAGTAGAGCCATGAATAAATTGCGGAAGGAGAAAGTGCGAGTGAGTGAGCAAGCGGCCAATATATATATTCATTTTGTATGATGAGGTTAGCTAAATTTTATCCACGTCATTATACTCCAACATTATCTAATGGCCATGTTTGTCGGATTTGGCTGATTTTTTTTTTTTTTAATCTCACTCATCTTTTCTACATACATGTGTGTGCAGTGCTCATGAAGACTGAACCCCCAAAGCCGGTACTCTCCGGCCCACCCCACAATCCCTTTACCAACAGGTCCGTATGCCTATGGGCGAATCTAGCTGATTTGGTGTTAGAAGAATTTGCTATTAGTTTATGAAATTAGGAGAATTGATTAGACCAATTAAAAAAGAAAGGGATAAGTGCACATATATCCTAAAACTTATTGTGAAAGTGTGATTGAATTTTAACACTTTCAAAAAATGGTAATCAAGTCCCCAAACTTATCAAATTGATACAATTATGCCCCTAATATCAAACGAAAAAATGATTATGAGTTTTTATTATTTTCTTAAAATGCGTGATGCTAATGTAACCTACACCAAGCGCCACATCAGAATTTAAAATAAAAACTTTAAAAGGAAAAAAAGGAAAAGAAGAGGATGAAACTCGAATTAGTTTCATCATTTCCTTAATGACTCTCCAATCTCCTAGTTCAAACCTAGCTCAATTTCTCTAGCGGCGACTCAAAACCTCTAATCACTAGAATTAGCATCCACCAATCACACCAACAATCAACCAATGTTTAAAGCAATCAATTAGGGACGAGAATGGATTAATTGACCACAGCATCAAAAGTGTTATGGCTATAACTATCACCTAGTGGGGGGATGAATAGGTGATTGTGCTAAAATGAAAGAATTTAAACAAATATTGCAATGAAACAACTTCTGATGAAGTTGTCAAATCTTACCAATGCACAATTATACCACAATAAGTAAAATAGTAAGGGATAAAGAATTGCACACTAAATATTATAGCGGTTCAGCTTTTGCAAGCTTATATTTACTCTCCCGCGCTACAACCTATTGGCCGAAATCCACTAGGAGAACCAATCAGAGGTTATAAGTCCTGAGCTACAAGCACTCAAGCTTGTGTGAACAATTCCTCACACTCTTAGCCTTTAAAGGGTTACACAATATCACTCAGCAAAGACGAATGTATATGATCAAAACACTCTTAGATTTTGGAATTAAAAGCCTCAATTCTCGTGAATGTGAATTCTATATCCTTCAGTTTTGAGACCTCCTCTTATACTAGTCCTAGTCCAAGCTCACCATTGGACATATCTCCAGGAGGATCATCTAGCTTATCTACTTGTTGGCCCTTGATATGGTTGAGAAGCGTTGATTGCTTTATGATCGCCTAGAGTGAAACTTCCCATATGATTTGCCACCCATACAACAATTTGGGTTTCTAAAAGTTGAGAGTTTGTGTTTGGAAAGAATGTTTTGCCTCTAATAAGTTGTTTAAGGAAAGTTGAATCTCCTATAGATATTAGGAAGACTTTCCTTTTGAAACTCTTTATAAATATGGCAAGGAATCCAACCAAATTTCCACTAGTTGTTGCACAGATGATTTACTCCTTCCTAGCCATTTGATAAAATATGTAAGCAAGGAAGAATAATCCACGACTCTAATTTTGATTGAAATCGTCTAATTATATCCCATTAGATTTTTCACTTGAAAAAAATCAAAAAACAAGGCCTCTATATTTGTCAATCATCGAAACTACTAAGGGAATGTTTTCTCTATAGAAAGAAGATCCAACACCATGAGAGAGAGAGAGAGAGAGAGAGAGACTATAGGGAGCAATGTCGAGAAAAGACAAGAGGAGGGAAATCACAGATGCAAGGAGGAAAAGAGAACTTGAAATTGGGAACTTGATGCCCTTCTTCGGCTTCTAGTACAAAGCCTGTCCACACACTCATCTCTCCCCGCCCTCTCTCTCTCTCTCTCTCTCTCTCTCTCTCTCTCTCTCTCTTAATCCCAAGTCTCGACAATTTCTCAAGAATAGATGTGACTTCCCAAGTTTCCTCATCATCTTTTTCATACTTAAGGTTATGGCGAGATGGAGTTTCTTCAAGCTCACGACCATGGCCCCTTGAGCTTCATCCTCCTTTTCTTTTTTTCATTTTTTTTTCATTCAATTTTTTTATCCTTTTATTTCCTTTTACTTTTAATTATTTAATTTGATTTCGATGCGAAGCATGGTAGATGCCATTTTGGCACCACATGCCTTAAGGAAGTGATAAAAAAAAAAGCTACGTTGGCATTTTCCATTAACCAAATTAGATAGAGTTAACTAAAGGATTTGATTGCACCTATTTGACAAGCATTAGTACTTGATTACATCCTTTGAAATTTTTGTAAGTCAATTAAACTTTTGCGACAATTTTTAGGATTTCTAATGCACCTATCCCAAAGCAACATGACTAATTAGAAAAAAGCATGAAAATATAAATAGGAAAAGTATATTGTTTCTCATTGTTTGACCAACTAAGATTAGTCGGTGAAATCTAGTTAGGTGATTTAACTAACGTCAACTAGTAACTGAGTTAATCTAATTGGGTGAGTGAGACTAGAGGAAAGCAAACAACTTACCACACATTACAGATGTACATGCATGAGCTGCTTGTATAAATAGGAAAAAAAAGAAAATAAATCATGGAATAATATATCAGCCACATTCTCTTTTACAAACAACTGATTGTAGGATCAACGACATATGATTTTCACCTGACCATGTTGAGGAACAATGAACCTAGGTGTACCAAGATGAATGCGAGCACATCATCAAATGAGAAATGCTAAATATGTACCGAAACACTCCCTTGTTGATTTTTGCTTTATTTCTAGACAATATTTCAATATTAAATTACGCTTTCATTTAAAAGCATAAGATTTCAGAATTATCGATAGTAATTCTATAGAATCTCACATCCTATTAGAGCAAAAAGTCAATTCAAATCTTTTTAGGCATTATTTACCTCCCCAATTACATCCAACAACTTAAACTTTTAGAATAGTTAGTACTACTCCATATTAAATCTCACGTAGCCAATTCTAATATTTAAATATTTATATACTCTACCTCACATAGGCTAGACTTTTGCCTATATTAAGGCCTAGAAAATATATAATTAGCAATGTGAATAAGGAATCTAGGAAAATTTGAACTCCATACCACATGACAAAGACAACTGTGGTTTAATATTTAAATATTATAACATCACTAACTCGATTGAGCACGACAATGCCACATCATTGAGTGTTGCCATATATAGTTTTAGCTTCCCTCCACTTGAAAATCCTCTAGAAGCAACTAGAAGAACCCTTTTTCAAGGAGGAAGATTCAATTGAGGCGACAGGATCTTCAAAAAGCCTTGGGATGTTGGACTGGTAATTGTCAGTCTTATGAGCCAAGAGGAGCCAAAAATGAGTGATGAGCCCACCTCCTCTCATATGTTGTTAATGAGCTCCCACTTGTTATCCATCCTCCTCTGTAAACCTATCGAAATGTGTCGAAAATCCATTTATTAACCCATTTTCATTGAAATGGGTTATAAATGGGCACCTAAAATTTAATAGGCTAGCCATAAATGGGTTGTAAATTTAGTGAATGATGTAGAGTAAGTTCTTTTATCAACATTCAAAGAAGATGAAAGTGGACAAAATGATACTTGGTACTTGGACACCAGTGCAAGCAACTACATGTGCAGGCGAAGGGAGATGTTTGACAAGTTAGATGAAACAATTAAGGGGAAAGTCTCGTTCAATGATATATCCAAAATTATTGTCAAAGGCAAATGTAAAATTCTGATTTGTTTGAAAAAGGGTACACATCAATTTATTACTAATGTTATTATGTACCAAAAATGTAAACATTTATCTTGAGTTTGGGACAATTTTAGGAGAAAGGTTATGTTGTCCACATGAACGATCTTAGACTTGTGCTAAGAGACCAAAATAGTAACTTGATTGCAAATATGAAGATGTTGAAATAAAAATAGAACCATTCTTGACATGATTTGAAGCATGTTAAAAAGCAAAAATTTGCCCAAAGAGTTTTGGAGTGAAGCTATCTTGTGTGCAGTCTATCTACAAAATAGATGTCTCACGTATGGACTTGAAAGCATAACTCCACAAGAAACATGGAGCGAGAGGACACCTAGTGTTTCACATTTGAGAATTTCTAGAAGCATTGCTTATGCTCATATCTTGAACTAGAAAATATTGAAGTTAGAAGACAAGAGCAAAAAAACTCTATCGAATATGATTTTTCATCAAAAGCCTATAAATTCAATCCTAATACTTTGAAAATGTTTTTAAGCAGAGATGTCAAGTTCGATGAAGAAGGCATGTGAGAAGACAATCCAAAAGATGAAGTGAATGCCCATGGTGATTCAAGCCAAATGGAGTTGAATGATCACTCTTGACCTTTCTTTTCAAGTCCATCATTGCCAACTTCTTCAAATTGTGTTGATGAACCGATAGTGCCAAGATTGAGGAGATTGTCTAAGCTTTATGAAGTCACCGATGAGCTTCACCATGTATGCCTTCTTGTATATTATAAACTACTTGTCTATGATGATGTTGTCAAAGAAGAAAAATTGAGGAAAGCTATGAACGAAAATTGAAGTTATCGAGAAGAACCAAAACAGGGGTTGTGTCACGCCCCGAACCCTGGGCATGCGCACATCCCTCGATGGTCAACTGAAAATGCGACATTCCCAGGACGCGTCGCAGACCCTTTCTTTTTATCTTTCAATTAAGCACATGCGGAAGCGAATTAAACAGATACCCTGACAACCATCAAGCATTGGGATAGTAAACATGCTAACGCCTTTTTCAAAAACACAATTTATATACATATCAGGTTAATCTTGTAGGTCTATAAAACATAAGTCTGATTCAAAAGAAACTTCTTAACAACCTACACTCCGGACCCTTTCGCCTCGGGCTTTGGATTCTCCATCCTAGGGACCTAAAAAAGGGGTAATCACGATGGGGTGAGATAAATCTCAGTGAGTCAAAACCCTAAATCCTGATTAGGACGCAAATTCACTCAAAGACAGCTTAAACAGGCATCACACACAAACTTACCTCACCTCAGCACATCCCTGCATATTAATGTGTCACATATATCATATGCATACAACAAACGTATTTAATAACCGGAACACCTCAATTTATCTTTCAAACAATCACATGGGTCCCGATTATAAGGTAAAACCGTTATGACACGTCCCATTATGTGCCACATAATCAGGCGCAGCTATCACAACTACTCAAGCGTGTTCCAATTATTACGGCCCAACGGCCATGGCACCCCACTGAGGAGTTTCGTTCCAAAATCCATCCGCGAACGGCAACATCTAACATCCTCTGCCTAGACAGCACCCCATTGAGGAGCTTCATTCCAAAATCCATTCGCGAATGGCATTGTCTAGCATCCTCCACCTAGACGGCACCCCACTGAGGAGCTTCGTTCCGAAATCTATTCGCAAACGGCATCATCTAGCATCCTCCACCTAGATGGCACCCCACTGAGGAGCTTCATCCCGCATAAACACCTCAGGATGGTTTCCACTTAGTGACAACACAGGCACATACTTGGCCAAGTACATCGTGCTTTGCATTTAAATACCTCATTTTTAAATAATGGACTTGGTCAATTTTCTTCGCATTCAAAATTATCCTAGTAAAATAATCGTGCATGGTCATGTATTTAAATTGAAACCAATAAATGTAGTACACTCCCATTTCAAAATTCCACGATTTTATATAGTACATACAATATTTTGGCATAAAAAACCGACACCTAGTATTTTTCTAATTAAATACCAAAAAAATCAATTTTTGCAATAATAGCCAATAATCACCACCAAGCACTCAATTGCATTATTAAGCAATCAATTTCACATATAAACTCATCCACGATGATCAGCGTAAAATTCTGAAAAAACGGCTATCCCATCACAATTTACACTAATCATATTTAATTAAATAAATTGCAATTAATTAAATAAATCCGACTCAAATAAACTAGCCACGATTAATTAAACTAACCCAAGTTAACTAACTAACCTAGGGTAGGCTAACTAAACTAACCCCTAACCAAACTAACCTAACTAACTAACCATTCTAACTAAACTAACCTTAACTTAGCTAGTTCATCTAACTAACTGATTTATCACTAATCCTAATTAACACTAAACTAACCACTAAGTGTAATTAACTTCCTAATCTAGGATTAGGGAGCTAACTCACCGGATTAGCACGGTGACGGGCTCATGGCGACAATGACACGACAATGACCAATACTCGAAGCAATCACGTCTCCAATGGAGGACCGACTGGGGTTGAAAAACAGCCTACAAGCTCACGGCTTGGGTTGGAATCCGGTTCTGTTGGACTGGACAGGCGGCTTCTTGAGGGGCTATAGTGGGCTGGAACAGTGAGGGGACGGCTGACCTGGGTAAATAGGGACGGCGGGCGGCTGGTGGCAGCAATGGGCAAAGCTAGCGGGCTAATCTTGGACAACGGTTGGGCACGTGAGGCGAGCTAGCTGGTGGTGAGCTAAAGGTGGCTAAGTGGGCGGGCGGCAACTGAGGCGTGAGGTGGTGCAGGGCTGGTTGAGGGCTTGCAAATTGGAGCGGTTGTGCTGTGCATGCGGCGGCGAAGATGATGATGAGGTGGTGTGGCAACAGCAAAGCAGGAGGAAAATGGAAAATGAAGAAAGTGAAAGGAAGAAGAAGAAGCTGTAGCAATGGTTCAGCTAGGGGTCACGCACGCATGGAGGAAAACAAGGGGGGAGAGAGAGGCTAAGAAGGTCAAGGCTTTGACCAATTGGAAGCCTAAGCAAAATATCAACCACTTGAGTGCATTTGCCCCAACGTCTTCAACCAAGGAAGTCAAGGCTTCCTCCAATGGGCATTTTTCCCTCAATTCTTCACAAAGCAAGCCAATTTGGTGGCCAAAATGTCGCCTTTAGCAACCCATACGAATTTCCATAAATCCTTTTTGCCGAATTTGATTTTTCCGCAAATTTCCGGATTCGACGGAATTTCCTCGAAAGATGAGAAGAGGTTGTAAAAATAAACCGTGACACACTTGAATGTTCGATTCCCAAAATTGAATTCAATTTCGTGGTTAAAATCAAAAGGATGTGATTTTAGTACAACCTAACCTACAGGGTAGCTTTTAGGGATTTTAGCGTGTTTGACCTATGATCGATAAATTTCGATCCACATTTGTGCATCTTCGGCTCGTCGGCAACTCTCAGTTGTCATAAAAATCGCAAGGTCTCAATTACGTGTACCGAGTATAAAATCGATAGAAAACCGGGTTATTGCCATTCGACGTGAATTTCGCAATTACGCAGAATCACTCGCAATTTAATTACGTGTTTCCGTCGAATCAACTTATATCCGATCACTAATCGACTATAACAGTATTATATTGACCCTTGCCGATTATTATGATCGAGTAGTTGATTTCTGATCGAATTCTCAAGTCTGTCGTGTTTATATCCCTTAACGGCTTCACCTAATAAATTAGTTAACTCGTGAGTGGCCAACTTAGAGAAAAAGGACCATAGGCGCGTTGACAAAATACCCATTTCATATAATTGAGACGGGGTTGAAATTCATGATGTCACATGTCACGTCCTGATCCTCCAAGCACGTGTCCACCCCCTTTATGGTCGATTAAAAAGCAATGTCCTAGGACGCATTGCCAACCCATTCAGTTTAATGCACATGCGGAAGCAGATAAATAATCCCCAGACAACAATTCAATGGGATAGAAAAGTAGGGCTACCATTTTTGAAAATCACAACACACCTTTATACATAACAGATTAATTTATATACATTATTAGCCAATATTTACAAGATCTACAAAAAGGTTGATTCTCAAAACTAGTTGTCCTATGACCAACTATTAAAACTTGTTTACTGATCCTTCAATCTCCATGAGATCCGGGCGAGACGGCGGGTCTTCCACTACACCATCAGAAGGATCTGCTGGATCCTCATCCAAAGTATCAATCAACTCAGTAGGGATATCAAAACCCCTAAGGAGACCTAGCCTCACACCATAAGGAGTGGTGCAGAACCAAGCTTTGAATCAATTGGGTATCTCCTAGTGTGGAACCTCCTCAACCCAGACCGTGGTCACAACTAACTCATAAATCCAAACACCTCTGGGGTCAGAGAAAACAGAGACTTGCTCAGTCACCCTCGTGGGACGACCATGACGCTTAGAGGGAGTAGCCATTTGCAAACCTGAAAATGTTATCCCACAACAGGATGAGACGACGTCTCAACAAGTTCAACCCCCTAAAACCCGACTAGGAAGAAAATACGTCATAAGAGCTACCTAGGCACAATCACGAGTCGAAGGACTTATCTTAGCCTCGGTTCCTTCCTGCAAGTCAATATATTTCACAATTTATCGAGTCATATCAACAAGTCAAATCATCCAATCATATCAAATCATTGATCAATTGACTCAGTCGATTCCATGTCATCAAGACTATTCCCTAGTCATCTCAATCAATACTATCTAAAAGTCCGATCATAATCTAAGACTTCTCACCCTAAACTGATATATAGATAGTATAGCTCACTAGAAATTGCCAAATTCACTGATCTGATATATTAAATATGCTCACCGGAAGCTACTAGATCCACTGATATGATATATTAAATATGCTCAACAGAATCTGCCAGATCTACTGATCTAATATATAAAATA
Organism: Eucalyptus pauciflora; assembly: GCA_007663325.1. Lineage (NCBI taxonomy): Eukaryota > Viridiplantae > Streptophyta > Magnoliopsida > Myrtales > Myrtaceae > Eucalyptus > Eucalyptus pauciflora. The sequence goes on from VMYD01000091.1 coordinate 4,216,664, forward strand.
TGCTCACTAGAAGCTGCCTTAAATATCAGTATAGTATACTATTTATGCTCACCAGAAGTTACTGCAATTATCAATATAGTATACTATTTATGCTCACCAGAAGCTGTTGCAATTATTGGTCTAATCATCTTACCATTTCTCCATTTTTATCATACCCGATAAAAATACTCGTGTGTAAGTATATGGTCGGCCTTAGCCAAAATACAATTTCCTGCCACTTGAAAATCCCACCAATTTATATGGTCCACCAAAATATTTTCGGCACTGTAAACCGACGCACGGTGATTTTCTAATTAATTATTGATATTAAATAAATTTAGGAATAAATTCCTAAAATCACAATCATGCATAATCAGCACAAATTAAAACTCAATTAAATAAATAGATCACACCACTGCAATCAGCATAAAATTTCGGTCACCGGCTATCCCAGTCTAATTTCTGGAAAATAAATAAATAATTAATTAATTACGGAAAATAAGTATTAAATACCGATAATAGAACTTAGGCCCGTAAAACCTAATTAAAAGCCGAGATGAGCCCAGAAAATTTCGAAACTACTCTAGATAAATTCTAGAGCTTATCTAGGCCTTAATTACACTAAACTAACCACCTAACATGCATCAATAAATAACTAATTCACTAAACCGTTTTAATTATCCATCAAACCAAGCTTAGTCTAAACTAATCAACCCTTAAACGTCACTAACTTACTAAGCGAGGATTAGTGAGTTAAACTCACTTGATTAACGATCCACTTGGATCAAAACGACGGGGACGCGGCGAGGAACGACAACCTCCAAAGCGGGACCGCCAAGCGAGGCCGGGACGGGCTCGAAAACGGGCTTACCAAGCTCACAATTAAGCTGAATGGGCTGCTTCAGTTCAGCCCTATACTAATTCGAGGTTGATGGTTGGACATGGGACTGTGGTTGGGCTGAGATGTGAAACTAGTGGTTGCAATCCGAAGAGATGCGAGCTGTTGAGCTTGAGGATGCCGGGTGGCTGAGCTGGGCCAAACACCCAACTGAATGGGGTTGGAATCGTGGGCCGTTCGGACATGGAGATGTAGGGTTGACGTCAGGGCTTCGACGAGCGGCTAATTCGGTGGGGTATACAGATGCGTTGCTGGTGTGGACACGTGAGGGGAAGCAAAATCAACGAAGTACGGTGGGGGCAACGCAGGGAGTCCACCGAAATTGAAAAAAAAAAAAACGAAGGCAGAGAAGCTGTTGAGATTGGCGGGGCCAGAAGGAAAACCGAAAGAGACAAGGGGGAGTCGTCAAAGCCAGCGGGGTTAGAGAGAGAAGACCAAAGAAGAAACAAGAAAAAGAAATTAAAAGATAGGAATGCAGAGGATGTCGACTGTGAGGGGCAAGAACTGTGTGAGAGAGAGAGAGAGAGATGCGATTAAGAAGGGATGCTAGCTGGTTGACCGAGACCAAAGCACAATGAAGACGGCAGAAGAGGGAGGGGGAATTGTCAGTCGAAGGAATGGGGTTTTGAAGTTAAAATGTCTTAAATAAAGTTTATTAATCCTTAATTCCAACTCAACTTCAAACAACTTTGTCAATTGGCCATCCTAGAGCTAATTTCTTCACCAACTTGCACAATTTGAAGTCCAATTGAGGATCAAAATAAAATAGTCTCTCAAACCTCCGAATTTCCCTCAATTCCGAATTCTATTTCATTTTTCTCAGAATCCGATTTCTGAACAAACTTCTCTAATTAAGGTCTGATTTGTTGCTGAAAAAGCCCATGAAATTTCCTTTCACCAATTCACTCACATGAGATGCCAAAAATCCCTTCAAATTGGCTCGTTTTTCAAATCGTCCGAATCGATTTTTCGTAGAAATCCCGAACTCGTCGAAAATTCCTCCAAAGGTGAGTCAACGTTCCTAAAATGATTCGTGACATGACAGAACTTCCGATTTTTGAAATCAAATTCAAATTCGCAATTAATTTCAATCAGACGCAATTTTAGTGTGACTTAACCTACCATATAGCTTTTAGAATTTTTTTTTGGTGCAATTGACCTATGGTCAATTTTCTTCGAACCACACGTACCTCTTCGACACATTGGCGACTCTTGGTGGTTGTGAAAATCTCGAGGTTTCAAATATGGACACAGGGTACCCAAAACGAAAGAAAATCAGTCTAATACCAATTGACGAGAATTCTACAATCACATGGAATCACCCACACTTTGATCACACATCTTAGTCAAATCGACTTATCTCTGGTCTCTGATAGATTTTAAATTGTGCCATAATGACTCTTGTAGACTAGCACGGTTGAGCAATCGATCCCTGGTCGAGTTCTCAAGTCTATTACATTAAAATCCCTTAATGGCTTCACCGGATAGGCCAGTTATCTCATGAGTGGCCATCTCAGAGAAAAGCACTATAGGCACGTCGACAAAAGGCCCAACTTATCCAATCGAAATTAGAACATGAAGATCAAGATGTCACATCACAGGTTGCTTGCTGATCTTCTTAAGGATAAGAAAGTGATTGTCGTCAAATGGGTGTACTAGGCAAAAAAGAATGAGAAAGGGGAAGTGATAAGGTATAAGGCAAGATTAGTTGTGAAGGGGTACAATTATAAGACCAGAATTGACCATGATAAAGTTTTTGCCCCTCTTATCTGCTTGGAAGGATTATATTGATAATTTATGTTACAACTCAAAATGGATGGCAAATTTATCAAATGAATGTTAAATCAGCATTTTTAAATGGCATCCTTGATAAGGGGATTTATGTTGAGCAACCCATGGGGTTTATTGCGAAAGGTCATAAAGATGAAGTGGTGAAATTGAAGCTATATGGGCCTAAACAAGCCTCGAAAGTATGGAATTCCAAAATGGATGCTTTCTTCAAGGCAAATGGCTCCTCCTAATGTCCATATGAGTATGCACTTTATTTGAAGTAAGAAAAAGGTGATATTCTATTGTCCTATTTATATCTAAATGAACTTGTTTTACATGAAAAAATCCAACAATAATTAATACTTTTAAGGCATCAATGGTAAAGGAATTTGGAATTGCTGATAATAATCTCATGAATTATTTCCTTGGCATAAAAGTGAAACAAAGTGCAAGTGGAATTTTTTTCTTTGGGAAAAGGTTATGCAAAAAGCATACTTGACAAATTCAGTATGATGAACTGTACACCGGTCACTAAATCAATGGAGTACAGGGTTAAGCTTCTAAAGTTTGATGTGGTATTCATTTCAATTCAACGTACTATAGAAGCTTGATAGGAAGTTTGAGATATTTGACATGTACTAGACTAGATATTCTGCACAATATTGGAATTGTGAGTCAATAAATGGAGAAAGCAAAGTCATCTCATCTTTAAGCTACAAAAAAGGATACTTTGTTATGCCTAAGGAATTGCTACTCGTGGCTTACACCACTATCAATCTCAATTCTTTCATCTTGGAGCATGTTCACACAATATTATGATGGATATATTGATGATCGAAGAAGTACTACATGCTTTGTATTTTTCTTCTCGGACATTGCTTTCACATGGTCATCAAAGAAGCAACCCAATGTTACTCTTTCAGCATGTGAAGCTAAATATATATAGCAATATATTCATGTGTTTGTCATGCAATATGGTTGAGAAAACTACTCAAAGAAATTCACATAAAGCAAAAGAAAGCAACAAAGTTTTTTGTCAATAATTTTTCTACTATTTTTTGGCAAGAAATTCAGTTTTTCATTGATGAAGCAAAGATATTGATGTTTGATATCGCTTCACTCAAGAACAAGTGAGAAAAAAAATTAAGTTTCACAAGTGAAGACAATAGATCAAGTAGCCCATAGTTTTCCAAAACCTCTCAAGGTTGATGCCTTTCGGGAATTCAAAAGCCTGTTTAGAATGATTGATAGAAGACAATTTCGTTTAAGAGGGAGTGTTTGTAATTAAATCAAATCCATTTAAACTATAATTTAATAAGTTAAATTTGCTGATTATGCGGGGAGGTTATCAATTCAGTGGACAAGTGGTCGATTTCATGGTTGTGGATTGACTACTTGGTTGGCAATTTACAAATTTGAATATCGATGTCCGTTCGGCTTCCAAGACTGGTGCATGAATTGAGAGTCTATATTGTAGGGTAATTTTCAAGAGTCTGTTCATGTTTTTATGTCTAGTTGAAATGCTTTCTAAATTCTCGAGGATCTATCTCCATGGAATGCTGGATATATATATATATATATATATATGTGCGCGCGCGTAAGTCATTTAAGAGTAAAAGTCACGTGATAAGCCTATATAAAGGCAAGTCTTGTGATCATTTTAGATAAGGTGAGATAAAAAGAAAAAAGAGAAAAAAAAAGCTTATTTATCTCCTTCTCTTCCATATGTGAATAGTGAGCGTTTTTGCCTTCAAATCATCCCATCAATCCAATATGCGTCAAGGTCCGCCCAATTCAGCTAATGTCATGACCGACCAAAGGAAAAAAAAAACTAATGTACTGCAAGGCCACGGCAAAGTGTGAAGTGGATAAAAAAAATTTCCGAAAGGGACGTCTAGGAAATCCACCATGGCCAAATTAAGACATAAGGAAGAGAAGAATCATCTTTCTGCGCTTAAAGGTGGCGCTCAAGCCTCTGTCGCTCATCTTATTATACCGACTCAACTTCCCCGTCGAGATTTGAGGTCGATCATGGCCGACTGAACCTCTCCATCCAGATGAAGGTAGGCGGCAGAGGATCTAGGGCCATGAACTACTTTAGAGTGCCGATGGAGGCGTGAGCGATGTTGAAGATGAAGCGTATTTTGAGGAAGCTCCACATCAGCAGTGGAGGCCTCGAGCCCCTCTGTCCGGTCCCGAATCCAGCGCGGTCGCCTTGGTAGAATTTCCAAGCCAATGGGGAGGATGGTGGTTGAATTGACGGCGGAGCCCATTGCCCTTGTGGCGTTCCTTTTACTTTGATATAGAGTAAGCTTCTGATCCCCAGTTTTGTTGGGGGCTTTTTTTAAATATTCTGTAGCTTTTGAAACAGAAAGAAAAGAGAAGATCCACCTGAGTTTGAATTTGACCTTCAAATTGTTGTTCTGCCTCTCGATTCTGTCAATTTCACTGTCCAGACTCTGGTAGTTCTCCCATAAGAAACTCTACTCGTTCGTGTCTAAGCCGAATGCAGGAAAGGAACCAAAAACAGAGAAAAAGGACCTGTTCCAGGCTCAACAGGGAAACGGCTTTGGTAGGCACCAACTCAATTTGGAGCAGATTACCCCTAACGTTAAAGTCTTAATTTCTTTTAGAAACAACATAAACTGATTGCAGGATCCACAGTCCACAGCGTTTAATTTCACCTCAACCTATTAGGAATCAATGAACCTGAACCTAGGCATAGGAAGACCGAATGTGAGCATGACATTCGAATGAGTCAATGTGTCTTGAAACTCTCCCTTGGGAATTTTTGCTTTCCAGCCGGTTCAACAAGGACATCTCGAGGGTATAAATTGTAAAATTTTGTGGGATGAATTGCACTTGTTCTACAGAAAAAGTTATTATATAGATTTGTGGTTTAATATTTAAATATTTTAATATTTCACCTCACATGTAGGCTAGACTTTTGTCTAATATTAAAATATGGAAAATATATAATTAGGAATACAAATGATGGGTCTGAAAAAATTTAAAGTCAAGTTCTCAGAATCTGATTCCATAAGACAACCGTGATATGATACTAAAGTATTCTAACATAAGTAACCCAACTGAATAGTCAATGTGACGATGGCGCATCTAGGTTGTATATGCTTTAAGCTTGTGCCTGCCGGAACATCCTCTTGAGGCAACTAGAAGAACCTTTTTCAGGGGAGGGAGATTCGATGGAGGCGGCAGGGTCTTCACTCTTCAGAAAGCTCGTCCTTGCTCAACTGGTGCTTGTCGGTCTTGTGAGCCAAAAGAAGCCACACATGAGTGATGAGCTCACCTCCTCCTCTCAGTAGGTTCTCATGGTGATACACTCGACAGTTGTATGCTGCGTAACACAGCATCTCCACCCAGATGCTACTGATCAGCTCCCACTTGTTGTCCATCGTACTCAAGTCGACCACAAGCTTCTGTACCTTCAACAACATGTTCCAATCACGAGTGATCCACGTCCGCTTACTCAGTTCCATAGGGTCTGGGACATCCCCATCCGGCGACGACAGTGTGCTAATTAGTTCTTTAGGGTCTCGGTACCTGAAGAAAGGCCTCAGTGTGCAACGAGCGTAATTCAGGATGATGTCGGCAGTGGTGAGGGACAATGTGTAAGGATGCAGAACGAGGAGGTATATCATGTAATCCGATAGGAGTTTGCTTCCTCTACAAGCATCGGGCTTTTCACTTTCCAGTGTGTGCAGGATTTCAGTTGCGATGTGCCAGATAATGATGCTCTTATCGAATTCTGTTGCAATGCTATCACTCAGTCCCTTTTTCTCTTGGATGCCGTGAGCCTCGAGCGTCCACTCGCCTCTTTTTTTGAAGGGCCTGAGGTCTCTTTTCTTATCTATCTCCCTCATCTTTTGAACCACCAGCGCCTTGAGGGACGAGGGCATGGCCGGGCGGGAGTGTAACCTCCTGACGATCCCCCTTTTCTCTAACCAATAGAGTACCGTGGCAATAGGACATTCTTTGTATAGTTGGTGGTCTAACAAATTGAGCTTCCCTATTGTCCTGGACCATCTTTTCTGCTTCATGCACTGATTGGCTAGAAATGGGAGGAGCCTTCGGACGAGCGGCATCTTAAGGTTCCTACTCATCTTCGCCACCGCCCAATCTGAAAACACCAGCATCGAGATTTCATAAAGCTCGAGAGATATGACTGCCATCAGTAATGCGTAGGTATAGGTGATGTACATATCGATCAAGAAGGCATTCCTGAAGATCACGACAAATCTACACAAGGCAGACACCAAGCAGAAGAAGCCAACAAAGCGGCCTATGAGGCTGAGTTTTGTGTACAGAATGGGAGCTTTAGTGTAAAGCGCATCGAACATGAAGTTCAGCTCGATCTCGGTCACGGTGAAAGCACGGTCGGGGGGGTAACCTTTGATGGACATTGATTCGTGGGATATAAACCGAGGGTGGTATAGCCAGTTCACGAGATGGGGCTTCAAACAGTGGAACCGATAGTAGGCCTTCAAGATGTCCTTTGTGGACGCGAACTTCTCGTCCTCAGAGAACGCTTCGAACACTTGCTTAATGCCGGCTTCTTTGGACATGTCCTCTGCGGTCACGCTCAAGTTCTCATTAGACACGGAACGTAGAGCCCAGGCCCAACCCACTGACTTCATGATTCCGACCACGGACAAAGGGAAATACAGTCTTGAGATCGGGTAGGAGCCGTCCCAACAGCGATAGAGGATCCAAACCATGATGCCCACCGAAACCACGATTTTCAGCATTTGTCTTAATCCCAGCCGGTCATCTTCGACCGCATAGGCCGTCATGCGATCTGCATACCCGAGTTGCATCAGAAGCAATGGGGCCAATAACCCTTGCAAGACCACATCGTAACCTGGATTTTTAAGATCGTCGATGCGGACCATAGTAAGCTTGCCCAGTGCGATTGTTGCAAAGTAAGAAAGGAGCAAATATGTGGCCCAGATGATGAAATCAGCTGTAATCTTCGTCATATATTTCCGACGGCTGCCTAATATTGTGAGAACAATCTTGCAGGCAAGGCTTGCGGCGACCAAGAACTGAATCCCCCACGCTGCCCACAGGAGCTTAACGGAGGAAATCCAACTAGTCAAACTCATGGCAGCTTCCTTCAAGTGTGCACACTACACATCAATGCAAATGCAGAGTGAGGAAATTTTTCGCATTGCTTCTGAAGAATGCTTACAAACAGCTTGCACCAAGCTTCAAAAATGCCACACATCATTGCATCCGTTAATCCTCTCAATCTCTTACAATTCCGCACAACTGAATAATATTTGAATTCTAACATAAAAAATTTAAATAACATGAAAATAACAACAATTTCTTTTTTATTTATTACTACTTTTTATTTATATATTCAAATTTCTTTAATCTTATATATGAATTTTTAATATATACATATATATATTGTATTTATATTTATTACATATTTTAGGTATTTTAGTATTTTAGGTATGTTATTATAGTTTATTATTTAATAAAATTTTATTATAGAATGAAGGAAGGGGAAAAATTAAAAAAAAAAAAGAGGAAAATATAATAGATAGATAAGCAAATAAAAATGAAGTAGGCAAGAGTCATGTGATAAATTCTTACCATTTTTGTTTGTGTAATTTTTAGGCTATTTATACCGATATGCCATTTATACTAAATAATGAATACGATAAGTGAGAATATATCTAGTTTTCTTACTATGATTCATCAGACAATGTATAAAATATAATAAAATCCCTAAATTTCATAAAATATTTTATCCAGTTCTATCCTAATTAGAAATTTAGAGGGTTAGATTTAATCCAATTCGCTAACCCTCCACTCTTCTACTAATAACTATTAATCTTTCTCCAAATTTGCTTGGACACAATTTTGTAGCTCAAAAGAGCTGTTTTGCTCTTCGTGTAAAACTTCAACTTTTCGAGTTTGAACAAATGATGAATTGTTAGACTATCCAAATAATTTCATTTTTGGAATTTTCTTTTATTTAGCCTCCACGTTCTATTGAGGTTCTCTGAAGGTGAATTCTCCACAACTTTAGATGTGGCTTTTAAGTTTTTTCCGCCTTTATCTTTCAAATATTAGCTTTTTAAAAATAAATTTCAAAACAAATTTTTAAATATAAAGAGAGAGAAGGAAAAAGGTGGAGATGAGGCGTTACAAAAGTAATTAGTAAGGGGTGTGCTAGTTTTAGAGTAGGTAGGATATTTGCGCTGCCCTTGAAGCTATGGTTTCAAGTTTTTGTAATCTAAAAGTTATTTTATTGGCTCTTTAAATCATATTGGAACCTTGAACTTGTCGGTTCCACAGGTTCTAAGCTACCCTATATTGTCTTGTACCTTTTCAAATTATTTTTGTTGAACAAAAACTGTTGGCGATTTTTGTTATCACATTGAACATTTAACATAGCACATAATTGGATTACATGTTAAAATATATGTTCATGTCTAATGGTAACATGATCCTAAATTGGCTTCCACCTATCATTTTATTGAGAATGTATCATCCATAGATATAGACAAGCTTGTTACACACACTCACGCGTGCATATACTCGCAAAATCAGATAATTGTTTTTCAAAAGGGGTTGGATCTAGAGGGGGGGATCAATTAAACTTTTCACATATCATAATGTTAAATACTTCATAAGGAAAAACAAGTCATACATAATTATTTACACATTTATATACTTAAAAAATACCCTGTAAAGAATACATGGTGTACGGTACACGGTGGTGTGACCGAACCTTGGAAACCTACCTTATACTCACTTGTTCCAAGATTTTGGAATAGCAACATACTCCATGCGAGTTCTAATTTCCCAATTGAACCTACCGACCCATGCTAGTTCCACAGGGTCCGCTGGTTCCACAGGTTGTCCTACACAGTATTTAGTCTTGAAAGAAACTCCTAATTTTGGTCTCGACTTCATGAACTAATGCTATTTTCTTTTCAAATTTTGGGAGTTCTATTACTTTTGATCTTCACTAACTTCTCAACGGCCTTCTGCCATATTCACCAAAATACAATACAGTAATAGATTAGACGACCTTCAATGCAATTGCTCTTGGATTGGATTTTCAAAAATTTGAGTAGAAGCAATTTCACGACTCCAAAGATAATTTCTATAAGCCTACCACATTTGAAGACCTGCAGACTTAGATCCCATTCACATAGGAAAGATTGCATTCAATAGCATTTGCTATACTTTTCCTAAAATAGCAAATTTTTATATGTTGAAGGAACAGAAAAGGGTCATAATTTCTCCCTATACTTCTTTCACCAAATGAACACCAAGAACTAACATAAACATGTGCTATAACTTGTATAGAGAATGGTTAAATGTACTGACCAATGATCTAAAGTATGATAACCACTTGCTGAAGCATCAAAGACATTTACTTAAAAGTAATATGGTTAGTAAGCACGAGAAGCAAATGCAAGAAAGAGGTGCAATGTAACACAAGACTAGCACCACAAAACCTGAACTTGAGGGCTGATGAATTCCAGAATTATGATTCAGAAGACGATGACACCGACATTGGAAAAATCGGAGAACCGAAGCAGAGAAAAGCAACGGAGATCTTTGTCCTAGGAAACGTCGTGAAGGAACAAGTACTAGAAATAGGTGGTTTCCTCTCTTAGCTATCAGAGCACTTGTATCTTAGCACATAACAGCAACTTACTATTTGTTGGTGTGTCCGTTTATTAAGTAAGAAAAAGATATGCGAAGGAATAAAAAAAGACAAATAGAGAACGGAATAAAATACGATATGGGAATTGATTATTTACTTGCAACTTTCGTCTGAGGCTCTCTTTTGGTTGGCCTAATGGGTACATAACCGTGTCAGAAGCTTCATCTTCAAGGTCGCGCGTGATTCTTCTTCTGTCCTGCACTTTTACCTCTTGGATTAGGCAAATGATTGGCTACTCTAACACTAATCGGGGGTGAGCATATAGAATTACTCAAATCGGACCGAACTAGCTAGTTCTAGGTGGTTTCCAAAAGCGTTTGTATGATTCATGGTTCCATAAAATTGAAACTGGTGCTGGGCGATCCGGTTCCCCAAGAACCCGACCACTCAGACTGATTTATTTATTTTAATTTTTAAAGAACAGCACTAATGTCCACGAGTGTAAAAACCTAATCACCTATCACATGCCTCCTCTTTTCCTCTCAGCTCTTAATCTCACGCGTCAATCTTTCCCTCTCATGATTGAATCACTTCCTTGAGCGCGACTCTTGGGCGTGCCACCTTCACAAGTCTCCACCTTGGTTTTGACGGAACAATGAGTCATTACCTCGCTCTTTCCAAGTCTAAGCCCAAATCGCGCGTCGCCTTCACAAATCATCTCGCTCGACCCTCTCGCCCAAGTCTCTCCTGCCTCGCATCCCTCTTGTTGGAATCTGGACTCTCTCGCTCGACCCTCTCACTTGATCCTCTCGCTTGAGTCACTAGCTTCCTCTTTCGCGGCCATCGTGATTTTGTTGTTTAGTCTCCCCGATAGTTTGAAGTAGAGTTGGCAAAATGGGTCATACACCGATATTACGACCCATTTTTAGTTAAATGGGTCATATATGGGTCAAGTGAAAGTTACATATGGGTCTAAAAAAGTAAAGCACAAAAAGAAATAGATCTAAATGGGTTATTAGGAAACACATTTTGAACCCATAGCCTTCTTTAACTTTATAAAAATGTTTTTTTTTAAATCGAAATTATAATTATTTTTCATATTTCAATTTTTCTTTTCTTTCTTTCTTTTTCTTCTTTCCCTAGCCGGCGGCCGGCAGGGCGATGACCGGCCGACGATAGGCCAAGCGAGGCTCAAGCTTGCCGACAGGTCGCCAACAACTGGCAAGGCTTGAGCCTCGCCAAATCTGGGGAGACTCAAGCTCACCGGCGTCAAGCAAGGCCTCAGCCTCGCTAGATCGGCAAGATCGAGCCCCGCCCGACACCGGCAAGCTCGATCTCACCTGTGGCCGATCATCAGCCGTCATCATGGCCGGCGACTGGCCGAAGAAGAAGAAAAAAGAAAGGGAAAAAGCCACAAAAAACCTTGAACTTTGCTCAAAGTGACAATTTACCCCAAACTTTTCAAACCATGACACATTTACCCCATCAAGGGCATTTTTGTCTTTTTATTCTGTTTTTTCATTTTTCATTTTTTTTCTTTTTTTTCTTCTTCTTCCCTCCGCCGGCCATGGCGGAGCCGGCAGAGGGAAGCCGATGTCCAGCAAGGGTCGCCCTTGCTAACGTCGGGCGAGGGCGGCCCTCGCCGACATCGGGCGACGACGGCCCTCACTAGATTTGACGAGGGCAAGGACACCCTCGCCCGACGCAGGCAAGGACGGTCCTCGCCTGACACCGGCGAGGGAGACCCTCGCCCAAGGCCGACGAGGGCAGCCCTCGCCTAACGCTGATGGAGGGAAGAGAGAAGAAAAACAAAAAAAGAAAAAAAAAATTTAAAAAATGAAAAGACCAAAATTCCCTATAATTTTGGGGTAAATATGTCACATAACAAAAGTTCAGAGTTTTTTGTGTCATAAAAAAAAAGTTTGGAGTATATGTGTCATGGCTGGCAAAGTTCAGGGTTTTTCACATCACAAAAAAGTTTGGGGTAAATGTGTTACTTTGGGCAAAGTTCAGGGTTTTTCGTGGCTTTTTCCTAAAAAGAAAAGAGAAAAAAATAATTATTAAAAATTAAAAATTATATTTTTAAAAATAAAAATAATTAAAAATTATATTTAAAAAATAAAAATTCGATTTTTTTAAAAATATTTTAAAATGAATTATAAAAAATTCCATTAAATTTGTATTGCATAAAAATGTTTTGACAATACTTTTTTTAAAATAAAAAATCATAAAAATGAGCTTTTTTAGGTTTAGTTAAAAAAATTTCATGTTACAATTTTTAGTTATTCAATGGTATGTTCACTTCAAATAAGAGAAGCATGTGCATAGTCTAATTCTTTATAAATATTTCAACTTATAGTTTTTTTTAACTTTTTTTTTATTTTATTTACTATTTTTAATTTAATTTGAAGTTTTAATACAATTAGCATATAGTAGAAGTAGGTTTTCCTAGAATACTAATAGGTTTTAACAATACGGGTCGGGTCGGGTATGGGTCACTTGATTTACACTATATAAATATGGGTCAAAACGGGTTAAATGGGTCAAATATGGGTCGACCCATTTTCGACCTGACCCAAATCCAACCTGACCCACCCATTTGACAGGTCTAGTTTGAAGTACCCCCCATGGTCGAGGTGATGCGAGAGGGAAGCATAGCCGTTATTGGGGGTACTGTACTTCATGATCCGACGATCGAGATTTATGCTTTGGCTCTTGTGCTTTGGATTAGAGGTGAGCAGTTCCTGGTTCCGGTTCGGTTCTGCCTGGATCTTAGAACCTACCTTCGGGTATAGGTTCATCATTTTTTGGAACCTGGAACCTACCCGTCAGAACTAAGAACTTGGAACTTACCTTGTCACAGGTTTCGGGGTTGGTTCCAGGTTCCAACAAGTTCTTTTTTCTTTTTTCTTTTTTATTTTTTCATTTTTAGTTTAAAAAATGAAAATGAACGCAGCAATAATAAACAATCTTATACCTCTTAAACCTCACTCTTTTTTTGAGCTTATCCTTTAAATCATGATTAACATAGAAAAATAGCTTAAATTCACGATAACGAGTCTGACACCTTGACCATCCTTCAAGGAGTAGTACTCCAAAACTGTAGATGTCTGATTTTTGTGTGGGTTTCCGAGCTTTCATGACTTCGAGAGCCCGATAACTTGCACTTCTAGTTCTAGGAGGCACTGTAGGAGTTCGGATCAGAGGAGTCAGGCCAAACTCTGAGATGCAGTCTTCAAGGTATGTTACCATGGATAAATCTCCCGCCTCTGGCCGAATGGATGTGGGCAATGCCTTTAGCCACTCCTAGAGAAATCTTCACCCGCGATGCCCAGTCCAATGGTTGTCTCCCACCTTCTACAAATCATTATCAAAAGGTAAATAACAACAATGCAGCGAATATGAGACAACCTACACTTCTTTCGACAAACCTTCCCCATGTATCCCACCTCACATTGTTGTGGTCGGGATAATCATCCGCGTATGACAAGTCTCCAACATACAATAGAGCCTGTCCTTTCTGCAGATTATGCTCATAATGGGCGAGTGTTCGATTTGAATCAAAAGTCTGACCAAGATCCCCTGCAATGGTCATCGGCATGCTGAGCACAAAAAGAAGTAGAACCATGGATGCATGTAAATTACTGGCAGAACTAAATTTGCTGCGACTTACTGATGAAAATGATTATCAAAACTAAATGATTGTGCAAAGACTCATAGTACATACATAGGAATGATCTTTTGAAGCTACTCTAAGTCATTGACTATCTATGCATGACAATATGATTTACTTTACCTATGAGACTGAAAGTATATGGAACATCAGGGCCAACCTTTGGAGGAGTAATGAACCACAACTGTCAGACCGTGTGTCCAATTCCAACCTCATAATAGTATTTAGTGTTGTACTGCAAATAAACGGAATAAACATTAGCTACATTTACCAAATTTTGCAGACCAGGCACCAAAAAATTAATATTTTTGGAGGAATTCAGAAATTTACCATCAAGGTTTTGAGGGTGCAATGGTGGATGTAGCTAGAAGTATACTTGTAGAACTTATAATGATTAACTTTGCCCTTTGCCTTTTTCTTGTGCTCGCTGTTTTCACTCTAGTAACGCACTGCACTAGACCCAGGTTCATCCGGAGTCACCCATGACACAAACACTCCTTTTCCCGCATGATCTCCTTTGGTGATATGTACCTAAAGACTCACGCCAAAATCAAAACCAAATAAAAACCCACAACAAATAGAACAAAATTAAGAACAATGACATCTAACATTAATTCACATCAAATTCAAAACTGAATTAATGCGACTCTAGCTCATCCTAGTGTGTCTACACATAGATGTCAACCATTTCACAAGTCACAAATGAACAGAAGGAAAAGCTTATGCTATACTAAAAGAAAAAGCAAGAAGACAAGCTCAGTTGAGACCTGTTGAGGGGCATTATGGCCAGGAGGCACTCGGAAAACATCGCTATTTAGAGGCATGTCCACAGTTTTCTCTACTTTACGGACAAAAGTGCTGGTCTTCCCTCCATTGCACAAATCAGCCCCATTCAAAACCAGAACAAGAATGGCCCCAACAATAGCCACAGAACAGCCATCTTGGTCTTATTTTGGGATACGGAAGAACCTACATGACACAACCCCTACAAATTCTCTTCCCTCACTATGTATGTACTTGGATCAGGGCACACAAGCATGACACTCACATCTCAGAAATCGACCAAATAAAGCAGCTAAAATGAATAGTTAAGAGCAGAAACAACAAGAGATTAGACCCACGATTGAAGCTGGAGGAGGTGAGTTTCTTTGGTGTCGAGTGGTATCAAGGGATGTCGGGCAGCGTCGAGGGGGTCGAGCGAGCGTCGAGGGGTGGCGCGGACAGCAAGACAGCTCGTCGGGCTCAATGGCGAGACGGCTCGTCGGACGAGCGGTGGGTGGTGGTGGTCCGGTGGCCAAGAGGTGGTGGTGAGTAGGGCGTGGGGCACACAAGCATGACACTCACATCTCAGAAATCGACCAAATAAAGCAGCTAAAATGAATAGTTAAGAGCAGAAACAACAAGAGATTAGACCCACGATTGAAGCTGGAGGAGGTGAGTTTCTTTGGTGTCGAGTGGTATCAAGGGATGTCGGGCAGCGTCGAGGGGGTCGAGCGAGCGTCGAGGGGTGGCGCGGACAGCAAGACAGCTCGTCGGGCTCAATGGCGAGACGGCTCGTCGGACGAGCGGTGGGTGGTGGTGGTCCGGTGGCCAAGAGGTGGTGGTGAGTAGGGCGTGGGGCAGCGGTGTGGTGGTGGGTGAAGCAGCAGCCAGCAAGAGGAAGGAAGAAGAAGAAGAAGAGAAGAAGGGGTGGGGTTTCGGCCGAGAGAGGGGGAAAGAGAAGAGAGAGAGAAGAAAAGAAAAAAGTTGGGGGGCAGGAAGTGACATGAGGAAAAAGAGGAAAAAATAAAGAGAGAGAGAGAGAGAGAGAGAGGGAAAAAGAAAGGGGGAAGGGGGGAAATCACGTGGGTGCTTTAGTTTTTTTTTTTTTTTAAAGATTTAACTGGTTCTCGATCCTATGGGAACTGGAACCGGAATCGGGAACCGGAACCGGTCTCTTTAGAATCGGGACCCTTTGGTTCGGTTCTCCAGTTCCTGGTTCTACGTGGGAACCATGCTCACCCCTACTTTGGATTGCTCTCTCCTCCTTGTACGGCCGATTAGAAATGCCAAAGCGGGATGGCACAATTCCCCAAGAAAGGAGGTGTGCATGTCAATTTATGATTCTTATCTGAATTATGTTTATCGAGTTGAGTCCCTTTAGCCTCTTTCTTTCTCTACCAATCCTATTTACCCACTTGGAAACAAACAGAATTGGTCGGTTTCGTCTGATCTGGTCCCAAGACATTAGTATCCCATTCCTAGGTTTTGAGTGAGAATCGAATTGCATACAAACCGATCACCCCTAATTCTAATCCTGGGTCTTCATAAAATTGCAGGAAGACTCCAAGTCCAACTTATGTCCTGGAAAATTGACATGATTGGTTAGTACTTAATGAGAAAACTACTAAAGAAAAATGGTTTGTGTTTGGTAGGATTTTAGGAACGAGCTAAAAATCATTATTGGAAGTTTGGTGATAGAAAACTTAGGGAAGTCCAATCAATCCTAAAACTATTGTATGAATGTCAATTTAATATTAAACTTTCTAATTTTGTAAA
This sequence comes from Eucalyptus pauciflora, assembly GCA_007663325.1. Classification (NCBI taxonomy): domain Eukaryota; kingdom Viridiplantae; phylum Streptophyta; class Magnoliopsida; order Myrtales; family Myrtaceae; genus Eucalyptus; species Eucalyptus pauciflora. The sequence continues at coordinate 4,233,176 of VMYD01000091.1, forward strand.
TTTGGTAAATTTTGCATGAATTTCAATGTAATAATTCTAACAAAAATTGTTGACATGGCAGTGTTCTTTGCAAGATGGCTAGTAATGGCTAGATGGTCGCGTTAGTGGTTTCCATTGAATTGACTGGAAATACTACATTAGAATTTCATATAAATATTTAAGACTAAATTGTTAAAATTAAAAGGTTTACAATTGAATTGACATCTGTACAATAGGTTTAAAATTGACCGAGTAATTTTCTCACTTCGTGTTTAGGATATGTAAGCCTACAATGCACAATCTTGAGAACTTGGGCAGCAGGACTCAGAACCTTGGGCCTTGGACCCAAGATTAGACGTGGATCGTGGGCCCCGGAATCATGTCAGGCGCTCGTGTCCTAAGTTCAGGCGCTGGGCTGTTCGGCTGACCACAAGGTCTCAAGTTTTTATGAGAGAGTATCCTAGCAATTATGGAGGTGAAGTTAGATTCTTGAAAATGAATATCAACCTTTTAAAAGCGTAAATCTCTTTTTGAATTTAAATATTGGTTTTTCTTCATTGTAAAAAATATTTCTTATTGACTTATTTTCAAAATAATGCTGAATTTATAATAATAAAAAAATGAGGAAATATTTTCCGACAGTTAGTTTTCCGTAAAATAAATGTACCATTTGTGGTTTTGAAAATTTACTCCAAGACCTCCTTAAAAACTTATAGATTCCATTAAATTAAGAAAACTATGTTTAGGTGGCTTGATTATACAATTGTCAAATCCAAGCAGAAAAAACAAAAACGCTTACTGTAATATAATATAACTAAATTAAAAGATGAATAACTCTAAGTACAATAAACTATTTTGCTAAAATGACAATTAATTCAAGATTGCGAAGACTATTTTCTCTTTTCTCTTCAATGCCTCCATGTAGCCTTTTTGACCAAAGGGCTCCATCTACCATTTCCTCTTGCTTTTTTTAAAAAAAAAATGATAGAATGACATTACTTTGACAAAAGGCTCCATCCACCCTTTCAAAATTGGCTTGCTGGGTTCTATGGGCTCTTCGGCTATTCAGTGTGTTTGAGTGAGTTTTAACCGATAAGTTTCCTTACACATCTATCCACTCTCATCTTCACTTAATTAAAAAAGGGATTATAATGAGCACAAGTCAATAAGATCTCTTAATTATTGTCACAATTTCCTCTGTAAATTAAAAAATATTACATTAGCAAAATCCTATCAATATCTTAGTTAATTAACTAATTTGATTTCTGTGATTAACTGGAAGATGTTCTCAACTCTTTATAGCACCTCATATTGCAATTGACACCGGGACCCTTGGAGTGCCAAAAGTTGGCACGAATGGACATTTAAGTGCCAAAAGTTACAAAAGTGACACTTAAGTGTCAACATCAAAACAAAATAGATCACTTAAGTGCCAATCTGGCCAAAATGCTGACATAGCGATTTTCCGGCGAAGCAAGTGCAAAACGATGTCATTTTGGTGTTGATGTGGTAAAAAATTAATTAAATTAAATTTAAAACAAAATTTATTTAAAACATTTAAAAATACAAATACAAAAATTAAAACAAAATTATAAAAAAAAAGGAGGGAGGAGGCTGAGTCCTCGTCGCCACCGCCTCCCCGTTGCCGCCGGGAAAGGCCGACGACAGCGAGGGGAGGGTCGGCCGAGGTTGCTAGGCCCTGGTCACCGGCCCTTCTCGACAACAGCGGGGAGGTGGTAGTGGCGAGGGCTCAGCCCTCGGCCGCCTCCCTTCTTCTTTTAAATAATTTTTTAATTTTTTAATTTTAAATGTTTTAAATAAATTTAGTTTTAAATTTAATTTTATTAACTTTTATATTAATTTTTTACCACGTTAGCACCAAAACGACGTCATTTTTGCATTGTCTAGCCATGTCAACATGCAAAACGACGCCGTTTTGCACTTACTTCGCCAGAAATTACGCACGTTAGCATTTTGACCGAATTGGCACTTAAGTGATCCATTTTGCTCTAATTTTGGCACTTAAGTATCCTTTTGTGTCAACTTTTGACACTTGAAACGTTCTTTTGCCTAGTATAATTAGGCTCTACGTCAGTAGTTTGTTCAAAATGCTCTCTTGGAGAACAATAGTGTTTGGGATGCCGATATTGTAGACAAGACAGTATATATATATATGGAGAAAAATGATGAAGTTGAAAGGCTTGTGAAACCATGTGTGAAATAAGTTTTTGGCAATGAGTAGAATATTTTCCAATGGTGAATCATTGTCATCCTCTAGAGGCTCAAGTTTTCAAGAAGAGTAGTACATGAGTCCTCCTTAGGTATTCATCTAAAAGTTACAGTAGAAGTACAGTGCAAATGTTAACACTTGGCACAAGAAGACACTTAAGTGCCAAAAGTTCCGAAAGATATACTTAAATGTCACTTTCTTTGAAAAATGGGGCATTTAAGTGACAACTCCATCGAAGAGTGTTGAAAATCCGACGTGGCTCATTTTTAATAATACAAGTCGCCTACGTAACTCACAAAGCTGAGTCAACAAAAAAGAGACAAACCCATGTCGTTTTGCCTCTTATTTGAATTTTAGTATAAATATCCATTACATTAAATTTAAAACTAATTTTTTAAAAAACATGCAATCAGTTTGGCGAGGGCTTACACAGCCCTTGCCGCTGCCGCCTGTGTGGCACCCCCAAAACCCGATAGGGTCGCCACAGATATTAAGCATTTAACTCTAAAGCATAAACATTACTTATTTAACGTTAGTAAAAAGGGAGTTATAAATTAGACCGAGGTTTAGGCGTAAGATTATTTTTTTTTTAAAAGACTTTAGGGGTTAGCGCAGCTCACAGCAAAAAAATAAGAGGCAAGTCTCATCATCTCTCCGCTTCCTTAACGACAGCACAATGCACACCAACTATTTCAATGAAAGAAAACACAAGGCCGAACCACTTTTATTTACATATTTTTACGAAGGGTTTTCACGGGTCGGTACATCAAAAGATAGACCAAGACTCCTCCCTATGCTCGGCCGTCAACCCCAAAAGGGACACTTGACCCACTATTTTCACTTGTATAATCCTCCCCTTCAGACTGCTAGTGTCGACTATATCTCAAAAAGTTGCAACTCCTACTCCTCACGCGCGGGCCATCACACCCACCCCGGTGCATCAGGCGGTGGGGGTGGCAGCATCCCCATCATCACTCCATCTCGGCGAACGTGAACAGACACGTACTCCTGAATGATCGGGCCCCCAGACAAACCCACGTCATACGTCATGATCGCACGAACTCGTATGAACGTCAGACCAGGGACGATGGGACAATCAATCTCCATCAACTCGACCTCCACGTCAGAAGGAAGGCCATAAAATACACCCCGCGTGACGGTAGGGAGTGGTATCGTACTAATCTGAAATGTTGGTCCCCGAAGGGGTGAGTACAACCACTCAGCAGGTAAAGGAATCCAACAACCACTCGATGCATCAAACAATACGATCATTATATCATACATGTCGTTCATACATTAAAGCATACTTACCTCGAAGCTATGTATATACTATCATATATCATCATCCCAATTATAACACATATATATATCATCAGGCCATGAATGACCATCATCATGTCCTACATACGTGTCATCATGTCATAGGTAATCATCATCATATCATGTCATATATGCATGTCATCATCATATCTTATATACATGTCATCATGTCATAGGTGATCATCATCATATCATGTCATATATGCATGTCATCATCATATCTTATATACATGTCATCATGTCATAGGTGATCATCATCATACCATGTCATATATGCATGTCATCATGTCATAGGTGATCATCATCATATCATGTCATATATGCATTATTCAATTTTTCCACCTTTAACTTTTAATTTAATCACCACATCACTCTTTCTCGGGATCATCTATATTTTTTTTATCCCATACTTTACACTCGCATCCCATCCTGGCATCGCGAGAAAAACCTCCGGCGTTCAGCCATTCATGGCCACCGGGCATCCGACACCCCACATCTCGGGCATCTCACATCCCAACTGGCATCACGAGGCATTCCCTCAGGCAAATACCTCCGAGGCTTCCGGCACCCAACCATTCCGGGCATCCTGATACTCCCAGGGCCATCCAGTTATGTATCTTTATACATTCCGGGCATTATCATCATCCACAAACAGTTTCCTCATTTATCATTGTTCATGTTTGCCAATTTAGGTCTCAATTTAACATGGCACATGATGTAATGGTAAAACAAAATCACCTTCATTCTTATACATGCATCATCAGTCATCATTATACATGAAGCAAAATGCAATCATTCATAGCAATTAGATTTATGGAATGTGTGCCACTCAAAATAATTTACTTACCATGTCGATTTAGAATTAATTTAAATTCTAGCTTATCCTATTTTGCAAATATTTAAATTAAATATTCACACAAATTCCAAAATCATGAGATTAAAGCATATGATAATTTAAGACAAAAAGATAGTGATTTTCTAAAAAAAACACATGGCAAATCAAGTTCCACACAAAAGGTAATGTTCACAAAATCACCGCATGGAATCTCGGATAAAGACAGAATGTGCAGTTTTCTAAGTAATTCAATTAAAATGCCCAAACGACCTCCGAAAATTATGAAATTTTTCCGGGTTATAGTTAAGACACTAAATTAGATTTTTCATGAAGGATTCTAGGCCAGATCTGTTTTAGATAAACTTCTATCGTCGTTCGAAGCTACTGGTCAAAACACCGAAACGTCCAGCGTCCCTATGTCCGAAATATTGAGTTTTAACCTACTTATCCTTCTTAGTTTTCTCTGAAATTTGGATATGTTTTACTTCCAGAGGTACCCTACAACTTTCATGAAGGAACTTATGTCAAATTTCCAAAGCACAACCTCCATATGAGTACATGAAGTCTCGGGTGTCCAGTACCGCGTCTCCAGATTTACCATTTCCAAGAATAGGTCGATTTCCTAAGATATACTTGCTCATTTTGCTTCAAATTTGAGTATGTTTATCTTTAAGATGTGTTCTACAAGTTTTATGAAGGAGTCGAAGAGAGATTCTTGGTAAAAATCAACATGAAGCCACAAATCTACCACAAGGTTAGCAAGGTAGTTCCAGATCTAGAGTCTCCGTAGGATGAAGGTTTGACCCCTTAAATCTCAATCATTTTGCACCAAAGTTTATTATGTTGTATTTTAAGATGTTGGCTACAACTTTCATGAAGAGATCAAAGTCAAAATCGAACTCTAAATATGCATGCAAGCTCCCACAAGATCCTGACTCCAGTGGTTCATGCGAAAACAGCAAGCTTCTTCAAGAACAAACTACACTAGCTTCGGTTCCTAACGTCTAAACACCCAAAAATTCAACCACACATGCAAGACACACATGCAAGAGTAGAAGTAGACCCTAAACTTGCCTCTAGATCAAAGGGAAACGGTGGCACACGGCGGACGAACGGGCGGCGTGCGGCGGCGACAGGCGGCTCCTCCTCCTCTCTCGGCCTCCCTCTCCCTTTCTCTCTCTCCCTCTCTCTCTTGGGCGACAACTCCCCCCAACCGGTCTCTCTCTCTCCCTTTAATTTCCTCAAAGTGCAATCATTTGGTTGCCTCCCCAAGGGCCAATGCATGCTAGGCCTTCTTGCCACTTGGCAAGGCCCATGAAATGGGCTTGGGGTTGGGCTTGGGAGAAGTGGGCCGGCCACTCCTCCCCTCCTTCGTCGACGGCAGCCCTCTTGTGGGCCTTAATGGGCTGGCCAACTTGGCCCATTAAAGGTCCACTCTTGGGCCTAAGGCCCAACCAAAATTGGAATTTAATTACTAAATTCCACATAGCCAAAAATCCTATAATATTTTATCTATGGAAACTTAGTCTATAAAATGCATGGCCAAGCATAGATTATTCTCATTAATTTACCCTATAATCCAAATTTCAAAAATAAATTAAGAACACAAGCACAAAACACATAGCCTTAAGAGAAAACTAAAGGCCAAAGCATAACCCATAGGTAAATTCATTACCTATTTATGAGCTTTAAGACATCTTAGGGCTTGCCTCTAATTTCTAGGATGCCACAAATCTCCCCTCCTTAGAGAATTTCGTCCTCGAAATTAAACGTTACCCACGTCCTCAAAATAAGTAGGGGTACTTTTCCTTCATCTGGTCTTCACTTTCCCATGTGGCTTCCTCCGTATCGTGATGTTGCCATAATACTTTCACCAAAGGAATCTTCTTATTTCTGAGGATTTGTTCTTTCCGATCTAGTATTTGCACAGGTTCCTCGATGTATCTCGCTTTCTCATCCACTTTGATGGCTTCATGATTGAGTATGTGACCGGGATCTGGCTGATACTTTCTTAGCATTGACACATGAAACACATCATGCAAATTTCCCAAATTAGGAGGTAGTGCCAAACGATAAGCCGCATCTCCTATTCTTTCAAGTATCTCAAAAGGTCCAACGAATCTGGGGCTCAACTTTCCTTTCATTCCAAAACGAGATACTCCTTTTAATGGGGATACCTTAAGAAATACATGGTCCCCTATTCTAAACTCCAAGGGCCTCCTACGCCTGTCCGCATAGCCATTTTGTCTACTCTGGGCTGTCTTAAGTCTTTTCCTAATAATCTCAACAGCTTCAATGGTATCTTGTATCAATTCAGGTCCTGTCAATCTTCTTTCACCTACCTCGTCCCAACAGATAGGGGTTTTGCATCTCCTCCCATATAATGCTTCATATGGGGCCATGCCTATACTTTTCTGAAAACTGTTGTTATAGGCAAATTCTACCAAATGCAGGTTCTCATCCCATTTCCCTCTAAAGTCGATGATACAGGCTCTTAGCATATCCTCTAGAGTTTGTATCACTCTTTCTGTTTGTCCATCTGTTTGAGGGTGATATGCAGTACTGAATTGAAGTTTTATCCCTAAAGCATTTTGCAGACTTTGCCAAAAATTTGAAATAAATCTAGAGTCTCGATCCGAGGTGATCGTTACAAGTATACCATGCAAGCGTATTATCTGACTTACATAGATCTCAGCAAGTCTATTCATTGAATAGTTCATACGGACTGCTAAGAAATGGGCAGACTTAGTTAAACGGTCCACCACTACCCAAATTGAATCGTGACCACTTGAAGTCCTTGGCAATCCTTGTACAAAATCCATCGTCACATGCTCCCACTTCCACTCTGGTATGTCTAGTGGTCTTAAAAGTCCTGCCGGTTTACGATGTATCGCATTTACTTGTTGGCACGTTAAACATTGAGAAACATACTTACCCGTATCTATTTTCATACCATTCCACCAAAATTGTTGACGCAAATTTCTGTACATTTTCGTACTACCTGGATGAATACTGTACCTGCTCTTATGTGCCTTCGAAAAAATCTCCTTCTTTACTCCCTCGTTGTCAGGTACACAAAGTCGTCCTTGGCATCTTATCGCCACATCTTCGGAAATTTGAAATTCTGGTCTCTTTCCTAAGGACACCGCCTCCTTCACTTTCATAATCTCTGGATCGGATCTTTGCAGGGTCTTGACTCTCTGGATGATTTCCGGTTCGATCCTTAGGGCTTTCAGCATACCAGTAAGATTATCCACTTTTAACTTAAATTCCGAGTCTGCTACGGACTTTAATAAACTCCATTCTGCTATTCTTAAACTAGCCATTTCCATGGCTGACTTACGGCTAAGAGCATCTGCTACCCTATTCGCCTTCCCTGGATGGTATCTTATCTCGCAGTCATAATCTTTTAATAATTCCATCCACCTCCTTTGTCTTATGTTCAACTCTTTTTGTGAGAACAGATATTTCAGGCTCTTATGGTCCGTATAAATTTTAAACTTCTCCCCATATAGGTAATGCCTCCATATCTTCAAGGCGAACACTATAGCTGCTAATTCTAGATCATGTGTGGGGTAGTTTAGTTCATGGGGTTTCAGTTGTCTAGATGCATAGGCGATGACCTTGCCATGTTGCATCAAAACACATCCCAATCCTTTGTGAGATGCATCACTATATACTCTAAAACCATATGGTCCAGAGGGTATGGTTAAAATTGGAGCCGTGGTTAACTTTTTAAGTTCTTGGAAGCTCTTTTCACAATCCCCACTCCATTCAAATTTTGCATTTTTCCGAGTTAACTTGGTTAAAAGGCCCGCCAATCGGGAAAATCCTTCAATAAACCTTCGGTAATAACCGGCCAGTCCTAAGAAACTTCGTATTTCAGTGGGTGTGGTCGGTCTCGGCCAATTTATTACCATCTCAACTTTCGCCGGATCTACTGCAATTCCTCCTCCTGACACCACATGTCCTAAAAATGTTATCTGGTTCAACCAAAATTCACACTTGCTGAATTTGGCATATAACTTGTGGTCCCTCAGAGTTTGCAAAACTAACCTCAAGTGTTGCTCATGTTCTTTTGGCCCTTTTGAATAAACCAAGATATCGTCGATAAAAACAAACACAAATTGATCCAAATAGGACTTAAATACCCTATTCATTAGATCCATAAATGTTGCTGGTGCATTTGTCAATCCAAAAGGCATGACAAGGAACTCGTAATGTCCATAACGAGTCCTAAATGCAGTCTTAGGGATGTCTTCTTTCTTAATCCTTAGCTGATGGTATCCTGACCTCAAGTCAATCTTAGAGAAAACCAAACTTCCCTGAAGTTGGTCAAATAGGTCATCAATTCTAGGCAGAGGATACTTATTTTTAACAGTCACTTGATTTAGTTGCCTATAGTCAATGCATAAGCGCATCGACCCATCTTTCTTTTTTACAAACAGAACCGATGCACCCCAAGGTGAAGCACTGGGCCTAATGAATCATTTGTCAAGCAACTCCTGTAGTTGCACTTTCAACTCTTTTAGTTCCACTAGGGCCATTCTGTATGGGGCTTTCGATATTGGTCCGGTTCCAGGCATCAGTTCAATTTCAAACTCAATTTCTCTTTCCGAGGGTAATACAGGCAACTCCTCAGGAAATACATCTGGAAATTCATTTACTGTCCCAATTTCATCAAGTTTCAGTTCTTCCTTGGCACAATCTTTAACCACTGCTAGGTACCCTTGACATCCTTTGCCAAGTAACATATTAGCCTCTACTGCAGAAATAAGTGCTACTGATAGGTGAGTCTGACCACCTAAAAATTCACAACTAGACTGGTCAGGTAAAGCGAATTGGATTACTCTTCTATAACAATTCATTCTAGCCCGATACTTACGAAGCTAGTCCATTCCTAGGATAATGTCAAAGTCATACATGGCCATCACGACTAAATCTATTTCCATGTCTTTTCCTCCTACGGTTATCTTACATTTCTCACACACCAACGTTGACAACACCGCATCCTCTAAAGGTGTAGAAACACAAAGAGGGGTTTCAAGAAAAGTCGTTTCGATTTTACTCAACAATCTATATCTGTCAGACACAAAAGAATGCGTAGCACCCGTATCAAACAATGCATAAGCCTTCTTGTCATTTATGTAAATTGTACCTGAGATGACGTTGTTGGAAGCTTTCGCTTCCTCTTGAGTAACCGCATACACTTTTCCTTGAGTTGGTGGCCTCTGAGGATTTCCTTGTAAATTTGACTTGACAGCACTCTGATATCCCTGTCGCACTGAGCCAGCACTCACCTGCGACCTTTCTTGTGGGCAATTTCTCCTAAGATGGCCCACTTGTCCACAACCAAAGCACTTCAGTTGTTCATTACAAGGTCCTGGGCCGTGCCGTCCATTACACCTTTGACAAACACAAGGCTGATAGGGTGCTTTCCCTATATTCAGACCACTCCTTGCTCCCCCAGAATTTCCAAAACTACTCTTCTTCCTCGCATTCCAAGTCTGACCTTGACCAGAATAGGGTCTCTTACCCCTTCTTACATCATTAAAATTCCACGGTTTCTTAGACTCTGACTGCTCTCTTAACAGTTCCTGCTCCACCAACTGTGCCCTTTCATAGATCTCATTGTAATTTCTTATGTTCAAAGGCACCAGTTGCTTTCTAATGTCAGTCCTCAACCCTTTCAGAAATCTCTTAGCTTTTTCCTCTTGATCCTCAATCAGTCTAGGAGCATATCTAGATAGTTCAGAAAATCTAGCCTCATACTGGTCCACTGTCAGCCCTTTTTGTTCTAGTTGAACAAATTCTGAAATTTTCTTATCCTTGGCACAGTTAGAAAAATGCTTTCTATTGAAAGCCCTGACAAACTCATCCCAGTTTATATCAGTACCTGGTAGAAAGATCATATCTCGTGAAGCTCTCCACCAAAACTTCGCATTTCCCTCTAGCTGGTACTCTGCTAAAGTTATTTTCTTAGCATCATTGCAGTCCAACAATCGGAAAATTCGCTCCATCCCATCAATCCAATGCTCCGCCTCCTCAGGACTCCCCATTCCACTGAATTTGGGTGGCTTCAATTTCAAATATTGTTCCACTAGTCCCTGAGTACGGCGCTCTGCTCCGGGTTGTTGCTGCGCCTGCCTTTCCATCAGATTTCCATTATTGGCCAATGCTTGCAGGAAGTCTTCCATTCGGGGTTCAGCCCTTGACGGATGAGCACTTCCAGCTCGCACTATGACTTCATGAAATATCCAAGCATTGCCTCAAGAATAATCTGAGACTTACTGCCTTCATTCAAAGTAACCACTACCACTACCACTACTAAAGTAACATATACATGTTACTGGCAACTTAAAATAAACTACTAAGGATCTACGGGCGAATACTCATCACCCGTTATTCAATTATTCCATTTTATATCCTATGTTGTGCATTGTCAAAACTTCCCTCATTTGCTAAATGAGGTTCCTTATCACTCCGAACATAAACCTTTGGCTCTGATACCAACTGCTGTGGCACCCCCAAAACCCGATAGGGTCGCCACAGATACTAAGCATTTAACTCTAAAGCATAAACAATACTTATTTAACGTTAGTAAAAAGGGAGTTATAAATTAGACCGAGGTTAGTTTAGGCGTAAAATTTCTCAGGCCGCACTTGCACCTCACGGCCAGAATTAAAAAGAGTTATCAAAACATAAGTAATTTGAAAATTGGCACATTGGCAAGTCTAAACCTCACTCCTGACTTCAAGGTTTTTTTAGAAACTAGTTTATGTAAAAATTTGAGATTTCGAGGGCACCAAAACATTTTCCTTTCCTTTTTGAAACATTGGTGAACGGCACCTCCGTACATAAAGATTTTAGCATCAATCGGGAGGTTTTCCAAACCGTTTACAAGTAGAATTTTTAAAGCTTTACAAATACTAAATTGAGGTATAATTGGAGTCCAAAATCACATGAAACCACGAAAACTACAAGGTTTTCCTCAATCATTTAGCCCCAAACAGTTTCGGTCACTCTACATCACACCATTCAACACCAAATTCAAGCAATCCAGTCTAGCAATGCACTTCCTCAGACAACAACACCACTACACTATATATATTATTAGACTTCAACTTGCCTCAAGTCCTACAGCGTTGACAACAAGTAAAACAAGAAGCTTGCGGGTCACGGGCGCGGCTCAATGACGGCAAACGCGAGCAGCGTCGATGGCAGCAACACTCGCACATAGACAGAGGGTGGTCTCCTTCGTCCCCGCTCACTCTTGCTCCATGCTCGCTCACTAATTTCCCTCGCTCACTCGTTGCACTCACTCTCTCGCTCGCTATGCTCACTCGCTCTCTCTTTGCATAAAGTTTTTGGTTGGTTCCTTCTCTCTCTCGCTCACATTTACGAGCATTTTGTTCACTGGTTTTGTTAAAAACCAGTGAACAAAATAGGGTGCTTCGGCGGCAGAAGGAGGTGAGGACAGATGGAGGGAACGTGGTAGCTCAGTGGCCTCCTTACCACTTGAAAACACGACTGATGCAGCTGTCCCGAGCTCCTTCTTCGCTGGCCAACCCATCTCCATGCAGCAAACGTGGCAATGGAAGTCAACCTCTCCAAATTATTGACTCCAATTTGCCGACCAAGAGGAGAGAGGGCTCGGCAACTTGGGCCAAAAATTTATGGTTGCATGGCCTCCATGTATGGCCAAATTTCTCCCAAAAGTAGACCATAAATCTCTACATGTACATGAGTGGCATGGGCTGTTCATGTGGCCGTCCAAGGGAAGGATGGTGGTGACGGCACACATGAAAAATTCGAGATCTTCAACTTATTTAATTGGCGAGACAGCTCAGGGTTCATGCTTATTGATGATAGGACGGGGTCCAAAATCAGTGTCGATGACGAAGGCTGATAAGAATTTCGTCAATCCACGATGTATCGTCATTTTTCTGAGGTCGGCAAAAATACGAATGTCACAATTCTCCCATCCTTAGAGAATTTCGTCCTCGAAATTGGACATCACTCATGTCTCGTTAAATAAATGAGGGTACATTTCCCTCATTTCTTTCTCACTCTCCCATGTAGTCTCTTCCATATCTTGATGTCGCCATAATATCTTAACTAGTGGAATTTTCTTTGTTCGAAGGACTTGCTCCTTTCGATCTAGTACTCGGATCGGCTCTTCCAGGTATCTCACTTTCTCATCCACTTCGATGGCTTCATGATCGAGTATGTGTCCAGGGTCTGACTGATACTTCCTCAGAATTGATACATGGAACACATCATGTACATTTTCTAGTTTGGGAGGTAAGGCTAGCCGATATGCTACATTTCATGTCTTTTCAAGTTGTTGACAAAACATTTCCATCAGTCTAGTCCGAAGACTTGAAGACTCTTCCATCAAAGTCTGAAAACCATCAGATTCAAGTTTTAAAGTCTGCCATCATTGATAGTTTCTAGACCGTCGAAGAAGACTTATCCAGAATTAAGTATTTATTTAAGGATTTGATTCGAGCGGTTAAACAAGCTTCTCACGGTTGGAGATAGCATCTCAAGATCCTTTATTCATTTTGATTTTGATATGAGTAAATTGGATTCGTTGATTGGCAAGGTATACTTGAAAGGTTCTATTTATGGAAACCTAGATCCTGATTGTATGGGCGAGCAGGATTGGTGGGCTATCATCACATTCCTTAAGTAACTTGAAGATCTTCCCAATTGATTCCGTCCAACGGTTAGATGGAAGAACTCCTTTGAAAAGTGCCAACAGATATGAAGGCATGAAGGAGTATATAAGGAAGAAGCTCTGGTTATTCGAGTGTGCGTGAAAGAGAAATTCCAAAGTCTAAAACTCCTTGTTCTTTGTTGATTTAATTATTGAGTGAGAAATCTGTACTCAAAAGAGAGTTTAAATACTTGTGAGACATTGAGGAAGTGTAGCAAAGTCTCTACACTATGGAATCAAAGACGTGATACTGTAACGACTCTTTTGATTCATAGTGAAATCCAGCCGGTGGGTTGTCAGTGCGGGAGAGTGGACGTAGGCTTGGATTAAGCCGAACCACTATAAACTCTGTGTTTATTTTCTATTATCCATAAACTTCTTATTTATGCTTACGAGTTGTTTATTTATTTGAAAGTTGAATTCTGTCTTATTGTCCGCATATATACTAAAATCAAAAATATCCTTTTAAGTCTTATGAAAATTTATTACACCTATTCACCCCCCTCTAGGTGTATTCACTAGCCCCTTTCACAAGTATCTCAAAGGGTCCAACAAATCTAGGGCTCAACTTACCCTTTATTTCAAATCGTGATATTCCTATCATTGAGGATACTTTAAGAAATACATGGTCTCCTACGTTAAACTCCAAAGGTCTTCTGTGCTTATCTGCGTAGTTTTTCTGTCGACTTTGGGCTGTTCTAAGTCTTCTCCTAATGATCTCAACAGCCTTAGTAGTAATTTGTACCAACTCAGGTCCTGTCGATTTTCTTTCACCGACCTCATTCCAATAGATAGGAGTCCTACATCTCCTCCCATATAACGCTTCATAGGGAGTCATGCCTATACTTTTCTGAAAACTATTGTTATAGGCAAATTCTATCAAGTTTAACTTTTCATCCCAACTTCCTTTAAAATCAATGACGCAAGCTCTCAACATGTCCTCTAGTGTCTAGATTACTCTTTCCGTTTGTCCATCCGTCTGTGGATGAAAAGTAGTACTAAATTGGAGCTTAGTCCCTAAGGCGGTTTGAAGACTTCGCCAAAGGTTTGAAGTAAATCTCAAGTCTCGATCCAATGTGATAGTTATAGGGACACCATGTAAGCGTACTACCTGGCTTACATATATCTCAGCGTATTTATCCATTGGATAATCTATGCGGACTGCCAAGAAATGGGCAGACTTAGTCAGGCGATCTACTATCACCCAGATAGAATCGTGACCACCTAATGTCCTTGGTAATCCTTGCACGAAATCCATCATCACATGCTCCCATTTCCACTCTGGTATATCTAACGGTCTCAACAATCCTGTGGCTTTGCAGTGTTCCGCTTTCATTTGTTGGCATGTTAAACACTGGGAGACTTGCTTAGCTATATCCGCTTTCATGTCATTCCACCAATACTATTGGCGTAGATTCCTATACATCTTGGTACTACCCGGATGAATACTATAATTACTCCTATGCGCTTCCAACAGGATTTCCCTTTCTACTTCTTCATTGTCGGGAACACCTAGTCGTCCCTGGCATCTTACTATCCCATTCTCAGAGACTTGAAATTCTGGTCTTTTTCCTAAAGACACTTCATTTTGTAGCTTCACGATTTTCGGATCAGATTCTTGCAAAATTCTAATTTTCTGGATAATTTATGGTTCAATCCTTAACGCAGTAAGCATACCAGTAAGGTGGTCTACTTCCAATTTGAATTATGAGTCTGCCACTGACTTTAACAGATTCCATTCTATTATTCTCATACTAGCCATATCCATAGCCGACTTACGGCTAAGAGCATCTACCACCTTATTTGCATTTTCTAGATGGTACCATATTTCACAATCATAATCCTTTAACAACTCCATCCACCTCCTCTGTCTCATGTTTAGTTCCTTTTGCGAGAGCAAATATTTCAAACTCTTATGATCTGTATAGATTTCAAATTTGTCCCCATACAGATAATGCCTCCATATCTTTAAGGCAAAAGTTATAGCTACCAATTCTAAGTCATGGGTTGGATAGTTTAATTCATGAGATTTCAACTGTCTAGATGCATAGGCTATGACATTCCCGTGCTGCATCGGAACACATCCCAGTCCTTTGTGAGACACATCACTATATACCGTGAATCCATCAGACCCATATGGTATAGTTAGAATTGGAGCCGTGGTCAATCTTCTTTTAAGTTCCTGAAAACTCCTTTCACATTCTCCATTACATTCGAATTTTACATTCTTCCGAGTCAATTTCATCAAATGACCTGCAAGTCGCGAGAATCCTTTAATAAACCTTCTATAAAAACCTGTCAATCCTAAGAAACTATGTATTTCAGTTGGCATTGTTAGTCTCGACCAATTTACTACTATCTCAACTTTCACCGGGTCTACTGCAATTCCTTCTCCTGACACCACGTGTCCCAAAAATATTACTCGGTTTAGCCAAAATTCACACTTATTGAATTTGGCATACAATTTATGGTCTGTAAGGGTTTGTAACACCATCTTCAGGTGTCGTTCATGCTCTTTAGGTCCTTTAGAATATATCAGGATATCATCAATGAAGTCAATCACAAATTGATCTAAATAGGGCTTAAATATCCTATTCATCAAATCCATGAATGCAGCTAGGGCATTCGTCAATCCAAATGGCATAACTAGGAACTTGTAATGTCCATAGTGAGTCCTAAATGCGGTCTTAAGAATGTCTTCTTTCTTAATCCTTAGTTGGTGATATCCTGACCTTAAGTCAATTTTAGAAAAGACCGAACTTCCTTACAGTTGGTCAAATAGGTCGTCAATTCTAGGTAAGGGATATTTATTCTTAATGATCACCTAATTTAGTTGCCTATAGTCAATACATAAACGCATTGACCCATCCTTCTTTTTCACAAACAAGACTGGTGCACCCTAAGGAGAAGCATTGGGCCTAATAAATCCTTTATCGAGTAACTTATAGCTACACCTTCAACTCTTTCAATTCTATCAAGGCCATCCTATACGGGGCTTTTGATATCGGTCTTGTTCTAGGCATTAGTTCGATCTCAAACTCAATTTCTTGTTCTGGTGGTAACCCAGGCAATTCCTCAGGAAATACATCCTAAAATTTCCTGACCACTCGAATTTCATTGAGCTTAGACTCTTCCTTAGTATAGTCCTTTACCACTGCCAGGTATCCTTAACATCCTTCGTCAAGTAATGCATGGGCTTCTTTTACCGAAATAAGAGCTATAGAGGGGTTTGTCTGACCTCCGAAAAATTCAAAACTAGACCGGTCAGGTGAAACAAACTGGATTACTTTTCTATAACAATCCATTTTAGCTTGATGCTTATGAAGCCAGTCCATTCCTATGATGACATCAAAGTCATACATAGCCATCACAACTAGGTCTATTTCCATATCCCGTCCCCCTATAGTTATTTTACACCTTTCACACACCAACGTAGACAATACCACATTCTTTAATGGCGTAGAAACATAAAGAGGCGTCTTAAGAGATGTAGTTTCTATCTTACTCTACTGTCTATACCTTTCAGATACAAATGAATGCGTAGCACCCGTATCAAACAACGCATATGCCTTCTTGCCATTTATAAAAATTGTACCTGAGATAACATTTTTGGAAGCTTCCGCTTCCTCTTAGGTGACAGCGTACACCCGTCCTTGTGCCGGTGGCCTCTATGGATTTCTTGGTAGATTTGGTCCAGCAGCACGTTGTTGCACTTGTCACATCGGGTTGACATTCGGCTGCGACCTCTCTTGTGGACAATCTCTCTTAAAGTGACCTCTTTGCCCATAACCAAAACATTTCAGTCGATCACTACAAGGTCCTAATCCATATTGTCCACCACACCTCTGGCAAATGTTACCTTAGTAGGGTATTTTTCCAAAAGTCGGGCCACTCCAAGCTTTTCCAAAATTTCTAAAGTTACTCTTTTTCTTAGATTCCCAGGGTTGACCTCGATCAGGATAGGGTCTTTTACCTCGTTGGACATTACTAAAGGTCAATTGCCTTTCAGATTCTAATTGCTCTCTCATCAGTTCCTGTTCCACTAACTATGCCCTTTCATAAATTTCATTATAATCTCTTATATTCAGAGGCACTAGTTGTTTCCCGATATCAGTCGTTAGCCCCTTCGGTAATCTCTTAGCCTTTTGCTCTCGATCCTCAAACAACCTGGGAGCATATCTAGATAATTCAGAAAATTTCGCTTCATACCGGTATACTGTCAACTCCCTTTTGTTTTAACTAAACAAATTCTGTCATTTTCTTATCTCTGACACAGTCAGAGAAATGCTTTCTATTGAAAGCTCTAAAAAACTCATCCTAGTTGATATTAGTACCGGGTGAAAAGATCATGTCTCTTGAAGCTCTCCACCAAAACTTTGCATTTCCCTCCAATTGGTACTCTGCCAAGGTTATCTTTTCAGCATCATTACAGTTCAACAACCGGAAAATCTGTTCCATTCCTTCAATCCATTGTTCCGCCTCCTCAAGACTTCCCATTCCATTAAACTTAGGTGGTCTCAACTTTAGGAATTGTTCCACCAGTCCTTGAGTATGGCGTTCTGTTCCAGATTGTTGCTATTGTTGCTGAGCTTGTCTTTCCATCAAATTTCTTATTTTGGCCAATGCCTGCAGGATATCTTCCATCCGAGGTTCAACCCTTGAAGCAGAGGCTTCAGCCCTTGATGGATGAGAACTCCTAGTTTGTACCATGATTTCCCTGCAGTTTTCCAAGCATTTGCTTCAGGAACAATTAGTGACTTGATGTCATTGGTCGAGTAATAAAATAAAAAGGGGGGTTACTAAAGTCACATAAGTAACATAAAATGTTACTGACACTCAAAGGTAACTCACAACCATTACCAGCATTCTATGAGTGAAAATCGATTACCCGTTGTTCATAGTTAGTCAACTACCCTTGGTTAGTATCCTATATTGTGCATCGTTATATCCTCATTTCCATCTGAGGCACCTTATCACTCCAAATAAACCTTTGCTCTGATACCAACCGTTGTAGCACCCCTCGACGACCCCCAATCCGTTAAGGTTGCCGCAGTCACTACCTTACTCTTTAAACTGGACATTTGGTACCCTGATACCATAGAAACTTGACAAGTCCATGAAATCTGGGGAGATATATATATATATATATATGTGTGTGTGTGTGTGTGTGTATATAATATTTTTTTTCCATTAGTCCTTGCGTAGAAAATATAGCGGAAGTGAATCCAACATCCCCCTTTCTTAAATTCAAAATCAATGCACACCAACTAAACATTTTATAAGTAAAAAGCCGAACACTTTTATTTACATAAACTTGATGGACATCATTGTTGCTACACCAAAATGCCATGGTTTTCTATACCCAGCTACTATTTAAAAGATACCCGACTTTTCCAACAGTTATATACATAAGTCCATCAATCAGTGTTAGTATCCAAAAAACCTTCCTCTGCTGACCCTAGCTCACGGTCACACCCATCCTTCTGGTCCGTCTACTGGTGGCGGTGGTAGCGGCCCCAGCGTGTGTCCATCTCGATGGACAAAAATAGCAATATACTCATGTAGTACGAGGTCGGCGGGAGGACCAATGTCGAACACTACTATCACTTGCACTCGTATGAAAGACAACCCTCACACCTCAGGATGACAATACTCTGACCGTTCCCATTGCAGGTCGACCGAGACTCCATAAAATGTCCCGGGAGGTACGGGTAGCAGAGGCATCTCGTCTAGTCTGAAATGTTAGTTCCCAAAAAGGGGTGAGTACAACCACCCAACAGCTGAAGATCTACTAAACTATACCTTACAAGCCATCACTATCTAATTCCATGCGGGATAGACAAAACATGAAGTCAAAGAATGAATATGCATCAAATCAATAAAGCTTTTTAAAGTAATGGCAATTGTAGTTTCAAAACCAAAATGCCCCATTTCAGTCACACGAGTCCCAATTATAGGACCAAATTGTTATGACACGTTCCATACCATGCCACATAATTTTGTCCCATTATCAGGCGTAGTTATCAGTAGAATCATCAATTTTAAAACTCAGTTTATTTTCGTTTCCCTATGTCTATCCTAAAGGACCAGTGTTTGCCTCCCTCCGAGCATTCGCCCCCAACCTGGCATCCCGAAAGCCTCCGGTATTCAGTCACTGGGCATCTAGAGCGTGTTACATCACATCTCTAGGTATCTCGCACCCCACCTAGCATCACAACGAATCTTCGGGGCTTGCCATGAAATTGGTTACCCTTACCCTTCGGATATGTATTCAAAATACAACCGGGCATCCCAACACTCTCGAGGTACCTCTGAAGCACTACGAACCTCAGGCATCCAAAGGGCATCGACCCTTGTGAACCTTTGGGCATCCCGACTCCTGGGGCATCGTCAACCCGAGGGTTTAACGGCATCGATAACAACTCAGCCATGGTATATCAATTGAATCATTTCAATGCCAAAACCATTTTGAAAACAACAACATTTGAAACCCTTTTGGGTTCCTAAAAATCTCCCTTGTATAATATCAAGTAATGTAAATTGAGATTGTCAAAGGCACGTCAACGCAACAACAACAGACTTTAAAACAAATGCTATTTTCAAGTCAATGAAATCAATTCACAAAATTCAGCAACACAATATCAAACTCATAAGTTCCACTTCCATGGTTACCCTCCAATGTATTTCGAAATCCACATAAAATTTCTAGGGCCGCACTTGCACCTCACGGCTAGAATTGAAAAGAGTTATCAAAACATAAGTAATTTGAAAATTGGCACATTGGCCAACAGACTTTAAAACAAATGCCATTTTCAAGTCAATGAAATCAATTCACAAAATTCAGCAACACAATATCAAACTCATAAGTTCCACTTCCATGGTTACCCTCCAATGTATTTCGAAATCCACATAAAATTTCTCGGGCCGCACTTGCACCTCACGGCCAGAATTGAAAAGAGTTATCAAAACATAAGTAATTTGAAAATTGGCACATTGGCAAGTCTAAACCTCACTCCCGACTTCAAGGTTTTTTTAGAAACTAGTTTATGTGAAAATTTGAGATTTCGAGGGCACCAAAACATTTTCCTTTCCTTTTTGAAACATTGGTTAATGGCGCCTCGGTACATAAAGATTTCAGCATCAATCGAGAGGTTTTCCAAACCGTTTACAAGAAGAATTTTTAAAGCTTTACAAATACTAAATTGAGTTATAATTGGAGTCCAAAATCACATGAAACCACGAAAACTACAAGGTTTTCCTCAATCATTTAGCCCCAAACAGTTTTGGTCACTCTACATCACACCATTCAACACCAAATTCAAGCAATCTAGTCTAGCAATGCACTTCCTCAGACAACAACACCACTACACTATATAGACTAGTAGACTTCAACTTGCCTCAAGTCCTACAGCGTTGACAGCAAGTAAAACAGGAAGCTTACGGGTCACAGGCGCGGCTCAACAACGGCAAACGCGAGCGGCGTCGATGGCGGCAGCGTGCGCACACGGACAGAGGGCGGTCTCCTTCCTCCCCCCTCACTCTTGCATGGCAGCTTGGGCCAAAAAATTATGGTTGCATGGTCTCCATGTATGGCCCAATCTCTCCTAAAAGTAGACCAGAAATCTCTACATGTACATGAGTGGCATGGGCCGTTCATGTGGTCGTCCAAGGGAAGGATGGTGGTGATGGCACACATGAAAAATTCGAGATCTTCAACTTATTTAATTGGCGAGACGGCTCGGGGTTCACGCTTATTGATGATACAACAGGGTCCAAAATCAATGTTGATGACGAAGGCCGATAACAATTTCGTCAATTTGCGATGTATCGTCATTTTTTTGAGGTCGGCAAAAATACGAATGCCACATTTTATTAAGGAACCAAGTGCATAATCTTTATAGAAAAAATGGAACAAAAATATCAAGAGTTTATCTAGACAGAGGTTAGAACAAGGGTCCGAATTTGATACTATGTCCAAATTCTAGTCTAGTTTTGAAAAAATGGAAAGTGGCTCTAATGATGAGCAATCTACATGAAATCAATAGCATTGGAAACCTCTAGGTGTGTCAGACGACTTCCTAGAAGGGTTCAAGTCTAAACTAGGTCAATTAGGTACCCTAAGATCAAAATCTCTAAAGGTGCATGTATCAATAACTGAGAAAAACAAAACACGAGCATGTATTAGAGAACCTTAAAGTCATTCAAATAATGCAGAATCAGCACGAAGAAATCACATGACACTTAGAATCGGATGCGATGAATAATTTGGGTAATCATCTAACCCTAAGTCAACATGCAAAAATGTCATACAATTTAATGACATTACGAGATGATTCAAGATTTCTAATGACATACTTGGGAATCCTAACTGTGATTACCATTTTTGTGACACAAGTCTAACATGCGAAATGATGCTTAAACGAAATGACCTAAATATGTGTACAAACCTTGCGGTTCAATTGTTAAGAAGGTCTAATCACAAGATTTGGTCTCTAGATGACTCAAGCAAGCATGGTAATGTGGATATATGGTAAGTTTACGTTCTAATCTCAATATCACATAACAAGCATGATTTCAGCTGTCTAAGGACATGCAAAAATCTAACGAAAAATTTCACATACAGGACATGCAATGATGAACATTTTTCATTAGAGTTCGAGACCTAGATGAAATCACACAAGTCATGGCAAAAATGGCAAAACAGACATGCATATCCAAGTTATATGTTACTATAGCACATTTTCACATTAACTCATGCAATTGACATACTAGACAACATCAACACTTTGCAAATCATGCCTTAATAAAACACACAGCTTTTATTTCATATTTCATGAAGGATTTGAGATCAAACAAACTCATTTATGGACTCAATTTTACCAAAATGCAATTTGGATCAATATAGGGTAAATCATCCTATACTCAGATGTAGGCAATTTTGACCTAGTTAGACATATCCAAAAATTCCTAAACAATTATAGAACATTCTCTACACAATAATGAAAAACTTCCATGAAGACAAAATTTCCAGAATTCACCACAGAAAACTGTACAAAAATAGAAAAATCACATTTCGGAACTAGGACAAAATTGAAACCTAACCTAAACTACTGCAGAATTGCTCATCTTTGGAGGTATTTTTGGAGAGTCAAATGTCGCTCGATCGCGACGTGCAACCTATCAATTCAAAGCTAGTGACGTGTATTTTGAAAGTCTAAAAGGACTCGAGTTGAAATGAGATCGTTCCAGACCTCATTTTGGCCAAAACGTTAAATTAGTCCAGCAGTTACGAAAATGCATGTTCAAGCCTTAGTCAAGTTTAATCATCCATATCATTCAAGAACAATCAAGCACATAAAATCAACATTAAAATCCATCGATCTAACATCTAAACATGACATATTAACCTAAAATTGAACCCTTAGGCCCGACTGGTTAATCCAGTCTCACTTCATGGGGTTCGAGATCGAGATTGTTATCTTTTATGTGGTTTTGTTGATTTTAATCGCAATTGATCGAAACAAATTGCTGGAACATCTTCAAATCACCATGGACTGCTGAGGATCAAATGTGAACGTTCGAATCAGCTTCAGACCGATTGGATCACTAACTTGGATCACGACAAAACTGGTATGATTGGACTGGCCTTGGTGTGCTGGTAAAAGATCAAGATCACTGGAGCTATTCCAATTATCGATCGTCACAACCCCAACTCCATCTCTAGGGTCTTAAGCAGCAGATCACCATCTCGTTTCTTTTTATCTTTTCATTAAGCACATGCAGAAATGTACATATAACACCCAGACAACAACAACTAGCCAGTAAAATAATCATTTGCACACGAGCAATTATATCAATTACATTTACAAGCCGTTATGTCACAGGTTATTATAATTACAACCACTACATATTCTATGCTCAAAAAGGCCGGGGTAAACCTTAGCTCTTCTAGCGAGGCTATAACTCCTCTATGCCTATATTTTTGAAAAAAAAAAAAACAACGGGGTGAGTCATAGATTCAGTAAGTAAAACCCATAATTCTTTACTAGAAGGACATCTTATCATCAAAATCTAGCAGGTACAACACTCGCAATACAATGTTTATGGTGGATCAATGGCAAACTTTTTGCTACACCTCGACTACATGTAGATGCCCATTACTGCATACTTCAATGCATGCTTACCTTTAACATATCAATGAACACATCAACATATCGGGTTTATACATATATCGGCATTCATAACATGATTTTTTTATCGTCGTCCTAGCTCGACCAGGCCCTTTCGGCTTGACTAAGGCTTCCAGTTTCTTGTTGGGCTTCCCAGCTCAATTAGGGCATCCTGGCTCAACTAGGGCATCTCGGCTCAATAGAGGCACCCTAGTGCTACCTCAACAAGGCATCCAGGCTTAACCCAAGTATCTTGGCTCAACTAGAGCATCCCGGGGCTAACTTACTTGAGGCATCCGGGCTCAAACCTAGGCATCATAGCTCAACCGGGACATCATGTTCATCGAACGAAACATCGCCGCCAATGCTATGTGGCGACGGGCATTTTTTCCTCTTTAAGTGCATCATAAAAGTGCATCACACAAGCTGGTTCTTACTTTTCTTCTTAGTCCACTCATACATGGCTCGAAGGCATACTCATTCAAGTGAGTGTGTCATGGCTCTTAACATCATACTATATGATATGCTAGGCACGATTCTTAGTTCGTGGCTTGAGCCGCACGTGCGTCTAAGCCAATGTCTACACCAAGCAAGACTTGGAACCGGCACGCTTCCATGTTGATCTAAGGCCTCACGGCTTAGGCCATCGTGACTTGACATCGATTCCAAGCTGAGCAAACCTTAACCTCGTCCTAGAGCGTGAACACATTCAAGCATAAAAACATGAGCTAACCATACAAAAGAACATTACAACATACAGACAACTTACACGAGTGAGCACACTACTAAATTTGACGTAGGCTACCGACCTAGCCAAGAGTTAGAGATTCTACTTACCTTCGATAAACCTCAATAAACTATAGGTGGTTTTACCAAGAGTTAGAGATTTTACTTACCTTCAATAAACCTCGATAAACTATAGGTGGTTTTACCAAAAGAGGGCGTCTTGTGAGGTGCTAGGCGAGCAAGGCTGAGAGAGGGAGAGGGGTGACAGTAAGAAGGCATATGAGAAAAAAAAAGAGAATAAATGAGGGGGAAAAGATGGGGTGATGTGCGTGGTGTGGAATTGAGGGGGAAATGCCTCTATTTATAGGCAAACCCCTCATAATTTCCCTTCCAAGTAGACCAATCACATTTCTTTAGGTGGGCAACTTAGGATGAAGATGTGGCAAGCTAAAGAGATAGGTGACAAGTTTAGATCCTAGGGGGGACACTCACTCCTCTTTCCATTGGTCCACTTAAGGAATTGAGTCATCATGGAATAATTTCATGTAATGATTGTTGGGACACCTAAACCGTACGACTCACCTCTTCAATAAATACATGTAATCATTAGGGGGACACCTAAGCATATGACTCACTTCTCTCATTAATGCACTAAGATCTGAAAGTATTTAATGCATCATTATCCCAATCCAAGAAGATTCTAGATTGGCTTACTTCCCAAGTTGGGCATGCAACCCCCTTCCCTTCCAAGTTGGGCGTGTGACCCTCTTATCTTATGGTGAAAAACAATTTTGAACAATTCCCGAAATCGGCATCATTACCTTATCAAACAGACTCGAAAAATTATAAAATTTTAATATGTTTAGAGAAGATCTTAAACAACATTTTTTTTATGAAGGGAGACTAGCCAAATTCGTTCTGTGGAAAGAGTAACAAATTAGTGTATACAATCCAAAAATTCGATAATTGATCAAGCCTTTGTTCCAACTATTTCACCTCAGAAAAATCTGAAATTTAATTATGTTATAGCTTAAGATGTTTTGAACAACTTTCATGAAGTAAGTTTCTCCAAAGTCAAAGCACGAAGAGCTCTATAAAATTGGAAAATATGAAAGGTCCAACAGTTTCGAAAAACTAGGAAGTCATAACTTATAAAACTCAAGGTGGCAAGTTTATGAAAGAGAGGTGGCATCCTACTTGGCTTGCAAGATCACTTGCTATCATTTTCTTAGGTCATGAGTCACTCCCCTTCATTAATTACCTGGGACACATAAGCCTTTACACTCATTATTTTCATTTAATACATTTCACACTTGTTCACAATCATTTTCTAGGAAGATTTGACTAATTCAAGGCCTAGGTGTCTCCTTCATTAAATTACAAACTTCCAAAAATCATTATGGCAATTCTAAGAGTAAAATAATGTGGATGCTTCTACTATTGGATGAGAATTTTTCACGTTCATCCATGATTGACTATCCTATTCGGGTCAAGGTTCGTGACTAATTCATGGTTGGGCTCAAAACTAGTTCAATGGCCACTTTCCTAGGCTGATTGGGAGCCTTTATCATGGATGTCACATCGATTGGACTTGTTTTAACCACACGCAGGTCAAAGGATCTTCCCAAGGCTGATCGACGGTGGTCAAGGCTTCCAAAAGGTGCCAGCAGCCACCGGTTTTGGCTAGGAGCAGAACCGGTCTTAATTCGAACCAGCCTTCATGTCGATGAGAGAAAAGAGCCACCGAAATCAATCCAGTTGCTAATCTTCAAGACCTTGACCACCAGAGGGTTGAGCTTTGTTCTATGAACAGATCGGCGCTAATCGGGATGCCGAAAAATGCCAGACAATGGCTAGTCCAAATGGACAGATTGGTTGGAAACAAGACTGATGTGATCACCGATCTTTGGTCCAGCTAGGAAGAGTTGTCAAATGGGAAACTCTAGCAATCCTTGGGCGAATCAAAGCTTGCGATGAGGGAGAGAGGAGAGTGGAGAGCTTACCGGTGGTGGACGCCAACCAAGGGACCGCCGGCGAGGGGGCTAAATAGCCGGCGGTAGTCCAATGCACGAATGAGAAGAAGAAGGTGGTTTGAGTGGGAAAATACAAAGGAGAGAGAAAGAAATATGTTTTAAAGAAAGAGTTTAGTGCAAAAAATGAGCCCCCTAAAAAATGGAGGGAAAAATTACCCCAAAACCGTGTAATTTCATCTGTTAGTTCAATCCGACGGTCGAAACTTCGATCCAACAGTTATAATTTGATTTTGAAGGTCAAATCATGATCTTGAGATGTGGAGTAATCTATCCGATGGGTTTGATTTGCGAAAACACGAACTAAAATCAAGAATTGCGTCAAAACATCTTATTATGGGTCAAATTACAATTTGACAAAATTTGAAGATCAATATGTAAAATTTCGAGAAATTGAAGGTACAATAGTGAAATTGACATTAGGAGGATCCCATAACTGGTCATTAGAAGTCCAAAACCAACCGACAAGTGACCGAACTAGCCAGCACCACCGGTGACCAATCGAACTAATTCAGTCCAGTTTGACCAGTGACTAACTTGATCCAGTTCCGGCCATTTCGCACACTTGAGATCCTTGTGGGTTCAAAAGGAAATTGAAAAGGAAATTTATTCTATTTAAGAAGAAATTGGCCTATTGAAATTCAATTAAGCTAATCAGACCTTATGAATGTGACTTAGAGGTCTTTTGTTGACCTAATTGGACGATTATCGTGAAAGAAGAGTCAAAACCATGGATGCTTTGAATTGAGCTTAAATGGCTAAAATGATCAAATTTGCAATTTAATGGGTAAAATTGCAAATTGATTGAAATTAAGTTTAATTAATGCTATAATTGCCCCCATCTAATGAACTATCCATGTGTAAGATCACTTATCGCATTAAATTGACCTTGAATTGAACTGCTCGAGCTTATTTCAAAAATGAATCTAGGCCTAATATCAAAATTAAACATAGATTTATGAAACTTAGATTTATGAAATTAAACTATAACCATGAATGAGTCAATTTGAATTTTGTTGATTAAAGCTTAATTGCTTGACTTTCTTATGCTTGGAAGAATAAAATTCTTCAAATTGATAAGTTTTGTTATGAATTTCTCAAAATCAATTATTGGATTTAGATTTATCTTAAGGAAATGAGTGAGAAACAATCGCCTGTTCGCAAGTCATGAAAAATCGATTTTGGTTTCCTAAATAATTCTCAAAATGACAATTTGTATTTTGACTAGGTAAATCGTGAAATTGAATGCATGAGAAAATTTAAAATAATCCATAAACCAAATGTCGAAGGAGGAACTACGCCTAATTATGACTAAAATAAAAGTAATTCGATTTTGGGTCGATTTAAAACCTATAACCGTAAAATTAGGAAAACGATGTTCTTAATTGAATTTTATGAAATTTTCAACACAAAAATCAAATTGACATTAAAAGAAATATACCTATGCATTTTTTTATTTTTTCCAATTTTTTTTTTGTCAAAGATTTGACCAAATGTTTCCTAAAAGGTAGATTTTTTTGTCAAATCTTTGAGTTTTTGAGAAATTGATTTGTTAAAATTAAAATTGAAGCTAAATGGAATCTTTTTTGGTAAAAAGTCAATTTCTGATAGGGGGTTGACTTTTAGTCAAAGGATTGACCGAAAAGTCAACCAAAAAGTCAATCGTTTGACTTTTCGGATTTTTCTTTAAAATGACTCGAAAATCACTTAATAGTGACAATGCAATAGAAAAAAAAATGAAAAACAACACTTTTTTGTCAAGAAATTGACTATATTATGATCAGAAATCCAAATCTCGACTTTCTTTCTTTTTTCGACATGTTGACTAAAAATCAAGTGTCAATATGGTTAAGCCCATGAGGAGCTATGGGGGAGTAGTAGCGAAATTCAAATTCTAACTAAGTGAATTGACTCAAACATCAAATCAATGTGGAGATTGTTAAAATTTGTCTCAATTTTAAGTTTGTAAATGAAACTTGACACGAAAGAAAAATATATGAAGTGTGGCTTATATTAGCTTTGAATAACATCCCTCAATTAGGAGAGTCCATATTTGGACTTGTACTGTTGCTGACTCGGTGAAGTCCGAATCTTGGTCAAAAAAGATTCAGAAAAGCAAGAAAGGGTAATTCAAGTAATCATATCCTAATTGAAGTCGGTCCAAGGAAAATCTAATAGGTAAAGCGTTGACCGTTGACCAAATATAAAATCTTGAATGGAATTTCCGTTTACATGTTGGAGTTGGCCTCTGTTGATTTAATTTGGCGGTATAAATATTTTGATTGAGGAAGCTTTCAATTGCCATCATTGATGTTGCAATGAAGCGTTGTGTTTAACCGAGTGCTTGGCATGGGTTTTCTTCGTGAAATTAAATCAATAGTTTTAGTGTTGAAGGCAATTAAGTCTTGTGGTAAAATTTGTTAATTCTTTTTTGAGATTGAGAAATTATGGGGTTAAATATTATGTGAGTTATTGTGAGTAATTGGAGACAGAGAAATACTGAGATTTTTTCATTGATTCGAGTGTGGCTCCATTGTATTGCTTGATTTATAATGGGATTCGTTTCTATTCTAATTTACGATTTCTGATTTAGTTTTTTTATTTTTTCTATTTTGTTGTTCGATCGCTTGCTTCTGCAACAATTACATGACAAGGATTAAGATTGAGATAATATAAGACAAGCCATGTGAGGATCAAGTGAGGAGATTTGTTTATTTCTATCATATCTTCTTTGGTAGGTCATTGATATGACCTAGATTAGGAGTATATATACACAATACAAAATCAACAAATAACTTATAAAAAAGAATCATATTCTATTATGTATACAAAATAACCGCTATCCATGGTGATCGCCATTTACTGCGATGACGAACTCCATAGTGGAGCTCACTTGACCATCACAATCAATTGCGTAGGATGGTCGCCTCATTCGAGGTAGTCGTAGGCAATCACCACGATATGGAACCGGTTTGACTCGTGATTGGCGTGGTTGCCATCCTGCGAGGCAACCCTTGCCAGGTGGTCGCCAAAGCAACGTGACGGTAACGCTGGCCCATGGTGGCTAGATCTGACCAGCCCGTGCGAGCAAGAGTCGGAAACTCAGGCGACCATCCTTTGCCTGAGGGTTGCGACACTGCGTGGTGGGTGCTTGAGGTCAGCGGCCACCAAGTGTCCACAGCTATGCTCAGCAGTATTGAGTGGGGAACAAAAACCATAGATTCTATTTTATTTTCGTTATTTCGTTCTTTTATACTTTTTAACTCTTTCGTATTTAATATAGGATAATTTTATCCCACCCTTAGGCCAGAACTGACTATTCAACTTTTTAATCGGATATATGTGAATTTTCATAAAATAGCGTAATACTATACTCTAGATTAGATAGCTAATTAGAACATCGTAATGCAAGGAAATAATGGGTTGGCAACTTTTTTCGCAATACATTGAAATGTAAATAAAAAGGTCTCCAAATGAATACCGTATGAATCATTGTCTTTGAAACTTCTCTTTTTAGTTTCTATGGAAACATTAGATTTACTTAGAAGGTCGAAAAACCACGTCTTAGACCGAAATAAGCAACCAAGAAAGAAAAATATTGATTCTTCTTAAAGGCAAACTGATTTTGTTAAACCAACTCCGTGCAATAATGTAAAGAGGGCTAATAAAAGAGTTTAGGGGAAGACAAATTTAGGATTTGCAAAAATCCATTAGTTTAGCTAAGAGAGCAAACATTGTGATTAGACCCGTGGATCAGTCCGGTTGGGTTGAAAAGATCCAAATAAATACATTTAACCTGTTTTGATTTATTTTCATATAATACAAATCTAATGACCCATATCCGAATCGAGCCATGCCCAACACATACCCGACCTACCCATATTGTCAAAATAGTTTCATATGTACCTTAATCTACAAAAAATCATACCCAAATTAAGATGAGAGTATAGAGTGAGTGAGAACAAAATCGAGTAAAGATGATAAAGAATGAAGAGAGAGTCATAAAAATGGGTTGGGTCTAAATAATTTGTAAACCCGTTTATGATCTATTTAACATTCATATTATAATTAAATCCATTTATAATATATTTACTTAATATAACTAACTTTTTAAGACCCGGTTAAGAAATGAGTTAATGACTCATTTTGACCGGTCTAATTGCGATGTTACACATATAGAATTTGCTGCTGTGCAGAACCAAACTGCCTCTATAGCTACACAACTATGAAAGATACATCTAAGTTTTTACAAAGGTCCCTCCACACCTTGTCTTCACCCTAAGTAGAATCATTTCTCTCTTGGGATCACAAATGGGTTTCGCTCTTGCTGCCACTTAGAATCTGCAGTCAAAAGCTATCACAATTGTGCTCATTTGGCCATGATTTTTTGCAGGAATGATCCTGAAATATCATACTTGGTTGCCATGAACTTTATCTTCAATTTCAAAACTTCAGCGATCGTGAAGTATATACCCGGAAACTCCAAATTTGCACTGCCTGGTCAAATGCAGAGCCTACGCTTGTTTATATGGCCT
Organism: Eucalyptus pauciflora; assembly: GCA_007663325.1. Taxonomy (NCBI): domain Eukaryota; kingdom Viridiplantae; phylum Streptophyta; class Magnoliopsida; order Myrtales; family Myrtaceae; genus Eucalyptus; species Eucalyptus pauciflora. Next base: position 4,263,722 of record VMYD01000091.1, read on the forward strand.
TGCCTTTTTCTAATTTCCACACCTAGCAAATCTCCCTCGTATGACTGTAGAACCCGCATGGTTCAGTTGTAAGTTTCGGCAACACTCAAGTAAGCTTATCAAATACTTTGGATTCAGTTGTCATTGAACGATGTTTTCCAACATTATGAACGTGGTGTGACTACTACCAAAGGAAGAAATTCTGCCCTCCAAAATCACCTACCCAGTGACTAATATGTCGGACAGTAGACAAGTTAACAATCAAACCACAATCCTAGTCAATACTGGTTTCAAAAGATTAAATTACTTTCCAAGCAATGAGGGAGCAAGGGAGTGTAAGGAAAACATGCCTTTTGAATATATAGGGTCTACATCAAATATAGATGTCACTTTGCTTCATTGACAAGTCTCTTAGCTGAATGTGAGTACAGCGATTTTACTGAGAAAGCACCTCTTTACCAAGTAGGAAAAAGAGAGAAAACACACACATACCATGATCGGGTGCACCATGATCGGGTGCAAAGCATGACCAGCCCTAGGATCATGACTCCCTTTTGCGAATTTTATGTGGTGGGTTTCTCCTCGGGAATGTAGGAGTACTTATCAGTATTGTGCATCAACAGCAGCCAAACATGAGTTATAAGCTCTCCACCTCGCCGCAATAGTTTCGTGTGATGGTAAACTGGACAAGTATATGCAGCGTGGCACAACATCTCCACCCAAATGCTGCTGATGATCTGCCACTTGTTTTTCTTGCCCTTGAGTGTCGCAGCCAATTCCTGCACCTCCAACAGCACGTGCCACTTCCTAGTGATTATGGTTCCCTTCTGATACGGGATGGGTTCGAGCACAGTCTCTGTTGACGACAGTGTCCCCAATGCCTCATTGCGGTCTCTGTACCTGAGAAATGGCTTCAACATGGCGCAAGCGTGCTCCAATGTAACGTCGGTAGTTGTTGAGGACAACGTGTAAGGTCGCAGTGCTAGAAGGTATATCATGTAATTGGACAGCAGTTTGCTTCCTTTACAGTTCGGAGAATCATCGAACTCTGAATGAAGGCAGATGTTCGTTGCCATGTGCCAAACGATGATGCTTTTGTCAAATGTTTTTGAGATGTTTCTTTTCAACACTTCAAGAGCTTCCTGCGTCCACTCCACATTGCTGCTTAGTTCAGCAGCTTCAAGTGTCCAGTTGCCGCGTTCCATGAAGGGCCTTTTGTCTCTGATCTTGTCAAACTTTTCAATGTTTTCCACCAGCAATTCCTTGAGATAGCCGGGGATTTTCAGATGAGAATGAATCCAGTATCTTCTCCAGGTCACCTCTAGTTTGCGCAAGGTCACCTCTATTTTGCACAAATGTTGAGGAATCTTCCAATGGAGCATGACCACTCATGATGGTACAGGCGATGGTCCACCAAGTTAAGTTGCCCAACTGAGTTCGACCACCTTTTCTGCTTCATGTACCTTTTAGCTAAGAAGTTCAATAGCCTTGTCCTCCCAGGGCGGTTTCTTTCAGGATTGCTCATCGCCACAATGGCCCATGCCGAAAAGGGTTGCAGAACAATTTGGTATCCTTCTAGGGCGGTGACTCCTATCAACAAGGCGTAAGTGTACGTGATGTACATGTCTATCAAGAAGGCACTCTTGAAAATAATAGCAAATCTACACAAGGCTGAGACTAGACAGAGAAAGCTGGTGAAGCGGCAGATAAGACCGAGCCATTTATATAGGATGGGTTGCTTGGTGTAAAGTACGTCAAACATGAATGCAAGTTCGACCTCGGCCGTGATGAAGGTTAAATTGCGATCTACAATTAACTGAGATTTAGATAGTGATTCCGGGTGGTAGAGCCAGTTTACAATGTAGGGCTTCAAGCAATTGAACTGGTAGTACGCCTTCAAGATGATCTGTTGCTCTATCGAACATCTGGACCTGTCAAGCTCGTTGAAGAGCTTGCCAACAACTTCCTCGTCGAAGATATCCTTTACTGTTACGTTAAACCTCTTCCAGAACACGGACATGAGGGCCCAAACTGTCAATGCTGATCGCATGATTCCAGCAGCAAACAAGGAGAAGTACAAAAATGGGATGGGGGACGAGCTGTCCCAGCATCGAATCAGGATGCAGAAGACAAAAATGGCCCTGACGAACAGATTTAGCGTCGGGCGGACGCTGAGCCGGTCGTCCTCAACCGAGTATGCGGTTATGGAGTCGGGGTTCCCAAGCTGCATCAAGAGCAACGGTGCAAGCACCCCCTTGAGCTCGGTAATGTAGTCTGGTTGATCGGGATTGTTGATCTGGACATCAGTGAGCTTGCCAAGGGCGATGGTTACAATATAAGAAGAGAGCAAGTAGGCGATGTGGATGACGTCTTTCATTATAATCGAGGTCTTGTACCTCCGGCTGCTGCCGAAGATGGTGAGGATGATCTGGCAAGCGAGGCTCATGGTGACCAGCCATTGGATGCCCCATGCTTCCCATAAATCTTTCGACGCAGGCCATTGTGTACTGACAATGGATGATATCAGATTGAACGATTTCATGGGGACGTGACGTCTTCTGCTGTGCTCGCTGGGAAACTACAATGCAAGCAGAATTAATAACGATGAAAATGGATGAACGCCTTGGACTTATTCTGAAAAATTAGACACGAATCTCTAAACTTCTTGTTGCATTCATTCAATATGGTCAATAAAATTTTTGGATCCTATCACTGCTCTAATTCTTCCATTCCAGTGAATGAGATTAATTACGTCTTGCTGTCCTGCATGAGCGAAACCCACTTAAAAAGGAGAGAGAAGTTTCAGAAGTCTATAAGCAATGCTAAGTGCTAGTTTAGCTGAAACAGATCTACAAAATTGATTTATTCAATGGGATGGCTGATTGCAGGACATCTAAAGTAGCGACTCATATTCAAACATCCACCTTCCAATTACCGCATTACTTAACCGATTATGTAAACCAGTACACCAAGCGTTTTCCAAACATCAAATATGAGATCATCGGCATATACGTTTTTTATTTTGCTGAACCAATCATTGACACACTGCAAAAACAGGATAAACATTCACAGAGACAAATGAAACTAATGACAAGATCATAAATTTTCTAGAAAAATAGAGGAAGTACAAAGTAGTCTGGCAAACCTTACTATGCTGCGTGCCTCCCCAGAAGCTGACCGATAGGTTCTTGCTTATAATACAAATGGCACTGAGTGTGTCTATGTTCCTAACACTTGTGGGGAAGCTTAGTTAAATTCAGCTCTGAAGAGAAAAATAGAGGGATTATAAAAAGACAAAGAAAGCAGAGAATTGATTACTTACTTGTAACTTTAACCTGTGGTTCTTTTTCTCTTTGTTCGGTTTTCGCCAGCGACAAGCCATGTGCAAGACTTTTAACTTCACATTATTCTTTAGATCAATTCTCGAGGGGTGTAGCAACAAGCTTCTTGCGCTCAATTGTAAAACTCTACTGAGATTATGCTAAAAATTAACTCTCACTTTTTGAGATAAAGTCATTGCAGGGGCTTAAACTACTACAATTTATACAATCTTATCTCTAAAATTCCAATCTGTTTATAAATTCTCTCAACTTAATAAATTCTTCGGTATTATCTACAAGTTTCGTAATCACACTGTTGTTCCATTTTGAAATATCTTTTCATTTCAATTCATATCTTTAACCAACCCATAAAAAAGTGACAATTTTTTTCACTTTTTATCTTTGTTTCTTATAAGTATTACAATAGTGACATTGAAATATATTTTAGCTTGTGATCTCTGTAATATTTTAGCTGCCATTCCCTTTGATCATTATTTTTTTTAGTTCTTTTTGGGTTAATACCTCTAAAAACTCCAACTAGTACACCTGTGATAAATTTACCAAAACTAGTTTTTTGACTACTAAAAACTCCAAACTTATACATCTTTGATAAATTTACTCAAAATCGATACACTTGTAACAATTTTACCCTATGTTAGTTTTCGTTAAATTTTAATGTCAAATTACTAAGTTAGATGATACGTCACAATTAATCAGTAGACCAATTTAGATTTTACTCTCTATTTGTCATAGTTGTATTAGTTTTGTTATCTTTTATGATATTAATCCAATTTAACGGAGGGTGATATACCATTTTAGGGTTTTTAATGGTCAAAAAATTAGTTTAGGGTAAATTTATCATAGATGTACCAGTTTGGGATTTTCCGTGATATTAACTTTTTTTTTACATTAATCTTCGTACCTCCACATCAAAGATCTTTCAAGGATCCTCCTATGCTCCTAATATCTTGCATCCATCTATACTCCAAACGACATGGGCATCGGAAATTAATAGAATACAACAATGCACAGACATAAATCTAAAGTGATCTTACATCACTTCATTTCTTGAATTTGTATTCTACGAAGCACGTAATGTTGTCATTGCACACTGCTTGCTCAGGCATTTAGCTGATTGCGGCAACAAACCTCAACTCTACTGATTCGCAGTCATAGAAAGCCCAGGAAATACGTCTCGGCTTATGACAATTGACAAGTAAATCCCCCAAAACAAAACATATAGTTTTGCTTCAGCAAGTGAAGATGGATGGTATTGCTGGCATTGGACGAAGCATTCTCTCACGCCCCGAACCTTGGGCACGCGCATATCCCTCAATGGTCGACTAAAATTTGCGACGTTCTCAGGATGCGTCGCCAATCCATTCATTTTATACACATGCGGAAGCGAATTAAACAATCTCCAGACAACAAACAAACATGGGATAGAAAAGTAGAATAATCAATTAACACAAAACATACTTTATAAACAACCCAGTTTTGTATACACAACCAATAAGTCCTACCAACCTATACATAAGAGTCTAACTCAAAAAGAGCTACTGAGCCACCTAAGCTCCAGACTCTTCAGTCATGGGCTCCGGGTCCACCACGACACCATCAGGGGTGTCGATATCCATAGGATGCCCTATTTCCTACTCCCCGGTCCCAACGTGAGGCCCGTTAAAACCCTATAGGGGACCCCATAACGTACATGCCATACCTCCATCTAAAAACCTAAAAATTGTAAACTACGATGGGGTGAGACAATGTCTCAGTGAGTCTACACCCTAAACCCCGATTAGGAAGGTAATTCACCTAGAGGCAGCCTAAACATGCATCATATGAGATTTACCTCGCTTCAGCACCTCCCTACACATTAGTACAACTCATATACATATGCATATAGCAAACATATTTAATAATTGGAACACCGTACATCAATCATCACCTATTCATAGGGGTCCCGATTATAATGTCAAATTGTTATGACACATCCCATTCCGTGCTACATAATTTTGTCCCATAATCAAACGTGGCTATTTCACTCATTCAAGCGTTCCAGTTAATTACAACCCACCAGCCACGGCCAACTAAATAGTTGGCCGTCATCCGGCATAACCGGGCGTCATCCCGCTTCGTCGAGCACGGCAACGTCTACCTCTAGATGGCATTCCCAAAAGAGCATTGGCCCAATCTCTACTGCAACCGGCATCTGTTGACAAGGGGTATTACCGAAGGAGCATCGCCCTCGATTTTCATCGAGTGACGGGTTCTCATAGCGATCACACGCACATCCAATCTCAGCCAAGGACATCGTGCTCTACACTCAAATGCCTTAATTTCAAATAATGTGTTTGGCCTATTTTCTTCATATTAAAAACACCCGATAAAATAATTGTGCGTGAACACACGATCAGATTGAACCATAAAACGTGATATACCCTCTTTTCAAAATTCCACGATTTGATATAATACTTAAAATATTTTTGGCGTCAAAAACCAACACCTGGTATTTTTCTAATTAAATACCAAAAATTCGTATTTTTGAAATAATAATTCAAAAATCATCAATCAGCATCCAATTGCATAAATTAACACTCAATTTCACAAATTAATGCCACCATAATGATCGGCATAAAATTCTGACAACCGGTTATCCCGGTATAATTTACGCTAATTAATAAATAAGTAAATAAATTTCATTTGATTAAATAAACTGAAAATATTTAAATTAAACCACTAATTAATCTACATACACTAATCTAACCACCTAGGCTAGCTACATATAAACCTACTAAACTAACTAATTAAATTAACTAACCACCTAATTGGACTAACTAATTAATCTAATTAACTAAATAAGCTAACTAAATTACACTAATCCCACTTAGCCTAATCTAACCCTCCCTTGAGTGCAATTAACCCCTAATTAGAGCTTAGGAGGTTAACTCACCAGTTTAGCATGAAAACCGGTTCACAGCGATGGCGGCGCGACGACGACCAAAACCCGTGCCTACGGCGACACCAAGGAAGGTCCGGAAATGGCTGAAAAAGGCCAACTAAGCCTCATCTCTTAGCTAAGGTTCGGCCTAGCTTGCTGGTCTTCGGTTATGCTTCGGGTCGGGCTGGCTGGACGCGAGGCTTGGCTAAGCTCGATGAGCGGTGCTACTGGGACGGACGGGCCAAGCTAACGACGACAGCTTGCAGGCGGACATGAGGAGCTGGTGGCTCAGGGACGGCGACGAGCGGCCTAGCTCACGGCTTCAGGTTGGCTTGAACACAGAGAAGGGGGCGGCGTGTGGGTGGTGGCTGTGCTGGTTTGTTTCTAGGTTGCAGCAAGTAATGGAAATGGAACAAAGGAAGTGAAGAGGAAGAAGAAAGAAGAAGAAGCAAAAGCTGGAGAGAGGGGGGGGCGGTGTTCGGTCGAGCAAGCCAAGTGGGGGAGAAGGGGAAGGAGAGGGGGACAAGAGGCCATGAAAGTCCACCTTAAATATCTATTGCACTTGAGTGAAAGCCCCACAAGTCTTCAGCCCTATCCAACAACAATTTTCCCTCCCAATCTTCTCAAACAAGCCACAATTGAAGGCCAAACTGCAACAGCCCCACAGCCCTACGAATTTGCACCGATTACACTTCAATTTCTTCACAAATCTCTCCAATTTGATGGCCAAATTTGCTAAGGAGGAAGCCCATACCAATTTCCATGCTTGTGTTCACAACTAGTTCACTTTGAAGGCCAAATTTTCACTTAAAAATGCCCCTCCGAATTTCTTGAATTTACTTTGCCGAATTTTGATTTTCTGCCAAAAATCCAGGCTCGCCGAAAATTCTTCAAAGGATGCGACGATATCCTAAAAATAAATCGTGATACGCTAGAACTTTTGATTCCCGAAATCGAGTTCAATTTCGTGGTTAATTTCGATCGGACGTGATTTTAGCATGACCTAACCTACCGATTAGCTTTTAGGAATTTTATCATGTTTGACCCGTGGTTGATAATTTTCAATCCACGTTTGTGCATCTCCGACTCATCGGCGACTCTTGGTTGTCTTAAAAATCTTAAGGTTTTAATTACGGGCATCGGGTACAGAATCAACAGAAAAATCGATTTAATGTCGTTCGACATGAATTTTGCAATCAGGTGGAATCACCTACAATTTAATTACGTGCCTCTATCGAATCAACTTATCTCCGATCTCTAATTGATTATAATGGTGCCGTATTGACCCTTACCGATTAGCACGGTCGAGCAGTCGATTTCTGATCGAATTCTCAAGTCTGTTGCATTTATATCCTTTAACAGCTTCACCTGATAGATTAGTTATCTCATGAGTGATCAGCTCAAAGAAAATGACTATAGGCGCGTCAATGAAAAGCCAATTTCATTTAATCGAAACAGGGTTGAAAATTCAAGATGTCACACATTCCCTCTATTGGATGGAAATTAAGGCACCACAGCGTAGGAAAGGTTATGTTGGAAAAGATGGATTTGACATTGTTAGAAATGCTGAGAATCCACAGCTCGCAAAGAGGATGTCAAGAGGGAGGAAAGATGCAAGAGAATAGAATCAATAGTCGCAAAGTATAACTAGCTTAAGGGACAAACTCTAAGTTTTTGCTCTTGCCTTGATTTGTCTTTGGTCAGGATCGTTGATTAGTTTGGTAATGTAAGTAATCTGGTCATTTATTTCAATTTATGAGTATCTTCTGGATGATATACAAAGATGACAATCTCCTCTCATTATTATCTTTTAAGAAGTTTAATAGCTTCAACACAAGAGTTGTTTGTTTATATGAAATTTGTGATTAACCATTGTGGAACATATAAGATAAGTATATTGTCTAATAATTGTCATTTTAAGAGTTATTTAATGAGATGCAAGTTGATCCTTTATTCTAAGTCCGCATACGAACCACATAGATTCTAGATAAGATAAAAAGATTTTCCTTTGACTTTTCATTTTAAAAGGCAATCGTAAGATTAAAAAGTCAGCATTTGTCATGACCCTCTTGAGATGGTTAACAAATTGCCAAGCAAGTGCGAACAGTCCTTTGCAAGGTGGCGCTTACACTTGGCTATGGTTCTCTCAAGCTCTATTGGTCACAACTTGATGTTGACTGGGTAAATTATGATATATATATATATATATATATAATTTTATTTTTGGAGTTGCAGCTAGCCGATTAAAGGCCAGTTAGTGGTCAAGTAAAACACGATGCAATAGGCAGTTTTATTTATGCAAACTAGAGATTCATACTAGGGAACGTAATTATGCTAGAGATTTCTAACACTTAATTTTGGTACTTTTTTCCTTTTTGAAAGAGAAAATATGTGATCTTTTCCAGATTTCGTTAATCCTAAACACACGCATACCTAGATGGCTATGCATCATTAAGTTCATACAATAAACTTCCAATTTCATTTGGTAAAAACATGTCTCAAGTTTGAACCCATACAAAACCTAACTCGATGTATTGTGTGGTCACTCGAGAAAGAAAAGAGGGGCACATTAAATGAAGATGGACAACATGGATTTATGTGCATATTCCACGTTCTTTTTTTCTTCTTCCTCATTAATGCATGCGCATGGATGCGTATATATGCCCATAGAAGATTGTGAGTGCCGAATGTTTATTCCCTTACTTTTGGTCATCTTTTGTGGACTTCATTTGTTATTTGTTAATAAATACGGAAAGAGAGAAGGAGAAGAAATGAGGAGCTAAGAGCTCTGCGTGCATCAAAGTCAAAAGGAAAGGGATGCCCTCATGAAGCGAGAGAAAGAGTGAAGAAGACTTTCTCATGCTGCGATGAATGATGAGAGACTTGTCTCGGTTATAAATAGAGAAGAGCCATTGGGATAGAAGTGGGCCAAGCTCCATTCCACGGCCGAGAGAAGAGAGAGTTCTTCTCATGGGAGATTTTCTCCTTGTAATTACATCCGAGTGATTTAGCCAATTAAATTCTTATTATTAGAATTTATTTAATTTCCTGAGTGAGATTTTCACTAGAAATTGTGAGACGCTAAACACTGTATGAGTTATTGGGTATAATTGGAACTGAGAAATATCGAAAGAGGGTGTGTGAGTACTCAAATGATTGTAGTCTTTGTTGTATTGTTTGTTTCTATAGTGGAATTCTGTGTTGCTCTCCTCGTGGACATAGGTTCCAATATTCGAACCAAACCACATAAATCCGATATCCAATTTACTTTCCTTTCTTCCACTATTTTATCCGATTTGCTTGTCTATATTTGCAATACTATTCATCAAATCTAACGAACTCATATCACAGGTAAAATGCAATGACGATAATGAAGCAGATAAAATGCATTTAAAATCCGATACGAGTCGAATAATCTCACTTTTGAAAGATAAGCACTTTATTCTTTGGCCTTGGTGATGGAATATGTCCTTGTCGCCACCTATCCCTTGGTAGGGAAGAAAGTAGATTTAGGGGTATTGCTTAAAGGAAGGGCTTACGGCCCATGATTTAGACGCAAACTCTTTCAAACTTATACTTCGCCCGACATTGAGTAATCAAATTGGCGCTATAATTTTTTTTTTTGAAAAATGAGTCACCACTAGCCTATTAGAGTCAGCTAGAAACCAATGAGGCACAAGAGTATACCTCACTTCCTACGCAACCATGGAATTCAGGGTCGGGGACTTGGTTATACTAATTGAAACTAGTACCCTTTTGATACCTAATCATGTTCTTTCAAGAAGATATTTGTCAGGCAGTCTAGATTGATTTTAAATTTATCCGCTAACATGTGAGATGATCATGCGAGTGCTATCTCGATGCAACGTAAGTATTTGCAAGCTTAATTAGAGAACAAACACATATTTGACCTATATGTGGTTTCTAATTAACACACAGATTCAACCAAATATTTCGACCTATATGTGGTTTCTAATTAACACACAAATTCAACCAATTATTTTTTAGTTTTCTCTTGTTTGATAAAACCTATGCCTCATACAATGTGAGCTTATTCTAAATGCAATGACGTAGACAAATGATGATATTCGACTACATGTCCTAATTCTAACATACAATGACTAAATGACATGTGAATGATGACATGACATATGCGATGACAAGGCACATCACGTGGGATTGATGAAGTGGCGTGATGGCATGCACGATGATGTGGCAGAATAAGAAGGCACATGAAGTGATATGACATGTAATGATGGCGTAGCTAAAATTATGTGACATGCAATGAGACGGCATAGCAAATAATAGTGCGCTTAAAACTTATAACATGCACATGAATTTTTTGGATTTTCTATTAAAATTCGTAATTGAAAATGCCCTAATATGATAATGCTTAAAAATTCATTAAATCAATCAGTTAATGAAATCTATCCGTAAATAGCAATTAGATATTCAAAGTCTAATCGGATAGAATCACTACCCAATTTGGACGCGCTTAATCTTTGGCAAAATTGGGTTAAATTTTGGACAAGGCAGCTCACAATGGTGCTCGGTGATGTCTCGGCATGCCTGACGGTAGAGGTGTCAAACGGATGGGTCGGGTCGGGTTTGGGTCGGATCATTAATGGTCCGACCCAAATTTACCCATTAACCTATTTATGACCCATTTATGCCTAATGTAAATTTTTCAACCCATACCCGACCCGATCAATACCCGACCCATTTAACTAAACTTAAGAAAGCTTATTTCTTATATATATATTTAAAAAAATGGTATTGCTAAAATAGTTTTATACAACACAAATTTAATGGACAATTTTTATAATTTTTAAAATAAGTATTTTAAAAAATCGAATTTAATTATTTTTTATTTTTTAAAAATTATTTTTAATTATTTTTTTTTTAAACATAATTTTTTTATTTTCTTTTTCTTTTTTCTTTTTTGTTCTTCTTCTTCTTTGGCTGGCCACTGGCCACGACGACGGCTGGCAGCAGGCCATAGGCGAGCCTCAAGCTTGCCCGATCCGTCGACGTCGGGGAGCTCGAGGCTTGCCAGATACGGCGAGCTTGAGCTCGCCTGACGCCGGCGAACTTGAGTCTCGCCAAATCGGCAAGGCTCGAGCCTCGCCGGACGTCGGCAAGGCCTCCGCCTCGCCAAATCCGATGAGCTCGAGCCTCGCCCGACGCCGGCGAGTTCGAGTCTCACTGGGCATCGGCGAGGCCTCCACCTCGCCAAATCCGGCGAGCTCGAGGCTCACCTGGCCGGTCACCGGCCATCGCTGTGCCGACAACCGGAGGAAGAAGAAAGAAAACAAAAAACAAAAAGGAAAGAAAAAATAATATAATTTCGGTTTTTATAAAAAAAATATTTTTGTAAAGTTAAAGAAATAAGAGAGAGATTGTGAGGTTTGGGTGAAAATGGGTTCTAAATCTAACCAATTTAAGATCTACTTAAGATCTACCTATCTTAAGTCTTTAGTTGTTAAACTCATTTAACTAACTTCTTCAAAATGACTCATATATGACCCATTTATGATTTAAATGGGTCATATATGGGTCTATGACCCATTTTACCACCTCTACCCGACGGTGAGGGCACGCCAGTGATGGTCTTACGAGTGACCGGTGGTGATGTCTCTTTACGAAACTTGCAAAACCAAGGCAGTTGAGCCGAATAGGGTGGTTTGGTCGTCGTCGAGGGGTCACGACTGGAAGTTCTCGGTGTGACCATCGGTGGTGGACAACGTCACAGCAAGTAGTGTACGGTGAGGACGTGTGCTTTCGGCTGGATCAATCCCTCTTTCACCGAGTTATCCTTTATGTTTTTGTTCTGTCGCTTCCTCGGCTGGACATTGGAACGTTCCTTGCCCTCCGCGTAGAATCCCGCTTCGCTGATCGTGCTACACAAGATCCCAAGGAATCGGCTACACTATGGACATCCACTTGGTCCAAGCATGTCCCCTTCGGTCTTTTTGTCCCTTTGACCCATCGCTTCTTTTGGGTCACCAATGGCTCCTCGTGCGCTGGATAAAAGACTCCGCCCAGGATTTCCAGACATCTACGAATGGGAATATGATATTGATTATGGTAGAGAAAGAGACGGTGGTGCTGAACTAGGAATTTTGGGTAGCGACAATGACGCGAGGAAGACCGGGGTTAGCCGGGACTGCTGGGAACGATGACAACGGAACTGCTGGATACAACTGCAGGGATACCGAGAATACGGTCGACTGATCGAGGCTACTTTGCTGAGTTGGCCACGCGCGAGACCGCCAGATAATGAGGGGGCGACAGCAAGTCGTCGGTGATGGGTAGTGACGTCAAACGATAGGGCGTGCTGGCAAGCGAGGTAGAGGCGCGCGATGGACAAGCTAGCTGCCAATGGAGTGACCGATGAGGGGAGAGCGGTGAGGGCGTTCGTAGAAGGACAGGAGCCAGAGATAAACACCGGCAATGAGTTAATTTCGAAAAATAAATAAATAAATATTAAAAATCCAATTTAGGCCTGTATTGCCTGATTGGAAGCCGAGACGAGCCCGGAAAATTACCGAGACTCGTTCAATAATTAACATGGCATGTCTATTTGCTAGTGTCTATTTCTAATCATCTAACATGCATCATTTAGTCTCTAATTTAATTTATCTAAATTAATCTAACCACCTAATTGCATTTAATTAAATCTAACCAACCCTAAGTATAATTAACAAACTAAGAAAGCATTAGTGAGTAAAACTCACTTGGTAAAAGCGGAGACTGAATCACCGCAACGGCGACGCGACGGCGGCCGAAATTGGACTTTCGACGATTCCGGCGGGCTTGGGCCGGGCCTAGAACGGACCCAACAAATCTCAGCCCAACTGAGATTTGTTCTTGCTTAGGACTGGGCTAACTCTTGGGCTTGGGCTTGACTACAAATGGGCCGAAAACTGCAGACTTTGTTGGGCCTTGGAGCTAAATTTGATGGGCTTAACTTGCGGCCCAAAAGAAATTCCCTTGGCTGGAATTTATGTGGACTTCAAGTGGTCCAGCTATTGGGCCGAACAATGGAATCCGCAAGAGACGCTGGGCTGTTCGCGCAAGGACTGAAGACGCTAATTCACGGGCCTGGTTTGCGGACGGCTAAAATCGTGGACTACTTCGACGCAGGGTTTTTCGCTGGCTTCAAGCGGCTGTTCGGTGAAGATGCGTAGCTGAAGACGGCTGCACCCGGTGGAGCTTCACTCGATGGTCTTCAGTCAACAAGCGGCGAGGAGACAAGAACAAGTGGAGAGAAACGTGGGACTGGGGGCTGGCTGCAGGCGTGTGGACGATGGAGCAGCTTCGCTGGTGGACGAAGGAGTGGGCTTCAAGCGGTCAACCGAGGAGCTTCGTGGGTTTACAAAATTGACCAAGAGATGCTAGATGAAGGGCAAGTGGCGAGGATGGAGGGGATTCGATGGATGGGCAGGTGTTTTCGGTGGGGGATTTTGATGTAGAGTAGAAGACCTAAATGCAGAGGTTGAATAATAAAAAATGAAAGTGAAGCAGCCCACGGACGAGAAGAAGTCGAGCTGCCCAAAGAAATGAAAAAAAGCTGAAGTTGCCGAGCCAATCCAATTGAAAGCCAAAGCAGCGAAGTAGATGGGGATGGAGGAGGCGTGCTCGAGACGTTGAGAAGAAGGTGGACAAAAGTCAAGGGTTATCCAACCCATTGAATGCATTGTCCCCTCAAAACTTACATAAATATCACCATGTTTCCCCCACTATTACTTTCCAATATAAATTCCATCAAATTAATCCATTTTTTGAAGCAAAATTCCAGCTCTAACCAAGGCTCCGAATTTTGAAATATTGGCATCAATTTCTTCATTTGATTTTCCAAATCAACGTCCCATTTCTTTGAAGAAAAAAAATCTCGAACAATATTTTGTAAGCCCCCGACACCCAAAGGTTCGATAAAAATGCCAAAAATCAAATCGATTTGGCTGATCCAATTTTTCCGCTAATTTCTGCGACGTCCGAAACGGTTTTCCGTAAAAGTCTCGGGATCTTCGAAAAATCTTCTGAGACTGAGTCAACACTCATAGAATTTATTGTGACATGACCGAAACTTCAATTTCTGAAATCGGACTCAAATTGGCGGTTAATTTCAATTCGACGCGTTTTTAGCGTAACCTAGGCTACCGGGTAATTTTCAGATATTTTTAAGTGAAATTGACTCGTGGTCGATTTTCTTCGAACCACTATGAACCCACTCGACTCATTGACGACTCTCGATTTTCGTGAAAATCCCGAGGATTCAAATACGGACACATGGTACAAAACCAATAAGAAAGTTAGTTTAGTGCCGATCGACATGAATTTTCTAATTTAGTGGTATCACCCAGGATTAGCCACACATCGTTGTCGATCAATTCTATCTCTGATTTTAAATCGATTTTTAACTGTGCCGTAATGACCTTTAAAGATGGACACGGTCAAGAAGTCGATTCCTGGTCGAATTCTCAAGTTTATTGCCTTAAAATTCCTAATAATTTCCCCAGATAGTCTAGTTATCTCAAGAATGATCAGTTCTGAGAATAGCCCTATAAACACATCAATGAAACGCCCGATTCAATCAGAAGAAAACATGATTGAAAATTTGGGATGTCACATGATTCATAATATATCTAATCTTTACATAAGTTTAAAAATTCATATAATAGATAGCACTATTCACTTGGAATGCTCAAACCAACAATAAAGCTACTTGATGAACTCAAAATCCTATTGAGAAAGTAAGAAGCAATATAAAAACTTAAGTAAAAAAATTGTCTTAATTAAGACTTGACTACGCAACGCCATTTCGGAGTCAAGATGCTCACTATGGGCCAACAATGTTGGAAAAATATTAGAATACATGAAAAAATAAATAATAATGATGATGATGATTGAAAATACATCGAAAATAATTAGAAAATAAAATGAATTGTTTGAGGCGTACAAGTACTATCCTTAAAAATAATTCCACTCCTCAAAATATGAAACTCGATGCATAAGGCTCTAGCGGCTATCCTCCTAAGTTACAATGGACTTTCTCTTATACTTTGCACTGAATATTAAAAGAAAAAAGAAATAATATTATGTGTATAACCCAGCAATGAAAAGAAAAATACGTAAGAAAAATAAGAATAAAGAAACAAAGATATTATGGTTTTGAAATATTGATTTCTCTTTCCAATTATGTTCGAAGAAGCAATTTATAGGTAAAATAAGAGAGTGCCATTAAGAAACAATTACCATAAATTGATATTTATTGAAGAAGATGACCGTTGTATAAATGTTATAAAATAAATCCAACATTATAAATCATTAGAAAGCCCGTTGTTACATGACCGTTAAATAACCTTATAAAACATTACAAAATTGTTTTTTATTAATAGGAGACAAGAATCATTACAAATTGATAATGGTAAAAAATTGTTATAAAAATTAATAATTTTCAATATTTCAAAATTGCTGAGATATCCAACAGAAAAAGATCTCAAGAATGGCCAACCGCAACTAATAAGCTCTAACACAAGCAACGCCCACTCGCATGACAAATGACTACTCGCATGACAAACTTTCTTGCACCATATCTATCTAAAAAACTCCAATTCAAGTGTACTTACTGTCAAAAGAAAGTTCTTTCGAAGTATATAAAGACCCTAAGCTTGGCCAGCCCAAAATCTTATCAGCAATCAACAAATTCGGCACCAAATTCTGCTGGTCGAGTTACTGTTCAGCATTTTGTAAAAATCGATTTCTCTTGAACGGGATGTCTAAATCGCAATCCGTAAAATCCTACAAGTTCCTAGTGACGTGAAGGACCTAAATATCACTATTGGACAGCTCGAACTCAGCCAGACTGTCACCGGCGAAGCCAACGCAGCTAGGGCAATAGTTTTGACTCCTAGAACGAATGTCCAACTTGTAAAAGATAAAGACAGCGAGAAACTATCACCAATCGCATTCTAAAAGACGCCAGACCGACTACTCCAAGAGCACTCATCCATAACAAGCATGGGAAACAGCAGACTCCCAATATTCCACCATCGATCGGCATCAATCGATATTGTCTAAACAACCACCACGATTTCTCTCTCGTTTCTCAGTGGAGCTCTTTCCCTTTCTTGTTTCTCGATCGTCTCCCTTCTCTAGTTAGCAAGTGGTACTTGAAGAAGAACAAGGAGTCTTTTTAAAGCCTTATTTGGGTTGAAGTGGGCTGGGCCTCTTTTAATTCTCATTTTTTCTTCTATTTGGGCTCTTATTATTTTAGGGGTAGGGCTTAGTCTTATTTGCGTGGGGATTCTTAGATGTTGGTATTGTTACGGTTGGAGTTGGGTCGGGCCGTGCTGGTGTGAGCTTTTCGACACCTTTAGATCACAACCAAATCTCTCTCCCTCTCTCTCTCTCTGCACAAACATGATGGGGGATGAGACCCTATATTTGAGCCTATCTTATCAATGCCAGCCCAACCCAATCTCTTAGGTTCTATGATATTCGAGTGTTGGACGAGTCGAGTCGTGTCAATCGTGCCTCTATAGGATTTCGGGTTGGGTTGGGTCGGGTATCATGAAAACCCAACCTGACCCAACCCTTTACACCCTTACACAAAATAACCATCCATGGTGGTTGCCATTACTACCAACAACGAACTCCATGCAAGGTGGTCGTCTTTTTCAAGGTGGTCAGAGCCAATCACAACACGGGAATATGTTTCACTCGCGATTGGTGGCAACATGTAGTGGTCACTATCGCCGTAGGGTGACCATCCCCAGATGGTAACCAAAGCAAGGTGACAGTATCGCTGGTCCACGAGGGCCGGATCTGGCAACCCGCGCGAGCAGATAGGAAAACTCTTAGGCGAAAGGCTGCCTAAGGGGTGCGAACTCTGCGTGGTGGGTGCTTGAGGTTAGCGGCCAACAAGTGTCGACCACCATGCATTGCAGTGCCATGGCACTGCTGGGTGGAGAGCAGAAACAGTAGTTTTTATTTTCCTTTATTTTTTTTTTCTGTTCCTTTATCTTTCCTAACTTTCTCATATATAATTAGGGGTAATTTTTTCCCATCCTTATATCAGAACAGTCTATCCAGTCTTTTTCATGAATATATCCGGATTTTTAGAAAGTAAAATGATAGTATTAGTTGGATAAGATAGCTGAAAATACAATTGTAATTCGAGGAAATAAATTGCTCTGCAACTTTTTCGGAATACTAGAGAAATGTGAATAAAAGGGTCCGCAAAAGAATACCGTATGAATTATATTGTCCGCAAACTATTATTTGGAGTTATTAATGGAAAATTAGATTTACTTAAAAGGTTGAAATATCATGTCTTAGACCCAACTAGGCAATCAAGAAAGGAACAATTTGACTCTTGTTAAAAGCAAACTAATTTTGCAAAACCAACTCCAAGCAATAATGAAAGTGTTCAGGGGAAAGACAAATGGCATCCTAGCTTGATGTAGCTACGTCCAGTCTTCCAATTCTAACGAGACGTTTAGGCTGAACTCCAATAGTTTAGTTAAGAGTGCGAACACTGCTGTGCTGCACAAATAGAATCTGCTGCCGTGCACGACCAAAACTGTGTCTACAGGTACGCCAATATGACAGATACATCCAAGATTTTACAAAAGGGCACTCCTTACCTTGTCAATCAATTCTCTCTTGGGTCTACAAATGGGTTTTACTCAGCAGTCAAAAGCTAATACAAATCTGCTCATTTGCCCATGGTTTTTTGCAGGAATAATCTTGAAATATCATCCTTGATCGCCAGGAACTTCATCTTCAATTTCAAAACTCCAGCGATCGTAAATATATACCTGGACAGTAGACAAGTTAATAAACAAAACAATCCTAGTCAATACTGGTTTCAAAAAAATTAAGCTACTTTTCAAGCAATGAGGGAGCAAGTTAGTGTAAAGAAAACTAGCGTTTCGAAATATATTTGATCTACATCCAATACATATATCATATCACTATGCTTCATTGACTAGTCTCCAAGCTGAATGTGAATACAGTGATCTTATTGAGAAAGCACCTCTTACCAAGAAAGAAAAAGAGAGAAACATGCGCGCACACTACAATCAGGTGCAGACCGTGATCAATCCTAGGATCATGACTCACTTTGCGACTATCCCTTGGTTTCTTCGGTGGGCTTGGTCTAGGGAGTGTGGGTGTACTTATCAGTCTCGTGCATCAAGAGCAGCCAAACATGAGTTATAAGCTCTCCGCCTCGCCGCAACTGTTTTGCATGATGGTAAACTAGACAATTATATGCAGCATAGCACAACATCTCCATCCAAATGCTGCTTATGATCTGCCACTTGTTGTCCTTGCCCTTCAGTGCCGCAGCCAATTCCTGTGCGTCCAACAGCACGTGCCACTCCCTGGTGATTATGGTTCCCATCTGATCCAGGGAGGCTTCGAGCACATTCTCTTCTGACGACAATGTCTCGAAGGCCTCATTGCGGTCTCTGTACCTGAGAAATGGCTTCAATATGGCGCAAGCATGCTCCAATGTGATGTCGGCAGTCGTTAGTGACAACATGTAGGGTCGCAGTGCTAGAAGGTATATCATGTAATCGGATAGCAATTTGCTTCCTTTACAGTTCGGAGAATCATCAGACTCTGAACGGAGGCAGATGTTAGTTGCCACGTGCCAAACGATGATGCTCTTGTCAAATGTTGTCGAGATGTTTTTTTCCAACACTTCAAGGGCTCTCTGTGTCCACTTCACATCGCCACTGAGTTCGTGAGCTTTAAGCGTCCATTCCCCGCGTTCTGTGAAGGGCTTTCCGCGTCTGATCGCATTGAACTTTTCAATATTTTCCACCACCAATTCCTTGAGAGAGCAGGGGATTTTCAGGCGAGAGTGTATCCAATACCTTCTCAAGGTCACCTCTTTTTTGCCCAGTGGTTTGAGTATCCTTCCGATAGACCATGGCCACTCGTACAGGCGATCATCCAACAAGTTGAGTTGCCCGACTGAGTTTGACCACCTTTTCCGCTTCATATACCTTTCAACTAAGAAATTCAGCAGCCTTGTCAACACAGGGCGATTTCTTTGATGATGGCTCATCACCACGATCGCCCATGCCGAAAAAGGTTGCCAAACAATTTGGTAACCTTCTAGGGCGGTGACTCCCATCAATAATACGTAAGTGTAGGCGATGTACAGGTCTATCAAGAACATATTCCTGAAAATAACAGCCAATCCACACAAGGCCGAGACTAGACAGAAAAAGCTAGCGAAGCGACCGATAAGACCAAGTGTTTTATAGAGAATGGGTTGCTTGGTGTAAAGTACGTCATACATGAATCCAAGTTCGACCTCAGTTGTGATGAAGGCTAAATCACGATCTACATTTAACTGAGATTTAGATAGCGACTCGGGGTGGTATAGCCAGTTTACAATGTGTGGCTTCAGGCAATCGAACCGATAGTACGCCTTCAAGATGATCATGTGCTCCTTCGACAATCTGAGCGTGTCCCACTTGTTGAAGAACTCGCTGACAGTTTCCTCATTGAAGACATCCTTCACTGATATGCTCGACCTCTCCCAGTAAACGGACTTGAGGGCCCACACTGTTGCCGCGGATCGTATGATCCCAGCAGCAAACAAGGGGAAGTACAAAAGTGGAATGGGGGATGCGCTGTCCCAGCAGCGAATCAGGATCCAGACGACAAAAACGACCCTGACAAACAAATTCAGCATCTGCCGGATGCTGAGCCGGTTGTCCTCGACCGAATATGCGGTTATGGAGTCTGGGTTCCCAAGCTGCATCAAGAGCAACGGTGCCAGCAACCCCTCGACCTCAGTAATGTATTCTGGTCGATTAGGATTTTTGATCTGGACAACAGTGAGCTCGCCAAGGGCGATGGTCGCAATGTAAGAAGAGAGCAAGTAGGTGACGAGGATGATGTATCTGACGGTGATCGAGGTCGTGTACCTCCTGCGGCTGCCGAGGATGGCAAGGGTGATCTGGCATGCAAGGCTCATAGTGACCAGCCATTGGACGCCCCAGTCTTCCCATAAATCTGTGAACATTGGCCATAGTGCACTGACTATGGATGCTATCAGATTGGCATTTTTCTTCATGGGGATTTTAAGTCTTCTGCTGTTCTCTCTGAGAAATAAAAATGCAAGCCAAACTCAAAAAGATGAGAATGCATAAACCACCTTGGATTCGTTGTAAAGAATTAAACATGAATCTCTAAACCTGTTACATTCATTCAATATGTTCAGTTAAAGTTTTGGGATCCTAGCACCGGTCTAAATCTTTCATTAGTTTGAATGAGATTAATTACGTGTTGCTGTCCTGCAGGAGCAGAACTCACTAAAAAAGAAGAAAAAAAGATAAAGAAGTTTCAGAAGTCCATAAGCAATGTTAGTTACTAGTTTTGCTATAACTGATGTACGGCATTGATATGCTTGATGAGATGGCAGACCACAGAAGGACATTCAAAGAAGCGACTCGTATTCAAACACACTGCCAGAACAGAGAAATGTTCAAAGAGACAAAAGAAACTAATGACAAGACAATGAATTTTCTGGAAAAATAGAGGAGGTAGGAAGTAGTCTGGCAAGAAATCGAAACCTTTACTAATGCTGGGTGACTCCCAAGACGCTGCCGAATTAGGTTCCTGCTGAAAAGAGAAATGGTACTGAATGTGACTGTGCTCCTGACCCTTGTGCGAAAGCTTAGTTTATCCAATTCTGAAGAGAAGATAAGGGGGATTATAAAAGGATGGAGAAAGCAGAGAACTGATTACTTACTTGTGCCTTTAATCTGTGATTCTTTCTCTCTTTGTTGGGCGTTTGCCTGGGACCAGCCATGTGCAAGACTTTTTAACTTTACATTATTCGGTCGATGAATTCTCGAGGAATACAGCATGCGATTCTTGCACCCAATTTTAAACTCTGATTGAGTTTATGCAAAGAATTACATGTTAGATTTTTGGGATAAGAATCACCACAAAGTCACTAAACTATTGCAAATTATACAATCTAATCCCTAAACTTTCAAATTTTCTTCATCAAGTCGCTCAACTTCCTCGGATCAAATCGGTACACCGTAACTACTTACAAATTATCATAATTACACTATTGCCCAAATTTTAAAATATATCTTCATTCGACTCCATTTCTTAAAGCATCCTAAAATAAACTAATCGTTTTTCTACCTCTTTATCCTTTAGTATATCTAAGTATATTGTAGCTTCTGATTCTTTAATAGTAAAAGTAAGATCTCAAATAGAGATATATCGAGTGGATATTCCTACTATTTAAATCGAAATATATTCATAGGAATTTTTAGAAACATTATTAATTTAACTATAGAAATTCTTAGGGTGTGTTTGTTTAGGGAGAATTGTATAATGAAGGAAAATGCATTACATGGAATTATTTTCAAGAAAAAAAAAATTTCCCCTTTTCAAATTAGGAAATTTATTTTAAACATGTATATTTTCTTTGACTGTAAATGGTTTTAATGTTGACTAATCATTTTCAACAAATTAAACACATGAAAGTTTGGAAAACGAATTCCCGAAATGTTCTTTCATTCAAACGAACAGACCCATAATTGTTTTTTTTTTTTTTTTTTTTGGTAAAAGGTAAGTATTAAATTGACTAAAGCCAAAAAGCACAAAATAGCGGCAAAAGCAAACAAAGGACCTAAACAGGGAGCAAAAAGTAACAAAAAGGCCCAACAACACAAGTGCAGGGAGAGGAACCCAACAAACCCATAATTGTTTTATTATATCTTTTTCCTAATTTCTTAGATAGTTAAAGTTTTCGCGCTTTGTGCTTCTTATGTTTTCTCTACGGTATCAAAAGCTTAAGCAGTGAATAAAACCAGAAGACCTAGTGGGTGAAGTTTAAGTGTTTTACTTCTGGTTTTGATCATATAGTGCATAAGTCCGGCTACAAGCGGTCATGCTACTTTGAATTCGTGATGTGCAGTCAAGCTCCCTTCTGCCTTTGCACTCGAGGGCCAATCTCCGTCTGGCCCGAGGAAACCTTTGCACGCCTCCGTTACCTTTTGGGAGGCCTACGCCCCATAGAAACTGTCTACCTGAGACTGTCCCTTGGCCCGTAGGTCCTGACACAAAACAGGATTCTATGGTCGGTCCGCGACCTCTGGATGCCGAGCCATACTAGGACCGTCACATGGGCAAATCAATTTGGATTTGGATTGCATAAAAAATGGTCTAACTCAAATTGACCAATTAACCCGTTTTGACTTATTTACATGCAATGCAAATTTGGTTACCCAACCTGACTCGTACTTGACTCATATCGGACCCAATCCATTTACTAAAATACTTATGTATTTAATTCAACCTATGAAAAGCTATCTCCACCTAGTTAACCCACTTTATACTCTTTATATGTATATGCTATTTGAATAAAATTGCTATTTTGACTATAAGATGCTAAAAAGTTTGCTTTCAACGTCGCATAGAATTTTTAATTTTTGTTTTGATTCACAACGAAGAAAATTAGTACTTAGTGGTGAGTTTATAAAATTAAAGCAACAAATAAGGTATGGAAATTGAAACTTTAATTTAATGGAATGTAAGATATTGAAGATGATTCATGTTGACTATGGATTCTAATGACGAGAACTAAGATTATAATATTATATAAAAATGACAATGCCAAATTTAACCAAGAAAAGAACTATTCCAATAACTAATAAACAAAACTTACCATGATTAATAAAAGAAGCATCGGCCCTGACAAGATCCAAGCATGGGATTCTCACTCTTCTGCCTTGGCATGTTAATAACCACCATCGCAGGCCTAGCACTAGGAAGTGCAGCAGAAGATGATGATGACTGCGAAGTCGCTGAAGAAGAAGAAGAACCGCCTTCTTTCTAAACAAGTACCCCCAGAGCCAATCTGCATTTTACAACCCCATAACAACATTCCTGTAGGAAAGTTCTGAGATTCTGTGGGGTGCATCCCACCAGATAAATTCTCTTCCATAGGTTGACTGTCGCCATTATGTTCTTCCAAATCGTCATCAATATCAATGGACTTCGAACAATCTGAACCGAGACCAACCCATTTCCTAGAAAGAGGGCAAGTGGAAAGCGATTGGAACCGCATGTCAATGCAATCCACGTGAAACCTGTGATTGCATTTGGTCAAGATCCTAGCTCTCTCCCTGAACCAGCTCAGAGAGGCAAACAGCACATTCGAGACCCTCCCTGAACTCCCGGGGATTGAACGCCACAACCGGCAGAGAAAGCAGGACCTTGTGATCAAGCCAGTACGGACAGCCACCTATGGAGGAGAGGAGGTCCGGCCCTCACACGGATCCGGCTGGGCGAGGGTCAGAAAGAAAAGAAAATTAATATAATATATATAAATCATGCATGCCAACCGCCACCCATCCGGCCTTGCGACATAGAAAAGCCAGCACCAACTGAATTGCCACGCCAGCAATTTTCAACTAAAATTACCCAAATGAATTTTATCAAAAAACTGTCCTAATATTTAGTGGACATCAAAACTCGTGATTACCACAAAGAACCCTGGGACCACTACTATAACTAAAATACCTTGCGCTCAAATATTTCACATCGAACAAAAATTGTCGCAATACTAGTTACTAACATATTGAACATTCAACCACCGGCCGTGGTGGCTCCGCTGGATAGGCTTCTGTGACCCCTTGGGAAGGGGGGGAGGGGTTCGAATCCCGGCGTGAGTAGCTAGGTGTATTAAGCGTGACGTCGTGGTGGTGGGTCCTGCGCTAGCGTCACCAGGGGGTTTACGGCGCGGCTGTCGGCTGCAAGCTGGTTCCTCCTGTCTCCAAAATAAAAAATAAAAAAGAAAAAACATATTGAACATTCAACATTAAGAGACATGTTAAAATATATGTACATGTTTAATAATAACATAATCCAAAAACGTTAAAAACATCAAAAGTAAAAGTTAAATAGACAAAATCAGCTTCTACCTATCATCACAATCCATGAGTTGAGATAAAAACCCATCATGGTCTATAGAGAACATGGATGAAAATTTATTATGCGCAGACATAGCCAAACTCGTCACACACACTCACTAACGTGCGTGGGAGAGACAGAGAGTCGGATAATTATTTTTCAAACGAGGTTGAAAACTATTGATCAATTAGAGTTTTCACACATCTAAATATGAAAAAATTTCATAAAAAAAAAAAAAAGACAAAGCCATGACTAATTAAAAGCACATTTAAACACTTAAAAAGATATTATGCAAGGGTACACGATGTTTGGTTTAGGGTAGTACGACTCCAAACCCTATAACCTACATTATACTCACTTGTTCCAAAATTAATTCGATCCTACCCTGCGAGTTATAATACTTCTAAATCTATCCTATCATATTTGGCAGGTTCTCCTGTACAGCCCCAGTATTTAGTCTTGAACGAAACTTATCCTTACTTTGGGTCTGGGACTTCTTGAACTGGGGCTTTTCTTCGTTCATATTTTGGGAATTCTATCACTTGTAAGCTTTGGGAAAGGTGATAGAAAACATTAGTCACTCCTTGAGAGGGCCACACGTCAATATCCCAATGGCCTTCTACTATGTGCACCAAAATACTTATATAGTATTACAATAGATGACTTTAGGTGCAATTGCTCTCGGATGTTCAAGTAGAAGTGGCTTTACAACTCTGAAAATAATTCCCGTTACCCTACCATATTTCACAACCTGCATATTTCTTAAATGCCTTTCACAAAGGAAAGATTGCATTCAATAGCATCTCCGTCACACCTTTCCGAACCTAGCAATCTTCAAATGTCAAAATTGACAGGTTGCGAAGGAGGAGAGAAATGTCATAATCTATCCTAATAGTTCCTTTCATGAATAGGAAAATGAACAGCGAAAACGAAACTAAACATGGGCTGTGTATTGTAGAGAGTGTAATTAAGTGTACTGACCAACAAATTAAAGTATGACGTCACTTGCCCAAACATCCAAAGCACAGAAAGTGTGCAAACCTTTTTTTTTTTTCTGGAAATAATATGGATTAGTAAGCGCAACAAGCAAATGCAAGCTAACTAAAGTAACAGGAAAGAAAGAGGTGCAAGGCAATGCAAGACTAGCGTCACCACACCTGAACGCTAAGGACTGATGATACCCAGAAGGATTATTCAGAAGGCGCGACCCCGAAGTCGGAAAAATTGAAGAAACTGAAGCAGGTAAAAGCAACAGAGATAATTTTCCCAGCAAACATTGGGGAGGAACAAGTACCTGGAATAGGTGACGTTCTCTCTTACCTAGCAGAGCACTTGTATCTTAATACTTACTAGCAATTAACCGTTTGTGGAATCTCCATTTGTTAAGTAAGAAAAAGAAAGGCTTGGTAATAAAAAGGGCAAAAGGAAATGGGAATTTGATTATTTGCTTGCAACTTTCGTCTAAGGCTCTTTCCTCTTTTGTTTGGCATAATATGTACATTACTATGCCCGTAGATTCCGCGTCTATCTTTAAGGTCACATGTGATTCTCGTTGTTTCCTGCACTTTAGCTCTTGGATTGGGCAAAATGTTAACTCTAGCGCTAACCTCGGGTATTGATGAGGATCACTTCAAGAAAAATGGTGCAATTTTAATATGTTTAATAGGATTTGTCAAATGAACTCAAAATCATTAGCAGAAGTTTGGTGTTGGAAATGTTATTTATTTTGTTTGATCCCACATTTTTGGTCCCACATTTTCTCTTTAAAGTTGTGGTTATTCAACATGTAGTGTTTCCACGCTTTGTACCTTTTTGTGACAACTGTCCATTTGGTAACTGTCTTAATGGGAGACGGTATATAAAAGGAACGATCGTTCATTTTCAGGGGTGATCACAAGGTCTAACACAAACCCTCTCTATTTTGGAATACACCATCAGTATATGAGGGAATTGGGTTAGTAGAGTGTGCCCAATATTTCTCTGAATTTTTCAGGATTTTCCGACGAACATGAATACGAACAATGGCTAGAGGTGGTGGTTTCCTTGCTAGCATCACCAGGGGGTTTACGACGTACTATCGGTGCAAGCTGGTTCCTCCTACATAAAAAAAAAAAAAAAAAACAATGGCTGGAGGTTTTCTCTATAATTGATCTTGGTTTCCACATTTGATTTTTTTTCATTTTAACATTTGGTATCGGAGCAAGTTTAGTGCCTCTGCCTTGTTTTTGGTGTATTTTTGGGCCTTTTTAAAGATGAATAGTAACTCGGTATTTTAAGGCCAAGAGAGAAACTCGCTGATTACGGGCAAAATCCGGCAACCCACCACTCAAATTTGGACCCATACGGTCGCACCATGAGGAACATTAACCATGAGTTATTTCGGTATATCGGTGTTCGCCGGAGGCTAATCGAGCAGCGGAAGTCGCAGTGGTTAAAGGTTTGCGTTTTGGGAAATTTTTGTTTGATTTGGGGCCAATTTCTTGCTCATTTTCGCCGAAACTTGGACCCATGTGGTTGTGCCGACATGGTCTCCGAAACCCATTATTTATTTGTGTCTTAGATGGGCTGCCGAAGAAGAAACGGCTGGTGAAATTGCGGTGGAACAGCGAAAAATCGTGAAGAAAAAGGGTTCTATGCACGAGGGAGAAGGCGCATGGGCTTCACGGACGCATTGCAGTTGCAGGCACATGGAACCCACGCACGTGCAAACTATTGGCGCGTGGGCCTACGCGCACGGAACTACCCACGACAATTGCAAGCACGTGCGTTGCATGCACCTGAGCGGTGGACAGCACATGTGCGGGCCACGCGCCCGCCACTGTTGCAGGCGTGTGCTCAACATACGCCTGACGTCCCCACGGCGCTTTTTACCCTTTTACCCCTACGCCATTTTTAAAATTTCCATTGTGCCCTTTTTGCAATTTTACAATCCTGCCATTGGCCAATCTATTTACTGTTCTGCCCTTGGTGAATTTATTTACTATTTTTTCCTTTCATGCTTTTTTATGAATATTTTACGCATGAAATTAAATGTCCAAAGATCCATATATTTAATTAATTAAAGAGTGGCCACAACATCTTTAATTAATTAAATTATGTATTAAGAGCCTCCATATTATATTTAGAAATGGACATTGATTGTAATTAATTATATTAATATGACGAATTTTATCCCACAGTAATTTTCATTATATTAATATGATTAATTATGATGAAATATCATATTATTTTTCTTAATTTACCCACATGGACTAAGAAAATGTATATAATATGGTAGTTTCTTCATGATGCAATTATGAATCTATTTAAATAAAAACTTAGCCCACTGGCAGTTTTTATGTTATGTGATTCATATTCGTGACATGTTTACATTGGTAAAACATGATTTATGTATCTTTTGCCTTAAATTTTGTGACATAAGCATAATTATTTATATGCAGATTTGCAACCTGTGAATTTCTTTGAATTAAAGTGTGATGTTCCCATATTGAATGATGAGAACTATAAAGTTTGGAAGGAGTTAGTACTTCTTCAATTGGGGTGGATGGACATTGACTATGCTATAAGGAAAGACAAACCACCTGCTCCTACTGATTTTCGAGCACTGCAACTGAGATAGCTCTTTATAACCAATGGGAGCGGTCCAACCACATTTATGTGATATTTATAAGGGCTAAAATATCTCCTAGTATTCGTGGTTCCGATTGCTCAGCATATAAATGCTAAGGCTTTATTGGAGGTCATTGATGCACAATTTGAGACTTTTGAGAAGGCGCATGCCATGACCTTAATTATGAAGTTTTCATCATTGAAACTCACTAGTGTTAGAGGTGTGCGCGAGCACATCATGCAAATGAGGAACATTGCGGCTCAGCTTAAGAACCTTGAGATTGAGATATCTGAATCATTTCTTGTGTATTATATTCAAAACACTCTCTCGCAATAATATGCACCTTTCAAGATCTCTTACAACACATATAAGAATAAATGGTTAGTTAATGAACTCACGACCATGTGTGTTTAAGAGGAAAACAGACTGATTATGGAATTGGGAGAAAGTGCTCATTTGGCAACACAAGGAAAGAATAAGGGTCATGGCAAGCATAAGGGAAAAGGTAAGATACTTCCCTAAGCTGACATTAAGAAAGAATCCAAATGTTTCTTCTGTAAAAAGAATGGGCATATAAAGAAGGATTGCGCGATGCATGTTCATGATAACGCTGGTATGAAACAATGTGTTGTGAAAGAAGATTCTTCTATGTTGTGGCACCGGAGATTGTGACATATCTCCATAAAAAATAATTAAGCGATTGGTAAATGATGGAGTACTCAGTACTTTAAATTTACTAATTGTGATACTTGTGTGGACTGCATAAAGGGAAATCAAATCAATAAGATGAAGAAATGTGCCAAGAAGAGTACAAAAATATTAGAAATCATACATACGAATATTTGTAGTTCGGATATGGACTCGTGTGGTCAGAAATACTTCATCTCTTTCATAGATGATTACTCACGTTACATGTATCTTTACTTGATTCATAATACGCATGAAGCATTAGATACCTTTAAAGTATTTAAGGCGGAAGTAGAGAAACAATGCGGTAGACAAATTAAGATTGTGAGATCATATAGAGGTGGAGAATTCTAACATAGATACACTGAAGATGGACAAGCACTCGCTCCATTTGCAAAGTTTTTTCAAGAGCATGGGATAGTTGCCCAATATACTATGCTTGGTTCTCTGGACCAAAACAGTGTAACGGAAAGAAGAAACCGAACTTTATAGGACATGGTGCGGAGTATGCTTAGCGGCTCCAAACTTCCTAAGTCCTTATGGACTGAAGCACTTAAGATGGCTGTGTACATACTAAACTGAGTTCCGACCAAGGCTATCCCAAAGACACATTTTGAGTTATTTAAAGGTTGGAAACCGAGTTTGCAACATGTACGTGTTTGGGGATAACCGTCTGAAGTGAGAGTTTACAATCCACAAGAAAAGAAGTTGGACCCAAGGACCATAAGTGGATATTTCATTGGATATGCCGAAAGGTCCAATGGATACGATTTTATTGTCCATCTCACACCACTAGGATCGTGGAATCAAGAAATGCTAAATTTCTTGAAAATGACTTGATTAGTGGGAGCGATCGATCGAGGGACCTTATTCCTAAGAAAGATCATTCAGACATTCAACCTTTCACCTCAAGTTTAAGGTTGGTTGTTGCTCATAATGCCCCCTCAGTTCAACTAGCAATTGAACAACTAATCGTTGAAGTTCCACAACCTGCTGATATTGATTTAGTAGATCTAGTTGTTTAGTAATTACTAGAAACTATTGAACAACCGATTGAACAACACGCTCCTCAAGAGAATGTTGATGCAACATTGAGAAGATCTGCTAGAATAAAGACATCGGCAATTCCTAGTGATTATATAGTGTATTTACAAGAATCTAACTACAATATTGAAGCTGAGAATGATCTTGAAACGTTTTCACAAGCCATGTACAGTGATAAATCCAATTTGTGATACAATGCCATGAAGGAAGAGATGAGTTCTATGGCATCTAACGAAGTGTGGGATTTGGTTGAGTTGCCTGATGGTGCGAAGGCCATTGGTTGTAAATGAGTCTTCAAAACTAAGAAGGATTCATTGGGTAACATTGAAAGATGTAAAGTTAGACTCGTTATCAAAGGATTCACTCAAAAGGAAGGAATCGATTACACGGAGTTCTCTCGTATCTAAGAAGATTCTCTTCGTATTGTTTTGGCCTTGGTTGCCCATTTTGATATGAAATTACATCAGATGGATGTGAAAATGGCATTCCTGAATGGAGAACTAGAGGAGGAGATTTACATGAAACAACCTAAAGGATTCTTCTCTAGTAAAGGTGAGCATTTTGTGTGCAAGCTTAAGAAATCTATATATGGCTTGAAACAAGCATCTCGCCAATGGTACTTAAGGTTTTATGATGTCATCTCTTCATTCGATTTTGTAGAGAATGTCATGAATCAATGTATATATTAGAAGGTCAGTGGGAGCAAAATTTGTTTACTTGAGCTATATGTGGATGATATTCTACTTGCAACAAATGATAAGGGGTTGCTACATGAGGTGAAACAATTTCTCTCTTATAGTTTTGACATGAAGAATATGGGTGAGGTATCTTATGTCATTAGGATTAAGATTCATAAAGATAGACCTCAAGGAATTTTAGGACTATCTCAAGAAACATATATCAATAAGGTCCTAGAGAGATTTCGGATGAAAGATTGTTCACCAAGTATAGCACCCATTGTGAATGGTGACAGGTTCAATTTGAACCAATGCCTGAAGAACGATCTAGAAAGGAAACAAATGAATAACATTCCATATACTTCTACTGTCGAAAGCTTGATGAATGCTCAGGTTTACACTCAACCTGACATCACTTTTGCTGTGGGAATGTTGAGGATATATCAGAGTAATCCAAGTATAGACCACTAGAAAGCTACAAAGAAAGTGGTGAGGTACCTTCAAAGTACCAAAGGGTACATGCTTATGTATAGACGGATTGACAACCTGGAAGTAGTCGGTTATGCGGATGCAGACTTCGCGGGCTATGTTGATTCACGAAAATCAACGTCTGGATACATTTTTATGTTAGTTGGCGCAGCCGTGTCATAGAAAAGTGCGAAGTAGACTTTGACTGCTACTTCCACTATGGAGGCTGAGTTTGTTTCTTGTTTTGAGGCTACCTCACATGTTATGTGGTTGAAGAGTTTCATTACTGGGTTTAGAATTGTTGATTCTATTTCTAGGCCATTAAAAATATATTGTGACAATTTAGCTGCGGTTTTTATGGCTAAAAATGTCAAAAGTGGTAGTCAAGGTAAGCATATCAACATCAAGTATTTAGCCATAAGGGAACATGTTAAGGAGAATAAAGTGGTCATAGAACACATTAGCACTGAATTGATGATAACTGATCCTTTAACTAAAGGCATGCCATCGATGAAGTATAAGGATCATGTAACTAGTATGGGAATAGGTCTCATCATGTGATTTGTCGTCATATGGACGATTTTTATTGTATGAAACTCTTATTATGTTGTAATGTTGATTCTCAATTTTTGGTGTACACAATTTGTTGTTTATTTATGAGAATAACATTTATCCTTGGTTCTGGAATAAACATAGAGTTTATTCATTAAGATGTGTTGTTACATATAGGATGACATTAAATAAATAAGATGTATTGTGATATATGGAAGATATTACTCACTCTTAGATGACATGTCGCCATGATCCATGTGTTTTGTTTCTTTTCTTTAAGCATAAAGTTTTTCATGGATTTGGTTGGATAATTCGGATGATGAAGATGATGGGATCAAGTGGGAGAATGTTATTTATATTGTGTGATCCCACATTTTCAAACCCACATTTTCTCTTTATAGTGGCGGTTATTCAACATGTAGTGTTTCCACGCTTCTTACCTTTTCGTGACAACTACCCATTTGGTAACCGTCTTGATGGGAGATGGTATATAAAAGGAACGATCGTTCATTTTTAGGGGTGATCACAAGGTTTAACACAAACTCTCTCAATTTTGGAATACATCATCAGTATGTGAGGGAATTGGGTTAGTAGAGTGTGCCCAATATTTCTCTGAATTTTTCAGAATTTTCCGACGAACGTGAATATGAAAAATGGCTGGAGGTTTGTCTATAATCGATCTTGGTTTCCGCATTTGATTTTTTCATTGTAACAGGAAAACTTTAGAATATGTTTAAGACAAATAGACCTAGGTTTGGTATGTGATCTCGGGACCTTGGCAGTGCTACTCAAGACCTCAAGCCTTGTGCTTAGGGTCCAGGCACCCAAACTCTACTGGGAAAACATCATATGATTTTTTAAAGTTGACAAAATTATCTATTTTTAATTTTATTTGATAAATGCAAAATTATCTTTATTTCAGGTCATATTATATAAGGAACGCTTTATCACCATCGGCATCTGTAGTATACTATGAAAGATGGATAGAAGTTGGATTGACCTTGATAGAGGGTAAACAAGTTGGAGAGGATGAGATGTTCATAAGGACAGGAATCATGGTAAGTTGAATAGTTAAGTGAAGTCTAGATCACTAATATACTTAAGAAAACCAATGGATAGTAGTTCCTAAGTTAATTCCTAGTGGACAGCTTGGATAGACTCAACGAATTGCTGATATAGAAGCTCTCTATATCAACTATGGTGAATACATTTGTCATGTAATTGCTTGAAATAGATAAGAAGATTTCGATGTTTGTTTAACTTAATTTGGAAGTCAAAAGGAATAATAGCTAGCTTCAAGACTTTGAATTTCGGATTGAAGAATTAGAAGCCCAATTAAATAGATTGTTATCTATTTTATTCACTCAATCTGAGGAAAATGACCATTACCAAGAATAGTTGTCTCTATGTACAAAACCTCGTCATTATCAGGAAGATTGATTATACCAGCGATCAAATTTTCAGTAATTGTGTCCATCATTTCCAACGATAAATTGATTCTCTTGAAGATTATCCAACAGTTAGTTTGGAGATTGAATACTATAAAAGAGAATCAATAGACATTGAAGGAGTAACGAAAAATTGAGAAAGCTTTAAACACCAATATATTCATGTTCCCTCTATGTACTATGGGCGTGATTTCTTTCACTCGTGTTATGATCTTTTTGAGAATTGTTGTTACTCATTCCAATCTATGAGTTGAAGAGTGTGCACGTTACTAACAATGCTTGGTTATTGATAGTGGGATTTATCAGTTTCGAGTCAAAGCAGCACATGTTTCATTGTAACTACTTGCGAGATTACTAGTGTACTTTAGTCTTGTTGGTGGATGTTACATAAAATAGTAGATTTAGATTTGACCTAAACCGAACCACTATAAGATTTACCTACAACATCTTTTATCTCTTTACTTATTTTATATGTATATGATAGAAACATCTTGCATTTGATATTCGAGTTATTCTTGGATCTAAAAACTTAACTTGAGCTAGTTGCGACAAATTGTGAAATCTATTCACCTTAAGTTGCATCTCAACAATTGTTGTCAAAGCTAGTATTGCTTGTTTTTGAAATGTTTTCCTTCTAACCATAAAATCCTATTATATGAATAAAAACATTTATCCAGTTTGTTTATGAAGCATCTACTCTATCAAGCCACGTTTTGATAGTCTGGTCTAAATGATGTGTCTTGAAGAACAATAATGTTTGGGTTGTGGGTATTAAGCAAGAAGTAAGTAATTATACAAGACCATGGCAAACAATAGTGTAGGACAGTCACCTTGTTTGAGATACAAAATAGGTTTGACTCGCGAGTGGTGGGGACATGTGGTAGTCACCATCATTGAAAGGCAACCACTACTGGGTGGCCGCCAAAGCAAGGTGACAACAGCAGTGGTCCACGGCGACTGGATCTGGCCAACCCATGTTGTCAAAAGAAGAAAACTGTTAGTTGCCTAATAATATTTACACCTAAATTTTGGCCATTTGACTTAATCATTTATCGCATTGAAAATTAAAGATGGACACAGCCCTAAACAAAAATATCATTGGCATTAGTTTGCATTTGCATTATAAGCACTAGGATCATTTTTCATTTAGTAATAACATTTCTAAATAAATTGTACTTAAGTTGATCCTGTCATAAATTGTTTTTCGAGTTAGGCCAAAGTGCTGCATGGATATGAGGAGAGAAGCCCTAATCTTATTTAAATTTTCAAGATCTAGCCAATTTATTTGAGAATTTTGACCAACTCATTCGTCTCCTTTGCTTGACCAAAAATCATATGAAAGTAAGATTACATTTGGTAGCTAGGATAAAAGTCTTTATCCTATTCTGCGTTTGGGTCCCATCCAAAATAGAGTAAAGTCGACTATAAGAGGGTGTAACTCAAATAAAAATCTCCTATGAGGAAATAGGATAAAGATAGATAGGATTTATATCCATAGTATAAGAGTTACTTCTCTCGAATAACAAACTTCTTAAATTAATAAAATTGAAATAATAATAAAATATAAATAATATTTGAATTCTAAATAACAAAAAAAAATTCATTCTTATTTATATTTGAATTTCTTTCTATTCTACAATAATATTTATTTAGTACTTATATTGATTACATATTTTATTACATTTGTATTTTAGGTTTATTAGATAGTTTGCTATTTAATAATTTTTTTATTAAAGAATGATGGAATGGAATAAAAGTTGAAATAATAAAAGAGAGGAAAAATAAAATAAATAATGAAATAAAAATTAAGTAGAAGAACCCAAATTTTAAATGAGTAAATTCAAACTTGAAAATGATCTTTCTAATTCTTGAAGATTAAAAGGTAATGAGTTTTCTTGAAAAAAAAAAAAAAAACCACCCTCTCCATCTCCTTCTTCGAAAACATCAAGATTCATTCATAGTTTTTTTATTCACGTCAAAACTCCATGAAAATAGCGAGAGAATCAAAACTCCTTCTTTGTAGCTCTCTAGTTGACATCAAAAGTTCACGAAAGCAGACAAAGGGTCAAAATTCCTCTCATCTATAGCTCTGTGGTTCATGTTGAAGCCTCACAAAAATAACGACAATCGAAGCACTATATTTTTCAAAATTGCAAAGGTGAATGATTATGTTTTCTTTCTTTCACTATATTTGGCATTCATTGACTAATCTATCTAGCCGATATTGTTGGAGCTCATTTATATTTCTTGTCATAGTCCAATTTATGGATCTAGAATGTTGTAATGAGCTAATTTGTTGTATGAGATTTAGATCATATAATAATTATAAATTGATTGACCGATGATATCTTCATTTGTGCATTTATGGTTTCTCTAGTAGCGAACCGTGAGGAATTCTTACCATCTCCATTTGTGCATTTTCAAATTCATTTACACTAATAGGCCATTCAACCAAACAGTAGACAAGATAGAATATTAAAAGTATCCCATTTCATCATTGTGATTCACCAAACAATAAATGAGATATAGAAAAATCAATAGATTTTATATCATATCCTATCAGTCATATCTTGATTAAAAATTCTAGCACTAATCATAGTCTAAATGATTTGAGGCAATCCGCAAAATATGGAATGGGAGAGGATATTCGGCCACCAAAGTATGTAGGTAGAATTACTTAATTAGTGCGTCCCAAGCATGTAGCCATCATAAAAATACAAAAAGTGAATTAGCATTGCATCATTAAACTACTATTCTTTCAATAAATAAAAATCATGCGATCATGTTTAGTTCCTTATTTTTATAAAGACATAGCACAAAAAATAGTCTCTCACATATTTTGTATAGTAGGGTTAATCCTTGATTAATTGTATCTCATGTCATAGCATTCATGCCATATTATTATTAATATTGCATATAAATTGCATTTAATTTATAATAGCATAGCGTACATGTCATTTAGGGTTTCATGTTGGTTCGTTAATGCGTGCTAGATTAGGATGCACATAGTCATAACATTTAATTAAGTCATGTTTGTGCTAAGTTTATCTCAAACAAGAAAACCCCAAAAAGAAGTAATTGCCATTGCAATATAACTCTAAGTTATCTCACATAGCGTAAATTATACATAAATCATGTTTACAAAGACTTTAATAAACAACACAAGGTTGGGATGCATATTGCTGCATCTTAGCAGTTATTGTCCCTGCCTAATTACATTTAGAAGTCATATCTAGGACATACACATATCATATCATTATTTGCTTTTCTAGTCTAAGTTTGAAGTCCCTCCGACTGGGCGATAATGAAGCTTTGTTTTTGCTTGCTTAACACATCGAGGTTCTTTATCTTTTCAAGTAATTTACTGTTTTGATTTTTAGGTGTTACATTACTGATTGCGCACTCGCATAATCATCCCTCACATGGTAATGGTTTAAGATTAAAACCAACAAAGGTTACATGCAAAATATTTTCGAAATATAGGGAAAATGTGCCAAAAAAGCGTTGAATAAATCTAGTGTAATCAAGTTTCTGTACCATGAATCCTTGGCTTACAAAAGTAAAATGTATTCCCACATTTTACTTGGTGTCTAATTGACCCACAACTAATTAGTGGCAGCTTGAAAAGATAAGTTTATATTATAATATTGAATTGAGAACTCAAGTTGCAATTGGTATAGCTTGAGAAAGTCCGCGCGATGAAATCATCTCTTTAATGACTAAGGGCCCGTTTGTTTTTATTTCTTTTTTCTGTTTTTGCACAATTTTTCTGTTTTTTTGTTCCTGGGAACAAAAAAGGAACAGAAACGCGTTTGGGTGCGTTTTTGTTCCAAAATTGTTTTTTTGTTCCCAGAAACACATCTGGAACAGAAACAAATGTTTCTTGTTTCTGGAACAAATACCAGAAACACTTCTCTCTTTTTTCTTCTCTTTTCTTCTTCTTTTCTTCTTCTTTTTTCTTTCTTTTTTCTTTGGCCGGTCGCCGGCCTCGGCCATCGCCGGCGACCGGCCATCGAGGGTCGGCGACGCTGTCGAGGGCCGACGACCTCGCCGGTGGCTGGGCGAGCTCGGGCTCGTAGGATTTGGGCGAGGCCGCCGGCCATGGCCGAGGCCGACAACCGGGCAAAAGAAGAAAAAAAAATAAAAAATAAAGAAAATAAAAATAAAAATATTAAAAAATTAAAAGAAATAAAAAAAATACAAATTTACCAAACTTGTTTCTGTTCATTTTTTATTCCCGAAACAAGTTTACCAAACCCCTTTTTTTGTTCAAAAATTGTTTCCCGGAACAGAAACATTTTTTTCTATTTCTATTCCCTGGAACAATTTTTAAACAGAAATGTTACCAAACGCACCCTAAATGTTCGTGTCTACCTAGTAACTTATTAGATCTGGTCCAGTGGTTCACCTTTAGGAAGGTTCTGAAACCTAAGGGTTGAGACCACGGCGCTGTGGTTGCCTAAGGTCAACGCCCACCCAGCAGTGGTCAACAGCTATGCACTGCAGTACCATGGTGACACCATTGAGCGGGGGAATAGAAATGATTGTTTTTATTCTCCTTTATTTAATCTTTTAATATTTTTCATATTTAATCTGGATGGTGTAATTTAATCCAACCCCTAGGGTAAGAATATATTATCTACTTTTTTTATTCATATACATTTGAATTTATCCTGTCCAAAGTGTGTCAACAAATGTCAGATAGGATACTTCTTATGCCATATGGCTTTCTATGTGAGCCACCAAACATAAATTGGGATTTTGAATTATTATGGGGGTATTGCTTGAGGAAAGAACAAACTAGATTGACGTGGAATGCTTCATTGTATCATGATTGGCAAGCTCGAAAAGGAGCTAATTATGGAAGGTATCTTCCTAATATTGGTAGGAGGGATATTGACACAAGAGGTCCTTGATTTAATTTGTGCTATGTTGTCCCTATGCTTTATTTTATGTAATTAGATCCTTGTCAACGTCACGTCTCATGTTCAAGTTTTCTCCTATTTATAAGATTCCAAATATGAGCATTGGATGTGAATATCGTATAGTTGTGATATCTATTAGAAGGTCATGTTAGAAGGTCCTCAAAAGATCTTGGTCAAATTCCTTGAATAACACGTGCAAAAATCTTCTCTCTATTTAGATTGTCATTCTGTTAAATTTTTTTTCCCCGAACATTCTGATCTTTGAATAATAGTGAGTTTTCATCAATCTCTCGTGCTTATCTGTCCCCATTAATCTTCAAATTTCCTATTCGATTGTTACAAGTTGTGTCCTCAATTCCTTTTTATCTTTTTGTTTAGAAGGAAAATTTTCATTTCACATGAAAGAGGGATACATTGTCACGCCCCGATCCTCGAGCACGCGCCCATCCGATATCTTGGTTGATAAAAAAAAATTACGATATCCCAGGACTACGTATCGCCAACCCTTTCATTTTCGTATACACATGCGGAAGCAATTAAAAATCCCCAGACAATAAAACATTGAGATAGAACAGTAGGACTAAATTTTAAACCTTTAAAAACATTCACTCTTATATACATTGCAAACTAGTGCACATATATATACGGGGTGAACTATTAAGTCAAATTCAACTTAAGCCAGTTTAAAAATAAGGTCTACAAGTTACGGGTCCTCGTCCTCCTCTTCATCATTCTCCACACTCCAACTAGAGCCTTCAGCAGACTGCACCGGACTTTTGAGATCTTCAACATCCAAGTCTACTGCGTCTAGGGACCTAAAATGGTTATTCAATAACCAATGAGACAACATCTCAGCAAGTTCTACCCCCTAAGACCCAATTAGTAAACTAATACATTATGGGCTGCCTAAACACGTACAAGTCAGAGGACTTACCTTAGCCTCAGATTCCACCTGCAAGTCAGTGCAATTTAATATCGGCACCCATTTAAACCATACGGATCAAATTATCAATTAATCGAACTAGTCGATTACATGTCACCCAAATCATATATTCCCCACGATGTATATTAGTCACTGAGCGCACGTGCATTCTCTAAGGCACTAATTCACCAAAATGATGCATCAAATCACCGAGCCCACGTGTCTCTCCCAAGATGACTCACTTAATTCCATGGACACACATGCATTCTCTAAGGCACTAATTCACCAAAATGATGCATCAAATCACCGAGCCCACATGTCTCTCCCACGATACCTCACTTAATTCCATGGACCCACGTGCATTCTCTAAGGCACTAGTTCACCAAAGTGATGCATCAAATCACCGAGCCCACTTGCCATTTTTACGATGCATGGGGCCACGTGCATTCTCTAAGGTACTAGTTCACCAAAGTGATGCATCAATCACCGAGCCCATGTGCATTCTTTTAGGCACTCGTTCTCCAAAGTGATACATCAATTCACCGAACCCACGTGCCCTTTTAGATGCCACACTAATTCATCACTTCACCATTGATACTGACAATCGGTACCCAATCATTTCCCAATCAAATAATTAAAAACAACCATTTAGGAACATATCCTAAAATTCACAATTTAAATCAATTCCATATAAATTGAAGCTCAATTAAATAAACGGACTGCATCACGACAATCAGCACGAAATCCGGTCACCAGCCATCTTGGTTGAATTTCCAGAAAAATAATTAATTAAATAATTAATTTCGAAAATTAAATAAATAATTATTAAAAATCCAATTTAGGCCCGTATTGCCTGATTGGAACCCGAGACGGACCCGGAAAATTACCGAGACCCGTTCAATAAATAACATGGCATGTCTACTTGCTAATATCTATTTCTAACCACCTAACATGCATCATTAAGTCTATATTTTAATTTATCTAAATTAATCTAACCACCTAATTGCATTTAATTAAATCTAACCAACCCTAAGTATAATTAGCAGACTAAGAAAGCATTAGGGAGTAAAACTCACTTGGCAAAGCGAAGGTTGAAAACCGCGATGGCGGCCGAACTTGAACTCGCGACGACAACCATGGGCTTGGAACCGGGCCTTAAACCGATCCAACAAGTCTCAACAAGGCTGAGATTGATTGCTAAAATGAATTAGGCCTGCAGCGAGCTTGGGCTGCAAATTCGCAGGCTTGATGGACTGAAATTGCTGACTTCAAAAACTGACTTTCACCTGGGCTGAAAACAGGCCCATCCGATGGGCCAAAATTTCTAGATCCACGGGCTTCAGTGGAGCTGCTGAACTGATCTTCTAATGAACTGGAAATTGCAAGCTGATGGGCCAGAATTTCGCTGGGCTTCAGGCTTCAAATGGGCTAAAAAAACCGAACCATGGTGTGACACCCTGATTTTTAGGTTCTGATTTCAATCGGATAAGTCAGGCATTTCATCAACGTGACTATAGTGTTTTTCTTTGAGTTGGCCACTCAGGAGATAACTGACCTATCTGGTGAAGCCATTAAGGGATTTTAAATGTAATAGACTTGAGAATTCGACTAGGAATCCACTGCTCGATCGTGCTTGTCTGCAAGGGTCATTACGGCACAATTAAAAATCGATCAGAGACCGAAAATAGGTCGATTCGACGGAGATGATGATCAAAGTGTGGGTGATTCCACCTAATTACAAAATTTCCGCCGATCGGCACTAAACGGATTTTCTATCGTTTTGGCTACCATGTGTTCGTATTTGAAACCTTGAGATTTTCACGGCCATTGAGAGTTGCCATTGTGTCGGATGGATTCATTGTGGTTTGAAGAAAATCGACCATGGGTCAACTGCACCAAAAATTCCTAAAAGCTAACCGGTAGGCAAGGTCACACTAAAAGCGCGTTTGATTGAAAATAACTGCGAATTTGAATTCGATTTCAAAAATTAGAAGTCTTGTCGTGTCATGAGTCATTCTAGGACTATTGACTCCCCTTTCGAGAAATTTCCGGCGAGCTTGGGATTTTTACGGAAAATCGTTGCGGACGATGCGGAAATTGGACGGAAACTCGGATTGGCCGAATTAAAGAGAATTTTGACATATGATATAAGTGAACCAATGAGTAGAAGTTGTTTGGGCTTTTTCTGATTTTAAATTGGACCTCAACCGAATTAATTTGTTCAGAAAGTCGAATGCCGAGAATATTGAATCAGAACTCGGTTTTGAAAGAAATTCCTAAGATTGTGAGGCCATCTTATTTCGGCCTTTAGTTGGACTTCAAATTGGACAAGTGGGTGCAAATTTCAGCCTAGCTTGACCAATTGAAATTGTTGTGCTATTGGGTGCAAAATTTATTTGGTTTTGCTTTATTTCTTTCTTGGACTCAAGTCTCGCGCACATATCTTTCCCTCTTGCCGAAGTAGCCCCACCTCACACGCTTTCTCTCCCCACATTCTCCTTTCACCCACGTTTTCTTCATTTTTCCTTTCTCTCTAAACCGACATACTCTCTCTCTCTTCTCTACCCATTCGTGCGGCCAGCTGCTCCCCCTTATCTTCCACGTTGCTTTCATTTTCTTTTTCTTTTTTGGCCTTGTTCTTATCTCTTTATTTTCTCTGCTTGTTTCCTTTTTAGTTGTTAGTCTTTCTTTGGTCTTCCTTGGTCCACCAGCGTAGACGATGCCCTGTCCCATTCGGCTTCTGTGCTGTTGGCTGTCCCCACAAAGACCCGCAGGCGTTTCTTCTTTTCGATTGTGGATTTCGGTCCACTTCTTTGTCATCTTGCCCCACCAACGCCCCACTTGCGTTTGCTTCTCCCTCGCTTTCACTCCTTCCTCATGTGTGCCTAGCCCACCGAAGCAGTTCCTCCACGAGTTCTCTTTTGGCCCATCTCACTCGACACATGTCCAAAGTTGCGGCCCTACAGTCAACGACCTCGCGGAGCTCCTCTTTCATTGACTCCATCATTTGTTGCGCCTTCGTCTAGCAACGATCGACCGAAGCAGCTGCCTCGACCGTGTCTTCAGTTCCATCGAAGCCCAGTAGCTCTCCAGCGAAGCTGCCCCTTCCGAAGCCATCCGAAGCCAACTAGAGAAGCCCCCAAATTAAGCTCAAGAATTCAGCAGTTTGGCCCACTGGAAGTTGGGCCCAGCCCATTTCAGCTTTTTAGCCCACTTGAAGCCTTCAACAGCCCAAGCTCTCAACCAAGCTTGGCCCACCAGTTGGTTTAGTCAACCCCTAGTTTCAGCGACCCAAGCCCGTGAAGCAAGTCAGCTCAAACTCCAGCCCAACTACAGCCAAGCCCAAATCCAGAATCTTCTGTGGGCTTGTAAAATTTCTTGGCCCTGCCCGTGGGTGCATTGACGTCGCCGAAATTTTAAAATTCGGCCACCGTCGCGTCATCGTTTCGGTGTCCTGGTCCTTGCTCTTATTTAGTGAGTTTTGCTCACTAATGCTTTCTTAGTTTGCTAATTATACTTAGGGTTGGTTAGATTTAATTAAATGCAATTAGGTGGTTAGATTAATTTAGATAAATTAAATTAGAGACTTAATGATGCATATTAGGTGGTTAGAAATAGACATTAGCAAGTAGACATGCCATGTTATTTATTGAACAAGTCTCGGTAATTTTCCGGGCTCGTCTCGGCTTCCAATCAGGCATTATGGGCCTAAATTGAATTTTAATATTTATTTATTTATTTTTCGAAATTAATTATTTAATTATTTATTCTTCCGGAAATTCAACCGGGATGGCCGATGATCGAAATTTCGTGCTGATTGTCGTGGTGCAGTCCATTTATTTAATTGAGCTTCAATTTATATGAAATTGATTTAAATTGTGAATTTTAGGACATGTTCCTAATTGGTTGATTTCAATTATGTGATGGGAAATGATTGGGTACCAATTGTCAGTATTTACGGTGGAGTGGTGAATCGGTGTGGCATCTAAAAGGGCACGTGAGCTCGGTGAATTGATGCATCACTTTGGTGAACAAGTGCCTTAGAGAATGCACGTGGCCCCAGGCATCGTAAAAAGGGCACGTGGGCTCGATGAACTGATGCATCACTTTGGTGAACGAGTGCCTTAGAGAATGCAC
Organism: Eucalyptus pauciflora; assembly: GCA_007663325.1. Classification (NCBI taxonomy): domain Eukaryota; kingdom Viridiplantae; phylum Streptophyta; class Magnoliopsida; order Myrtales; family Myrtaceae; genus Eucalyptus; species Eucalyptus pauciflora. Next base: position 4,306,399 of record VMYD01000091.1, read on the forward strand.
GTGGGCCTAGGGAATTAAGTGAGGCATCTTGGAAGAAACACGTGGGCTTGGTGATTTGATGCATCACTTTGGTAAACTAGTGCCTTAGAGAATGCATGTGTGCTCTGTGACATGTAATCGACTAGTTCGATTTGTTATGAGTAGTTGGGTGCCGATATAAATTGTACTGATTTGCAAGTGGAATCTGAGGCCAAGGTAAGTCCTCTGACCTGTGCATGTTTAGGCGGCCCATAGTGTATTGGTTTACTAATCGGGTCTTAGGGGGTAGAACTTGCTGAGACATAGTCTCACTCTATTGTGGGACAACATTTTTCAGGTTCGGAGATGGCAAATCCCCCAGCCGGTATGGTCGTCCTACGAGAACGACCGATCAGGTCTATGCTTTTCCTGATCCAAGGAGCGTTTGGACATATGAGTTGGTGGTAACTTCAGTCTGGGCAGAAGAGACCCGAAATCAGGAGGTACCCGATCTTTTTAGAGCTTGGTTTCGAACCACTCCTTACAGTTTAAGGATAGGTCCCCTTATAGGCTTCGATGTCCTTGCCGAAGTGATTGTTGCGGCCAAGGATGTAGATCAGGCGGACCTACCTGATGGTGATGTGGAAGACTCGTCGTCTCGCCCGGATTAGGTGGACCTTGAGGATTCAGAAGTCAAGTATGAATAGTTGGTCCTAGGACAACAAATTTTGAGAACCAATATTTTTGTTAGGCCTTGTAAATATCGGCTAGCGATGTAAATGTATTAGCTTGATATGTATAAAGGTATGTCCTAGTTTCTTTAAGTTGCGGTCCCGCCTTTCTATCCCATTGAATTATTGTCTGGGGATTTTTTTTTATATCTGCTTCCGCATGCGCATTTAAAAATAAAAAGGGTCGACGATGTATCCTGGGACGTTGCTTTTAAATTGACCAGGTGAGGGATGGGCACGTGTTCAAGGATCAAGGCTTGACACATGGACTGCTTGACCAAAACAATTTCGCTGGGCTTCGGTTGCAAGTTGGAGAAGACCACGCATGAGGGAGCTGCGGTCTTCATTGGACGTTGAAGACGCTGATGTCGTCTTCATGCGAGAGGCCTACACGAATGGCAAAAGGGAACTGCTTTATGGGTCTTCAGTTGGTTGAAGTGTTGACCGAAGAAGCAGCTATTGGCGGACGAAGGGCAGACGGGCGTGAAGCTGACAGCGTGAATGGGGCAGAGGCGTGATCTTCGGTGTGTCAACAATCGGTGAAGACAGCTCCTTTCATTGACCGATCTAGGTGGAGGCGTGGACGTGTGGCGTTGCAAGGGGCTTCGATGGCAGCAAAAAGAGGAGCAGCTTCAATGAGTCTTCGGTGGATTTCATGCGTGGACTGGTGTGTGGGCAAGTCGGTGGAGGAGCAAACGTGATCCACCAAACCAAAGAAAGCAGAAAACAACTCGTCCAAAAAGAATAAGAGTGAAAGTAAAGCAGAAGGAGAAAAGTGAAGCAGAAGCTACAGGGGAGTGTCGATCGAGAGGTGTATAAGGAAAGCTGAAGAAGAAGGGACCAATAGTCAACAAAAGTTATCCTATACCATTAATGTTTGGTCCCCCAAAGTCCTACATGACTATCTTAATGTCCCCCATTACTTTCTTGCCTTTTATTTCCATGAATTATCCCATTTGATGCCAAAAATGCAGCTCTCTTCTATTGTTCCGAATTTAACAATTTAAACTTCAATTTATCCATAAAATCTCCAAATCGAAATCCAATTTCGATGAAGATAAATCCCGTAGAATTTTGTGACATCCTGAAATTCGAGCCTTATAAGGGATGAATGAATGTGAATTTCGTCAATGCATTGTTGGTTGATCTCACTCGGAATTGATCACTCCTGAAATACTGACCTTGAGGGGAAAGGCTAATGAGGATGGAACCCGTACGACTAAAGAACTCGACCTGGGAAAACGACTTGACCGTGAGACTTGCGTGAGGACGATCCTGTAGATAGGCAAGCCGATTCTAAGGACGATTAGAAGTCGATTCACGGACAGAACATAATGGAACGACGGGTGATTCCGTTTACTGTTATCGAATCCATGAAGGACCCTATGTCTATCCTCAGTAATCGTGTACTTTGAAATAAGAATCTATCCTCCATAATTTCATGCAGTCAAGGACATCCATGCGTCAAGATGTCTTGAACGTGGTTTGGCACGAGTCGATCACACATGAATCCTCACAGCCACCCGTCAGTCTGAGTTGTAACCGAAATAGCATTTGGCGAAATTGACATGGCAAGAGAACTTAGGATTGGATTTCAAATTATCGAGAATGTTCGGGACGGACTTTGGATGAAGCCGCTTCAACAGTCCACAGAGCCAGTGAAGCCGAGCAATTGTAAAAGGGATTTTCGAATTGAGAAAGCGAGCCCGCAAGGAAGTGGGCCGAGCTAAGCCGATGTGGGCCTTAGGCCCAAGGTGGGACAGCCACCAAGGTGGGCCTAAGGAAAGCATTTAAGCCCATTGGGCCTAAACCAACTATTCATCTTTCAAGCCCATGATCCAAACTTAAGCCCATTTGAGCCCAACCAATTCCCAAGCCCATTCCTATTCATGGCCAAGCCTAATTCTTAGGCCCATCCACCAATTTCAGCTCAAAGTTAGATTGGTAATTTGTGCAAGGTGAAAATGACCAAATTGCCCCTAAAAGCAAGTGGATAAGAGCAAAGGAAGAGAGAGAAGGTGAGGGGACTTGCATGGAGAGTTGGGCAAGCATTGATGAGGCCTTGACATCTCTCCCATCACTCTCTCTCTCCCTCATTTGGTCCCCATCTCGACGGAGCTCTCTCTCTCCTTCATTTCCTTCCTCCAGTTTCTGTTCCAGCAGACCATCCTCCAAAGATCCGAGTTAATTGTTAGCTAACCGAACGAATCAGCAAGTGAACCACCCACCGTTATCTTCAGGACATCCATACCGTCCTCCTGGACCCCGTCATTCGCCGGAAGGAGCCTCCGGCCGCCTTGTAGGGCCGTCACAAGCCACCGGTCACTGGACCGTCTGGAACAGTTTTCCTCCAGCTGACCTTTCGGTGGAAAATCGAGTCAAAAGTGGTCTTCCTGGTTGAATCAGAAAACGAACCACATATAGTTAAGAAGAGGACATCCAAACCGTTCCATCAAACCCAACCTCGCCCCGAACGAAGCTGCCGTTCGTCCGGTACGCCGTTTTGAAGTTACCGCTCGCCGGTCCGTTGGTCCGCCTGCAGCCTACACTGTTTCGCGTTTTCGGCCATTTTTCTCCCATTCCAGACCTTCCTTTGCCCATCCCAACCTCCAGCAAGACCCCCAAGACCCCCAGGAGCCTCCGGTTGTCAACCAATCCCCTCGCCGGAGCTCCGGCCAAGCCGTTCAACTCAGTTTCTCCTCCGGCAGGGCTGTTTTTCAGTGTTTTCAGAGGGAGACAGAGGCTGTGGTTGCTATGTTGAGCTTGGGATCGCCTTGGATCGTCGTTGTAGAGGTTCCGGTGTGTAGCCACCATCGTCGCCGCTGCGTCGGTGTCTCCGGCCCGCTTAACGAGTGAGTTTAGCTCCTAATCCTTCGATTAGTGCCTAAACTTGCTTAGGGTTGGTTTAGTTATTGTTAATTCTAGTTTAGGTGATTTAATTAAGTTATATTAGTCCTAAGATAGGTGGTTAGATTAATGGCTAAGATTAGTTTAGCTTAATCTTACTTTTATTTGCTTAATGTGGTTTATGTGGTTAATTAAGTATGCTTTGCTTTAATTAATGCTTTTAATACTTTCTGAGTTTAATTTATCATTTATTATATTCTGGAAATTTACTGTTCACTCGACACTATTCACGATTTACTGTTCACGAGGCACTGTTCACGAGTTACTGTTCACAAACACTATTCACCCGAGAACGAAAAGTGTCTAATTTCATGTGGGTTTAATCCTATAAAGTGATTGGATGTGTTATTGCATAAACATGAATTGAATGATGATTTGTGCAATTGTGTGGTGATTGAAAAAATTGAATTTTACTTAGAAAATCCCGGGTTTCGGGTTTGGACACCGAAAATGGATTTTAAGTATTATATCAAACAGTGGGGTTTGAAAAAAGAAAGTATCAGTTTTCTGGTTCGAATTGACATGTACCCACACACGACTACTTTCGCGGATGTTTTAATACGAAGAAAAGAGGCCGGGATTACTATTTTAATCGAGGCATTTGAGTGAAATGCAAAGTATCTTGGGCCGATAATGAATTTTCGTATGTTGGCTAATCAGGAACCGTCATGAGCTGTTGAGCTAGATGTGCACCTATATGGGATGCCCACGCAATGGATGCCGGTTGCAGTAGAGGCTGGGCCGACTAGACCGATGCTCCTTCCGGAATGCCGTCGACGTAGTGACGAAGCCATGCTCCAAGGGGGGAGACGATGCTCCTTCGGGAATGCCGTCGACGTAGTGACGAAGCCGTGCTCCACGGGGGGAGACGATGCCTGGCTAAACGCCAGTAGATAGCCAAACTGCGAGTAGGCTATGCCCATGTGTGGCAGTAATTAACAAATGGAACGCATGTTGAGTGTTATTGATGCACCGGATTATGGGACGAAATTGTGTGGCACAAAATGGGACGTGTCATAACTATTTGATCTTATAATCAGGACCCCTGTGATTGACTGAGATGAGTAAGGCGTTTCAATTGTTATATGCATTGAGTATATGCATTGTGTTTATGAACTGTGATAATGTGCAAGAATGCATGAGAATCATGGCATCTGTGATTTTAGTCATGCAGGAGTTAAGCACATTGTTTATGACATGCACGCATGAATCGATAACATGCAAGGTGTGGCAATGGCTAGGTGAGATCGCTTGTGATGCGACTCGTATGTGATTGATGAAATGTATCATCTAATGGCCATGTGCATTGCGTGTATTGTGCTGAATTATAACGTGCAGGGTATGGCATACCAGGTAAGGTTGTATGCGAATCGACCGTTGGTTGTTGCTTGTGGTGGGGTTGTTCTGGATAGATACCTTCGGTTGAGTTGGTGTACTAACCGGAGCTTAGGGGTGGAACTCGCAGAGATTTATATCTCAATGGTTATTGAATAACCATTTTCAGGTCCCTAGAGTGAAGAGCTAGGAGCTTGAAGCGGAAGGGTCAGGAGCATAGGTGGCTCAATAGTTCTTTTTTACATAGACCTTCTGTATAAGCTTGAAGTGTTTATAAAAGTGTATTTGCTTGGAAATTTTTGTCCTGTTTTTCTATCACATGTTTGTTGAGGTCAGGGGATTAGTGATTTGCTTCTGCATGTGCATTGTAAATGAATTGGTCGGCGACGAGTGCCTGGGAACGTCGCATAGCTGATCGACCACAGTGGGATGTGCGCACGCTCGGGGTTCGGGGCGTGACAAATTTTCTGTAAATACCCAACACCCAAAGACTTGGCTTGAAAGTCCAAACTCACTTAAATTCGGTCCATACGAATTTTTGTTAATTTTCCACGATGTCTGAATTGATTTTCCGTAAAAATTCCAAACTTGACGGAATTTCTCCAAAAGACAAGACAACGTCCTATAAATGAATAGTGACATACTCGAACATCCGATTCCTGAAATCAAATTCAATTTCCTGGTTAAAATCGACCAAGCGCGATTTAGTCTGATCCGACCTATTGAATAGCTTTTAGGGATTTTACTGCGGTTATATCCCTTAACGGCTTCACCCAATAGATTGGTTAACTCGTGAGTGATCAGCTCAAAGAAAAAAGATTATTGGCGCGTCGTCGAGATGCCCATTTCATATATTCGGGACGGTTCGAAAATTCGGGATGTCACAACTCTTCCCCTCTTATAAAAATTTCGTCCTCGAAATTTAAACCATTACAATTCTCCTTCAAAATGGTGGGGTGTTGTCGTCTCATCGAGTCTCACTTTCCCCGGTTGTTTCTTCAGTCTCGTGGTGTTGTCCGACCACTTTACCAAGGGGACTTTCTTGGTTCACAATATCTAATCTTTCTGATGGCTCTAAGCGGTCTATAATCTGATTCTGCTCACGATAACTGAAATCACTAACTGTTGAATTGACTTTAGGCCTGTGATATTTCTTTCTTTGATCTCATCTCAACAAACTGAAATTATGTACACTCTGCTCTGTTCTGCCTCAAAAGAACTATTTGACTGCTCTACTGAAATTAGAAATCCTTGGTTCTAAATTTGATATAGATCTACCGCTAGTACTCCACAAAGACGAACTATTTAACTCCTGTACACTTCTTTGTGTCTGATCAAATCCAGATTCCTTCATACATCAATGAAATGAGTCAGTTTCATCCATTTGCTGACCATTATCCCAAATGGAATTATTACTCTCTTAACTCTTGGGTAAATCTATCACAACGTTCCATCATGATGTACTTCTATTCTCACTCGAGACTCGAGTTATTATAAAAGTTCTCTCGGCTTGCATTACTGAATTTCCCCTATTGGCACATCTAACACTTGCAACATGTCTGGTGATATCCATCTTTATGTCGATCTACCAATCGAACTGATGTCGTCTCTGACCTACTTGTACTGTTTGGTCGAATACTGCAACTGTTATAGTGAATTCCTCATAAGGTCTCCTCCTTAAGTTCCGTACTATCTGACACCAGTCCGTACTCACAATATTTCGGTATTCCATCTTTCGAAATCTGAAAGTTAATCTCTTCTTTATTAGTATCCTCTTGCAGGATGTTCTGATCATTCCGATCTATCAACTGAAGTGCTTGATTCTTGCTTGTATATCTAGTTCAATTTTGAGGGCGGCTGTAAAAATTCAAAAGGTAGCCTACCTCAAATTTGAAAACCGAATTTCAAACATTTTCAAGTAAAGTCTATACTTTAGTCAGCCACTACACAATTGAAGACTCTCGACTCAACACATCAGTGACTTCTTTCTTTCCTCAGGGGTGATATCATATAGCACCATTCTAGTCCTGCCAAGATTCTGATTCACGACACCGTTTCATATTCAACTTGTTGGGTCTCAACTGGCGGGACGTGTATGCAACAATCTTCTCATGTTGTATCAATACGTACCCAGTCCTTTAAATAACGCATAAATATAGATCTCATATCCTCCACAACCATATGGAGAGATCAACACAAACATAATAGCTAGTTCTTGCCTCAGCTCTTGGAATTATCCTTACTCTTACCTGTCCATACGAATTTCTCTCTTTCTTCAAAAGTCGAGTCAATGCTAACACTGACGTTACGACTCTCTCCATGAACTTTCTGAAGTGACTTGTACAACCCATACGGCTTCTGATCTCTGATACTGTTGTCGGTCTTGGTCCACTGATAATTGACTCGGTCTTGATCGGGTCCATGGAAATTCTTTCACCATTCTTAGGTATCTCTCAAGCTCCTTAGCATTTTTCTATTACACAGAATATCATGGAAAGACACGATCACAATTGATCTAGATATTCTTCGAACATTCGGGTTGTCAAATCCATTACAGCAACTAGAGCGTTTACCAGACCAAACGATTTTACAATACTCACTAAGGCCATATCAAGTAAGAAACATTGTCTTCGGTATAACCTCTTTCTTGGTTCTCAGGTGATAATAATATGTCCTCAAGTTGACCTTTAAAACATTGACACTCTTTATAACTAGTCACGCCATTCATTGATCTTCAGTAATAAACACTTGTCATTGATTGTCACTTAATTGAGTTGACAATAGTTGATGCATGATTGCAATGAACCATCTTCCTTCCTCTCTCCACAAAACTGATGTTCCCAAAAGTGATGCATTGATATGCATGAATTCCTCATTCCTCAATCTTCACATCCGCATCTTCGGTTCTATTAGTTCAGACCACAACAATTGGTAAGAAGCCTTCAAGAGTGGCTCTATTCTGGTGCTAGCTCGATCGCACTTTCTATCTCTTTCTCTAACAACAGTCTGACAGTTCTTATGACAACACATCTAGAAATTCTTAGACCACTGAGATGTCTTCCACCTCCAATTCTCCCATCTGTCTGATCTATGACCATCATCAAGTAATCTTGGCAATCTCTGCCTAACAAGCGGGTTGTCTTCAACCAACAAGATCAAAAATTCATTTCGACTCCCAATAAACTCAACACTTTCATGTGCTACTGGACTAAGTTGAATTGCTCCATGACCATGATTCCTTACTACCATATGCTCCATGAGCCCACTCTACTCATGTAACGTCAAAGTTACACCTCAACAACTAGTCAAGCATGACTATTACTAGTGATTCCCCTTTCTTTCACTTATTTCAATAAACTGAAGTTCCCCAAACTTCACCAAAACTCTGATACGATACTCTGATAGAATTTTCCCAAAACATTCTTCCTCTGACTAGTGCTAGGTCGGTTCCATTCCTGTCCTTTTTGCCATCCTAGTGGCGCCCTAACTGAGGTAGCGGTGTCAGTGTTCCATTGGACTTTCACTAACAGTCCTTCACCTGATGGCCGTGCTTATCACAATCATTGCACGTTCTAGCCATACTCGGACACTAGATTCATCCATGTTTCCTTTCACAATTTCGACACCCATATGGTGAGTCTTTTATTTCTTGTCAGGTGCCAACATACACTTTTCTCGTAACAGATACCTATTCCAAAAATCCATAGTGTGTCCCATGGTGCACTTCTTATGGTCTGTCTCATCAACGGTGACCGCAGTAACCGTTATCGAGGTCCCATCTACTTATACGGAAAATCAATAAATCACTGTTCATGCTGGCGACACTTACCACAAATTCCTATCCTCAGGATACACGAGACTAATCTGTACCGTCTTCCATGGAACAACATGCTCCATTTGTCTGAACGCTGATCTGACTATACCACTCAGCCTATTGAGTGGAACAAAATACTCTTCCCTCAACATCAGTCTTTACCCTAACCGAATTCTAAGTTTGCCTGCACTAAATCTTGACTCAAATATCGAATTCCCTAATCATCCTTCCAGGTTGGACCTCAACAAAGGTAGCACAATAATAACTTGATCCTGATCTTACTGGCTTAACCAGATCCCAAGGAACACTTGCATCAAAATGATCTTACCAGACTTAGGATCACTTCAACGCTACTACACTAGTACCAACCTGAGATGGTACTCTTACGCTCAAGCTGGCCAGAGTCGACACCCTGCCGCCACCACCTCAAGTACCAACTTTTGTCGATGCTTACCCTGAGTCACAAAGGCTACTGCCCTCTTATTAGGAGTTCTCAGCTCCTGCTCGCTCATGGTTCAGTCTTTTACTGACACCTGCCTTCCGAATCCACTCTGGATTAAAAGATGAGCGATTCACACACGACAAACAATTCTACCAATCAGCTACCATAGACATGAACCAGCATGAATTTAAAGGTCATCCTACTACTATCCCAAAGATCATCGCACCTTATCACTCCAATTCCTTAACTTCGCTCTGATACCACTTAAACGGGATGTCACGCCCCGATCCTCGGGCACGCGCCCATCCGATACCTTGGTCGATAAAAAAAAAAATTGCGATATCCCAAGACTACGTATCACCGACCCTTTCATTTTCGTATGCACATGCGGAAGCAATTAAAAATCCCCAGACAATAAAACATTGGGATAGAACAGTAGGACTAAATTTTAAACCTTTAAAAACATTCACTCTTATATACATTGCAAACCAGTGCACATATATATACGAGGTGAACTATTAAGTCAAATTCAACTTAAGCCAGTTTAAAAACAAGGTCTACAAGCTATGGGTCCCCATCCTCCTCTTCATCATTCTCCACACTCCAACCGGAGCCTTCAGCAGACTGCACCGGACTTTCGAGATCTTCAACATCCAAGTCTACTGCGTCTAGGGACCTGAAATGGTTATTCAATAACCAATGAGACAGCGTCTCAGCAAGTTATACCCCTTAAGACCCGATTAGTAAACTAATACACTATGGGCTGCCTAAACACGTACAGGTCAGAGGACTTACCTTGGCCTCAGATTCCACTTGCAAGTCAGTGCAATTTAATATCGACACCCATTTAAACCATACAGATCGAATTATCGATCAATCGAACTAGTCGATTACATGTCACCCAAATATATTCCCCACGATGTATATTAGTCACCGAGCGCACGTGCATTCTCTAAGGCACTAATTCACCAAAGTGATGCATCAAATCACCGAGCCCACGTGTCTCTCCCAAGATGCCTCACTTAATTCCATGGACACACGTGCATTCTCTAAGGCACTAGTTCGCCAAAGTGATGCATCAAATCACCGAGACCACGTGCCCTTTTTACGATGCCTGGGGTCACGTGCATTCTCTAAGGTACTAGTTCACCAAAGTGATGCATCAATCACCGAGCCCACGTGCCCATTTTACGATGCCCAGGCCCACGTGCATTTTCTTAGGCACTCGTTCGCCAAAGTGTGCATCAATTCACCGAGCCCACGTGCCATTTTAGATGCCACACTAATTCACCACTTCACCGTCGATACTAACAATCGGTACCCAATCATTTCCCAATCAAATAATTAAAAACAACCATTTAGGAACATATCCTAAAATTCACAATTTAAATCAATTCCATATAAATTGAAACTCAATTAAATAAACGGACTGCACCACGACAATCAGCACGAAATTTAGATCACTAGCCATCCCGATTGAATTTCTGGATAAATAAATAATTAAATAATTAATTTCGAAAATTAAATAAATAATTATTAGGTTTCCAATTTAGGTCTGTATTGCCTGATTGGAACCTGAGACGGACCCGGAAAATTACCGAGACCCGTTCAATAAATAACACGGCATGTCTACTTGCTAATGTCTATTTCTAACCACCTAACATGCATCATTAAGTCTCTAATTTAATTTATCTAAATTAATCTAACCACCTAATTGCATTTAATTAAATCTAACCAACCCTAAGTATAATTAGCAGACTAAGAAAGCATTGGTGAGTAAAACTCACTTGGCAAAGCGAAGGTCGAAAACCGCGATGGCGGCCGAACTTGAACTCGTGACGACAACCACGGGCTTGGAACCGGGCCTTAAACCGGTCCAACAAGTCTCAACAAGGCTGAGATTGATTGCTGAAATGAGCTAGGCGTGCAGCGAGCTTGGGCTGCAAATTCGCAGGCTTGATGGACTGAAATTGCTGACTTCAAAAACTGACTTTCACCTGGGCTGAAAATAGGCCCATCCGATGGGCCAAAATTTCTAGATCCACGGGCTTCAATGGAGCTGCTGAACTGATCTTCTAATGAACTAGAAATTGCAAGCTGATGGGCCAGAATTTCGCTGGGCTTCAGGCTTCAAATGGGCTGAAGAAACCGAACCATGGACTGCTTGACCAAAACAATTTCGCCGGGCTTCAGTTGCAAGTTGGAGAAGACCACGCGTGAGGGAGCTACAGTCTTCATTGGACATTGAAGACGATGTTGTCGTCTTCGTGCGAGAGGCTTAGATGAATGGCAAAAGGGAACTGCTTTGTGGGCCTTCGATTGGTTGAAGTGTTGACCCAAGAAGTAGCTATTGGTGGATGAAGGAGCAGACAGGCATGAAGCTGACAACGTGAAAGGGGCAGAGGCGTGAGCTTCGGTGGTCAACAATCGATGAAGACAGCTCCTTTCATTGACCGACCTAGGTGGAGGCGTGGACGTGTGGAGCTGCAAGGGGCTTTAGTGGCAGCAAAAAGAGGAGCAGCTTCGATGAGTCTTCGGTGGATTTCATGCGAGGACTGGTGTGTGGGCAAGTCGGTGGAGGAGCAAGCGTGATCCACCGAACCAAAGAAAGCAGAAAACAACTCGTCCAAAAAGAATAAGAGTGAAAGTAAAGCATAAGGAGAAAAGTGAAGCAGAAGCTACAAGGGAGTGTCGATCGAGAGGTGTATAAGGAAAGCTGAAGAAGAGGGGACCGATAGTCAACAAAAGTTATCCTATACCATTAATGTTTGGTCCCCCAAAGTCCTATATGAATATCTTAATGTCCCCCATTACTTTCTTGCCTTTTATTTCCATGAATTATCCCATTTGATGCCAAAAATGCAGCTCTCTTCTATTGTTCCGATTTTAACAATTTAAACTTCAATTTATCCACAAAATCTCCAAATCGAAATCCAATTTCGATGAAGATAAATCCCGTAGAATTTTCTATAAATACCCAACACCCAAAGACTTGGCTTGAAAGTCCAAACTCACTTAAATTCGGTCCATACGAATTTCTGTTAATTTTCCACGACGTCTGAATTGATTTTCCGTAAAAATCCCAAACTTGACGGAATTTCTCCAAAAGACAAAACGACGTCCTATAAATGAACAATGACATGCTTGAACGTCCGATTCCTGAAACCGGATTCAATTTCCTGGTTAAAATCGACCAAGCGCGATTTAGTCCGATCCGACCTATTGAGTAGCTTTTAGGGATTTTACCGCGGTTATATCCCTTAACGGCTTCACCCAATAGATTGGTTAACTCGTAAGTGATCAGCTCAGAGAAATAGGATTATCGGCGCGTCATTGAGATGCCCATTTCATATATTCGGGACGGTTCGAAATTTCGGAATGTCACATACATAACTTCAAGATAAAAATGCAAATCCCACAAACCAAGTAAATTTGAAAACTAAATTAACTTGGTACAACTTGCAAAGACTCACTTATTCCACAAAGATAGATCTATCATAGCGTCAAAGCACAATCAACATCCGTTCACCAAATCTCACATCAACATCAGTTACACGCAGTGATTTCCCTCTCCATAGCTACGGCTTTTCCAAAAATCAGCATGTGCTGGGGTTCAGCTTCTCAAATACCATCCCATCAAGTTGAAGATCACAAAAAACGCATTGTAAATCTCATATCTATATCTAGATTTGGGTGCTCTTCTATCCTAATCTAGCTCTATATCAGGAGAGAAGAAATACAAAAGAAATACTAGTTGATAACAAAATCACTTTCAGGGAAGTCAACTGTTGAAGGTAGCAGCAGAGAAGTCTCGGAGACTTGTGGAGCGCTTGACTATCTAGAACAAGCACTCGGAGTCAGAGAGAGCAGATTCTTCTGAGGTGCTTGCATTTCGATCTTCAGAGCTCATAGAACAAAACTCTTCACTTTCATGGAGGATGTCGACTGCATCCGTGAAATCAAGGAAGAAGTCTTGCAGACGAAGAGAGAGAAAGATAGAGGAAAGGGAGAGGGGGAGGGAGGGAGGGAGAGAGAGAGGGACTCATGGATGTAGCTTCAGAAGAAGAGGGTTGGGACAGCTTAGAAGGGAGGAAATCCTAAGGGGGAGGGAGATGGTAGCTGTGTCTTCTATTGCAAAATTCCAACCATTGTAAAACCCCCATACTGGGAAAAGTTCAAGTTGGCACCGTCCGGTCAAATGCAGAACCTGCGCTTGGTTATACGACCTTTCGTTTGCAAATTTCCACACTTATCAGATCTCTCTCACTTGAGTGTAGAACCTGAATCTAGCTTCTACAACGCTTAGATAAACTGATCAAATACTTTGGCTTAACTTTTGTTATCAGCAAAATTACTTAAAAGATATTTTGAAACATTATGAACATTGTCTGAATACAACTAGAGGATAAAGTTCCGCCCTCCAAAATCGCATGCCTTGTGACTAGAATGTCACACCATCACAAGTTAACGATCAAACCATAATCCTGGTCAATGCTGGTTTCGAAAATAAAGAACTTCCAGTCCTTGAGTCTCTTTTATGTATACATAATAATTCATCATGTATATATAAAAAATACATTAATATACAACGTGTCCCAATGTTTTGGAATTATTTATTTTCTGAAAATATTATGTCAGTGTGCCAACTCGTCTCGTGTTGCGTGTCACATGTTGGTGTTGGTGCTACTTAGCCCCTACCTCCATATATTTTGTGCACGTGGAGGGAGAAGGGGCTAAATCCAACATTGCATTTGATTCTGCCCAATCTCATGCCCGCAAGCCCACCTCGTTTTCCTTGTTCTTACCAAGTTCATAGAGTGAACTCGTTGACACAAAGAACAAAAGATACTTTACAAGCAAAGTTAGGCAAGGGGCTGTAAAGACAACGGGTTTTCTCATATATCGAGGATTCACATCCAATACAAGTCTCTTGGCTGAATGAAATTACAATGATTTTACTTAAAAAGCACCCCTTTACCGAAGGAAAAAGAGAGAAACTACACACACACACTCACAAAGACACTACAATATGGGGCAGAGTATGATCAATCCTAGGATCTTGATTCACTCTTGGACTTTTATTTGGTCTCTTTGGTGGGGTTCGCCTTGGGAGTGTGGGAGTACTTATAAGTCTCGTGCATCAAGAACAGCCAAACATGAGTTAGAAGCTCCCCAACTCTCCGCAACAGCTTCGCGTGACGGTAAACCTAAGAACTGTACGCAGCGTAGCATAACATCTCCACCCAAATGATGCTTATGATCTGCCACATGTTCTCCTTGTCCTTCAGCATCGCTGCCAATTCTTGTGCGTCGCTCAGCACGTGCCAGTCCATGGCGATTATGGTCTTCTTCTTCTGATCCAGGTAGGGTTCGAGCACAATCTCTTCTATCGACGACAGAATCCTCTAAGGCCTCATCGCGGTCTCTGTATCTGAGAAATGGCTTCAATATGGCACAAGCGTGCTCCAATGTGATGTCGCTAGTTGTTAGGGACAACGTGTACGGTCGCAGTGCTAGAAGGTTTATCATGTAATTGGACAGCAGTTTGCTTCCTTCACAGTACTGAGAATTATCGTGCACCGAAAAGAGGCAGATATCGTTGCCATGTGCCAAATAATGATGCTTTTGTCGAATGTTATTGAGATTTACCTTTCCAACACTTGATCGTCGCCATGTTTGTGAAGTTTGAGCGTCCACTCCCCGCGTTTCATGAAGGGCTTCTGGCATCTGATCTCTTCGAGCTTTTCAATACCTTCCACCAGCAATGTCTTGAGAGAGAAGCAGATTTTCAGACGAGACTGAATCCAATACCTTCTCAAGGTTGCCTCTTTCTTACCCCAATGTTTGAGGATTCTTCCTATGGGCCGTTGCCAGTCATCATACAGGCAAGGATCCAACAAGTCGAGTTGCCCGATTGAGTTGGACCTCCTTTTCCGCTTCATGTACATTTCAACTGCAAAGTTCAACAGCCTCGTCGACAAAAGGCGATTACTTTGGTGTTGGCTCATCGCCACGATTGCCCATGCTGGAAAAAGGTTGCAGAACAATTTCGTAACCTTCTAGGGCGGTGACTCCTGTCAATAATGCGTAAGCGTAGGCGATATACATGTCAATCAAGAAGGCATTCTTGAAAATGACAGCAAATCCGCACAAGACCAACACTAGACAGAAAAAGCTAATGAAGTGGCCGATAAGACCAAGTGGTTTATAAAGAATTGGTTTCTAGGTGTAAAGTGCGTCATACATGAATCCAAATTCGAGCTCAATTGTAATGAAGGCTAAATTGCGGTCTACAATTAATTGACTTGTTATTACACAAATGAACCTCATGGAATCCCCAATCACATAGATTGGGTTCCATCACTATAGATTTTCCTCAACTGGCTTAAGTCTCATTCTATGAAGCATGGACATGTTGTTGGAGCTTCCATATCGTGTCTAACACGTGTCGACGTGTCGAACACGCTCAGACACACGGTCAACGCATGTCGGATTTTTCGACACGTGGTCAACTCTTCTCGACACGTTCCGACACGCGTGTCTAAGAGAGAGGATCGTTGAATAAGACCATAAAGGGTAGAGGAGAGGGCAAGGGAGTGGAGGCGAGGCCATGAGTAATGGCGAGGCTACGATGGCGAGGGAGTGCCACAAGAAAAGTAGAGACTGAGCCGCGACTGCAATGAAAGGTTAGCAACAAGGCTATGGCTACGAAGGAAGAAGGGCTAGAGGGCTAGAGGTGAGGCGACAAGCGATTGTAATGAGGCAACCAAGAGAGAGTAGAGATCGAGAGAAAGAGGGTCACACAAGGAGGAGGAAACTCAAAAAATTAAAAATGGGATTTGATGGGATTTTGGCGTGATGCTTTCTTTTTGGAGGGAGAGGAGGTGGGGTGGACAAGAGAGTGTTCAATTTTCAAGAAGAAGTGACAGGTTGGGGACAGGGGAAGAAGAAACAGGGAAGTGAAATAAATTTGGGGGTAGGCGTTGGGGGTGGCCCCCGAGGACTTTTTTTTTATCAGAAAAATAAAAAATGGAGGCTATAAAATCATTTTGAAAAATAAAAGTATTGAATGTTGAATAATTGTAGGTCATAGATTTATTTAAATAAGTTAATTCTAATTTCTTGTTAATCATTAGTTTCATCAATAATTTTGGTTAGAGTTAGAAACATGTCCTCAAACATG
This sequence comes from Eucalyptus pauciflora, assembly GCA_007663325.1. NCBI lineage: Eukaryota > Viridiplantae > Streptophyta > Magnoliopsida > Myrtales > Myrtaceae > Eucalyptus > Eucalyptus pauciflora. The sequence goes on from VMYD01000091.1 coordinate 4,322,769, forward strand.
GATACACGTTAACTATGAATGTCTTTCGAATTTCCTATAAATAGAATTATTAATATTATTAGTATAAATTCATTGTATGCTCTTTTTTATTATTTATTTAATTGTGAATTTGAATCAAATTAATCAAAAATAAAAATATTCATTTAATATACAACATGTCCCAACATATCGAAATTCTCTATCTTTGAGAAATAACGTGTTAGAGTGTCATGTAGTGTCATGTCGCATGTCTCTGTCATGTGTCGGTGCTACTTAGGTCTCATTTCTCTTGACATGTCATCAATTTTTTTTTTTCCTTTTAGTAAGAGAATTGGTCAATATCACTTCCAGTTTCACATAATCAATGAACATAATTACATTTACATCACATCTCAACCGGATATGTCTATTTTTACCTTTGAAAGTTTTAGTCTTTAAAATGGCTACGTTGTTTGGCTATTACAATGCATAGCAGGTAAGGTGTCAATTTTATCCCAAAAGAATATTTGCTAAGAAATTTCTTAAAAACTCAACTTTATTGTAAGTTTGAGAAAAACTTTACCTTTTCCCAAAAATCTGAGCAATTCTCAAATCATTAACATAAATTCGTTCACCTTCTCCTATGAGAGTGTAGAAAAAAAATGCATTTTTATTTGCTCATATCTGCTTGGTAGCATTTGAATCGATCACTCATTTTATTTTATTTTTTACATTGGCCACAATTTTTTCTTGGACAATGACTACAACATTAAGTCATTAGAGTAATTTTCTTCAACCAATGACTGTTGGTTTGGCAAGATTGTCATTTCCCTATAATCCTTATTTGGTTGATTTTCAAGCTAGAGCACTTTCACCAAGGGTGAACATATATCTTTTAGTGGATTTTGTCTCATTTGAATTTAAGATCCAATTAATATCATTGTATCTGATACAGCAGGAAATTCACTTATTGGATGGATACAATAGTTTATGGCTCCTCGTATACCATGAAAATCCAGTCCAAGAACCTCTTACCCACTGTATTTCTCAATCAAAATCGTGTTTATGCTGTGGATATATAAATATGCAGCAAAGAAGCAATATAAATTCCACTAGCTTCCTCCTACGTGAATATTGTTGCTCATGTTACCAAAATAATATCCAAATGAGACCAAACCCTCACTATTCGAACAAAGATGAATACGGACAACAAGCACAAATACCTATCAAACAAATTCAAACCTTGGACAACTTATATAATCATGAATCCAACCAATTCATGGCATGAACAACAATTGTGATAGGAATTCAACAAATTCTAAGCATAGACAAGATTTATAGCCATGACTCCAATATATTCTGAACATGTGCAACAACAATAGGTTGATATCTAGTTTATTCATATTGTACAACAACAATAGGCAATGCAAGGAGAGAACCGAGCATGTACATCACTATTTAATCAAAATGAGACTAGGCTGAAGAAGCTTCGAGGATCAATTATATGCAATCCATATCTACGATTTTCATTGTCAATCATGAAAACGAACTCGAACAAAATCCAAGTATCTTATCAATGTAAGTTACGTTTCTAGCTTAGGTATTCAATAAAAATAACACGAACACCTGGTATGCTAGTTAAATAGAGCAGCAACTCAATATGGAACATAAACGGCGAACAGAGAGTGAGAAATGCAAAACAAAGTCACGATCCAAGCTGAGATGACTCAATGCCAAAATTACAAACACCCGCATTCGCATTGTATCCTGGATTTGACACATAAGGGAGCGTTTGGTAACGCTTCTGTTCCCTGAAACAATTTCTGATAAAAAATTATTCTTTTTTATTTTGTTAAAGAGAACAATTTCTAAGCAAAATAAAGCATTTGGTAACTGCACAAAATTTCTAATTCGGGAATAGAATTGCGTTTGGTACCATACTCAAAATTTATACTCCAAATTATTTTCTTTTAATTTTTAAATAATTTTATTACTTTTATATTTTTATTTTTTATCTTTTTTCTTATTTTCTTATTTTCCTTTCTTTCCCTTCTTCTTCTTCTTTTGTTTTTTTTTTCCTTTTCTTTTTTCTTTTTTCTTCTTTTCTCTTTTTCCTTTTTTATTTCGCCGGTAGCTAAGCGAGACTCGGCCAAGCCATGGCTGGGTGAGCTTAGTCGAGCCTCGGCGGGGCTGGTTGAGCCTGACCGATGAACGAGGGAGGCCTGGGTGAGGCTCGCCAAACCTCGCCCTAGCTTGGCTAGCTTGCCGAACCGGTTGCCGGCGACCGGCAGTGGACGGCGAACGGCGGCGAACGGCAACGGCGGCGGTGGCAGCAAATGAAGAAGAAGAAGAGGTAAGAAGAACAAGAAAAATGAAAAGAAAAAGAGAAAATAGGTACTTGATTCTAGAATTATTCCTAGGAACAAGAATCGATTTTTTTTTTTTTATTCTCGATTCTACTCCAAATCTATTTCCGAAAACAAAAATTTTACCAAAAGCATTTCTGTTCCAAATTTATTTCAGGGAACAAAAGAACATAAACAAGCACTACCAAAGAGGCCCTAAAATGACAACATTTTCCTTTTTCTTTTTGTCCCACGTGAAATGTAAAGATAATATATATTTAATCGAATGCCTTATAATTTGAAATCCTGATTCAACTAGACATGTGGTCGCCTTAAATTTTCATTCCGCCAAAAAAAAAGGTTAGCCCGATTTCTTTCCGTTTCTTTTCCAGTTTTCATTTTTATTTCTCTTTCTAAGCAGCCACACAAAATCACAATGCCTGATTAAAGATTTCTCTAAATAGGTAACTGAAAAATTTGTAAGTATTCTCCATAAAGAGTATGGAACCACAAATTCCTAATATATACTTGATTTGATCAGACAAATTCGAAAATAACACGGGACAAGAATTCACCAAAAACTCACTTACAAGAGGTCAAATTTCAAAAATTGGAACGAAAGGATCACAAGGTACGTGTGTGTTGACGGTCTTGAGGTGCCATAACAATGTATAGAAATAGCTTGGCCTCAATTATTAATGGCGGACTTTAACATTTATCACCAATGGAGGGAGAGAATTCACTTACCTCGATCAGTAAAGTCACTTCCAATTGTCACCATCAAATGGAGAGAATTTTTTTATATGAATCAGTAAAATCACTATTTGACGAATCATCCTACTCCTCCCAATCAATGACCTCGCTGTTGATGTTTCCGATTTCCCCCAAGGGGCTTTGGGTGCTCAAGGGGCTTTGGGAATGCCCAACCAAACACCCCCATAATTGCTCTCCATCCTTCCTCGTTTGGGTTTTAGCATGAACGACAATCAAAGGGCACCCGTGGTTTTGCTTGAGAAGGCACCCAAAAGCAAAATATAAAAATAAGGCAGCGAAGAAAATTTGAACATATGACTGATTCTAAAATTCAATTAGAATAGAAGAGACCAGATTTTGGGAATCTGAATTATCCTTAATATTAGTATAAAATCTCCTCGAAAATGAAAAATAAGATCAACTGTCTTAAATGTGCAAGCACCGTATTAAGGATAATTCCGTTATTTAGAGTACGAAATTTGGTGAGATGGCTATAGTGGTTACCTCTCCGTGATATAACAAACCTTCTTTTTTACTCCGCATAAAATAACAAAAGTAACAAGAACAACTAAATTGTATGCGTGCCCCAACAAAGAAAGAAATGGAAGGAGAGGGACAATTTTGGTTTTATTTCGGTACTAAAGGATTGTGATTCGGAGTTTCATTTTATAGGCAAATGAAATAAAGAGCCGTTACGAAATCATCCCAAATCAAATGATAATCATCAAATTGACGATCGTTATAAAATAGTGATTTTCAAAACCATTACACAATCGGCGGTGTCATAATTTACAAAAACAATGACTGTCAAATTTTCAGCACCATTGAAAAATCCACCATTGCAACTTTACTATTTGCAAGTCTAGGCTTGAGCTCAACTGCAACGTCGAGCTCAATCCACATTTAAGATCAACCTCCTTCATGGCATCGAACTCAAAGTGTGCAGAGAAATACGACATCAAGCTCTGCCCTATTAGATGGCGATTGAGTTCCGTCATGACATCGACCTTTACCGGACCCTGATGAGGGTCGACGGCACTCGCCATAGATGTCGAAAGGATGATGCCCCCAAAAAAAAAAAAACCATCGGCAATCTCTCTCTCCTCTTGGTTTGATTTTTCTTTTTCTTTTTGGCTTTCTAAGGTTTCCTTCATTCTTTTTAATTTTTATCCAGATTTTATCTCGAACAAAAATGCCCTGTTCCGACCGCCGGAAAAATCAAGTGCTCGCTAGCCGGCGAACATTTGGCCAAACCGTCGGGCTCAGGCTAAGATGTACACCTCACTACTTCGGACATTTATATAAGATGAGGTCCACTTTGCACTTAAAAGACCTTATTCGCCCGTGTCCAAAAAACAAAGACTCGCTCGTTCGCTCGCATCCTTCCCTCGCCACCGTCGCCGAACTGACAAACAGCGGAGACGCCGCACCGGCGCAACCCTCCGCCGCCGCCGCCCGCCGCCGTCGCCGCCGTCAGTCCTGAGGTATCAATCCGGCGGTCTCTCCCTCTCTTTCTCGTGCCCTAACCGGCCAATTCTCTGTTCATATCTAGCGCGCGCGCGGGGGCGTTGGAACGTGGGGGACCTCTGGATTTGAGGCAAAGTTCGAAGCTTGGCATGGTGGGTGTGTGTGGTTTGTCTCTCTGAATTTCTCGAGAGATCGTGAACGTTAAAGGGGGGAAAAAGGGTATCGATGAAGCGAAGGAGCTTCCATGGATGCCGGCTCGAGCCGGAGCCGAGCTTGACGGTGATCCTGTTTTCTGGTTGTCGAATCGAATTCCATCTGATTGGAACGAATATGGGCAGTGGCAGCTATTGCTGAAAGGCCTATATAAACCCATTTTCTGATCTCTGTCTTCTCTCTCGTTGCACCGTTGGGCGTTTTCGTTTCATGGCCGACCGCTTCTTGCTGCACTCTGTTTCCGTCTAAAGTAAAGTTTTTTTTTTTTTTTTTTGAAGTGTCGGCGCAATTCCGTTGAATCGCAATGTTTGGAGCTCCTTTTAATGCCCTTGAATCAAGAGTAGACGGAGCTGGGTGCTGCTGTTGCTGGTGATCAATGATCGTGCAAGAAATGGAGTTTCGCCGATTCTATTGAGAAGCCCAAGGTCAGGTTTTGCTGGGTTTCTTCCTCAGGCGATCCAATAGCTTGTTCGCAGGAACATCTCTGAGGCACACACCGTCGTCACATTGATTGGTGGCAATAGCTTTTTGGTTTGTTCTCTCTGCTGAATTTGAGGTCATAACGAGGGGAGATGCTTTCAACTGCCTAGTACTCAACCTCAAACTGAGCATAAAACGTTGAGGTAAAGACAAATCCGATCTCTTGTACAGGATTAGGGCTGATCATTTGCTGAATTAGTAATCAAATGTTATGGCCATATGTGATCAACTACTCGTTCGATTGAGTAGTTTTTGTCTCTGCGATAAATAGGTGATTTGGTTCAACGGTCATTGATTTTGGGTGAACGATTGAACCGAGGGACTGCTGGACGCTATGGATCTTTCCATAATGAAGCTTCTGGAAGAAGATGAGGTTTCTGTTCTCTTACTCTTTCTTTTCCCATTCATTTGGAAAATTTTGCTCTCTCCTTGGATTTGAGGTTTGGTCAGGGGAGAGGGGTTTTTTTTTTTTCTTATTAGGTTAATTGTGTGCCTGCAGGACGAAAGCATGCACTCAGGGGCTGACGTGGAGGCTTTCCAGGCTGCCCTTAATCGTGATATTGGAGGTGATACATCAACTTCTCAACCATCATCATCTGATAAAGGTGTTGTTGGCTTTAAGTTTTTGCTGTCTGGGGATTAGGAATCTCTTTTTGGGTAGTGTTTGATGCGAACTCTTAGGATATCAGGATGTTGTTGCATATCGGGTCTATGTGATAATAAAACGTAGTTAGTTCAGGGAGGACATATAATGTTTTTGTCTCCATCACACCACATTGAAAGTTTTTAACGTTTAACAAGTCAAGTTTTTGTTGGCTTGGAATACCATGAAGATTTTGCCATGCCATTCAAGGAAATTGCTTGCAAATTTTAGTAATCGATCTTATTACTGCTAAATGTTTGGACCTTTTATGCCTGGTTTGATGTAGATGGGGCTTTAGATTAAATTTGAAACTTAAGTCTACCGACATCTGGATCCTAGTCTCTTTGTTGATCCTTAGAAATAGTGTTGACCTTTCGTTCAAGTAATCAGGTCCTTGGTCATGACTACTGAGTTTACGTGGAACCAGAGTTAGGCTTCTTCAGATGCTGTTTGTGAGGATAAGACAGGAGCAAATGATATTCAGTCTAACGAGCCATTTCCGATGGATTTCATTTATGTTATGGAATCTTGGTACATCATAATCTTGCATGACTCTAGAGAAGTTAGATTATGGCCTATTGAATGGGCTGTGAGATTGAAGGGCAATTAGGCTGTTGAAGATTTTGATGAACCCAACTATGTTTGGCCTATATCAATCCTTAGTTTCAATTTGTCGGGAATGCATTAGTTCAATTATGTCTGAATGTAAATTAGAGCCAATCGAGAAATTATCATATAATAGCACATGAGGATGATCATGATGATATGATTCTTTGGTTTTTTATCCTATTCTTGATTTTGGATTTTCTTGCTGAAGCCATAAACATGCAAAGCCTCTAATACAACAGGGAGCATTTCTCCTCTCTTTTTTTGAGGGGTGAGTAATCTTCTGTGATGAGGAGGATAAGTAGGTTGATATTCATTACCATAACTAAGAGATTGTCCAGGGGACTCTTACCTCTCTGCATTTTGTCCAACTTGCTGCTTGGCATCAAAAGCCCATCAAAAGCCAGCTTATTAGAGTCAAAAGTGATGCTGCAAGAAAAAATTGTCCTCTCCAATCCCTAGCCTTTGTCCAATGCCTTTTCTATTTGCATATAGATGAATGTAAGTGTGAAATGTAGGAGTATTATGTATTTTAGTAGAGCAACAAAATTCTCATTTGAAAGCGTAGACTGCTTTTCGACCGTGAGCATTACTGTTCCATGTCTATGCCTTCCAAAGAAGACAAACACTATGTGAAGAGTTTTTAAGCTTTAATTATGCCGTTGTCATTGAGATGATGTATTGGCATCATTTATTGTCTTCTTTGGTTGTTACAAGGTACTTCTTTAATGGATTTTAATGCACCCTTTGGGTGTATATAACAAAGTTTGCTTATGAGGCTTGTGTATGAAAGGATAATTAGACCATTTACGAAGGGCAATTGGTTCTTGGACATTATGGTTGGATCACCAAAGAAATATGTAGATGTGATGAGGTTTCTTTAAGTGGAGCTCAGTTGTGAAATCTTCTTTAGCATTTAATCTTAATGTCTGAAAGTGATGAGAAGCCATTTTGTTACAATGAAAAATAAGGTTAGAAAAGAAGACAATTATTCGTAGTTTCAAAGCTTGTGGTGTGCTGTGGTTTTTTGTCATACTTTTAGCCAGCATTATGTGGATGCAGTGTTTGGCAGTGTCAGCTGTAAGAAGTTTACTATACTTCGTTTGCTACATGAAATATGTGTCCAATGAATGGACATATTGGCTTGGTATGCTTATTGCTTATTGCTTTGGTGTAATATCGGACAAATGCAAACAAAAGTAGAATCTTGGTCAGTATGTATACTGGAGAGCAGCTATCTATCTAAGTCACGTTGATCACTCCCTCCCTTCTCTGTTTTTTGGCTGCCAATCTTATATCTTTTGCCTAAAAGGGTCTTACTCTTAATCAAATTTCAGGTGTCTCTCAAGGAGACAACCATATGCCCAGCCAATCATATCCTGGATGGCAACCTACTAGCCAGGCTGAAAATGCAAATTCTCAAATTCAACAAGAACAAAAAAATGCAGAACATCAGGAACAGATGTTGGCACAGATGCAACGGCAACAAGGTGACTCTCTTGCTGATCCCCAACAAAATAACACTTTGGAGGAAGTCAATCACCAGCATTTGAAGCAGAAACAAGTGCAAGATGGTCATCAACTAGGGCAGGGAGAACAAAATTCTCTTCAGATTAAACAATCTCCTGGCATGCCAGTGTCAGAAAACAATTCCCTTCCCGTAAGTGAGCCAGGTAGAGTGCAGACACTAGACAGTGAATCTCAGTACTTGAAGTTACAGCAAATGAGCAATCAACAGGCAACGGTCCCTGGGCAAGCACCAAATAAAGCAAATCGCGTTAAACAAGTTCCATTTGCATTATTGCTCCCTGTGATTCTTCCCCAGCTTGATAAAGATAGAGCCATGCAACTGCAAACTCTTTATGCCAAACTGAAGGTAAAATTTTGGTACAGCTCTTTTGAATTCTTCACTTGTCAAGGAAATTTCAATGAGGTTGTTAGTCATTCTGTTGTTTGGTCTCACTATTGTAGAAAAATGAAATTCCCAAGGATGGATTTGTGAGAATCATGCGAGGAATTGTTGGAGATCAGATGCTGAAGCTGGCGGTTATGAAAATGCAAACGCAGGTATGATTGGCATGATTGATCTCGTACACAGAATTGTAAATGTTGTCAAAATATGAATAGTTTGAGCTCGTAAGCAAAAGTCTAAATTCATATGGGAGATTTCCTATCTGATATGTCCAGCCTTTATCCAATGGACATCTTAATTTTGGAAATAGAAAACTCATAAAGAAAGTCCTTAATTTGGAAGTTCCATATTTGTAATTTTGTTGCCGATTTGGGTAAGTCCAAAAGTTGCCTGCGAAACCCGGAAATTAGTTTTGGTGTTCAAGTCGGCAAGCCCAAGGGCTCCACTTTTAATATATAAAGATGAAGGATTCTCTTTCCATAGTTAGGCTTTTGTGCCATGTGAGTGCTTTTAAGGTGCTGTAAGTGCACCCATGGGTGTGCTGTGCTTGGCGTGAATCAAAGGTGGGCTTTATCGTGTTTACATCCAGGCACAATTCGAAGAGTGTTTTGAGGCCAACAAATCTCATGGTAAGATTTGTGAATTTTTCTATGAGATTGAGTGATTATTTCATGAGGAATTGTGTGAGGCTAAACACCAAGTGAGTTATTGGTGTAAATGGGAGTTTTAAAATGCTGAGAGTATTTGAGTGACTCGAGTGTGATTGAAATCTCCATTGAATTGCTTGATCTATAGAGGAATCATTACTGCTGTACATGGAGACTAGGTCACAACGACCAAGTCACGTAAATCTAGTGTTCGATTTATTTCCTTGTTAATTTATTTTATTGTTTGCGCTTGCTTTTGCAATAAAATGCCAATATTTAACTAAGATTTCTCTCTCTTGCAGCCTCCTCCACAGTTGCATATCCAAGGTCAAACTTCAGCTCTACCGCAACACCCTAGAATGCAGCCTGCTAGTGCTGCAAAATTCAACGATTCATCTTCATCAGGCCAAGTCCATTCCACAATGGATAGAAATGGTCCAAAGGCTGGAGAGGTGGAAAGGATACCAGATTCTCAATTCATGCAACAGCAGCATTTTCAGAACATGCAGACATTCCCCAAGTATGGAAGTCCTGGTGGTTACCATCCATTCAGTGGAACAAATATGACTAGTTCCACGTCATCTGTCAAAACACAACCTAATGATACACAAATGAAGCAGATCCCAATTCATCAAAACATGGGTTCAAGTCATCCAGGAGGATCAACTCAGGCAATGAGCTTGGCGACTGCACCAAAATTTGATCGGCAGCATCCTAACAATGATAACAAGAGAGCGCAATCTGGTTCTCTCCCTCCATTTGCAAGCAATATATCACTCCAACAAAATTCAGTTCCTTGGAAGCCCTCTACTTCTAAAGACCAAAGTTCTGGTGCTTTCTCATCATCGGTGTATGTGAAACATGAACCTGTTGATCAGCCCAGCGATCAACAAAAACAACAGTTATCTTCCCTTCCAGGACTGTCTTCTGTTTCAGCTGGGCATCTTGAGCAAAGAATGCCCATATCAGGAAGCTCTAGGGACAATTCTTTTGACCAGCAGTCTCCAGGAGTGAGTTTCTTGACTCCTACAGGTACTGGGACTTCACGTCAGGATTCTCTATCTGCAACACCAGCTCAGGATACTAATGTCCAGGTGATCTTTTAACATTCATCCATGTTTCTATCTTGCAATTTAATTCAGCTAATTATTTGAATGCACTGATTTCTGTCAGTTTGTGGACGGTGTAGACATAATTTATTAGATTGAACAATTGATTGCATAGGCAAAGATGTTTTGTCCTGATGGTCTGCTTTTCGGGAGGTTTATCTCGTGTTTCTTAAATGTGAGGGCTAGAAGATGTTTGCTTATGGGAGTGAATAAGAAGACTCTGGATGCTTTGGGCGTTAGAACTACTTGAACCCTTCCTCTTCATTTGCAACTAAAAGACCTACCAGGCGGTGCTTGTATCATAAAGCATTAACAAATGAAATAAAATCTTCATGAGGATGATACAGTACAAGAGCATATTTACTAATTAAATATGCTCCTTCCACTTAGGAAAGGAATTCTCTAGTGCCATTGTCACTAGGAGTGGTTGCTATGACATTATGCGTTGGACATATCTTGCATCTACAGCTGCAAAACAGAGGGATGCTTAGTGCACAACTTATTCTCTCATTCCCCATGTGCAATTTTTAGACTTATTGGGCTATGTTGCATTATTCCTCTTGTAGGGTAGTGATTTTGAAAGTTCACTTTTGAAGCATTGTACGGATGTATGTGCATGCAATTTCTTTGTGGCCCTCTTCATTCACTTTGCTCTGTGCTTTGCTACAAGAACTGGTGGTTCTTCTGAGAATAATCATCAGTACAAGTATTCATTCTGTGATGATATCAGAAGAAGATTTGACAGCATGTATGCCCTTTTAAAAAGATTTTATTTGCCTTTATTATATCAGCTAGGCTCCCGTACATCATCCACACCAGCGGGGAATAATGCAAGGACGCCTTCTAAAAAACCTTCTGTTGGCCAGAAGAAACCACTTGAGGCACTTGGTTCCTCGCCACCTCCTTCAGGGTGATGTGGCTTTTACCGAACATTCTATTTTGATCAGTTTGAGTATGAACTTTTTACCTTGGATATTAACATTTGTCAATGTAATTTTGTGTATCAAATCTCTGCAGTAAGAAGCAAAAGGTATCTGGGTCCTTCGCAGATCAGAGCATCGAACAACTCATTGATGTCACTGCTGTTAGTGGGGTCAATCTCAGGGTATGAATTGACATCTGAATTTTGAATCTTTTTTCCTACTAACTAATTATTCAATTTCTAAGATTTGGACTTTTCAATCTGTGAAACTTGGTATTGGAACTAGGAAGAAGAAGAACAGCTGTTTTCTGGGCCGAAGGAAGACAGTCGAGTCTCGGAAGCATCCCGAAGAGTTGTCCAAGAGGAAGAAGAAACTCTGATATTGCAGCGAGCTCCCCTGCAGAAAAAGTTGGCCGAGATCAGTTAACTCCCTTCTTCAATCTTCACCTTTGAAATTTTATGTTTCTCTTCTGTTATACCCTGGTACATTCTAGAGATCTGACTTAATGCTTCTGCCAGTGGCACGATGTGGTGTGAAGACAATAAGCAACGATGTGGAGCGGTGTCTGTCTTTGGTGAGATGCTTGCTTCTCTGCTCTTTAATCTTTCCTGTTTATTCTCTTAACCAACTCTTTTTTCTCAGAGTGTGGAGGAAAGGCTGCGTGGACTGCTGTGCAATTTAATTAGAGTCTCAAAGCAGGTCAGTTTTTTTCTACCCTCCTGCTAACTTGATTCAAATATATTAGACTTTCCTTATTAACCTATTTTTGATAGAGGGTTGATGTCGAGAGGCCCAGACACCGGACCATTGTCACTTCCGATGTCCGCCAGCACCTTATGACTTTGAACCGCAAGGCTAGGGAAGAATGGGAGAAGAAACAGGCTGAAGCAGAAAAGCTAAGGAAGCAAAGTGAGGCAAGTCTATCCCCTTTTTTTCTGTTCGCCTTTACAACTATGAAACCTGTGCTGAAGTATGAACACGTTTGCAGATCTAACAAATATGTCTATACATATAAAATATGTTTTCCGTAGTTGATTCTCTTTCCTCCTCATTTTCACCTCCCTTTCTGCTTCTTTGTTTGACACCTGCTAGTATACATCATTGCAGCCTGATAGCAATCAGGGAGTTGATGGTGATAAAGAAAAGGATGAAAACCGTGGGAAATCTGTGAAGGTAATATTAAATGTCTTTTTGGGTGAAATGGCTTGGTTTGACAGAAGCTATCCCCCCTTCCCTTGAATCCCTCACCTACTTGTTTAAAGGAGGATCAAGTTCTGAGTCATTGGTTTATCCACCTAGTTACTTTATTTGCTAAGCTTGCTTGCCTCGCAGCTTCTCATGGTTCTTGCCTGATGTTATTACTAGGCAACTGAGAGCATACGTGCATCCTCTTTTTTCTCTATTTAGGTAAACAAAGAGGAAGACGACAAAATGAGAGCAACTGCTGCAAATGTTGCTGCCCGAGCTGCTGTGGGAGGAGATGACATGTTGTCCAAGTGGCAGCTTATGGCTGAAAAAGCCCGTCAAAAACGTGAGGGAGGATCGGAAGTGGCATCTCAGGTCGGTAAAGATGGTCAGAAATCTTCAATCTCTGGAAGAAGCAATAAGGACAATCAAGAAGCAGGAAAAAAGGGGCAAGCTGCATCTGGTATGTCATAGACTGGTAGCTATCTTAATGTGTTGACTTCTGGTTTTGAAAGTATAAACAGTGGCTGAAAATGATTCTTCATCGTGAAAAACTAATGCTGGACAGGGTACCACTTTCATCAGACAAACCATGCATAATACTATAGTGTTCAGAATGTAATCTCCAACTCTCTCATGCGTGATGCCTCGTCACAATCAGGCCTTTAACCCACTTTTTTGTGCTTTACAGGGGCCAATAGAAAATTAGGGAGGAACCAAGCTTTTGCATCACAACCGAAGGTAGCTCGTACAATTTCTGTGAAGGACGTCATTGCTGTTCTGGAAAGGGAACCTCAAATGTCAAAGTCTAGTCTCATATATCGCCTCTATGATAAAGTTGGTTCCGAGAAAAGTGGTGAATAATTGAAGTGGCAATATTGGTCTCAGCTTTTTAATTCCTTATCCAGTCACTCTTTCAATTCATTCAATGAAGTGCAAAAGATTGCTGCTCCAGATCAAGTCCCACCAGTGCATTCATTCTTTGATCGGAAAACAACCATCTATTTCTGTCTTAGCTCAGCCTCTCTTTAGTTAAAGATCCTTCTTACTCTTTCCTGATAAATTATCTGTATCATGACTTCTTTTGATTTGTATGTACTTTTTGCAGTAATCACTCTGCCACAATTTTCCTGGCAGTAGTTGTATTCTGTGGATACATATTTAGTATACCTTCTTAGTGTGGTAACTTATATGGAATTTGTCGTTGACTCATGCAGTAATCTTTCATGTGATTGAACTGTTGGTAATTAGGACATATGAGAGTTTTCTATACTCATATATGGGGAGGCTACGTCCATGGAAAGTGGTCCCCTGTAACCTTAATTCCAAGCATTGCCTGCTCTTCATCAAGATTCGGTCACTTGAAGTGCATTTCGGGGAATGTTTTGTGTGCACTACATCAGATTTGTCAGGTTTCTTGTAGGGAATGTGGAATCACTTTCTATATTTTTTCAGCATCGCGCAAAATACAGCTACTTCCCAAGTGAAAGCATAATACACTGGACCATTTATGCATATTTTTTTTCCTGTACAAGTTGTCACGTGTGGACTCTATGACATAACTGTGCTATGGCTTGAACTGTCGAGTGTTAAGTTGATCATCATAACAAGTCTATTAGAGTTCGACGTGTGGATTGTCGATGAATGTTCTATTTCGAATACGGCTATGTTTTTCTCCCACTAGTCTTTTGATTGGTAGTTACAATTTATAGACATATAAATTATGCCACTTCCAATTAGGAATGGAGGAAAATAATCCTTCTTCAAATATTTTATAGATTGAGATTCTAAGAACTTGTGATAATATAAAAATTTCATGGATGACAACAGAAAGTGCTGCAATATATTTACGCTTCAAGTGACTATGTTCTATAACCTTAGTCATTCTACGTGAAATTGAATGGTGGTTTGAACGATATTTTCCCAAGAAAAAGTAGCATTGTGTTGCTAGACTCAATTAACATCCATGAGTGAGATAAAATATGATCAAGATAGTAATTTTCCCGTGGCATTGGAAATACTTTGGTTCGTTTTCAATAACCGTATGTGTTAATTCTGGTCGGTCACTAGAAATCATAGCCATAAAAATCTGTCTCAGCAGCTTCATAGTAGCCTGACGAGATGTACGTGGTGCCTCCTAGTGATGGTTGAATCCAAACCGTCGTCCTCGATATCCGTTCCCATTAAGGTTTCGTTTATTTAGCAAAAAATAAATAATTTAAAAAATATTTTTCAATAAAAGACCACTTATATTGCTTGTAAAAACAAATGAATGAAAAAGTATTTTGATCGTTCACGAAAATGTTTAGATATAAATTATTGTTGATAATGAAAATATTTTTCATAGATTAATTATTTCAAACAATCATTTTTTAGAAAATATTTTCCAAACCATTCATTTTTCAAGACAAACATACTTGAGTTTGTTTATTTCACAACAAATGGATGATTTAGAAAATACTTCCTAAAAATGATCCATCGCATTGCTTACAAAATTAAATAGACAAAAACAATTTTATCGTTCACAAAAATATTTAAGCATGAATTGTTGTTAAAAAAAGAAAATATCTCTTATTGACTTATTATTTCAAGCGACACAACTCATCATTTTTAAGACAATGTTTTTTAAATTATTCATTTTTTGTATGAAAAAAACACATCATTAGATTCAGAAAAGCGGTCAGATTTAGCTTGATATGTGTCTTGGGTCATTTCTGTTAGGACTAGAATTAGCACCTAGAGGGGGGTGAATAGGTGATTAAAGCAATTTCAATAATTTAATCCGAATGAGATATTAATGATTTAAAAACAACAATCGCAACAAATGAAAGTAATAAAAGATAAAAGGATTCGGGATAGAGAATCAAGACTCCAGATTTCTAGTGGTTCGGCTTAGATCAAGCTTACGTCCACTCTCCCGCACGGACAGCCCTTCTGGCTGGATTTCACTAAGAATCAAAAAGAGGGATTACAGTCTCACGCTCTTGAGTCCACAGTGTAGAAAACTCTACTACACTTCCTCAAGGTCTCACTACAATATGATCTCTCTTTTGATTACATATAACGCTCGAAGAATGATATCGCAAAATAGAAAAGGAGATTCAGACTTTGGAATTCTTCTATCTGGCACCCTTCAACAACTAGAGCATCTCTCTTATATACTTTTTCATGCCTTCAATACCGTTGGCACCTTCCAAAGAAGTTCTTCCAATCAACCCGTTGGACAGAATCAATTAGAGATATCTCGAGCTCTTTAAGGTAAATGTTGATAGTCCATCAATCCTGCTCGCCCATACAATCAGGATCTTGGTTTCCATAAGTAGATCCTTCCAAATATAAGTTGCGAAATCTTTAGAGAATCTATACATATTCGAATACGAATGTAAGATCTTCTAATGCTGAATCCAGTAGAAAGATATTCCCTAGCCGTTAGAATAAAGATCATATAAGATCAGAATAAACGTCGGTCAACTGTCCATGAGAGTAGACTTTGAAACATGAGTCTTGCTAGCTTCAGACTTTGATCTTCAGACTTTGTCAATAGAGTCTGTAAGTCTTCAGACTAGACTGATGAAAATGTTTTGTCAACTTCAAAATACTTTAAGAGAATTTATCCAACAATCTCCCCATTTTTTATGGTGACAACTTTCCTGCAAATTTGAATATTATTGCCCTGCAATACAACTTTTAAGCAAGCATTGATATCTCATAAAAGATTGGAATAAAAATAGTATAAGTTATCATGTACACAGATATCCTGTACACAGACTTACCATGTACATAGATCTGCATTCACAGAAACCTCATTAGTCATAAACAGACAGTACTATCTTTATCTAATTTAAAAGCTTAAAGTAATGCAATAATGAGCACACATTCAAAAACTGCACATGATTAAAAAACTCAATGTAAAGTCAAAATAACAACTCAAAAAATGTTTAAAAAATTGAAGATAAGATTTGGTTTGGTTTGAGGATAGAGTCTGAAGTCTGAAGTTGAAATGCTTGAAAATCTGCAAAAGTCTTCTCCCCCTTTTTGTCAGCATAAAAAAAATCAAGGAGCACGAGGAATGCGAACAAGTTGAAAGTCCTCCATAGACCTGACAATTCCTTCTAGCTTCCTCAAATCTTCTTGTACTTGGGTAAGAGTAGTGCTTTTTGCAGTAACCTGAATCTGACGCTGAACCTCTTTAAGCTGATCATGCAGAGTGATGAACATTGCATGATTTTCATTCTGCAAAGTCTGAAATTCATACCCCATGGCATAGATTTGACCTTTGAGTTCCAAGATAATTTCAAGCAGCCTTCCAAAATCTCCGGAATTGTCAGTCTGTGTGCTTGTTTCAGCTCGGTCTGATGGTGGAGTCAAGCCAGTATGAATGTCAGCAGGAAGTTAAGTATGTGGAGATGATGCCTCTCCTTCAGGAAACTGAGCAGCATAAACATCTTCAACATTTGGAGGTGATCGACTAACACCTGTTTGTGTATCTTTTTCTCTAAAAGTCAGTAGAAGAGGGGTATGTTCTCTGTGTGTATCTCCCCCTGTTTCCATGTCTTCTGGAGAAGAAAAGAACTCTTCTTTCTGAGGAGTTTCCTCAGTGACAGGCTGTTGTTGATCCTCTTTTTCTGCTAGAGAATCTGTCTGTGCTGGTTCATCCGCTTGTTCTGCTTTTTCTTCTTCCTCTTCCTCTCTTTCTTCCTCTTTATTTCTTTCTTTCTCTTCCTCTTCCTTTCTTCATTTCTCTTCCTCTTTCTCTTCTTCTTTCTCTTCTTCTTCATCTTTCTCTTTCTCTTTCTCTTTCTCTTTCTCGATTTCTGCAAATTATTGTTCGGGAGCAACTGGAACTGATGCAGAAAATTGAGAAACAAGAGCAGAGATGGGTAAAGCATCCTCATCATCATCTTCATCTTCCAAGATGATTGCCCTTCTCTTCTTGGTAGAACTAGCCACTGGTTCCTTTCCTTTTCTTTTGGCCGCAGAAGAGTCTGGTCTGAACTTGATAGGAGTCTTCTCCTTGAACTGCTCCAGCTTCTTGCTGAGTTCTTTCAAACGCATCTATGTGATCATCCTCAGTCCGATGACCATTTTATCAATAGTCTTCATAGAGAGAATGTGAGGAGGTTGAATATTCAGATGTCTGAAAAGACGAGTGATAAAAGCAGCATAAGGAAGCTTTCCCTTGTCCTTTGCCATTGATCTGTACATGTGAAACATGATAGTGTGCGGCAAAGAGAAGTTAAGACCAGTCTTGATTGCATACATCAACTTAGCCTCTGAGATGGATACATCTGTCTTGGATGTTGATTTGGGTCTAAGACAGTTGATCACAATCTTGTGAAGCAAAGTATTTGTTGCATTCATCCTGGAGTAGGAGAGACGACCTTTAGCAATTCTGTCTCTCGCAAGTTCAAGAGTAGCATGGCTTACAGACATACTAATTGATTGGAAAGCACATCTTTCCACACCAATCACATCTGCCAGAATGTCCTTATCAACAACATACTCTCTGTCTCTCACGCTGAAAGAAAAGATGTTTGCATCAATGAAACTGAGATTGGAATAGAAGTACGTTGTTAATTCAGAATGTGCCATATCACAGTCAGTGCAGAACTGATTAAGTTGAAGTTTTTCAAACTTCTCTCTCAGATTTATGCTCAATAGGTCCAGAAAATCGAAATCCACCATCCGTGGATTCATCACTCCACGTCTCAACAACTTTTCATACTTTTTCCTATGACCGTCTGAGCGAAACAATTCATCCTTCTTCCCACGAAGGTTTGTAGCCACACCCATCCAGGGTTTAAAGTGTATGAACATCTTTTCATCATCATCATTTCCCTCTGGCTGATTCATACTACCAAACCTAGGGTCACTGGGAAAGTTTGCAAATGTTTTTGCAGTCGTTCCTTCAAGAACAATCTCTGACCTCTCCATGACGGTGAGAAAATGAGTCTCATTTCTGTAACATTTCTCTTTCAGAAATTCATCAATGAAGGTCATGGCAGAACCTCCTTCCTTCAATGCAGTGTAAAGCCTATAAACAAAAGCAGGCTTAAGTGTTCTTACAGGTTCAATATCTTCGACAACTCTTGCTGCATCTTGAGGGCGATGACCTTGAGGTCTAGTTGGAGAAGACCGCTGTTGAGATCGTTGAGGAGTTTGCTCAGATGGAAAGTCGCTTTCTTCGGTAAGATCGAAGTGCATAGGCCCCTCACCAGATCCTTGTGGTCCCCTGTTTGCTATTCTTGATGACTTCCTTTGAAACGACATTGTTGCTTTCTTTGGAGAAGCTTTCTCACTTGTGTCGCAAGAAAGTTAAAAACTTTGAGACGAAGAAGTTTTGGAGAGAAAAATACAGAACAGTGAAAAGCTTTTGATCTAGGGTTTCTGGGTAAAGTGAAAACGAAGGAGAAGAAGTGTATAAAAGATAACAGATACGGGGGAAATCCAAGCGTCGCATATTTTGGAAATCTTAAAAATTTCCTTTTAAAAAAAATAACCGCCTTAATAAGATCAATTATAGATAAACAGATAGTCTTACCTTATCGATATGACAGTTTAAATAAATGAACTTACAGTCATGTCGATTCGTATTCTCAGTCTTCAACCTTTGAGTCTGATGCTCTGTCAGACTTTAGTTTCTGAGTCTAAGCTTCAGCATTCTTCGAGAGATAAAATATTGAGTCTTGAGCGAATAGACTCAAACAAGCTTTTCTCAAGTGGCTTTGTGAAGATGTCTGCCAGTTGATTCTTTGAGTCTATGAATTGTATCAAGACCTCTTTGTTCTAAACATGATCTCTTATAAAGTGATGTCGAATCTCAATATGTTTTGCTCTTGAATGTAGGATAGGATTCTTTGTAAGATTGATTGCGCTGGTGTTGTCACATCTTATTTCTATGCAAGAGTCTCCAATGCCAAAGTCTTGCAGTTGTTGTTTTATCCACAGTATTTGAGAACAGCAACTTCCAAGGGCTACGTATTCCGCTTCAACTGTTGAAAGAGCCACAGTACTTTGTTTTCTTGAAAACCAAGATACTGCCCTGTTTCCAAGCAATTGACAAGTACCTGAAGTGCTTTTTCTTTCAACTCTACAACCTGCAAGATCTGCGTCTGAATAGCCAAGAAGTGTAAAGTCTCCTTCTTTGGGATACCATAGACCGATCTTAACAGTAGTAGCTACATATTTAATAATACGTTTAGCAGCACTTAGATGAGATTCTCTAGGATCATATTGAAACCTAGCACATATGCAAACACTAAATAATATGTCAGGTCTGGATGCAGTAAGATAAAGAAGTGAACCAATGATACTCCTGTATAACTTTTGGTCGATTTTCTTCCATGCTTCATCTTTGTCTATCTTCAAGGAACTTGATATTGGTATGTCAGTCTTTTTGCAATTTTCCAGACCGAACTTTTTAACCAGTTCTTTTGCATATTTCTCTTGGTGAATGAATATTCCTTCCTTTAGTTGTTTCACTTGTAGACCAAGGAAAAAGGATAGTTCACCCATCATGCTCATCTCGAATTCATCATGCATAGACTTAGAAAATTTCTTGCACAAAGTCTCATTAGATGATCCGAATATGATGTCATCAACATAAATCTGAACAAGTAGAAAACTTTTACCTTCCTTTTTAATAAACAAAGTAGTGTCTACCTTTCCTTTAGAAAAGCCATTATGAATTAAGAAATTACTTAGCCTTTCATACCAAGCTCGAGGAGCTTGTTTCAATCCATATAAAGCTTTCTTCAATCTGATCACTGAGTCTGGTTTCTTTGAATCTTCAAAACCAGGAGGTTGTTCCACGTAGACTTCTTCTTGAATAAATCCATTCAGGAATGCGCTTTTGACATCCATTTGAAACAACCTAAAATTCTTATAGCAAGCAAAAGCAAGTAGTAATCTGATTGCCTCTAACCTTGCTACTGGAGCGTAAGTCTCATCATAGTCTATCCCTTCTTCTTGTGTGTATCCTTTAGCCACGAGTCTTGTTTTGTTTCTCGTTACTTTGCCTTTTTTCGTCAACTTTGTTCCTGAAAACCCATTTAGCTCCAACAACTGATTTTCCTTTTGGTTTGGGAGTCAATTCACATACATCATTAATACTGAATTGTCTGAGCTCTTCTTGCATTGCTTCAATCCAGCTTTCATCAGCTGAAGCTTCTTTAATATTTTTGGGTTCTATTTCAGAAATAAGAGCAACAGTACTAGACTCTTCTCGCCTTTTGGATCTTGTTCGAATTCCCTCATTAATGTTCCCAATAATGAGTTCTTCAGGATGACTAGACTTGTGCTTCCAGTTACTAGTCAGTCTGATAGATTATTGATCTTCTTCTTGAGTAGATTCTTCATCAGTAGCTTGTTGTACTGATTCCGAATTAGTAACTGCTTCAGTGGAGGTAGATCTAGCAGAGTTTGGAACAGATTCTGAATCTTCAGACTGAATTTGCTGAATTTGTGGAGAGTCTTGAAATTTGACATTCATTGATTCTTCCACAGTCTGAGTCTTTTTGTTGAATACTCTAAAAGCTTTGCTTGTAGTTGAGTAACCAAGAAAGAATCCTTCATCTGATTTTTCTTCAAACTCCATGGTCTGTACGAATGTTGAAAGAAAGTAGACCCAAGTAAATCATGAATAATCATCCACTATTACTAGACAAAACCTTTTTCCACCAATGCTTTGCGTTCTGGTAGGTCCAAACAAATCCATATGCAGAAGCTGCAATACATGATTAGTGGAAACCTTATTTATTGATTTGTAAGAGTTTCTAACCTGTTTACCCAGTACGCATGGTGTACATAGATAAGACTTTGAGTAATTGAGAATAGGCAATCCTCGAACAAGTTTCTTGGTAGAGATCTTGTTGATTTGCTTCATATTGATATGGCCTAGCTTTTTGTGCCATATATTTGCTTCATATTGTACTGATATTAAGCATTGTAATCTTTCTTGATTCACATCCAGAAGATAGATATTTCCATGTCTTCGTCCAGTAAAAGATTGAGTAAAGTCTTTACTGATTCCAGAGCACGTTTCTTCCTGGAAGTTGATCTTGAAACCAGTATCACACAACTGACTTATGCTAAGCAAGTTGTAATTTAATCCTTCAACTAAGGAAACATTATTGATTGACAAACTTTCAATCTTTACTATTCCTCGACCAGTAATTCTTCCTTTGTTGTTACCACCAAATGAAACTTTTCCTCCATCTATCTGGACAAGTTTTATGAAGCAGCTTGAATCTCTTGTCATGTGTCTTGAGCAGCCACTATCAAGATACCATTTAATCTTCTTTTTTATAGTAACATGCAATTAACACAAATTCAAGCTCTTTTTGGTACCCATACCATCTTGGGTCCAGAAGTGTTAGAACAATAGACAGTCTTAGCCCAGCTCTTTTTAACAGGTCTCCAAACCAAATGACATTATTTCTCAAAGTGTTCTAAGCTTTTACACTTGGAACATCTCAAAGCATTTCTACCAACAGGTTTTACAAAAACTTTCTGGAAATGATTCTTATAAGCAATTCTAGCTGGTCTCTGTTTAATTCTTTCTTTTACCTTCGGAAAATCAATTAGTGGAATAGTTTCAGAAGTCATACCAAGACCTAACTTATCAAAGTAAGGTCTTTGTATTGAAAGAATCTTATCCAGCTTTTCAGAACCATTTGAAAATCTTTTTGATATGTTAGTGATATCATTTTTCAAAAGATTATTTTCATTTGAAATAATGTCTGAGTTTTCTTTCACAGCAACAAAATCTTTTTCCAGCTTTTCAAACTTTTCTTTCATAAGTTTATCCTGTTGCTTCAATGTAGAATTTTCCCTTTTCAATTCGGAGATCCTCTTAAGAGAGGTTTTCAGACTAAGACAAAGTTCATCAATATATTTAGAAACCTTAACAGGAATTTTCAGGTTACCAACCTCGAGTTCACTGTCTGAGTCTGTGTCTGAATCAAGGTCTGAGTCTGAGTCTGATTTTGCCATTAAACAGATATTGGCATAATCATCGTCACTTTCTTCACATTCAGTATCACTCCAAGTCTCTGCTTTGAGTGCTTTCCTGTTTTTCTCAGTCTTTCCTTTTCTCTTCTTTAACAGAGGACAGTTGGGTCTGATGTGTCCCTTTTTCTTGCATTCAAAGCAAGTCACTTCTTTGTTAGAATCATCTTCCTCTGTTGACCTGTTTTGAAACCTTTGAGAGCTTTGTTTCTTCCAATTGAATTTCCTTCCTTTTCTGTTCAACTTTCTGAATCTCTTTATCATGAGTGCCAGTTCTTCATCATCTAGATCTTCTTCAGAGTCTGTAGCATCATAATAGTCATTAGACTTTAAGGCAATAGATTTCTTACCTTTTGAGTCTTCCTCTTCGTTGGTCTGTTCCACTTCATAGGATTGAAGAGTCCCAACCAGTTCGTCTACAGAGAGTGGAGCAATCCTCTGTGTTTCTCTTATTGAGGTTTTTATGTAATTCCAGTCTTTTGAGAGTCCTTGAAGGAGTTTGTTGACCTTCATATGTCCTGAGATTGGATGTCCCTGATATTCAAGACCATTCACAATTTCAGTAAAGCGACTAAACATGTCAGTTATTGATTCTCCTGATCTCATCTTGAAGACTTCATATTGTCCCAAAAGAATGTTGATCCTCGTTTCTTTCACACGATCAGTTCCTTCATAGGTAATGTGAAGCCTATCTCATACTTCTTTTGCTGTATCACAAGAATATATTCTATTATACTCAGTAGGGGATAAAGCACAATATATATAGTAAATAGCTTTGGCGTCAAGAGTCTGTCTCTTGGTGATTTCTTCTTGAGTCAGAAGAGTAGGATCAGCAGTTTCTTTTCCTCTCTCTGATTCTGATGCAGCAGCAGGAATGATTCCTTTATCAACCACTTCCCATTCCAAAGGATCTTTCGATCTTAGGAATGCCTTATTCTTAATTTTTCCATATGCTGTAGTCTTTTCCATCAAAGTATGGAGGTCTGATATTGCTTTGACCTTCAACCAACCCTGTAGGCAACATACTAGCCATAGATCTTTTACTTAGAAGTAAAGACACTTCTTATAAGCAAGTACACAAGCTCTGATACCAATTGTTAGGACTAGAATTAGCACCTAAAGGGGGGTGAATAGGTAATTAAAGCAATTTCAATAATTTAATCCGAATGAGATATTAATGATTTAAAAACAACAATCGCAGCAAATGAAAGTAATAAAAGATAAAAGGATTCGGGATAGAGAATCAAGACTCCAGATTTATAGTGGTTCGGCTTAGATCAAACCTACGTCCACTCTCCCGCACGGACAGCCCTTCTGGCTGGATTTCACTAAGAATCAAAAAGAGTGATTACAGTCTCACGCTCTTGAGTCCACAGTGTAGAAAACTCTACTACACTTCCTCAAGGTCTCACTACAATATGATCTCTCTTTTGATTACATATAACGCTCGAAGAATGATATCGCAAAATAGAAAAGGAGATTCAGACTTTGGAATTCTTCTATCCGGCACCCTTCAACAACTAGAGCATCTCTCTTATATACTTCTTCATGCCTTCAATACCGTTGGCACCTTCCAAAGAAGTTCTTCCAATCAACTCGTTGGACAGAATCAATTAGAGATATCTCGAGCTCTTTAAGGTAAATGTTGATAGTCCATCAATCCTGCTCGCCCATACAATCAGGATCTTGGTTTCCATAAGTAGATCCTTCCAAACATAAATTGCGAAATCTTTAGAGAATCTATACATATTCGACTACGAATGTAAGATCTTCTAGTGCTGAATCCAGTAGAAAGATATTCCCTAGCCGTTAGAATAAAGATCATATAAGATCAGAATAAACGTCGGTCTGGAAACTGTCCATGAGAGTAGACTTTGAAACATGAGTCTTGCTAGCTTCAGACTTTGATCTTCAGACTTTGTCAATAGAGTCTGTAAGTCTTCAGACTAGACTGATGAAAATGTTTTGTCAACTTCAAAATACTTTAAGAGAATTTATCCAACAATTTCTTAGCTTAATTTTGAACAGATGGACAAATGGATCAGTTAACGAGAGAAGGCTATGCAAACATCATTGTGTGAAGTTTAGAACATCGTATTCCGAAAGGATATGGAAAGGAGACTTTCTAAACCGGAACGTTATGACCCTTATTATAAGTCTTGGATGATCCTTTCTTTTCCATCAAAGGAGTGAAGTTTACCACACAGAAAAGTATGTATTGATTAGAACACGAAGGTGGAAGGTGGAATTACTTAGACAAAGAAGTTGTGCATTATATTTAGAAGAGAAAGAAACTTCAAACTGTTAGGGAAATCCCTTATGATGTTTTGAAGATGACAAAATAAATCAAAGGCTACTAACATGTTTAATGGTTGAGTAACAGATTATGCATATCATAGAACATGTAAATGATATTATCAAAGTCTATACTTGGAAGAACCAGAAGACAGACTCTATACTGAAGCTGAACTTATTCAGACTGTGTCCAGACCTTAAAGCTAAATTTGTTCAGAAGCAGAATATGTTCAGACTTACGTCCAAATTGTAAAGTCTATTGCACTCAAGCTCTACTTCAGACTGAAGACACTCAGACTCTACTTCAGACGGAAGATACTCATACTTTACTTCAGATAGAACACTCTCAGACTTTACATCCAGAACGAGACACATGTTCAGAACGTAACAGAATCATAACGAAGCATGTTCAGAACAAAACAACTTGATAGAATGTAACACAAGCCCCAAACATATAACGGCTAGTAATCTAGTTTGGATTCTACATCAAGATAGATTTGATTGACTCAATCTAATTAATTGACAATTGGATCTTGAAGACAAGAACTTTCCATACGAAAAGGCTCTACTTATGGAAACCAAGATTCTGTTTGTATGGGCGATCAGAATCAATTCGGGATTCTACTTCTATCATTCAACAGCTACTAAATCTTCTAGATACAGATCTGTTCAATGGGTAGATTGGAAGACAATCCTTTAGATACTGTCCAACGGCTAGTTTGGAAGTTGAGGAGTATTTAAGAAGACCAAGGACCAATGAGTAAGTAAGAGACGAAGCGTAGAATTTATAATTCCAGAGTTTGAGCGACCTTCGATCATACACTTGTTTTTCGTAAGCTTAAACATTTGTGATCGTGAGAGAAATACCAAAAGAGTGACTTAGTGAGCTAGTGTGATCTACCACTAAGTGTTTGCACTCAAAGTTGTAATCTCTTATTGATTGCATAATGGAATTCAGCCAGAAGGCTGTTAGCGTGGGAGAGTAGACGTAGACTTGATTTAAGCCGAACCATTATAAATTCTATGTTCTTATTCTCTTCTCTGAATTTCTTTATTTTGTTCGTAGTTCTATTTAACTGTTAAACTCTGAACTCGCTCAAAGTTTGTTGTTCTTCAAACTCAGTTTCTAAAGTAAAATATTTCTACTGTTCTTTGTGAAAAATTATCTTCACACCTATTCACCCCCCCTCTAGGTGTTCATACTAGCACTCACAATTGGTATCAAAGCAAAGTGCTCGTTTCATTAAAGTGTTTTTACTTTTGAGCTAAAGATCTTCTATGGCTAGTATATTGACACCAGGACTTATGGAAGGGCAAAACAACACCAAGCCACCATATGTTGATGGAAATGAATACAACGTGTGGAAGAACAAAATGAAAGCATTCCTAAGATCCAGAGATCCCTTGCAATGGGATGTTGTGGAAAAAGGAATCAATCTCACTGTTGTGTCTACATCAAATAAGAATAGCAAAGACAAAGAAACCAAACCCCCTGCTCCTATGTCTCGAACGGAGTTGTCCAAAAGAGAAGCTCTTGATGCAAAAGCCATTTATTCTTTATATTACGCCTTTTCTTTTGCTGAATATAACAGAATTTCTTCATGTGAAACAGCAAAAGAAATTTGGGATAGACTTCATGTCACTTATGAAGGGACTGATTGTGTAAAAGAGACAAAAGTAAACTTCATGCTCGGCAAATATGAATCCTTCGAGATGAAGCAAGGAGAGTCGATTGGAAATATGTTCTGATGTTCTACAAAAATTGTAAATGGTTTAGCATATCAAGGTCAGCCAATTTCTGCCCCAATGAAGGTCAACAAACTCTTGCGAGGTCTCTTAAAAGATTGGAACCATGTCAAGACCTCAATCCGGGAAACTCAGAGGATTATGCCACTCTCCGTTGATGAATTGATTGGCACTCTTCAATCTTACGAAGTGGAACAAATCGTTAATGAAGATTCCGAAGGTAAGAAGTCCATCGCTTTAATATCTAACGTTGATTATGATGATACAGACTCAGAAAATGACATGGACGACGAGAAACTTGCTTTTATGATCAAGAAATTCAAAAAGTTAAGTAGAAAAGGAAGGAAATTCAGTGGAAGAAGACAATACAAGCAAAATGGGCATAAAATAACAATGAAGGAAGATTATGAGCAAGGAAATATATGCTTGATGGCACATTCAGACTCATACTCAAATTCGGAATCAGAATCAGAGTCTGACTCAAACACAGACTCATAATCAAAGTCTGACTCAGACATAGACTCAGAATCCGATGAGGAAATTGAGGTAAGCAATTTAAAAATTCCTATCAAAGTTTCAAAGTATATAAATGAGCTTTGTTTAAACCTCAAATCTTCTCTTAAAAGGATTTCCGAACTAAAAAAAAAAGAGAATTCATGGCTTAGGCAACATGATCTTTCTCGAAAAGAAAAGTTTGAAATTTTGCAAAAAGATTTTCTACAAATAAAAGAAAGTCAAGATTTACTTGCCAAAGAAAATGATTCTTTAAAAAATGAATTTTCAAATATTTCGACAAAATTTTCAAAGGGTTCAAAAACATTATAGCATATCCTTTTCATACAAGTACCTTACTGTAATAAGTCGGGACTTGGTTTCAATAAGGAAAGTGATTCTCTAATAGATTTTCCTAAAGTCAAGGAAAGACTTTGACAAAGGCCTCCTGAACTTGCGTACAAAAAGCATTTTCAAAAGATTTTTACAAAACCTGTTGGTCGAAAAGCCCTCAAATGTTCAAATTGTGGAGACTCAGGACACTTTGAGAAAGAATGTCCTAAGAAAGATTGGGTAAAAACAGCATACCCTACGAACTCTCATGGACCTAAGAAAAAATAGGTACCAAGGAAAAGATGAGTTGTTTTTGCAGGAGATAAAGGAAAAGAAGAAAGAGAATTCGGTGAGGAATGTATTTTTTTTTATTTGAGCACATAATTCTCATTATGCTTGATATTCGATATATCCTTGGTTGAATCAGATTTTATAATGATTATATTCTATGATTTGTTTTATTGAAGAAAGAATCGTGTGATTATTTTTTATATCTTGCTTAAAGACAATTGAGTTTATTTTTATACTCTCAGGATTTTGTCATATTTTGCAAAGTGAAAATTTGTTTTACGTAATGTTAATTATGCAAGATATTCTTTCTTAGATACTCAAGAATTTTATTCTCTTTGATTTTATTGTGCTTTGACTAAGTGAGAATTTCTTTTTCAGGATATTAATTTATTGTGCAAAGATATTCTTTCCTTAAATACTTTGTTATGATGAGTTTCGAAAGAATATTTGATTATCTATGGAGATTTTATATTTTACTCTAACAAAATGGAAGGATCCAAATTGATGGATACCAAAAAGGAAATGAGTTCATTGTATAAAATTATATAAGGGAAGAATGATTGCGAATCTACGCAAATCATGGTGCAATCATAAAAGTATCTCATGAGAAGATTGCAAGTTTGATCCGCAAAATCAGAGGAAGGAGGCTAAAAAATTGTCTTCCTTGTGCAAAGTTTTTGCAAATTATTGAGGAAATCCCTTATGTGTCATACGAAAGGGAGAGAAAGTGAATCCAAAAGAAAAGAAAAAGAATCGTGATCACCTCAAAAAGGCAACAAATTGAGGGGGAGCATTGATCAATTATGGAAAAATCTTTTTGAATTGATCGTGATCTCAATCATTATGGAAGGAAGGAAAAGGTAAATGTGACAAAACTTGTTAAGATCTACAAAATCCAGTTAGTGTATCTTTTATTACCTTTTATCATTAACAAATCTCTTATTTACATTATCATTTTATTATGACAAAAAGGGTAAGTGAATTTTATAATGCATCCTTGATTTTTATTAGATATTTGCTGATATATATGATCAAAGTGAGCTGTATTGCATATTTTTAATATTCGATTTACTTTATAAAAGCTGATTTTTGGAAATTATGTTTCATGCAAGACATATTTGTTATCGTTTTATATTCTCTACATGTTATCATTTCCATTATTATCACTTTTCTATTATGACAAAAAGGGGGAGAGAATATAAATATGCATATGTGTTGAAATTATTGAGCTGCGATTATCTTTACATATATAATCATATGCTCAATCTATTTGCTATCTTGAATTACATTATTCTTTAAGATTACCCTGATCTATTAAAAGCGTGATTACACATCTGCATATTCAAAGATTATTTTGTCATCATCAAAAAGTGAGAGATTGTTAGGGAAATTCCTTATAATGTTTTGAAGATGACAAAATAAATCAAAGACTACTAACGTGTTTAATGGTTGAGTAACAAACTATGCATATGATTGAACATGTAAAGGATATTATCAAAGTCTATACTTGGAAGAACCAGAAGACAGATTCTATGATGAAGCTGAACTTATTCAGACTGTGTCCAGACCTTAAAGCTAAATTTGTTCAGAAGCAGAATATGTTCAGACTTACGTCCAAATTGTAAAGTCTATTGCACTCAAGCTCTACTTCAGACTGAAGACACTCAGACTCTACTTCAGACGAAAGATACTCAGACTTTACTTCAGACAGAACACTCTCAGACTTTATATCCAGAACGAGACACATGTTCAAAATGTAACAAAATCATAACAAAGCATGTTCAGAACAAAACAACTTGACAAAATGTAACACAAGCCCTAAACATATAACAGCTAGTAATCTAGTTTAGATTCTACATCAAGATAGATTTGATTGACTCAATCTAATTGATTGACAACTGGATCTTGAGGACAAGAACTTTCCATACAAAAAAGCTCTACTTATGGAAACCAAGATTTTATTTGTATGGGTGATCAAAATTAATTTGGAATTCTACTTCTACCACTTAACGGCTATTAGATATTCTTGATACAAATCTGTCCAATGGGTAGATTGGAAGATGATCCTCTAAATATTGTCCAATGGCTAGTTTGGAAGTTGAGGAGTGTTTAAGGAGACCAAGGACCGATGAACAAGAGACAAAGCGTAGAATTTATAATTCCAAAGTCTGAGCGACCTTCGATCATACACTTGTCTTTCATGAGCTTAAACGTTTGTGATTGTGAGATAAGTACCAAAAGAGTGACTTAGTGAGATAGTGTGATCTACCACTAAGTGTTTGCACTCAAAGTTGTAATCTCTTATTGATTGCATAGTGGAATCCAGCCAGAAGGCTGTTAGCGTGGGAGAGTGGACGTAGACTTGATCTAAGCCGAACCACTATAAATTATGTGTTCTTATTCTCTTCCCTGAACTTCTTTATTTTGTTCGTAGTTCTATTTAACTATTAAAGTCTAAACTCGCTCAAAGTCTATTGTTCTTCAAACTCAGTTTCTAAAGTAAAATATTTCTATTGTTCTTTGAGAAAAATTGTCTTCACACCTATTCACCTCCCTTTAGGTGTTCATACTAGCACTCACACAAACATGAACTATACAAAGAGACTTGGATTACCATGTAAAAGTTACTACATTATCCTCATTATAACTTCATCTTTTTCCTCTTCAGATCAAATAATTCTCATCCTTTCCCATCTTCCTCTTCCACACAACTCATAATCGACTTTGACCTCGAACTAGATAGCAGCCACACAGCTTCCATCTGGTTGCTGATTGATACATGCCGTGTCTTTGAGTGTGTGCTCCTCTTCTTGTCCACCCTCGAGCACCAGTTGCGCAACACCGAGTAGTCCATCAAGAAGCTCTCCCTGCTTAAACCTGATATAAGCCTGTGATTTTCTCCACAACCACGGTGCTCTTGTCGCTTCTCTGATGGCAGAACCTGCATCTCCAAGCAATAGGAGACACTAGGTTCGGTTGCTTTAAGTTACTGTCCTATCCTTTCGCAGCGTCAATCGGCAAATATCTAATGCCTCATCGTTCTTCGATATGGCCTTTTCTCGGTGACACCTGCCCAAAAACATGCTTTTGTGCTTCTTGTTTTATAAGAGCCGCTAACCTCTTTTCTTCAACCTTTTATTGGGTCAATAGTCTCTCCTCTTTCCTTTTCTTTTCTCAACCTTCAAGACCCCTAATTCATCTAAGGCCTCTAGGACTTATGGGCTGTTCTTTAATCTTGATCTCATTTTGTTATTGTCATGGAGGAGGGTTCTAGAAATGGCTTCTCCAAAATCTTCAAGTTCTACCAAATATATGAGACCAAAAATGGGACAAATCCAACTATAGATAATATGATAATAGGAGATGAGCATGGTGCTTGGTAATGGCACCTTCTCTCCCATACGGAAGGAGGTGGTGATGTAGTTGTGGTAGTGGATGATAATGTTAGAAATGAAGATGGCTAATAGTATCACTTAGAGAGAGGTGAATAGGTGATTATAAAACTCGACTAACTAGTGTGGAATAAAACTAATCAAGTGTGATTGGAGTGCAATCAAGTGAAATGGAGTATTGATATCAATAGATTTTGAAATAACCTGACCAATAGTGTAGTGCTTCTATCAAACAGTAAATGAAAGAGAGTAGAGAGATAGAAGACTATGCACGAAATGTTATGGTGGTTCGGCTTATTGTAAGCATACATCCACTCTCCCAACTACTAGTTGGATTTCACCACCTAATTATTGAGAGATTATAGAAGTTGTAGCTGCTTATATTAAAGCAGATAGAGCTCACTATCTCACAATTCATCTCAAGCTATGTTTCTACCAATACCTATCAAAAGATTATAGAGAAAATATCACTTAAAGACAAGATGTAAAACTCTCTCAAATTATTGAATTTTAATTATTGATTTCCATTTTCTCTTCGACGCCTTGGTCTTTATTTATACACCTCTATCTCCAAACTTCCCGTTGGACAATTGTCTTGAAGATTTGGTAGTCGTTGAGGTTGGTAGATCAGAATCCCCGTAGATTTGGTCGCCCACACAACCAAATCTTGGTTTCCAAAAATTGAGACATTTTATCAATTGAAAGATTCTTGTCTTTGGAATGATTTTTCAATCAATGAAAATATCTCACATGATTATGTAAATCATGAAGATATTGTTTAAGATTGATAGCAAATCAAAATAGTGTAAAATGAGGAATCCATGCTAGATCACTAGCTATCAAGGGATGATATAGTGTTATTAAAATATTATTATTCAAGTTCGTGATTGAGTTGAGGGTGCAGGTTGTAGACATGCTCCGCCTGAATTCACAATCAGTGCTCATATCCAAAATCCTGCATTGCCGAATTCACAATCAGTGCTTATATCCTGCCTTTATTCACTCAATGTGCTGATGTGTTATGCAGTATGTTGCTTTTATCCATAAAGTACTGGGTTGCTACTTCTGTCCGTGCAGTGTTCTACATCACAGTACGCTCTTTCTATCCGTGCAATTTACTGCTTCTATCAACCCACTAGATACAACTGGTTTTCTGGATATACTTGACTGTTCCTTTTGGGATTGCTTTGAAACGATAGAGATGTTGATTATTTTCCCAAAAAGAAAGGAAGAAGAAGAAGAAGCTACGGCAAGCTCCGACGTGAAGGTCGAGGTCGAGGTATAAAGGTGGTGGGCAGTGGCACGACATCTCTCCCTCGGTCCACTTTTTTGTTTTTCCTATTTATATAATCTAGTATTAATAATAAACATATTATATAATTAAAGGATTATCTAAGTATATTTAATTGAAATTAAGAAGTTTACTGAGAATAAATATGGTTTACTACGCATGAAAATGGTTTATTACTGATGGTTCTTTATTATTTGAAATTACTTATAAAAATTTGAGAAGATT
This sequence comes from Eucalyptus pauciflora, assembly GCA_007663325.1. Lineage (NCBI taxonomy): Eukaryota > Viridiplantae > Streptophyta > Magnoliopsida > Myrtales > Myrtaceae > Eucalyptus > Eucalyptus pauciflora. Next base: position 4,355,083 of record VMYD01000091.1, read on the forward strand.
TACCATGAACTAGTAAAGTTCACCATCAACATCTAATTTTAACCGACAAATTGGTTTTTATTAGGGTGAGCATCAGTTCAGGGTCAATCGTGGACCAACCCTAGTCCGGCCCAACCCGGTAGGTCTTGGTCTGATTCTTAAGGGGACTAGGTCGGTCCAATCCAAACTAACTCTATACATAATATATATTATATATTATATATCTAATATATGTTTTTGTCTATTCTAAATTCTAGCACCTCCTTGTCTATTCACTTCACAGTTCTATTTATTGTGTAAATTAAAAAGTAGAAAGAAACCCAATCATAATTCGACAAAAAAAAAAGAAACCCTTTTCATTGGCCTCAACCTCACTCGCCCACCTTGGCCTTGCTTGCTTGCTCGCCTTGCTCACCGCTCACCTTGTCGCTCGCCTTTGTTCACTCACCTTGCCACTCCCCTCACGTGTTTGTTTTAATGGTTTGTTGTTTTTAGCAAGTGTAAATTTTTATTGTTATCTTATATTATGTTTATGTTTAATATGTATTGGTATTCATAGTTTGGTTTATCAATGTCGCATTGTTGATGAACATATAATTTGAAAGAAAATGTTTGTTCTTTTAAGGAATATAAAAAATGAAACAAAAAAATAACTGGTCGGTCATGGGTTGACCCTGGATCCGAACTGGACCCATAGGGTTGGTCCGATTCTCAGTCCTAGGCTCAACAGGATTGGTCCTTGGTTCGAAAATTTGGGGACCAACACTGTGCAGGCTAGTCCCTAGGTTAGATGCTTGACCAGTCTAACTCAAACCATGATCACCCCTAATTTTTATTACTCTTAATAAAAGTATGTACCATAAAATAGATGAAGTTACTGATAATAACTATATATTACGAGACGTGCGATTTTATTTTCCTTTTGAAATATAAAGATTTACTAAAAATGATGTATACTTTGTTTTTTATGAAATCAATTCACTACAAATAAGATTTTGACCCGGTCCCTGAAATATATGATCTCACCCTGTGGTGAGGTCGCCTGGCCAACACACATTGTGATTGCCGAGACTAACGCACGGCACTATTCTTTAATTTATTCATTATCAGGCCTGTTATAGTAATAATGTCGAAGAAAGTGAAACCATCTAAATAGTTCTAAATCTATTGTACGAACGTTAATTTAATTCAAAAAATTTTAATTTTGCAATATAATCTTTAACTTTTGTGTGGATTTTCAATATAATCATTCCAATCAATTTTTATCGAAAATTACCAATGTGGCAGGATGGTCAGCAATGAGTGAACTAGCACGCGCGCGTGCGTGCACATATATATAAATATATATTTGATATTTTTTCATTACATATAGTTTCTCACATAATTTTTCATTTTATACACATACCAATATATAAAGTAAAGCATTGCTCCAATGTTATAAACTACAGGTGCAGAATAGACAAAAATGTAAAACGGATTCGTAATGTGTCTCATAGTGGGGAAAAGTACCAAAAAAGTCCTAAACCTATTGCATTGGTACTAATTCAGTCATAAACTTTTTAATTGAACCAATTCAGTCCTAAACATTTTAATATTAGTACAAATTCAGTCCATCCAGCCAATTTTGGCCGGCCAACGCTGACGTGGTCACCGGCCAATGGTCGGATGCTGATGTGGCAAATTTTATAAATTTTTTTATGATTTTTTCGAATTTTTTATTAATTTGTTTTCTTTTTTCTTCCTGGCGGTGGCTGGCGAGCCTCTGGTGAGGCTCGCCGGCCACTAGGCGAGGGCCGCGAAGCCCTCACCTGCCGCCGGCGAGGGTCATGGCCCTCACCCGGCCTCTCCCAAGGCCACCAGCGAGGCGGGGTAACCCAAATCTAGGCGAGGCCGAGCGGCCCTCGCTCGGCCTCGCCCAGATCTGGGCTAAGCCGCCTCACCCATGGCCCTGGGTGAGGCCGAGCAAGGGCTGCGACCCCGCCTCACCGGCGGCCCTAGGAGAGGCCGGGTGAGAGCCGCAACCCTCACTGACGGCAGGCGAGGGCTTCGCGGCCTCGCCAGCCACCGCCAGGAAGAAAAAAGAAAAAAAAAGGAAAAAGAAAAAAAATTAATAAAAAATTCGAAAAAATCATAAAAATTGCCACGCCAGCGTCCAGTCACCGGTCAACATCCTCGTCAGCGTCGGCCAGCCAAAATTGGCCGGATGGACTGAATTGGTACCAATATTAAAAGGTTTAGAACTAAATTAGTCCAATTGAAAAGTTTATGACTGAATTAGTATCAATGCAATAAGTTTATGACTTTTTTTTGTACTTATTCCTTTCATAGTGTAAAACCATTTATATTAGTAACACTCATGAGGTTGAGTCACGTGGCACCACTACATAAGAGCTTTATTATTTTAGTACTGTATCACATAAAAAGGATATTATGCTTGTTGTGCATCAAGAAGAGACAATATATATATATGCCTAGACGGCTTAATTTGATTGGCTCGTGAGTCGTGAGATAGATGGACTAACAAATTCATTCCACTTGTCAACAAAAAGAATGCCATCTTATCATCTGTCTCAAAAATCAATTGGGGCATACACGACCCTTCTATGACCCTTTACATCTACAACAAATAAACCGAATGATCATCACTAATCTTTTCCCTTCCCTCCTTAAATTGAAAACACCCTAGAACCTTATTAAAGACCACCAAGGTGGGATGAAATATTTCCACTAGCACCGTCGTAATTATGCAGAGGTGCGTTCTAATTTAACCTAGGTATGACTCTTTGGTCACCCTTCGGTGCTTGTGGAGATGTTTGCTTTCACCGATGATCAAACTGATAAAAGTTTTGAATGACTCAGTTTTTTTTCCGGCGCTCTTCTCCGGCAGAGGCTCGGTTGCTTCGTATGCACAGAAAAAAATGACCTAGTATCATGATTAGAGCGTGCCTCTTCGCGAGCTGAGGGTAATCTCCCTCCCTTTATGCGTCGAACTCACATTGAAAACTCGGCGGAACGTAAGTGTTGAGCTCGCGGAAGATAATGTCATCTCCATCGCCACCGAAGTTGTTGGAATCTTGATGACACTCGAAGTAGGTCTGAACATCAGCAGGGAAGCTGCGTTTCAGGGCCTCGGTGGACTCCTCCTGCGGTGTCGCAGGCGTCGCACCGTCAACCCGAGACGCCATCTCCATCATCTCCCTGAATTTCGACGACTGAAGCAAAAGCCCTAGGGCTGACGTGGTGCTCCGAGGCTGAGCTTGGATGGCTTCTTGATTAGAATCTGATGTTTGGGGTTTCTGGAAATAGCTATAGCCGAACTCATCACTAAGGTTTGAGGTTAAGACGTCGGTGTTATTATTGTTGGTATTGGGTTGAGTAATGCCACTGGCGGCGGCGGCGTCGGCGTTAGGTTTTAGCCATTTGATGTAACGACTGAGGTCAAAGTTTGTGACCGCGTTGAGTCCTCGGTACTCTATGGCCGCCATATCATATGCAACGGCAGCTTCTTCTTGTGTGGCTGCAAAATCAATGAGACATGGCTCAACATAGGCTCTTGAGAAAAAGTTGCCATAGCGAAGCAAAAACAAACATAGCCACAAAGAAAATATGATCGAAAGAAGCAATTTCAAAAGGATATTTAGCTACCTCTATTTTGCACGATGTGATCACACGACACATCTAATCAAGTATCTCCATCTTAAATATTTATACCTTCTTATTTTCTCATGTATGGTAAATAAAAATACTTAGGATATCATCAAAAAGGTAATTGTCTCGATTCAAATATTCGATCTTACTTATCATTACTTCTCTTATTAATTAAAATCAATTAATTTACTAGTCCTATAGTATAGAGGGAGTATGTGCATCCTAACAATTAGTTCTTTAACCATAGTGCACCAAACAGAAGTACCATTTCACCTAATAAATTTTGTCCTGCCGACTGTTGCAGGATTTCCATATAAAAAAATGAGACATTGCTGGCTTAGCTTAATTTTTCTAAATTTTCCAATATATTATTCCATATTTTTATACCATTCACTAGAAGTGAGCAACAGGTTTGATTAAATCCGAGAACATGACCAAATTGGCTTGGGCCAACTAGTTCAAGGCCGATTCTAAAGAAAATAGTTCGCTTTCTAGTTCCACAAACCTAAAACCGACCTACCGATTGTAAGGCTAGAACCACCGATTCTACCAGGAATGCCAAACATATAGATTCTTCTATTTTCAATTTTCACCTCACAAAAGAAAGAATCTATACGTTTGGTATTTGTGTCCTGGACATAACAAAAGCCAATTTAACATCAATCTTAGACAAGTGTGAAAGGAAGTAATGGATGAAGAGCATAAGAGTAGTGTAATTAAGTTGCCCGTCTCATGTAGGACTTTTCTTCTAAATTTTTTTAAGAGGTATCTCAAATTTAGATTCTGAAAAGAATAGGTCGCAAAGTCGCTAGATATTAACAATTGAAGTTGAGAGTTCGACAAGCAACGTTGTCTTGAAGGAAAATGCCATTTGACTTAACGACATGTTATTCGCAAATTAGATGATCCACGTATTATTCTCACTAATTAAATGACAAGATGATTAGAGAGGATTTTTCGCGATATTTCACTTCGGATCTATAAGTTATTTTCTTCATAATATTCAAATTGATGATAATCAAGAAGAAGGAATTTACCATATGTCCCAAGATAAAGATATTTGTTTCCGAAGACTCTCCCAATGCGAGCTTCCCATCTTCCATTGTGATGATGCCTAAATTAAACAAAGAATAAAAAAGATAATTAAATCAAGGGTTGGCTCCAAATCTACCATACTTTACATAACCACAATATTATGATAATGTAATGATTACTATAAATAAATAAATATATATATATATATGAATCATGGGAAAAACATAAGCACCTTGCAACGCCTCTATATTTCGAAACTCCCCGAGAAAACCCACTGCTTTTCCTGCATGACATAATCAACACCAATTTATTCAACTGTATGACGTCACCCCCGATTTCCCTAGATCAAGGTTGGATCAAATGAATCGAGTCGGCCGTGCTATGCTACGTTAGGTGATGGCCTCACCTTCTTAATGATCCGATGTACTCTTCTCTTGACTGTCCCTCCATTTCTACTAGCTCCGTTTCGTATGTCGATGCCTACATTGGAGGATAAAGAATAATATTTCTTAATTGTCGTATTTTATCATAACCATGTTGAGTATAATCTTTATGGTGACCGCAAAAAAAACAGAAAATAACGACGACGACGGCATAGTTACCGGAAAATTGAGAATGGTGTCTTTCCCCCAGTATTTGAGCGCTGCCAAGTCGTAAGCGTGCGCGGCTGCTTCTTCGGCGTCGTAAGCGCCTAAGAAAACACGAGAGAAGTTAGAGTGAATGGTTTTCATCAGAGAGCCAAAAGTAATGAAGGAGAATGTTAAGAAGAGAAAAGCAAGAATAATTAAAAAAATAATAATAATTAAGGACTAAATGATAAAATGTCATCTTCAATGGGAATCAAACATTAGGGGGGAATCAATCAAGTAAGGCACTTACCAAGATACACTGAAGTGATTGAGCAAGATCCCCACGCAAACCACCAGCATTTGCAGATACCCAGATGGCAAAAGAGAAGAACCCATCATCAGCTATTGATATATCACCAAAAACACAATTTTTAGATCTCATCATCGATATACATCTATTCAGTTCGCGAACCTTGCCGTCCCTTCTTGTTCTGCGATTCGTTCCAGCAGTTCTTGTCCCACAGGTGCGCCTCATATCGGCCGGTCCACCGGTGCCTGAATAAGTTAACAACAAGAACAAGCCAGACCAGATCATTCATCGAAGCTAAACTCGAATTCAAGCACAAGAAGCAAGATACAAGGCAGTAGCTGACAATGACCTCGTGACTCCTCGGTATATCGAGCTACGTCGAGGAGGAGAGTCTCTCGGCACGGTCCTCCGAGTCCGCTTCACCTTGGCCACGCCACCATTGACAACACTGGTCACAGCACTGCCGTTGTTACCGCTCTTGTTGCTTTCGCTCGCAGCAGCGACATCTCTCCGGCTTTGCTGCGATAACTTCACCATGGGACTAATGACAAAGCCAGCACATAAACGAAGGAGAAGAAGAAGATGAAGAAAGTGAAACAAAAAATAATAATAATTAAGGAATAGGAGGAACAACTGGGTCCTCCAGTGAAGGGAAGGGTTATAAAGGAGGTGGCCATGGAAGGTTATGGGCTGGCAAATTAAGATGCGAGGCCGGCCAAACGGTGAGTTTTTTTATTGATTATATTATCTTTTAAATGTTGCCGTCTAAACGGCTTATCATGGCCTCTTCTCTCTTGTTTTCAAGTGAGTGCAATTCCCTAGTCGTCCCCATCTTAACTAAGTCAAACTACTGGGTTTGCCCTAATGGCCATCATTCCAATATGAAAGGGGGAGGTGGGGGGGTTCGAATCCCCACCTTCTCAGGGGGAGTTAGGATGGAGACGATATAGTTTCAGGTGTGGGTTTCGACTCACATGCCCTGCAAGGAGGCAGGACAAAAGTCTGAGAGTGAGAGTTAGAATAGGACCGATAAAAAAAAAACTAAGTTAATTTAATGATCTTGCTTTCGTTTATTGCGTATTAAATACTCTATTGGACCCGTTGGGAGGCATGACAGAAGTCTTATGTCTCATCATGGAGGATATCCCTTAGAAGGAGCCAAATTGGAGTGTGCTAACATGCCTGATTAGACCTATTATAAACCTATAACTGAGGACATTATGAACAGAATAATATGCCTGATTAGATCTAGTTTTGATTAGTCTATTTGATAAGACATTATGAGCCAACACTGCTGATGCCTAAATTTTAGTTATCCCATATCTACATCACGAAATCAGGGATCGACCTCAATCCTTGAACAAAAAAAATCATTTACCTTATCCATATTGGCATTACATCTAGGTTCTAGAATACATTTCATTGCATTTTAGGACTAACCATGTTACGGGGAACCAGAGGTGACTCAATGAGTAATCCAGAGAAGATTTCAAGATTAAAAAAGGAGCAAAAAGTCGTGATTTGAAATCCCAAAATTCTTGAAGCTCAAAATTGAACTCAAGAAAGCAAGGTGCACCTAGAATCTCATTTCAAAATTTTATAGAAGCAAAAAACTAGCTCAATGAGTTCGGCAGTATTGCACAACACCATGTGACACAATCATGGATGTCCACAAGCCTTGAAATCTACAATAACATTAATGCCAATCACATGCCAAGATCGTATGCCATTTACATGGCTATTCCACTACATCTCCGATTCTCCATGGATCATCACAAACTGGAAAAGGCACCTAAGCATTGGAGGTCATGTGCCATGCACATGCCTCAAATCGTGTGCCACGCACATGCCTTTCTCACGTGCAACTCACGAAGCTTCTCTATGGATGCTACCGTAGACCATCTCCTGCGCTACTAAGCCTCGAGTGGCTGGCCATAAGTGAATATTTCCTCTGATATCCTGTATGTTACTGATAAGATTTGATTGCTTAGTTGTTGATTGATCCGACAATTGCTTTTAGTTGCCATTTTTTTCTTAATCAGCAAATACCGTGGAATTAAATTGCAATCTTATCTCCGTGATTTGATTAATCGACCAAATCTAATCCTCACCCTCCGCCCTAAATTCACCTTGATCTCGACCATTCATCCAATAATGTGCACATTAGAGATAATTGGCAGATATACTCTAAATATTATCACAGTATCTCTAATTCCAGTTTGAGCCAGAGCCTATAAATAGACCCCTCCATTAATCATTACAAGCATAAAACACCATTTAGAACTCTCAGAAAAACTTTGAAACATTCCCATGGGGAAGCTCTCTCTGGCTAGGCGTGAGCTTGGTTTTAGGGGAGATACGAGAACCAAAGAATTGGATCGGTGGGAACGGAAATTGGATCAATTGGAACGGGTCCAGTTCTAGGGAATGGGTCCAATTCTAAGTTTTAAGATATACAAGGTAGGTTTCAATTTCCAAAAATTGGGGAGCCGGTTCCGATGGGTAGGTATGGAACCAAGAACAAGTATTTGTATCTTTGCAATCCTACGGTATTCCATGACAGCTAATGACGACTATGAAATTTAACAACCCCTAATCAATGCTTCCATTTGGGCATATCCATGACTGAAACTTCTATTTTGTTAATGTTTCATATTCTTCATATGTCCAAATATGAATTGTGAACAGTAGATTATAGAAGCAAATGATAATAATTAGTGATGACAATTCACTACAATCGTTCAATTAAGAATATAACTAGAATATGCGTAGATTTGGAACCTATGAAAGGATAGATTTCAGGTTTCAAAGTATGTAAAGTAGGTTCCATGTTCCAAAAATTTAGGAACCAATTCTGACGGGTAAATTTCAGGTTTCAAGTGAAAATTAGACTGATCTTGAAAATGCTCACCCCTCTCTCTGAGAGTCCTTTCCTTGGTTTTCACACCAACGACTCCCTAGAAATCCTCTCAACCTTGACGACCTCCTGCAAAAGCCCCCATCACATCCCTAAGAGTCTTTCAATGTCCAGCAACTCGCTAGCTCTGCCTCGATGCTACCATCTGTCGATCAAGCCTGTTAACGTCCTTCGTGCATCCGTGGCTTCCCCGACAATCTCCAAGTTTTGTAGTCATTTTAGTCAGCTTCCATCGCATTCAGAGCTCCCCTTGGCATCGCCCAAAATTGCTACACATCCCCTAACGCCCGTTCATCACCGGCCCTTGGATACTCCATTGGTGGCTCAACAAGCTCCACCCCCTTCCCTCTTGCCCTCAAGTCCTTTGGTATCCTAGGGTTAGTCCTTATCGAGGTAGGTAAGATCGGTTGGTTGTTCAACTTTAGCTCATAATTTGGCTGCACATTTTATAGTTGTCAAACCTTAAGTTATTTTCATTCCTTTTGATTTATACCTTGCATTAAACATGACATAAATTGGGGCATCGCAGCTTTGAGCCGAATAGTCGAACCCTCAATTATGATATTCATGCATGCATATAGTAATTTGCATCTAGGATTAATCAAGAATAATGTAGGATTTTGATTCATACTCAACATTAATAGGATGGCACAAGATTCAACTCCTATGGGGGTCACAAGGGGCAACACCACCAAGCTACCAGAGGGCTTATATAATTTGGGCCCGAATAATATTGGTAGTTTGGATTTTTACCCATGAGTAGCTACTAAGTGGCATAGACCTTTCCTGACCCTTAGGGTTTTCTTGTGCCACCAATATATAATTTATCTCTCTTGTAATTGAGAGTGGTAATAGGGAAGTCGAAAGTGCTAATTATAGTAGAATCCTCTATTAGGTGTGATCCTAATTTAACCAGGGTAAATTTTGCATCTCGATCTCTCTTTCTTGCCTTTACACTCTATTTCTTCGTATTTGTGCGCCTAATCCTAACATTTGATATTAGAGCAAGGCTTAAGGTTAGGGTTTCTAGGTGAAGAGAGATCCGAAAAATTGAATATTGGGGAGATGTAAGTTGGTCAATCACGCATTGAAGTAAAGAAGTTTAAAGGAAAGGGTTTCAAGTTATTAAAATTGAATATGGAGGCCTTGCTTGTAGATAGAGATTTGTGGCTGGTGATTAAAGATGATAAACTTAAGGAGAATCCCCAAGAGAAGACGAAGGAGTCCACGTCCACTGAATTGAAGAAGTGGATCAACAACGATCAAAAGGCACGAAGCCTAATCTGGTTATGTTTTACAGATAATATCTCGGTGAACATGACTTCTAAAAAGATGGCGAATGATCTCTAAACGAAAATAAAAAGCTTTTATCAGAACAAGTCTCTCTTGAACATGTTATTTCCAGGAACAACTTTACAACCTTCGGATATATGAAGGTGATCCCTTTTCCACACATTTAAACGAGTTTAATACTATTTGTGGGCAACCTGGATCTATTGATGCTAATCTAGATAGGAAGATAAAGCATGTACCCGGTTATGTTCACTGCCAAATTCATACAGATATATAATTGTTTCAATTGACACCGGTGTTAGTGGGTTTTCCTTTAAAAGTGTTGTAGCTACTCTAATATCTGAAGAAATGGGAGAGTAGGTTCTGATGGTGCAACGAATGAGGCTCCTTTTCGTAAGAGGAAGGAAGAGTGAACGATCCAAATCTAGATTTGGTGATAGGAATAAATCTAGAGGAAGATCTAAAAGCTGAGATTGATTGGAAATATAGTGTTTGAAGTGCAAAAAGGCTGGACACTTAAAGAGGGATTGCAAAAGCAAAAGTGTAACTCTAGAGAAACGATATATGGCACCATCCTCAAGTACTGCGAAGGATGATGACAGCAGCATAGGATACATGTATCTTATCTACAATTCATCTTAGGATGACCGCAATGCATGGGTAATTAATACCAAAGCATCTTTCCACACAACGCCTCATAAGGATTGGTTTTGTTGTTATAAGCTACATCGGAGAGGTACAATGTGAATGAGAGATGACACAACATTTGATCTTGTTAATTGTGAAAATGTGAAGCTGAAAATAACACATGGAACAATCAAGAATCTTCTAAATGGGATGCATTTTCATTTTCCAAAACTATGGCAGATGTTGGCATTACTATCACTAGCAATAAATATTCATGCAACCTTGTCCATGTATCTATGGTGATCGCTAGAGGTGAATGGTATGGAAGATTGTGAAATAATTAGGAAAACACGATGATCAGTGGTGAGAGTTGCATCGCGAAATAAGTCGAAGAAGACCTTTGACACTATGGCATTGGAGAATGGGTTGTATCGGTGAGGAAGGATTTGGTGACCCTTACCTTAAAGAAGACAAAGAATGAAATCCCAAACTGTTATATGAATTTCGAATTTTGTGACATTGTCTACATGGAGAATAGAATCAGGTATCCTTTGGATTCATAAGAGGGAGCAAAAGGGATTATGGATCTGATCCATAGCAACATCTTTGGTCTTACACCTATAGCATTGATGGGAAAATCAAGATTGTTTTTTTTTTATTATTGATGATTTTTCCATATATGTGGATATATTTCTTGCAGAGGAAAAATGACGTACTTGAAAAGTTTTGCAAGTTAAAAACTTTGGTGGAAAATTAGTTTGATGGGAAAATATAAATTTTACAGACTGACAACTAAGGAGAATCCTATTTAATGAAATTTGATCAATTATGTGCTACCAAGGACATAGGAAGGTAGAAGACAATGCCATATTCACCTCAGTAGAATGGGTTGGCAAAGAGGCTTAATCAATCTCTCATGGACAGGCAAGGAATATATTAAGTGGTACAAAAGGAATATATTAAGTGGTACAAACTAAGCAGCTGAATTTTAGAGGCAAGCAATAGCCATCGCATGCTATCTAAAGTACAAGTCCCACACCTTAGCTTTCAAAGATTAGACACCATTTAAGGAACTATTTGGAAAGAAGTCGACATATCTTATTTAGAGTGTTTGGCTTTAAAGCGTATGTACATGTGCCAAAGGAAAAGAGGAACAAGTTTGAGAGGAAGTAAGAGAAATGCATTTTCATTGTGTACAAGAATGGTGTCAAAGAGCATAAGCTGTGAAATCTTGATAATAATCGTGTAATCTACAATAGGGATGTGGTGTTTAGAGAATTTACAACAAATTAGAGTATTCCACAAGCTCCTCAAAACCATAAATGGTTGAGTTGGATGTTAGTTTGAAGGAAAAAAAAAAAAAAAGAGGCTACACAAGCTGAAACAAAAATTACAGATTTTGAAACTAATGAGCTTGATAAAGTGGACCACACAATAGATTCTAAAATTGAATTTAAAGTTGAAGCACCACCTAAATCGTTCTTAAGAAGGTACATGCGGCTAAGAAAACTACCTGAGAGATATAACACATTTGCTGGTAGTGAGAATTTTGCTCTGATTGCTACAGGAGATGATCCAAAGATCCAAATATTGTGAAGGAAGCAAGAAGCATGAAAGATGCCAAACTCTGATAGAAAGCCATGAAAGATAGGATGAACTCACTAGATAAAAGCGAAATGTGGAGTTTGGTAAAACTACCTACAAATCAAAAGGCAATTGATTACAAGTAGGTGTTCAAGAAGAAGAAGTGTGCACATGGAGAGATAAAACAATACAAAACTTGTTTAGTTACGAAAGGATATTTGCGAGTCAATTGTAATGAAATTTTTTTCTCTCATTGCTAAATTAATTCCATGAGACTTGTCTTATCTATAGTAGTTGTATACAATCTATAGATTGAGTAGCTTGGATCAAGATTGATCAACCTCAATTAAAGGTAAGTGTAACCGACTCCCAATCCAGTCCAATCCTACATAGGAATCAGGCCAGTAGGATCGATTCCCCATTTCTAGAACTAGAAATTGAACCAATTGGTTGTGGAACCAGTGAAATATTACAGTGATGCACTTGTTTCCCCTCCTTTAAAATCAAGCAGCGGTGCTTTACCCACAAAATGAGCATCATACACACTTAGCCAAAAGGTTGAGAAAGTCAAGTTTTGGCAAGCACATGACTCGGTTTTTATTCACAACCCCTCTTACGGTCTCTATGTGCCCATTTGATATGAGACTCTCAACATTCGCATGAAAGGCTAGACATAATAGTAGAGACAAGTCAAGAGTCCCACATCAAATGAGCGCACTAAAACCATAAGAGGGGTTGTGAATAAAAGCCAGGTCATGCGCCTAACCAAAGCATACCTTTCTTGGCTTTTTGTCTAAATATTTGCATGAAAATCCCTAATAATTGAGTGTTCAAATTATTTATTTTATAATTTTGAAGAAATAAAATTAAAATTTTTACAAATAATCGGTCTGGTCCAGGCAGTTCCATCCTTGAAATTGAGAATCAGACCAAAATCACCGGTTTTCACTGGTTTCTTTAATTTTATGGAACTGGGAATTTGAGTAGTGCCTCCGAGGGCTAGATCTTTGCTCACTCCTAATCACACAAAGTCCCAAACTGACACCGGGGGATTCTGCGACCTCAAGCTAAAATCGATCGCCTTGGATCTAACCTAGGTTCGATGCTGTCACCAAGCACGAAGTAATGGCAAACTTTGGAAAGGGTAAACGGAGGAGACGAGAGAGAGAGGTCAAAGGGCAAAGATCCAGGGGGGGGCACAGTAGGGCGTGGGCGAGGACCGAGGGTGTGGAAAGAGACGAGCAATGGGGCCGATCGTGATGGCCGTCTATCCCCATCCCGCCGGATTTGACTTTCTATGGTGGAGGAAAGGAGTGCGCACATGTTAGCATCAGATGAACGAAACGGGTGATTGGAGAACCGAGCCGGGAAAACGATCTTCCACCATAGAAATCTCCATTTGACTAAGCTCGTGGAGTGTGATATCATCGCTCGCCCCTCGAAAGTGGACGGGAAAAAAATAAAAAAAAATCAAGTCGTCATTTTTAGATCATGTCATGGTACGTAGCACGATTACGTTGCTGATGTCCTTGCAATTCGCTAGACGTGAAGACGTGTCAACCAAGGACCAAGATTAAATAGGGCCTGTCGTCATGTTTGATGAGCCTAATTATTTTCAAAAATACAAACGAACATTTATGGAAAATTATTTTTCCAAAACCTATTCATTTGTATCGTTGAAAATGATTAGTTAATGGAAAAAATTTTCATTAACTAACTAAAATATTTTTTATTTATTTATTTTTATAAGTAATACAAGTAATATGTTTTAGAAAATATTTTTAAATAATTTATTTTTTACGAAACAAACGGAATCATGTATTAACTTCATCACCTTTCTTTTATTTTTTATATTTTATTTATTTAGTTTATTGGCCAGTTTCATAGCTTTTTTTTTTTTTTTAACTCGAGTTTCATCGCTCTAATTCACTACTTTTTCGGCCACTCTTATGTCTGTTATTGTTCTTGCACTTTCTGTGGGCTTACCCTCCTTCGACCCCTTAGCAGTTTTAGACCCTCGAGAAAGACGTGTCCAACATTTAAAATGAAAGTGTGCATTTGTTTCATGAAAAATTAAGAATTCAGAAAAAAAAAATTACTCAAAAAAAAAATTCTCTTATATCGCTTATAGAAATGAATACATGAATAATATTCTCGTCATCAATTAAAATGTCTAGACATGGATTATTGATGATAATGAAAATATTTTTTATTATTAATTTTTCTAAGCCAATGAACATTTTTTCAGCAAATGTTTTTCAAATGATTCATTTGCCACGAAACAAGTGGATCCATTATATTCTTCTTTTTTTCAATGACAAGGAAAACCCACCTCAAGTAAATAATTCGATGAATTCACGGAGATATGTCCTTTCATGATGTTAAAGTACACCTTACATGGATAATATTGGTTGAAAAATCATCCCCGTTAACTCTATGGGCCATGTAAGACCTGGACTAGAGTCTCGAATAAGTAGCTGAAAAGTGGATTTGTTTGCGCTCAGCACCACGAAGGTTCGTACCTATATCGTGTGTCTATGTCACACAAAGTTAGATCCGTAGAATATCCTTTAGATCTCAATCTAGCAACGGCACTGGAATTTTCATCATTAGCTTAGCCAAAGTGGACTAGCACCATGATTGACTTGAAAGTAGGAATCTCTCCTTAGGATTCGATTTCTCCATAGGCCGGCTTAGAGGAAAATTGCTTTCCACATTTACAAATGATGCAATCCACCCCGCTGTGGGCACATTGTTTTGGGCCTTTCCCTTTCTAATTGCGGAATGGGGGAGGTTCATGTCATCGCATGCGCATTAAGCACGACTTAAGCGGAGCACCGTGGGAGATAGGTTCCCGCACCAGTGCTCCCTGGGGGTTTACGCCAAGCGCTCGCTATGAGACGGTTCCTCCAGTCTCAAAAAAAAAAATTGATGCAACTAGAAGAATGCAAACAACATCTTGGCGAAATGATGTAATGACATATATGATCAGTTTTCTGAATGGTGGCTACATTCTAGTCGAAGGGCATCAATTGCAAACAAATCAAAATTATCTCACGATTAGAACATACTTTTAGTGGCCTGATTGAATGTACTAAAATTTAGGGATCATGAATGAAATTTAGAGAAGAAAAAAAAAAAAGCAGTCCTATAAAGTGACAATAAAAAAAAATGCTTTCCTTAATCTATTCAAGTGCCACGTGTGCGAAGAACAAACATGATTCTAATTTAATCTGGTATGGTCCGTAGCTTGGATGGGAATTACAAACCTTAATACCTCGTGCGGACCACCATAAGATGAGCCTAAATCGAAGTCCCATTGGGCATCATAAGTCGACAGGATTGGGAATCCAAAGCAAGGAATCTTCGAAGCCCGCCGATCCGTGATTCTCATGTAGCCGGATGGAATATGAAGAGCGTTGTAATTCGATCTCGGCCGTCGAGGAAAAAGGACGAACGATGACAAACAAGCTTATCACTCGTACGATTACTTTGAGTATTGACAAACCACTTGCCAACAAAAATCGCACATTCACATGCCATAAAAAGGATGCGTAGAAAACATGTAGAATCAAAATATATAAGTGGAAATCTAAGCTGTATTAGAGAGGTTTTGTGGTTGGTTCTTTGCTATCAACGTTGTGAATGTTAGGCTACATTTATTCCACAGAAAATAAATGATTTAACAAAACAATTTTTTTTTAAAATTGATTATTTGTATCGCTTGAAATAATTGATAAATAAAAACTGATTTCATTATCGAAAATAATTTATATCGGAACATTTTTGTAGAGGACAAAAAAAAATTTCGTTGGTTCATTTTTATAAAAGATTGTGAGCGATTATTTTTTTGAAAACTATTGTCTAAATCATTTTTTTTGGGCTAAATAAACAGAATATTCATGATCGATTTGGAGATATATAACCGTAACTAATATTGTCGAGCTAGGGTTTCTTTTTTTTCTTTTTTTCAATATTCTATTAATTTGACGCTCATATGGTGTCACATTAGTATCAAGTCCATTTTCATCACATCAATGCTATGTCATACTTAATTTGATGATTTATTTGGAGTGGTCAATCGAAGGAATTGATTGCATAATTCGAGAAAGTTAAGAGTACTCGATGAAACAAAATAAAACTTACAGGAGTAAATCGCATAAATCCAGAAAGTTATAGCACTTATTCAATAGCATAAAAGGAAGTACTGATACCGTAAGCGTCTGAACGTCTAAGTCGTCCCCCCCTCCCCCCTCCTCTTCCCTCCTTCTCCTCATTACCCAATACCTAAATGCAATGGCATAATTTATATTTTGAATAAGCAAGCACATCAGTAATTGTGCTCAATATTTCTAGAGTAAGGGAGCAACAATAGCAAATCGCATGACATACAAATTTATTTAGTGGATGCCTCACATTGTGTCAAATTTGAAAAGCTAAAGTACACAATTTAACAGTTTAGATGCTTAATTGTAAAAGTAAAAAACTTCAAGTACTTACCTTATCGTTACCACTAATTAAAGTTAGCGTACCAAATTGTACAAACACCTTAACGCAATAGCTATTTATATGAAATTGTGTCTCACCCTTCTTTGGAAACATGGATGACATTCTATTCTAATGAGAAACTCAAGAGTCGACATCCATTCCTCTTGCTTAGCTTCTATACAATATACTACAATCGATCATTTTTATTTATCACGAAACCACATTTGTCTAAAGATTTTTAGATCTGGATCTCTTGACAGCTATTCACAAGGGCGCCAATCAAATAACGAAGAGAATTCCACAACCTTTTTTAATACCTCACCTCATCTCATATCATATGTGTAGGAAATAAATTCCATATTCCAACACACGAGAAACATGCCCAGGAAATTTTTGAATCGCTGATCGAACTGGATATATTACACTTCATGACATACCTTATTATTGTATCCTTGAGAAAAAAAAAAAAAGTTCTTCATCACCTTTTGCTAGGGAGAGTAGTATTTTTGGGGAAAGAAGAAGGGTTCTATTTTTGTAGGTTATGGGCTGGGTTAGCCCAACATGGGCAGCCCACCTACAAAACCCATCAATATGCAATCAATACTTTGAAAAATTATAGCATTCCATGTTGAGTATACTTAAAAACCGGACACTTTCTAGACAATATGTTCCAAATCGAGGTACGCGAGGACTGCTCTGCCATTATTCGTCGGCTCCGTATCATTCTCTTGAATCCTCGGTCGGTCGTTCAGAATGCCAAACCAATTAATAGAGTGTCTTTCGTGAGGGACAATGTGGTCGAAGTTGTGCACATGGAGGGGCGGCACATGCATTGAAAGCTACTTGTAACACGGAACCGAAAGTTGTTGACCTCAAGACGAATTTGCCAAATCGTTGACTTTGCAAATTCCCTCTTTGATTTTGTGGATCTACCCTTGCACAAGTATTTTTGCTAATGGTCATGATTGCCATAGTTAACGTAGGTAAAAATAAAAGAACTAACTAGGCCGTATTATGGTTCCCCAAAGAAAAGAGAATCTCAAACTTTAGGTCTAATTCTAAATTTACTCATACTATAATCCCACTCATACGTTCAGAAGTCGCAACTTGTCTTTAAAATTATCAAACAGCCCAAAAAGTCGAGGATATATGGTCGATTTGGTTCTTCCGCATCTTATCAAAGTGTTTTATTGATGGATAAATAAGGGGTTGGAAGACATGACAGATTAACACCAAATTGTATATCTTTCCGAAAAGAATGACGGGTTAGTCTAATTTATTATCCGATGGAGAGTTTTATTTGTCTATAGTTATCTTGGCTCCTAGTTCTCACTCCCTTAGCCACTAGTTTAGTTTATTACCGATTAGAACTTAACAATTTTCTAAAGATAGAAATCGGAATTGGGTGTCATTTCCTTCATCTATTTATCTAGGCCCATCTTCTGGAGAAAGAGAATGAGCACCCTAAAAATTACTCCATCCTCTGTTCCTTTCTCTCCCCTTTCGTCTACTTCATCTTTTTTTTTCTATATTAGCTATCACTTCAAAGTTTAATAAGTGGTCATCCTTCAAGCTGAGTAAGGAAGATTAGTGTTGGGAAAAGGATTCCTGAAGACGATCCGATACTCAATCGAACTCCAAAAAAGAATGCGGAAAGCGTGTCCAGGATACACATGTTACACCGATCATAAGGTACATTACGGAGTCGAACGTACCTTCTCTTTCACAGATTAAAACACCAATGTCGCAGTTCGAAGAAGAATCCGAATATTGTTCTTTTTGGGGAGAGACTTTTGAGGGCATAAAACAGAGAGAACGTAATCTCACTTTTTTTTCTAAAGCGTAACTTCAAAATAACATTAACCGCTCATATATCTTAACCGCCCAGATATCATAACCTCCTCCATGGGCCATTAACTTACGGGCCGGGTTTTTGGGCCCAACATGGGCGGACGGGCCTACTTAGGCCTATCAAACATTAAAAAACCCTAAATTAGAGTCTAGGCATTGCATCTCAGGGATAGGATTTCCATCGAAACCGACTATATTAGATCAAGAATCCTATTAAGGAAAATCGTCGACATGCCTTTCCCGAAAATTTCTTGTTTTTCTTTGAACTACCACAACAATTCAAAGACAGTTTATTCCATGGCAGCTCACATGATGAAAATCCCCAGGGATGTCAAGAAGCTTTTCTATATTGTGCCGCTTTCCAAAAATGGTTCCTGAAGAACTGTTTTGTTTTGACGATCAAGAAGGTGGCCAATGGTGGCTCCGGCGAGCGTGGCGGCGGCGAGTAGGTTGTAGGTCCGGTAGGGAGGGCAAAATGGGTGGGGAGACAGAGAATTTGTATTTTAGTTGGTGTGGGTGATATTTTTGGCAAAACATGAGGGCCATTTGGTAAAATCAAAGAAGTTTTTATATAGTGTGGCTAAATTTTGGTCTAGTTGGATAAAACTGATAAGTAAGTGCTGAAAAGTTAAGTCTTGAATATTGAGGGTTAAAGTTCATATACTGGAAAATGGACATAAATAAGCATATGTTAATTTACGAAGATTAAATACCAAATTTAACCAGTTTCTTACCAAATATTGAATAATGAGCATTATTGGAAGATATTAACAAAAAAGAATTGCTTATCTTTTAATTTATTGAATATATTTCATAATTTAACTAAGCAACTCTTTCTTTACTTACCATATTAAGTGAAATTTATACTCAAAACAATCAATGGCCATCAAACGCGCTTAATAATATTAGCTAATGGTATGTTAATTATTTAAGGGAGTAAACTTCCAATAGAAGTACATTTCTTATCAAACATTGAATATTGAATATTAAAATTCAAATACCAAAAAAATGGAAATAAATGAGCGTTTGTCAATTTATGAAGATTAAATATGAAATTTAATTAGTTTCTTACCGAACGTTGAATGATGAGCATTATTGGAAGATGTGAAACAAACGATCTTTAACATTTTAATTTTTATTGAATATATTTTATCACTTAACTAAGTAAGTCTTTTTTCTGACCAAAAAAAAACTAAACTAAGTAAGTATTTCGTTACTTACCATATTAAGTTAATTTTTTACCAAAAAAAATGAGCGGCCATCAAACGCACTTAATAATATTAACTGCCATTATATTAATCATTCAAGGGAGTAAACTTCCAATCGAAGTATATTTCTTATATTAGAGGATTTCAATCATTAAAAAAAATGTAGGGTAACCTAAGGCTAGATTAATTAAATAAGCACTGCTTAAGTACAGATTTAATCCTCGAAATTTGAACGTATGTGCAATTGGGACCTCTAATTTTTGCCACAACCGCCTCCCCTTAGGAATATGTGAGATTTGTTGAATTTGGTCCTATAAGCTTAGTTTGTACAACCAAGTCCTCTAATTTTATTGATTTGTGCTTTCAAATATTTTATTTACATTATAACTAATACTGTCAAATTAGAGTTTCTTTTTCTTTTCTTTTTTTCATGTCTGTCTTATGTTAATTTGTCACTCATTTGGCACTACATTAGCCTCACATTTCGACTTCTACGGCATCAACAGCATTACATCGTTACTTAATTTGATGATTTACCTTGGAGTGATCCGTCGAAGGATTTGATTGCACAATTCACGAAAGTTAAGAGTACTTAATTGCACACAAAAAAAAAAACAAATCGCACAAATACAAAAAGGTAAAGGGCTTATCAAACAAAATAAAGGAAGTGATAACATCGTAAGTATTTGAACATTTCCCCCTCGTTTTCAAAATCAACCTCCTAAACTTTATTTTCATCAAATATCTCGACTTCTCATATGTGGCTCACATTCCTCGATTCAAACTATTGCCCCAGTGGCCACCCTTCCATCTTGGCAGGGGGAGGTTGGGGGATCAAATCCCCACATTCTCAGGGGGGATTAGGGTGGGGACGATTTCATTTCAGGAGTGGGTTTCGACTCCCACTCCCTACAAGAAGGCAGGGCAAAAGTCCGAGAGTGAGTGTTAAAGTAGAATTAGCGTAGGACTAACCAAAAAAAAAAAAAAAACTATGGACGAAAAATGTCCACATTGATGCCAAAGCTATTAAATAGCCTTTGGTTATCCACATTGTCGGAAATAAAGACATATTGAATGCCTAAGATTGTCCAGGTCATCAAACGCCTCTAAGATCATCCACCTATCTCTCTCTACCTCACACCTAAATTATGTCAAAGAAGCGAGGCCACGTCAACAATTGCTTTGACTTTTGCTAGGTAAAGCGAGCTAAGTCAAACAAAATCCAATGACAAGCCAATCGATGGAGTGCGGCTCGTGAGGGGCTTATGTTGGTTGAGCAGTGTTGGTCACTTACCCAGCCGACTCATGCACTTGAACGTCCTTGCCGTTCACCTAGATTCTGCGCACGCCATCTTCTTCTGAATCCGGCGGTTGCAAAGTTGCTGACCAGCGACCACGAGACAAGCGTCCGGCCGAATCTCCTCTTGATTTTGTCGATCGACCGCCCCAGCAGAAATATATATTTCTTGGTGCTACGATAGTTTTTAGAAAAAAAGCCACCAAAAATCCCAAACTTTGTCCAAAGTGACAAATTTACTCCAAACTTTTTTTTGTAACATGAAAAACCCCAAACTTTGCAAACTGTGACACATTTACCCCATTAAAGGCATTTTCATCTTATTTTTTTCTGTTTTTTAATTTTCTTTTTTTTTTAACTTTTTTTTTCTTCTCTCTTCCCTCCACCGGCGTCTCCACCGGCCATGGGGCGGCCCTCACCGGACGCCGGCGGAGGGAAGAAAAAACAAAGAAAAAACAAAAAAAAGTAAAATGACCAAAATGCCCCTATGATTTGGAGTAAATGTGTTACACAAATGAAAGTTCAGGGTTTTTTGTGTCACAAATAAAAATTTGGGATAAATATGTCACGATTAGCAAACTTTAAGATTTTTCATGTCAAAAAAAAAAGTTTGGGATAAATTTGTCACTTTGGGCAAAATTTTAGATTTTTTGTGGCTTTTTCCCTAGTTTTTATAGGACGACTGCCATGTTCCAAATGGATTTCTTTTTTTTTTCTTTTTCTTTTTTGTGACATTTGGAGTGAAGAATGCTGCGTCTAATGTGGGCCCAGGAAGGGCCCAAATCGAACCCGGGAACTCACATTTGACCCGCCCGGTCAACTTTTCCGGGCCTTTTGTAGAACTGTCAAAGGTCGAGGAGCCGACCTCGTGGGGCATCCGTACACCATAGTCACAAGGCGTCATCCGAGACCGAGAGGACGGGAGTCAAAAGAGAAGTCCGGGTCTTTTGAGTCCAATTTCAACGGCACGTGCTCATCCCACGTGGCCGGGTAAATTACTTTTACCATTTACAACCCCTTAAATGATGACTAGATACGACCCAAAAAAAAAAAATAATAATGACTAGACCATCAGGTCAAAAGTAACAGCCCAAGATTTGACCTTTCATAGATGGTATGGAGAGAGCCCAAGTGAAAGTCCATTATGACCAAACTGCTTTCCCCTTTAATCTATTCGATAATTTCATGCAATCAAAAATCGGACTGACAACATTAGTAATCGACCAGAATTCAAAACCGGCCAATTTGATATGGTTCAGGCAATTCCTTTTGCTCACCTCGACTCCTCACATCTTCCATCTCCCCTTAAGTATGTGCTTGTTTAGAAGACTCTATTTATTTCAAGAAAAATAAATAATTGTAAAAGCATTTTCGCAAAAATAATTACTTGCATTATAGGGCATAATTAGTTAATGAAAATATTTTCATTATCGACGACAATTTATATTAAGACATTTTCATGGATGGTGAAAATATTTTTCGTTTATTCTTTTTTTGTAAGTAATACAATGGATCGTTTTTTAGGAAAATACATTCCCAATTATTAATATATTACGAAACAAGCAGAGCCTAAGTTTTGGAGTGTTCTTTGAAAAAAAAATGTTTGAAGGCGTGATTATACGAATCATACTGTTTATGACTCAATCACTTTTCAAACAAGATTGATAAGAATGTCGGTCCACTTTTCCCATCTGTAAGATTTTGTGAGACTACTATTGACAATTCTAAATACTTAAGATGTTAGATTAGAATGTGTTTTAATATTTAATTATTCTAACACTCCCCCCACGCTTAATCAGATTTTTTTTTTTTTGCCTAGTTTTAAGAGCGAACATATTTAATTGAGAAGGCAAATAGAACCTATAAAAATTCGAACTTAAGAACTCTTGCTCCAATATCATGGTAGAAAACAAAAAGAAGAATTTTTGTATATTTCTATGTGTATATATATCAATGATATAAGAGACTATTTATAAATTATTCTAGACAATTATTTATAGTAATAAAATATTGCAATATCAAATAAAATTTATTAGAATCAATAAGGAAAGACCTCTATCTCTAACATCATCGAAGAACACGAACTACCCAAAACGCCACTCTCTAGCTATGTAAATAACCATGCTGTCTCTTTCATTTGTAAAACACGAAATTATTGTCATCGATTTCTAGGAAGCCAAACCTGACCAAACGATCATGAGCACAAGTGGCCGTGCATGATTCTGTCACCGGAATGAAAAACTCAAACGAAAAAGGGAAAAAGTATATATATTGCAATTATGCTAATTCAGTATTAAAATTTTCAATTGTACCAACTTAATTATAAACTTTATTATATTTTTTCAATTGAGTCTTTCCGGCTAATATTAACTAGAAATCGTTAATATGGACACCACCCGTTCTATGTACTTTTAATGATATTTTAATAATTGTTTATGTTTTCTTTTTCTTTTTTATAAGGTCTTTTTTTTTTCCTTTCATTTTGGTGGAAAAAATGGGGCGAGGGCCAACGAGTCCTCGCCAACCGTTTGCGAGGGTCATGACCCTCACCAAAGACCTAGCCAAATTTAAGCGAGGACCTTTGCACCCTTATTTACGACTGGAGGGGTCATGAAGGCCCCTCGGCAAGGGCTTGCTGACCCTCACAGGCCAAGATGAAAGGGAAAAAAAGAAAAACAATAATAAATAATAATTTGTAAAAATCGTCAATGTCAATGCGGGCCTTGCTACATAGAACAACCATTGCTCATGTTAACAATTTCCAGTCAAATTTGGCTAGAAAGACTTGGCAAATTGTGAAAATATTTATTATTAAATTGGTATAATTGAAATGTTTATGACTGAATTGACATAAGTGAAATAGATTGAGAACTTTTTTTTAAAATTTTTTTCCGACAAAAAGGAAAGAAATCGATCGAGTCTATGCAAGAGGGGCGGCAAATCATCTCAAATGGGTCTATCTAGGAATTGCACGGGTGGGGTCCAAATTGGATAATTTCAATCAACCGCGACCCGAGCCCGCTCACCCAATTTGAACACCTTTCCCACATCAAGTCTTTCCATTCTCCGGTTCCCATGTTGTTAGACTGTGTTAGATTTCATCGCTTTTCATCTCTTCTTAATGATGTAGGATGACATTAAATAAAGTCAAGTGATCTTCTTGGGGTTTTGAGTAATTCTTGTCGGATTGATTAAATTACCCAAGCACAAAAAACCGCGAATCGACCGAACCCTAAGCCTTTGCTCTAATGTCGATTATTGTGTAGTAGAATAGCGTAATCCACCATAGTTACAACATGAACGGAAAAATAAATAAGAAATGGAGAAGACAGCACATAAAAATTTATATAATTCGGTCCAAAATTGAAACTCGCATTCACAGGGAGAGCGGTATTAACAATTCCATTATGAACAACACGGATTATAAGCTTAGAAATATGGTTTTCTCAATTCCAAGCCTTAATTACATCCAATACGAGTTTTCCTCTAAAATGGGTTTTAATCAAATGACTAATATCTACAATGGGTCTATTCACATTTGCCGAGTGGGGGCCAAAATTGGGGGTTTTAATGAATGACAACCAAGCCTGGTCGTCCAATTTTGAACACCTTTCCCACATCCAAGTTTTTTCCATGCTTGTTGGGTCCTACGTGACTGGAATATTAATCATTGCTTTTTCTTTTTTCCTTTAGATCTGTGTTGATAGGTCCTTCTAGCATAGGATGATATCACTTAAAGTTGATCCATCTTTGGGTTTTTGAATTTTTTTTTTCCTGCCACCGATTGAATATATATGATTTTAATATTATGATTCACTAAACAATAAATAGGATATAAAAAAATCCCAGGATTTCATATCATATCCTATTCAATTCTATCTTGATTAGAAATCCGGACGACCAAACGTAGTCTAAAAGTTTATAAAAGCCATCAAAATCGTGATAGCTAGTTTGGGAGGAGATTTGATCTCGAGGTCTCTTGACCGTGCGGGAGGGTCAACACGAGGCAGAGCTAACATCTTAGGTGGCTGGGATGAGATAAAGGGTGCACGAAATAAGGAGCGGACAATCTCAACAGGCTTGAATATTAGGTGGCAGGCCATGAATGACGAGTCATTGATGGTGAATTTTTGAGTGGTTCGCTGTTGAGATCAAAGAGATTCGTTTACAAATTGTACCCTGTAGCAATCTATACATAAAGAATCGATGGTGAATAAACCGTCACGTGTTGAGGGGGATACGAGTCAATCATGGGCCGCCTGTGGTCGGAGGACACGAGCCGACACCCAACTCACTACGAATAAAATTGACCATCCTTAATGAGCTTCACTCCCATCAAACAAATGCTTTGATCATTTTCTTAAATCATAGTCTTATATTATACTCTTCGTAGAAGCACATCTCATCTTAGACAATCTTCATTTAATTCGCATCCTCAAAGCCACTTTGAGATCTTTTTTAATATCAATATACTTCGTTCGGCTTAGATAAAATTGACGAATTCATCACATTATAACTCTCTTAAAGTTCGCACATAATAGAATCGCAAAATTAATTATCTAAATCTAAACCCAAACAAACCAAACCTGAGTAGACTAATAATCGGGCAGTAGCAAAACTGAACCTGACCCTATCTAAATGGATCGACATTGAAAATGACGCCACGCTCGAATCATCCAAATCGGAGAAAGATGGAATCCAAATCAATTTTACTTCGACGCCCATCAAAATTCGAAACATTAATGTCCCGCCACCGCCCCATTCGCCACTCTTTACGACTTCTTACCGAAGATCTTCCCACCAAAACCATTCATTAAAGACTCCCGAAACTCTTCTCGCATTATGATCAGCAGCATCGACTTGAACTTTCTTGGGTGACAAGATGTAATTGAACCATGCATGCCTGGTCACAGTAACAATAATTCGAATTTTACACGGGCCTTGGAAAATGAACAACATTTTTTTTTGGGATTAATACCCTCAAAAACCCTAAACTGATATACTTGTGACAAATTTACCACAAACTATTTTTTTTTACCATTAAAAACCCTACACCGGTACACTTGTGACAAATTTACCCCGACTGACCATAAAAAACCCTAAACTTGTACATTTATGACAAATTTACTTCAAACTAATTTATTCGACCACAAAAAACCCCAAAATGGTAAATTTGTGATAATTATACCCTCTGCTAAATTTGATTAATACCACAAAAAAATCATAAAAATTGTAAACTGTGACAAACGGAGTGTAAAATCTCAAATTGATATACCAATTAACTGTAACGTGTCATTTAATTTAATTAAAATTTAACGAAAACTAACATAGGGTAAAATTGTCACAAGTGTATCAGTTTGGGATAAATTTGTCAAAGGCATACCAGTTTGAGGTTTTTGGTGGTCAAAAAATTAGTTTTTGGTAAATTTGTCACAGATGTACAAATTTGGGGTTTTTCAGGGTATTAATCCTTCTTCTTCTTCTTCTTTTTATGATCGAGGATCTGCCTTAGCCCCCTTACGGGGTGCCCGGTGGCACAGTCAGACGCTGTCAAAAGCCACTATTCGACGTTAGTATCCCGGGGGAGATTGACCCAGCAACCCACCGTCAGCGCCCCCCGCTTCAATCACTACCAGCATAGGCTTTCGAACCCTCAACCTCCATCGAAAGAAGGAGGGCTCTCAACCAACTGCGCTGCTCACGGGTGAGTAACAATATTTGGTCTCAATCAAAAAAGAAAAAGGAAATAGAACCTTCATATGGGAACAGGTTGATGAACCAACCTTTAGAAACTTTGGGAATGGAATTTTTTTTGTGCGAGGCGAATGCACATTTGGTCCCAACCGAAAGAAGAAAAGTCCACCCTCTCGGCCACAAAGCATACATAAAACAAGGGCCCCCCACGTCCGGCTGGCTTGCAGGATATTTTTTTCTAGAAGCCCGGACACGAAAGTACTTGATCCTGTTCCATATATAATAATATATTGCAGATTTTTCTAGAAAGATTGAAATTTCTTTTCCCAACCAAAATCCATTAAATAATTTACAAATAGAAGTTGCTTAAAATTCCGGAATGAGTAGGTCCCGAAACTTTTGATACGTGAACAATATTGACAATTATCTAGCAATTAATTGAAATTTTAAAATTGAATAATTGGATAGGTGAACAATATTGACAATTATCTAGCAATTAAATATTAATTACCAGTTTCAATTTAGGCATCCGCTCTACTGCATGTCCTGGTGTGAAATTACACGTCGGCCCTTCCGCCAATTTTGAATTCCTGCGGAGACACGCAAGATAAGAGAAAAGAAAAATATCTGAAGCCGCGGCAGTAAATAAAAAATAGAAAAGGCGTTTCTCGCGGACCGAAAGGTGAAAAGACGCTAGCCAATAGAAAAGCAGGGAGAGTCAACAAAGTCAAACGGGAAGACACGTGGCGCGAATCGCACCGTCCAAATTGCGTTCGATCTCCTCCCACTGGCCTGTGCCTATATAATGCGGAATCTCAGAGCTCCCGAAATGAAGTGAGGTCGACCGGAGGCGGGAGAAGCCGGGAAGAAGAGTGAAGCGACATCCGCCGGAGCGCTCGCCGGAACTTCATCCGCTCCGATCACCGGCGGGAGGCGCCGAGCTCGAGCCCGGAGGCAAATGAGCGGTCGGCATCGCAGGCAGCAGCCGAATCGCCGTCGCCGGAGCGGAGCTGATATGGAGACCGAGCGGCTCAAGGCGGGGGAGAAGGAGGGCGGCGCCGCGACGCTGGCGGCGGCTGCGGGGGCGAGGAGGGAGAAGAGGTTCGAGAGGAGGCTCCTGAAGTTCGACGAGTTGCCGGAGTACATGAAGGACAACGAGTACATACTGGACCATTACCGGTGCGAGTGGCCGTTGAAGGACGCGATCCTGAGCGCCTTCGCCTGGCACAACGAGACGCTCAACGTGTGGACGTGCGTGGCAAAACTAGCGGCGAGCCTTTCTGATTCCGCGAATCGATGATTTTCTCAATACGTCGATGACGATTCGATCGATCGATCGATTGACCGTGTTCGTGTTCGTGATTTTGCGTGTGACAGGCATCTGGGGGGGTTCATCATCTTCGTGGCGCTGACGGTGATGAGCTTGATGGAGAAGACGGGGATGCGAGGCTTGCTCGGCGATTTCTCCAGGTGCGTCGTTGATGATCGATCGATTGCTCCCGTCGTCTCTTCTCTCGGTTCGCGTGCTCTTCCCCTGTTTTGAGTTTCTCCATGCATTGCTTCGCGACGCTTCTGGCAGGAGATTCGGTTCGTAGAAGATGAACTATTTACAATTTCTGCCACTGCCTAAATTAACAATAAACCTTAGAGGCGGAGGCATTTGTTAACGAGGTCCAATTCCCAATTAGCGCACGACATTAGCGACTGACTCCCCACCGAGCCTTCCCACTTTAGTAACCAAAATTCGAATGACCCCTTTTTGTTTTTTTCGTGAATTTTGATAATCCGAGGGCGCGAATGCAGCGGTCGGCTCGCATTCCGTTCTTGTTATTCTTGGGAATTGAAGAAAAAATATTGATTTGGGTCAATTTTTTTCGTGATTTTTGATAATCCAAGGGCGCGAATTCAAGTTCTGTTGAACGATAATGTACGCATGTGCAGTTGTCGTTCAAGATTGAGCTTGGAGATAATGCTTTGTTTGCTCATTAAATCCATCGTGTTTTCTGGGTGCGGATCACAGGGCCACCGTCCCGGCGCATTCGACGACGGCCGCCATCAAGAACGCGAGCGCCTCCGCCAATGCGGTCAATGTACGTCCTCTCTCCGGCCACCCCCTTTTTTTCTCATTCCAACGCATGTCATTGGGTCTACTCTTGTGCTTGTTTATCGTGATTCAAATCCAACCCCCCCCTTCTCTGTTCGAACCCAGATTTTCTTTTGTCCGATTTTCAAACTTTGAGACAGAACAAAACAAAAGAAAAAATGGGAAAAAAAGGTAAAAAAAAGGTAAAAAATTTGTTGAGTATAGGAAAAAGTCCTGCCAATTTTACCAACCACTTTATAAAGAGAGACGGAGACAACGAGACATAAACATTACGTGGGATAAAAAGAGAGCTGAGTGACACGTGAGAAAGCGACGCTGGATTTGATCGGTGTTAGACCCCGTGACTTTATCATAAGCCAATATCGAAAATTGCTGTACTAGTCAATCTACATTTGTTAGGGTTGCTGGTACACTTGAAATGTCCCACTAGTACTAGTCGTCTCGCACGTCCTTTCAAGTGTAAAAAATAAAATTAATAATATAAGTAGTCTATAGTAGAAAATGAAAGATTTAAAACTTATGCTGAGAAGGTGGAGGGGGTGACGTGTGCAAGAGGTTAATCATAGGTTTCGTAAACAGAGCGATGTGTGAAATGATAATTTTAACATTTCATTGGTTCATCTATAGGTAGTTCTATGCATAAGTAAGTCCTGGTAAGTTTAATCTTCTTTTTTTTCGGTCTGAGGTGAAACATTTTTATAATTTTTTATTTTATTTTATAGTTGTTGTCGTCGATGCAAAGAAAATTCTCTTTTGAAAATTTATTTTTGTCGAAATTTCTCTGTGAAATTTTGTAAGAACTCTATTAATTGTTCTTAATATTTGAATGTTCTAACACTTTCCTTTACATGTAGTCTGGATTTTAACCAGTAATAAAAGCTTAAGAATACATAATAAGGGAGGTAAATAAGGTTTTAGAAATATTTGAATTCGAGATTTCCTGTATTAATATCATAAAAGATTTTGTGAATTTATTGTCCATTGTTTAAAAGCTTAAGTTGTTAGGTAAAAGTGCGGATTAATATATACGAAGAATTCAACATATTCTCCAACTCTAATTTTGATTGGCGAGTTACCAACGGACAGATCCCATAAGCAAGCTCAACTAATATTAAAAGCGGTCGATGTACGTGTTTGTATCTTCTATGAGAAGTATGGGAAAAAGATAAAATTCTTTTAATTATTAGATATGGGGGAAAACATGGTTAGATTTTTTCAATTCACGTGGCGTGTGGTACTTTTTGAAGATGCCACCTCTTCCTTTTGATTGGAAACTTGGCAGCCCTGTCGGTGATGAAAGTGGGAATATATAAAAAAGAAAAACCAGCTTTATTCCTCGATGTCCTCATTTCACGTGATGCCCTCTCTCTCTCTCTCTGTTTTGTAGTCTTCCTTTGCCTTGCAAGTTTATCTCTCATTGTAATGATTCTTCTTGGTTTGTTCGATTCCGATTCGAGTCAAATTTCTCAATGCAATCAAGTAGGAACATGGGTAAATAGTTTGCTTTGTACCATTTTGCTGTGCGTCAGGATTTTCATGTTGGCAAAACTTCAAACATGTGGGTCGTCGGTACTTTTTCTTTATTCGTATTCACCAACCTAGAACGAGCTCTTTTTTTAACGTAAACAATGGTAGTCCAACAAAATCCCATGTTGGAAACGCATTTTTTGTCCCTTGCTTAGCAAAAACAAGGAGTTGTCGGAAAATTAAGTTTCTGTTGTTTCATATGATGGAAGGTTCATGCGGTGTGGTCGTGTTACGACCGTTGTCAGGGAAAAATGACTCGAATCTGTCAAATTGTGTCCATCCTGATATTTTTCATTTGTCAAGTTCTAGTTCGTCTCCATTTTTGGGAATTTATACCCTGGATAAAGAAATCCTCATTCTTCCCCATCTTTTTCTTTCTCCTGGAAAAGAAGATTTCGTTTTCATTCTCTTTTCAAGAAAATTAGGAGGGGCTAATTCATACTTCGAAGCCTTCACAACCTGTTGCTTTTACGTGCAGCGGTTCTTAGTCTGAGAATCTAAGTTTGGTTTCCGTGTAAAAGCGAAATTAGCAGAGCCGTACTCAATCAATTATCATTGAGTCCCTACAAATTTTATAGCCCTACTCAATCAATTATCATTGTGTCCCTACAAAATTTTAATTCCAATAAATTAGTTCTTGCACGTTTCGTCAAGAAACTGTGACTGGGTTTCATATTTTGACTTTCTTTCGATGCCGTGTGCTTCCCTATTTCTAGATGAATAGTCTGAATTCTTTGGTTGCCTACATTTTCTCGGTCGTTCGCCAACAAAACAGAACTGCCAACCTAAGAAAAAGAAAAGATAAAAATCAAGCAATATTTATCTCATCGTTATCATTCTATAGTAGAGTTAGAATTGACAAGTAAATTACGTCAGTAGCTACAAACAGGAAGAAACAGAACCGGCCAAGGCAATCCATCAATCTTTTTCCTAGGATTTCTTCTTCTGTACATGTGTTACTTGATGGAGACTATCATCTGAATAGGTCGTTCCCTTTGATGGTGAATGTAGTTCTGTTCTTGACAAGATGACAAGCTTATACCCTTTCGGTTACAGAATCGCGAACTTGTGATTTTGTGTCGTTAGCACTACC
Source organism: Eucalyptus pauciflora (assembly GCA_007663325.1). Lineage (NCBI taxonomy): Eukaryota > Viridiplantae > Streptophyta > Magnoliopsida > Myrtales > Myrtaceae > Eucalyptus > Eucalyptus pauciflora. Next base: position 4,386,307 of record VMYD01000091.1, read on the forward strand.
TCAGAATTAGCTGCAGATTGCTGCTCCAGTTTCGCCCCCAAGAGACTTTCATGCTTTGCTTTGTCACTGCTATTGCGCATCGATAGATTTGCCAATTAGGAATTTGCAACATCTACCGAATCGGAATTATGTATCAAACAGTAATGATGGCTTACATAAGTGTTGTTCTGTACTACCATAAAGCATTCAATGGGTTGTGCACATCTCTGTTGAAATCTCTGACTTGAAGAAGAAATCTAATTCCTTAATGATTATGATATCATTTACAGGGCGGACTGACTGACCAAACATATTCTGGTTTTGTCTGCAGGATTCGCATTTAGGACAGATACAACATTCGTCGATCCTCGATGCCCTCGAATCCAACCATGAGAGCATCCCCGGATGGCCTTGGTTCGTCTTCCTAGCCGGGGCCATGTGCTGCTTAATCTGTAGCTCCCTCTCCCACCTCCTGGCCTCCCATTCCAAAAAGTTCTACTTCTTCTTCTGGCGGCTCGATTATGCCGGGATCTCCGTCATGATCGTGTGCTCCTTCTTTGGCCCGATCTACTACGCCTTCTATTGCCACCCCTATTCTTGCTTCTTCTACCTCGGCACCATAAGCGTCCTCGGCACGCTCGTCATAATCACTCTTCTCTCGCCCAGCCTCTCGTCTTCGAAGTACCGTCTCTTCCGGACCACCCTCTTTCTCGCCATGGGCTTCTCTGGAGTGATTCCCGCAGCTCACGCCATCGTTATTTACTGGGGACACCCGCACATTTTCGTCGCTCTGGGGTATGAGCTCCTGATGGGTATATTGTACGCCTCTGGAGCCTGCTTTTATGTTACCAGGATACCCGAGAAGTGGAAACCCGGAGCATTCGACATCGCCGGGCATAGCCACCAAATCTTCCACGTCCTTGTGGTTGCGGCTGCATTGGCTCACTGCGCCGCGACGTTGGTGGTCATGGATTTCCGTCAAAGAACACCAACTTGCACATCGTAGGGCTTAGCTACACGACACTGAGATTTGTGAGATTGTCCTGCGATTACCACGGTGCAATAGCCACTCTAATGCAGTGCAGCTTATCGGTCCCCGAATGATGCAGCTTCTCTCAGAACATAGCAAGGAATTGTGTAGGGTAAAAATGGAGGGAGAGCAGCTCAAGAAAGTGTGCACTAGTGTTGTTGTATGCGAGCTTTTTTTACACGATTGTATGCGAAACTAATATATTGGCAGAAAGATTGCTGCTCATGGTTTGCCCAAGGCTCTTGTTGAATGTGTGATTTAACGCAGCAAAGGCTTGTTTTCCTCGTACCTCCACATGAAGCCTCCCAACACGATTCGAGCATTTTGTAGGCGCCAGAAGAGCAGACATACCAGAACTTAGAAGATCCTTGGACTTGTGGAGATCATAACAAATTTTCTTAAATTGATACATTAATCGCAGTACAAGTTGAGAGTGATTTTGTCTGGTGTCGGGTGAAATTGATTCTGCATTCATTGTCTTTCACTCGCAAAACAGAGTGCATGCTCTAATTCTTCCGTCACGTTTGCAGCTTTGGTTCAATGCATCCGAATACAGTTGCAAGCAGAAACAAAGTAAAGCCATATCAACCTCACAGCCTCGCACTCTTAGCACTGGTATAGTCTTCTCGATGCCAGAGAAGCTAAAAACACATAATTGAGTAACTCAAACCAACATTCCCTCAAGATTCTGAATCCCTGGAGACAGAAAAAATGGCAAAAATGCACAGTGGCACAACGACGAAGGCGGCAATCTTGAGCAAGTCCTCGCCCTCCTTCGAGATCGCACCGATTCTCGACCAGTCTCCGCTGTATCTGAACCACACAATGGCTGCATCAGACCCCATGAACGTTGCTTCAAAGAAAACATAGTTACATTGAAGAAGAAGAGAGCTTTACCCGGCGTCGATGAAGCCCAGTCCGAACACTGCAATGGCAGCTCGTGTTAGGAGCGGGTTCGAAACTCTCAGCGCAAAACCCGGTTGTCGCCGGGTTTTCGAGCTACGGTCAGTGAGATCTCCCTTCTTAGCCAGTATGGCACCGGGCTTTCTGCCATTGATAAGTGGATGAGCAGGGACTTTGGTAAAGATAAAGCTCGTTCGTGTGATCACCATTCGCCTCTTATACTTGGACCTCTTCTAATGAAGGATTTCCCACACCACAAACTCAGAGCCCTTTAATACCACAAAGCCGGAGGAGGGTACAAGAAGTCCTAAAAGACGGAAAAATCTTCGCTATCCGATTGATACGACTGAATGTCAACCGTCAGATCAGATTTAATGCTGAGCATCTCAGGAGGCCATTATAAATTCAAGAGAGAATCTTAAATAAGAATCCAAAGTGAGCCTATTTTCTCAAATAAGAACATGAAATTACTAACAAGTCTTAAATAAGGACTTGAACTTGTCGGCCGGCCAAAATGTTCACCGGCCGGCAAGAGTGTGACATTTTTTATAGTTGGAATATAGGCAATTTTGTCCAAAAATATATATATATATAGAAATTAATAAACCCTAAACCCCCTAAACTCTTTTCACGTTTGTTGACACCTAAATTTTGGCGACCCATTTAGTCATTAGGGGTTAATTTTAAATATTATAATTCATTTGCGTAGCATTAATTTTAGGTGCGTTTATTTTTAATTTACATGTTTTGCATTTTTTATTTTTAGGACGACGGATGGGTTGAATTAATGGTTTTGAGTTTCAAATTAGATGGACTAAGCCCACGAAGCGAGCAAGTTGGCCCAAGCCCATGTTTTTTAATGATTGAAAGATTATCTCGTGAAAAATTAGAAATTCGAATTTTTTGTTCGAAATATGATGAATTGTTTTCGGATAGAGCAAGTGATATTGCGTTCAACAAAACGAATATTGCGGATATCGATTCGAAAAAATTGAAAACCCTAATCGATGGCCTATATAAGGTTTTTGAGGAGGTCACATATTGAATACACGGTCACACATTGAATATACGGCCGCGTGTAGAGGGGCTTTTACTTTGGGATTTTTTAGGTCAAAATTCAACACATCGAGAGAGGGAAGGTTTATGTTCTTCCTGCAGGTTCTAAAAGAGGACGCAAGCAACAAGCGTCCGTAAGCAAAGGGAGAAGAAGACAAAGGAGGGGCCTTTTGCTTCGTTCAATAGGAGGGGGGTCTTCTCTCTCTTCTTCGATCAACACTGGGCACACAAGAATCCAGAAAGAGAATAGAGGCTAGAGCGAGCAGCCCGAGCTCTTGCTTCGCTCGAAATCCCGACGCCGTCCCCATCCAGACGTGAAGCCGTTGCTCCTCTCCACCCAACGCTGAATAGAGCCTCTCCTTGTCGCTGTGCCAACGAGCGATACTGTCCCTTGACCCGACACCATGACGAGTCGCTGTTCCGTTGATCTTTGTCTTGATGTCCTTGCACGATTAGACCGGTTTTGCCATTGAGCTATCTTCCTCGCGTTGGGCTGTTATAACGCCATATCTTCCTCTTTGGACGATTTGCTCGAGTATTGTTGCGGCTCTTCTAGTTGATATACACGGACCATCAATGCTAGACAAGTAAAAATTGACTATGTGGGTTTGAAAGTCAAAGTTGGATATTCAAAGACCAACATCGCCAGAGTGGCCAGAATTCGATCAAAAGGCTAAGGGGCTTCTGTAGCTACCGTGCGCATTCAGCAAGTCCGATGGCCGCCAAGTGAAGTCGTGCGATCGAGACCAACATCCACGGTGACCCACTGCCACAGATGCTGCCCTTGAGCCAAGCCTTGTCCTTAGCCGTGCTGCGCCTACCGTTGGTCCATTCTACCGATTGAGTTTTTGAAAAAATTCAAATTTAGGTATAGATCTATTTTATTTTATTACATAGATTTATTTGATTTAGTTTATTAGGTAGATTTATTAGATTTAATTTATTAGATAGATTTGCTTTATCTTATTTTAGGTTTTGATATTTTATCTCTTTGTTTGAATTTTTTTAGTCTTTAAGGTATGACTGAGATTCCAACATGAAAGTGTCCCTCAAATTAGGGATTGTCAGTTCGATTTTCGCGCCCGAAAATCTGACTCGCAATCCCTTGCAAAAATCGACAATCCGATCTCATGCCCGAGATTCGATTCGCGATTTAATTTTAAAATTGGACAACCCGATCTCATGCGCGAGATATGGTTCGCCAATTTTTGGATATCAATTTTATCTTGTTTGATTTGATGTCGTGGTGTTTGAATCAATTTTATTTTCGAAAAAGAAAAAATCCAAAAAAATTGAATTAGGTTTAGGTTCGTTTTAGAATATTCCTAGTTTTAGGGTTATCTTGCATGTTTAGAATTGCAATCTTATTTTGAATTTTTAAATAAAAAATTCCAAAAAATGCATTCATTTAGGATGTTAGTTTTCTTTAATTTAAATTACATGTTTAATTATGTGGCAATTTTAATTTCGAATTTCATAAAAAATTAGGAATTAGGGCATTCTTTGCACGTCATTGCATATTAGATAAAATTAGATGTTTTATTTTAGGTCTAGATAGATCTTTAGATAAATTGCATGATAGGTTTTTTTAATGCATACTTAGAAAGCATTTAGAATAGATAGTATTTCACTTTAGTTTGATTTTCTTTAGTGATTTTAATTATGAATTTTTGTTTAAATAAAAAATAAAAAATCATCATGTGCACGTCATGTAGAATTAGGGTCATGTAGAATGCACGTCATTTAGTGATTACTAGAGTCATTTAATTAAAAAATCATTTGCCCGTCATTAGAGTTAGGTTGTTTGATTAGTTTAGATTGCACATTTAATTATTGCATTTCTTTAGAAATTACCTTTACTCGTGTCATATAGTTTAAGTCATGTTACCATGTCATATCAACTCATGTTAGATTGGTAACATTGCATCGCATAATTATCATTGAATAAATTAAAACAAAAAAATTGAGTGATTGCTTGTTAATTAGAAATCATATCTAGGATTGTTGATGTGAATTCTGATCTAACAACGCAGATGCTTTCGTTGCTTTGAGGTAAGTTCAGCATTATTTAATTGCTTTCCTGAGTGTTAAATTGGCGGTATGCGTACCTGCATGATCGCCTCACATGTTAGGAAGGTGAAATAAAATTAATTCAAGCTGCCTGCAAAATATTTTTTCAAAAATGAAAGAGAAAGGTACCGAAAGGGCGTTAGAGAAATCTAGCGTAATCAAGTTCCCGAATTCATAATCTCTGGTTCGTAGAAGTAAAATGATTCTCCCATTATTTTACTTAGGTGTCTAATCGACCTACCGTAAACTGATTAGTGGCGACTCCTAATTGAAAAATCATTTGCATGTTAATAACTTGAACCTAAATCGCGAATTGGTATGGGCTTGGGAGAGCTCGAGTTAAGTCTAGGCTTAGCAATCCATTAGCCAAACCCTAGGTGGTCTACACTCGAAAATTGGGTCGCGACAACGTTCTTTTGACCTAAAAAGAAAAATTCTTCATGTTCTCACATTTTTCTTCTTCGTTATTTGTCCTCTCTCGCTTGGGGCACGGAAATGTTCTATTAATGGAACACGAATTAAAACACAACAAGAAACCCCTACCTTTGTTTCTTCACATCTTTTTCTTTTGTTTTTTGTCTTCGTTTCTTTCCAACAAAGAAGACAAATCTTGAGTAAAGCCACATTTTCGTTATTAAGACACTCGTGTGTAACACAAGGGCTTCGATTCTTCATTATTTTTTCCTATACACTTTGATTCACACTCCCATTCAACCGAGGTCAGTTTTGTTCAAATTGAGAGAGAGAGAGAGAGAGAGAGAGAGAGAGAGGAAGGGAGGGAGGGCACGTACCTTTGGAACTTAGGGAGACAGGGATCTTGCTCCATCAACAGAGAATTTGGGTTCTCCAAACGAGAGGGGACAGAGAACGTAAAAGATGAAGAGTGGAAGAAGTAGAACGTGAAGAGTTCGAGAATTTTGTTTTTAGGGTTTGTTAATTTCTATCTATAATTTTTTGGGACAAAATTGCCTATATTCCAGCCACCGGAAATGTCACACGCTCGCCAGCCGGTGAACATTTTGGCTGGCCGACAGATTCAGGTCCTTATTTGAAATTTGTTAGCCACTTCGGATCTTTATTTGAAACAATGGTCACTTCAAATCCTTATTTAAGAAAGTAGACTAAGTTCTTATTTAAGATTTTCCTTAAATTCAATTACAATAAAGGCTCGAAGTACCTTCCTTTTTTTCAAATAAAAATCCGAAATGAAACTTATTTCAAATAAGGGCATGAATTAGATATATTAGTCTCAAAGAAAAGTCTGAAGTGATTATGTCGGCTGGCAAAAAATTCTGACTGATTAGGGATATTTTTGTCAAAATATAATTTAAATTTTAAATTAAATTAGATTGAAGAGTAAAAAAATTAAAAATTACAAAAAATAAAAAAAATAGAGGTGAGAATGCTCCCTTCCACCTATGCCCACCACCTCATTGCTGGTGGAGCGACGGCCATGGCCAACTCATAAGCGAGGGTCGACGACCCTTGCAAACTAGAGGCATGGGCTTACGCAAAATAAGGCGCCACCCTCTCCTAAATCTAGACAAGGGTCACTTGCCCAACGTCCCTCGACCACACCGCTTAAGTGGATTCACTTTAAATCCTTAGTTGAGAAAATAATGACATTTTATGTCATTATTTGACATAACGTTTACTTCATATCTTTATTTGAGAAAATGAGAGTATTTTAGGTTTTTAATTGAAATTTTCCTCAAATTCATCAATTCTTGAGAGATTTTTTGAAATCAAGAATAAAGTGAGGAATCGAACCTGTGGCTACAATCATGTTATGGATCCGCTATAAGTGAATCTCAATTAGCTTTTCCATGAAAATTAAAAATTTACCTAACTCGAATTTTCAAATTAAAAGATGAACTCCATACTTGAGAAATGAAAATAAAATCAAAATATTGACGACCTCGCAGACTGACCACTCTGTTATCCACATATTCTCCTCCACTCCGTCCTCTAGAAAAACCTCATCGCAGAATACAGAAACGGAACAAGAAAGCAAATGGCTTCCTTGACCATGGCTTCCTTCGCTCTGAGACTCCCGCCATCGTCCTCCCTCGCGCCTCGTGGGTCGGTCCGCCTCGCGCCGCTCAATGCGGCGGCCAGCTCGCTGAAGCTCGGCTCCGTCCGCCGCATCTCCGGGTTCCCCTCGCTCCAGTCCCGCGGAATCGCCGCGGCCTCTCCCGTCGCTCGGAGCCCGAGGCCTCTCACCGTCGTCTCCGGGAAAGGCGGCTACAAGATGAAGACCCACAAGGTGGTTTTTGATTTCCCTAGTTTCTTTCGGTCTCCCTGTTGATGGGTCTTTCTTGTTCGAGCTTATCTTGTTAAAATGAATGGTTGGTTGGAGTGTGAATGGGGAATTTTGTGGATAGGCTTCGGCGAAGCGGTTCAGAGTGACGGGGAGAGGGAAGATTGTGCGGAGGAGAGCTGGGAAGCAGCATCTGCTCGGGAAGAAGAACACCAAAAGGAAGTTGCGGTTGTCGAAGATAGTGGGTTCTTCTTCTTCTTTTTCGTTGTTCTTTTTTTGTGCAATTCTTGCTGTCGTTGTCGCTATTGCTGGTTTTGTTGCTGCTGCTGTTGTTAATTTGATATATTGCTGCTAGTTTCTGCCAGAAATGCATGTTCGTTGCAGAATTTGATTGGAACCAGAGCACTTTTCTTGATGATTATTTTCGATAGGGACAGGTTGCATAAAACGATCGCTGAATTTTGCTGAAACTGTGTTTTGAGTACCAGTTACCAACTGTAGGATCATCTGTAGATTAATAGACAAGCCGGTGCGCTCACTCCTTTCTCATCATCCACCTTCTTATGTGATTCAGTCATGGACTTGCTTCCTTAGCATTCTATGTGCGGAGTGATGGTTTTTGCTTTGCTGGATTGTTTGCCTGAAGGATTAAGATGCTGATGTCCTGCCTCATGCTATTTTGAAGAAGACTCTGACTGTTTGTACTATGGTTAAATTCTTCAACGGGGTCTTTCTTTCTTCTACTAGGTTCAGATACTTACTGAATTTTTTTATATTTTTGAGTCATATCTAGTAGCAGTTTTACACACTTTGCAAATTTGCATCAGCAGTAATTTGACTCGGTTTTGAGATTCCTTTTCTTTATCTTTCTTCGCATCACTGGTTGCTAAGGTAACCTAAATAAATGCTCACAGGAAGTTAAACCAACTATACACTGCTACGTATATGAAAGGAACTCTTGGTAGTGCATGTGGCGTAAAATGTAGTGGGTTGGAGTTTGTAATTTTAGTGTTTTGCTGTTGATGTGCATTTTGTAGTATTAATTTTGGATCAGTTGGAACATAGGCGGTGATGTCCTGGCTTTTTGGAAAAGAATAAGCTGGTTTTATGTGGATTGATGGAACTTTTGTAGAGTGAATGATGCTATCAAATGGTTGTTCTCGATGATATAAATATTCAATCGAGTAAAAGCACTGGCTATCTGCTATCCGATGCACCTCTTTCTCCTTTGACTAAGCTTGGGAACTGCATGTTATAGTTATCGATGAGTACACAATATGCGCCTGAAAAATCTGTTGTAAATTGGGTAATTGACCTCCAGTGGTTTCTTAGTTGAAGATAGCAATTTAATCAAATGTTAACATGCAAGTATAAGATCATGCTCTTGCACCTTACATTGTTTGCATTGTCATCATGAAACATATAGTCGTCCATGAGAGCATGAATTGTTGCCCTTGTGTGCAGAATCAATGACAATAACAGATGCTCCATAATTTGATATCCTTGATGTAAATGATAATCTTTTCTAATAACTTTGAGCTAGGTTCTTTGACGAGATTTTTTTTTTCTGAGGGCTAACTAACTTTCATATAGGCAATAGCTTCTCAACTTTCTGTGATATTATTTGTGGTAAATGAACTCAATGGCAGAACTTCATACTTCATTGAGATTGCAATGTAACTTTGTGAATGCTATCGTGTGTGCTTGAGCTACTTTGATGTCGTCATAATTTGGGATGTGCTCTTACAAGAGTTCATTTGTTGTCAATGCAGCACCCTGTCAGCCGGAGTGACTATGACAACGTCATTGGTGCCTTGCCATATCTGAAAGTCAATAGACTGGCAAAGTAGAGGAATTTTTCTTTTTCTGATGAAGGTGCTTTTGGTTTGTCTCCTGTAATTGCTTCATTCATGCGGAACGCAACTGCTTTCTGATTGTATCATTACAGATCAAGTCTAATGAAGTTTAGTTTTACTGATTCACAACATGTTATGAACGTATGAGGATGAACTTCACAGATGGCAGCTTGTATGAATGAATACAGATCCTATATCTTGCCACTGGAGTTGGATTTGCTTGCTATCTTGAACACGAAGAGAACCTCCGCAAGACTCCTGTTGTCCCTGCCATTCAATTCTTGATGCTCAATTGCCCCTCCAGGCTGCATCTTCAAGACTTAGGTTTGCCCAGCCACATCAAAAGTTGCTTACTCGAATGTGACATGATCCATGGTAAAATCAAGAAAAGGCTGGACAAGTATTCACAGCTTTCGGACGTAGCCGAAGGAAGACTAGCCTGGTGCCATCAAGCGGTTGTGTGGAAGGAAGAGAGAGAGAGAGAGAGAGAGAGAGAAAGAGAGATTTGACCTCAGTTTAAAAGTCAAAGAAAGGCATAAAGTAATCAAAGTTTGCCTATTTTCACTTCAAATCACGTTGGCCTAGTCCAGCTAGCAATGCTTCCTAAATTTGATTAGAAAGCAACCTACGGATCGAAACTCGGTACCGTAGCGAAGCAAGCCTACTTGTCGTCAGTAACGTAATCGCCACTCACCTAACTAATATAATCTTCAATCCAACTAACGTTCCAAAAAGTTCAGGAGCGCAGTCAACTCCATTACAGCTTTTCCCTTTCAGTTTTCTATTTACGGGGTAAATTCTTCTGGCCGGCAGAAGCCATTTCCGTAACATTTGACGCAAAAATGGAATGACAGTTGCCCACGAATTGCAGATTTTCACGAAGCTAAACCAAGAAAAAGACATCGCCTTCCCATGCCTTGGGGGACTGTCCGAACAACCCATCCTCGCGAATCGAGAGCTCTCACGTTATCTGTCTCTGATTCCTTGGCCAGAGACATGGCGTCGCAGACATTATTATTACAGTCGCTTCCGTTTGTCCATTAGCGAAGCAAGCCCCGCGATAACACCGACCATTCCTCCTTTAAAATCGTCCCTTTTTCTCCCCCCGTCCCTCCAACATATTCAACGACGTCTCGAGAGGGAAAAAGATGGCCAATCCCAAATGGGGTTCTCTCCTCCTCGTTCAGGTCGTCTTCGTCGTGGTGTTCCTCGTCAATCCCCAACTGGGTTTCTCCGAGGAAGACCCGCTCGTCCAGCAGGAGCTGGACAGGGTTCTTGAGCTCCCGGGTCAGAGCTTCAACATCAGCTTCCCCCACTACTCGGGCTACGCCACGGTCAATGAAGAATCGGGACGGGCCTTGTTCTACTGGTTCACCGAGGCCGCCGAGGACCCTGATTCTAAGCCCCTCGTGCTCTGGCTCAATGGAGGTGAAAAACCGTTCCACAGCTTTTCGCATCATTTCTGACTCTTGGGTATTGAATATCATTTGGCTTTTTGCTGCTTTTGATGAATCGGATATGAATCCTTTCGACTTGACTAATCCGGCGAGTTTTTGCTGTTTCGGTTGTTTCGGTTTTGTTTTAGTACGGTATATGAAATGATTGTTTGCTTTGCTTCCTTTTCACTGATTCCCTTTTTGGTTTCTGATTGATACTGTACTGTTTTTCTTTGCTTTTGACCTTACTCTTTTCCGTAGATGTTAGCTTTAGTTATTGATATGAGAAAATTCCGCCTTTCTTTTGATGCTTTTGTTCTTTTGGGCTACGCTTTGCATCTTACCAGTGATTTAATAAGCTTCTTTTTCACCTGACGTGCTGTTTTTATTGTACTGTTGAGTCTTTTGTTATTTTTGGCTTTCTCTTCTAAGCTTCAGATGGGTCATTGCAGGGCCGGGGTGCTCGTCGATCGCATATGGGATGGCGGAGGAAATAGGCCCTTTTCATATCCAGCCGGATTTGAGCCTCTATCTCAATCCTTACTCCTGGAATTTAGGTAGCTAATATCTCGTCATTATGCTAAATTTGTTCGGTTATGACTTATGAGTTTCTACTTAACTTTTGCTTTGTTGTTCCCTTTTACCTATTGTGAACAGGGTTCACAATTCCCATTTGCTTCCTCAAATTTATTTATTTATTTTGTGTTGTCTCATTATTTGATTGTTATGGTGTTTGAACTTTAGTTATTCAATTGGCTAATTGTGTCCACATTTTTGGAGTCACGAATTTCTGTGTGCTCTTTATGTACTTCAGAAATCAATTATCTCCTTCTGTAGGAAGCCACTTATTTATTGAACTTAATTTTCTGCTCCTATCTCCTTTTTTAACATCTTCTGTCTCCTTTCTTCTTGGATAATTTTGTGGGTGAAATATCACATGGATAAACTGCCTAAATAAAAGTCTGGCAGAAAAATAGAAAAAGAAATGGCTGACTAGTCATTATATGTCCAGTGTATATTTTGATGTGGTGGAACTCAAATGCAAATTAGTTCACAACCTCATCTGACTACATTACCATACCTGCAGTTGCCAACTTGTTGTTTCTTGATTCACCCGTCGGTGTTGGTTTTTCCTACTCCAATACGTCCTCAGATTTGCTGAACAATGGAGACAAAAGGACTGGTACTATAATAGTTCTTTTCCAGTAATTGTTTTCCGACCTTCTTGTTCTTGCCCGTGACTTCCTCACATTTCCTTGTGTGGACATCACCTTATTTTCAGCTGAGGATTCACTGGCATTTCTACTCAAGTGGTTTGAGCGCTTTCCACAGTTTAAAGGGAGGGAATTTTATATCACTGGAGAAAGCTATGGAGGTACCAATTGTGCTTATTGCTAGGTCAATATAATGCTGATTAGCCAAAAACATCTTCTTTAGACAATTTGGATAAAAACTTGGCTTTTCAATTAGCTTTTCTGCTTTTTATGGAGCATATTTTATCTGAATGAGATGAACTAGGGCTTTTATCATGGCTTATGACATTGCTATTTTCTATGGTTAGTGAAATTCTGCTGTGCTCTTTGTTGTATTAAATGAATCAATCCACTTCTCTGACTTTCGGGTTGAACCAAGTATACCATGTCTCAGAGAGTCCTATTTGACCTTTTAATATAGGTATGTCCCCATGCGTGCTCGGTTGCACTCGCAGATTTTAGCCAAGCTCTTTCAATATTCTTTCTTCCGGCTTCCTATTGAGTAGAAAAACTCACATATGGGTTTTTATCTCCTTCTACTGCCCATTTAGAAGGATGAAATGTCCTTCAATTATTATCTGAATGTTGTGGCTTCTGCATTCAGAGGCATATTGCCAGTCAAAGATACACCTTATCGTTAAAGTGGAGGTTTTCCTTTTCTATTGTACTTTGATATGTCATGAAGATGCAGAAACACTGACTGGCCAGAATTGCAGGTCACTATGTTCCTCAATTGAGTAAAGCCATTGTAAAGTACAACAAAGCATCCGGTGAAAATGTAATCAATCTGAAGGGCTATATGGTATGTGCCAGTCTTTCAGGAGGAAAATGTTACTGTATGTTTGGTGCTCATTAACTGAGAATATGCGTCCATAATGCAGGTTGGAAATGCTCTAACTGATGATTACCATGATCATCTTGGGGTCTTCCAATTTATGTGGTCAGCTGGTTTGATTTCTGATCATACATTCAAGCTGCTGAATGTTCTCTGTGATTTCCAGTCTTTTATACACACCTCAAGTGCTTGTGATAAAGTTCTAGAAATAGCTAGCGACGAGCTCGGAGATATTGATCCATACAGTATATATACTCCTCTTTGCCCTGTTAATGGTAGCCAGTCAAACCGCCTTCGCAAAAGAATGAAAGTGAGTTCATGTTCCTTTAATAAAGGCAAACTTTACCTGTTCTTTCAATGTCCATGATACGTCTGTAAATCCGAGTTCTAGACCAGACCTTAATCCGTGGCTCTTGCAGTAACAATGGTAGTATCCGTAGTATTTATTTAAACCAGTCAGTTGACTGGTTCTCTCACCTGGCCAGTTTTTAAGCACTGGTTATTCCGTATTGGTTTGGTGGATTAGCATAGTTGCTTGGTTGGTTTACAATGGTTCCTGGCTTGGGAGGGAACCTATTGTATAGAATCGGACAGTCTTGCCGGTAGGAACTAATACTATACTATAACAGCATGAGCCCTTGCTCTCCTACTGCTTCTCTATATTACCTTAATTTGACACTTCTAGATTATTGATAAATATAATAAGTAGAGTGCTTCCAAAAGAGATACCATAGCATGTGATTGTTCCCATGATTCTTCTAGGGGAAGATTCCCCAAACTCTTGTTTTGAAGATTATCTGGACTAGCGCTTGCAAAAGATAAAGACCAAATTTCTCTTTGCGAAATTTTCACCTATCTATACAAGTGGGAAAGAGCTAGCTGAGATTCTCTGGAGCCGCTTTATTCAACATGTGATCAAGTGTCGTGTTTAGTTGGCAACAGCAAGTCTCTTGTTATCCACTGACTACTTAGTTGCGACAATCATGCAAAGCTAATATAACCTAGAATTGTCTCCTTTTAATTATTGTTAAAAAAAAAAAAAATGGTTGTTTGTTCCTGGATATCTACTTAGTAATAACTCAACTTTGTATCTGTCCTAAGTGGTACTTTGGACTATCTGAAGTTTGACTAACCACAGAATTTGTCACATGATTTCAGCTCTCCACACTTTCTTTCCTTGGTTTAGACAGAAGAATCAGGGTTACAATGGGACAACAAACTCTAGTTTGCATTTTCACTTGCATTTTCATGGGGAATGCAATCTATTGCTTTTGTCTGAAGTTCAACTTACACACATCACATTCAACCTTGTAATCCGGTTGTTCAAGCTTTTGTGAAGATAACTCTACCCTATTTTGTGTTGGTGTCTTGAAATGCACAGTATAACCAGTTTGCCCAGTGTACTCTCACGCTTCATGCAATCATTTTACTGCCTTGTGGAGCTGAAATGGTTCTCAATAGTGCAAGTTGAATAGAAAGATAGTACTGTGCTCTCAAAAAGAATTATGTTTTCTATATGTCTTGTGGGTGTTCTTGAAAAACAACGTCTTCCAGGTCATTGGCCATATCAATGAGAAATATGATCCCTGCACGGAGGAGCACTCAGTTAAATATTTCAACCGTGCTGAGGTACAGACGGCACTTCATGTAAACAAGGCATTTGCGCCAGCTAAATGGGACACTTGCAGGTACACATCATTCAGTGCAACTCGTAAATACTTAGGCTTGGTACATGGATTGAATTTTCATTTGTGTGTTCAAGCATAAGTTCCAGTGAATAATCAACCTCATAGCTTCTGGTTGGTAAATCAATGGCAAGAAATTAATCTTCTCCTCCCTAAAGGACTGACAATAATCTTAGTTAGAAAATGTTATGGAATAGAATCTGCGGCCATTAGCCCATTAACCATTGTAAGTGATCAAGGAAACATAAGGAGCTAAAGAAGGTAGAACAATGGGCCAGGTATACAGGGTTTGTTGTTGTTCTATCCTTCAGATGCATAATTCTAGATTACATTTGCTGAGAGTACTAGTTCAAGATCTCCATTGCAGTGACAAATACATGCATCATTTTGATGCATCTTCAGCTGTGCATGATCTCCTTTACGGAACTGAACACAAGCATCAGTGTTGCAAAGTTGTGCTTTCCTTACCTCTGCAAAGGGGTCATGCATAATTCGCAACCATTCGAAACAAGAAATTATGGTACTGATTTGAGGTCCTAGCAGAACTGTCTTTTAAAGTAGGTTCTTATGGGAATTATAGGTTGGTCATGGTCCACCCTGAGCGAGATCAAAGAAGTCACAGATATTTTTCCCACCTTACCCTCCCCGTAATAGCCCAGTCTAATAAAAAGAAAAGAGTCAAGTCTTTCAGTCAATTCTAAACTTTGTTTTGTACATGTGACATGCACCACTATCAAACCATCCTTTTGTCTCTCCCTTTTGCTTCATTTTGCTTGGAGGTTATGGGGTATTGCAATCTTTTACCACATTCCAATTTGTGATCTGCAGTGACTTAGTAAATGAAAATTGGAAGGATGCTCCTCGTACGGTGCTGGACATCTACCGTGAGCTTATGCGCGAAGGACTTCGCATCTGGATGTTCAGGTATCTCTGGAAGAACGGATGTATTTCTTTCAAATTGACGAAGTGTAAATTCAAGTTTTCTAGGAGTTGTATATAACTTAAAACAGCAGCAGTCTTTTTCTTTATTGTGGCTATAGCAAGAGGCAGTCCATTTTAATATGCTTTCCCAGATATATGTGGGTGTAGGATCCATTCATGAGGCAAATGTAGGAATTGATCAATTATGTACCTTACGATACAACCATAGAGAAGGGAAAATCTAGCTTCCCTTAGATTTGTGGGTACAAATTTAGTGTTGGGCCATTCATAAAATTAATTGTAACCTTGGAGCTGTTGGTACAAGGATGTTCAGACAATGGCTTTAGTGCAGTATTAATGGGGGATCATGTTCATTCTGAGATCACATTTAATTCACTGGTCTATCATTGTGGTCACATCCTGATGATACCAGGTTTTGTCATATTGCACATTATATAAGATTAGTGACAATCTTGTTTTCTTACTTCATCCATCTCTTTCCCTATGACAGCGGTGATACAGATGCTGTCATCCCTGTCACATCCACCCGGTACACGATAGATTCTTTAAAGCTTCCAACAGTGAAGCCTTTTCGCGCTTGGTATGATGATGGGACGGTATGGTGCTCTCTCTCTCTCTCTCTCTCTCTCTCTCTCTCGGGTATGTTCTTGCTAAATCAGGAAGCATGTTTGCCATTTATTGAAAGGAAAAATTTGAGAGCTGCATTGTTGCACTTCGGATATTGCAGATTCCCGTTTATTAGAAGGCAAATGATTTGCCCTGCTCAAAATTGCTTATTCCTCATTCCAAGGGGAACTGATAGGGCATTTTCTTGTTAGCGACCAAATTTTAGGTTTTTTCAGACCGGGGTGACGCCTACTTAACATAATTTTCGTGAAAGATGTTGGATTAATTTAGCATCTGTGTAAGCAATAGCAAAGCTGTAATCTTGGGTTAATACATGATTTGTTCTTGCAGGTGGGTGGATGGACTCAGGAGTACGCAGGACTCACCTTCGTATCCGTGAGAGGAGCAGGTCATGAAGTCCCTCTTCACAGACCAAAGCTAGCGCTTGCACTCATCAAAGCCTTCTTAGCCGGAACCTCGATGCCGTCACTCCAACTAGTGAGCGATTCTTGAAAGTTTATTGTGTTACTCGCAAGTGCACTTTTCCAGAACAAAGTTCTCTATGGGGCTGTAAGTCATTCGATATTCATGATGATCAAAACCATTCATGCGGGACTTGAAACAAGACCCGAACTGTAAATAAAAAAGGATTTCAGGCTGCCCAGTTTCTTTCCCTCTTTAATGTTTTAAGAACATTCAGGTTGTTGCCGTAAGTAGAAGATTATCGCCTTGAGTTCGACATTGTGTGTGATGGCTTTTCGCAGCATCGAGGATTGACTTTTTTTACCATTTAGTCTAGGAGAAAAGCTTTGCTATGCTTTGCCATCATAAGGATTGTCCTCAGTATAGATGATAGATTCATCATGGTCACCGTCGAGTTTCGGCGACTTCTATGTCTGGAAAATTTCCCTTAGAAGTTTTACAGGAAAGAATCACTAGGTTTTCGCATGTCTGTATGTATGCAGGCTTTGGGAGTTCTGGAGTTCATAACTATACTTGATTAGTCACTAAGGGGCTTAAAGAGCAGGACACTCCATTGTTAGCCAGTATACTTCAAAGTCTTTCTGAATGGCTATTTGCTACGGCTATTCCATCGAATGATCAAACTTACCACACGCTATTACGATGAACATGGCTATATGACTTAATTTCTTCTTGAAAGCTTCTTAAATTGTATTAAATCTCTCCCTCGCGATAATTAAGAGCACACTGTCACTAAAATTGTTTATGAACTGTTTGATTAAATGCCACAACTTAAATGAATTGTCTATACTAATCTCTCAAATATAAGAAACATGCCAGTATATCATTCTACATGACTGTTTTCAGCAGCTTTCTTGGATTCAGATGCTATATCTGCAAAGGTATGCAGCATATTTTCGATGATCATCTGGCACTCCTTTATCATACAAACATAGGTAATTAGCAAAATAATCGACTGATTGTTTATGAGGGAGTTCCCTTATAAATGGTTAGCTATCTCAACCATTTTTCCTTTCTAATAAAAAATTAAGGATCTAATTTACTTTCTAATGCTGTATTTATGTTGAGTTGCTAATCGCGGTCATTTGAAGTCTGAAGGCATTGGGGAGGATTTGAAGTCAAGCTTTACTTCACATTATCAAGTACTTCAAACTCCAATAATTTTTTCGCGTTCGAATCATTTTTGTCACACATTTGATGCCTAATCAAGAAAAAAATTCATTAACCAGCAACAAAATCATTGATGTTATGCCTAATCAAGCAAATCCAACAAACTTAATTCAGAGCAAATATAATTGTTGAATTTACTTTAATTTTTTTTTGTATCCTTCAATTCCTTGCTTTGCTTCTTCACAATTTCAATTCCGGTCATGTTTTTTTCCTTTCAATATATTTCAGTTCTAAGTATTTCAATTTCATGTACTCTCAATTTCAATGTGCTTGCTCTCCATCACACTTAGTTTCGAGTAGAATTCGCACTCCACTGAACCCCCATTCGCGCACTTTGTGCTCAAGCGTGGAACAATATAGTGGTCCCGACCACTCTCCAATTGTTTGAGTCAGGATTACTCCGCCACATGTCAATTTTAAACAATATCTATTTGGTATGCCACAGATTGATTATAGCTGCTCCTTTTTCCCCGTGGACTACAATTTAGTCCTAAAGAAAGTACTAAGAAACATTTGCAAGTAATTATAATTAACGGTTTTGAACCTCCACTAATAAGTACAAAATTTGTTATGGGTGCACTGAAACAATGACGCTTTCACAACATTTGGACTCCCGTGAAAATATTAAAGGAGTTCAAATTTCTGTCAGTGGTTCATTGAAATGGAATGGAATGAGACAATTGGCTTCCAAATTATTTATTAGGTAAATCGTAAAAAGGAATGGAAATCATTTTATTTGATTATAAAAATATATTGAGGTGATGGAATGGAGATTCAAAACCAATTTTATAACTAAGTGAGAAACCATTTTCATCATTTTATAAATATAGAGGAGTGAACAAAAACCAATTAAATTATAAATCAACGCGATTTATTTGATTCAAGGCTCTCCAAACCGATTGGCAGGATGTTGAGGTTCGAGACATTGATGGATTCACAATGCAATGTGAAGAAGTTGGGGCTAATGTGCCAACTCCCTTCTTATTAAGGGTATACAAAAAAACCGAGAATCATCCGAAACTAGATCGGACTAGCCCAGGACCAGCAGTTCCCATGGGAACTAGTCCAATTCCCAGTTTCAGGTGTAAAACTGTCTACCTGGACTAGACTAGCACATATAATTTTTTAATTTATTTTTATGTAGAGCATCTATGTGCACCTGAGTTTGACATATTTGAGTTTGGAGGTGACTAGTGTGGGAGCTTTTTTAGCGAGTTTGATTCTAGGGGTCAAATGAAAAAAACAAGAGAACCTCTAATGAGTGTTTCTCATCACTGGGCAAACATTCTTCGAAACCTAAAAGGAGATGATGGATCAAGGAATTGTTCACCAAAGATGTTGAGGAGGATTGGTTCGTGATATGAAGCAATTGAAATAAGGTAGATGGCAATGACTTCTAAAAGCTAATGACACCAATTTAGGTTGGAGTTGAACCCATCAACTTCTCTGTACATCTGGGAATGAATTTGTTAAGGACATTTCGACCGGATTCCAAGTAGATCCATGGAACCATTTGGCGGTTTGGAACCACCCCTTAGTGGGCGATTCCCAATTTTAAGGTGGAACCGATCATCCCTTCTTCTGGTGCTGGCTTTCTTTACTGTCTTGTGTTAAAGCAAGTGAAAGTGTACGATGCGAGCAACACTAATTCCCTCAAGAGTCCAAACCTTCATTTCTCTTGCACGTGGTTGGCAAATCAGCCACACGGTAACCTTGACGATTAATTCATTTAAATACGTAAAACTAATTTAACCTTATATGGCATACTCATTATTATAATTATTACATTAAATACTATTACATTAAATACAGTTTTGTAATTTGCATAATTGACATTTAACCTTCAAAGTAATGAATGTTCATCACGATGGAAAATATCGTGACATTGGAATTTTTTTATATTTAGATTATTAGTTTTTCTTAGAATAAAGAAAGAGTAGATCTTCGATGTCTATCGAAGCAAAGACAGGCAGCCTTTGGATTCGGTTCCTTCATAAAGGAAGAGGATGAGATGATCATTAATCTCTTATCTCTTATGGTAGACGATGATTAATATTGAATTATGGAGCAATAAATTATGAGTTTAAAAGGTATAAAATCACGATTCTTCTGCCTAAGCAGAGGACTAATGATTTCTTCTAGTGATAGAATAGCCCATTTTACAGGGTTAAGCATAGATTTAGTCCTTTAAGTTTCTTTGTTTATGGTTTTGATCCTCTAATTTTATTTTATTTGATCGGGGTCTTCTAACTTTTTGAATTTATGAGATTTAATCCTGTAAGTTTAATTTTTGCAATCCAAATCCTTTAATTTTTCAGGTAATCAAATCGTTTGATCAATCACTCTCCCTGAATTATCAAACTAATTAATGACACGGCATTGCCTATGTGACAAAAAATGACACCCAAAGCAAATTTGACACCACATGAGTTGAAAACAAATAAAAAAACAAAAACAAAAACAAAAAATCCTAATTTAATAGTACAAGTTATAGTAGGTCAAAACATTTTATTACACACATCAATAAAAGTAAAGGATTTGATTGCACGATATAAAACTAAGAAGATCAAATTGCACATATCCAAAATATTAGAAAATTTGATTGCACAAAATATAAGTGAGGATTAAATTGCACAAATGCTAAAACTTGGAGGATTTGATCTGTAGTTAATCCGTTTTTAAAGTAAACATCTTCGAACTACAACATAACGATTGACAATTGCAACAGTGCTCCACAATGTTGTCGTTGCACAAATGATTCAAACCGAGATATTTTTCTAGACTGCAAATTGCAGAGCAATAAAATGAAGCAAGTTAAAAATTCTGGGGGTAAAATTAAAAATTGAAACAAAATGTATAGGAGAAAAAAGGGAATTTGTGCTAATCATCATCATCATCATCATCATTATTTCTTTTGCGCGCTCTTTTCTTGTGAGAGCTATTTAATAATTATTAAGCTTATATAAATATCAAGGTCACTTTTTTTTTTTTTGGAACAATATCAAGGTCACTTGGATGACAAGAGAATTTGCTTCAATGAGTAAAATCTTGAAAGTACCATGCACGATGTGCTCCCTCAAGTCCTCTAGTAGATGCGCGAAAACTAGCTTGGTAATAATAATAATAATAATTAGTATTATTTCTTTAGCTCTCACTTTTCTCTTATTTAATAATTACTTAACTTAAGCAAGTAAACAATAGAGTTTGCTCCAACACCATGTTTCCACGAGGAGTGCTTCCTAAAGTCCTTTAACTAGTGTGGGGACGATTAATTTCAAGTGTGAGGTTTAGATTAAGGGTGAGCGATTTCAGATTCCTTATAGGTTCCGCCAAAAACCTGAAACTTATTTTCGAGTACAGGTTCCTCATTTTTTGGAACCTAGAATCTATCCGTCAATCTGAAATCTACCCTGTCACAGATTCTAGGATTGGTTCAAGGGTCTAACGGGTTTTTTTCTTTATTTCTTTCTTTTTTTCATTTTTAGTTAAACAAAACGAAAATGAATCCAATAATAATAAACAAGCTTGTCATTCATCAAAGAGAATACAAAATGAACGAAACTATCAACATAAGAAAAGGAATTTTTGGCAAGGAATTCAACTAGATAGAAGTAGAGATGAACAAATCTAAGTTCCGTATAAGTTTCATCTGGAACTTGGAACCTACCCGTTAGAATAGGTTCATCATTTTTTTGGAACCTAAAACTTACCTTGCATACCCTAGAACTTAGAACATATTATGTCATAAGTTTCATGGTCTACACAAGTCTCACTTATATTATTATATGAACGATTACAATTCATTAATCATAACTTATATTTAGATACAAGAAAAATATTAACATTAATAAAATAAAAATCTTAGCCATAAAATGGAAACTCGAATTAGTTTTTTCAGATTATACACACATCATTAAACAATGTAGAATATTAGAAGATCACATAGAAACATGGATCAAGAAAAATATTAAGACTTGTTTCAGGTTGTAGGTTCCAAGTTCCAAGTTCCTCCAACTAAGAATCTAGAATCTACTCGTTAAAACAGGTTCATCATTTTTTGAAATCTAGAATCTATTTTGCATGCCTTGGAATCTAAAACCTAAAGTTCTTACCGGTTAGTTCTCAGGTTCCAGTTCTACCGTGGAATCATGCTCGCCCCTAGTTTGGACTTTCATGTCCATAAAGTGATAGAATAAAAATCTAAAAGTAAGTTGAGAATTGGAATAAGACAAATAAAATAAAAAAAGGGTAAAATTTATGAAGTGAAAATAGTTTCTTCTTCTTTTCTTCTTCGATTTTAGCCCATGAAGGTCATCGTCGGACAGGAAAAGCCGCTGATTTCACTATCGGCGCCTCTCGAACACTCACCACCTTGGACTTCAGCTCCGGTAAGACACTGTTTCTTCCTCCAATCACCGCCGACTCTTGTTCTTCGCGCTGTTTCTTGGTTTTCTCTCACTGGTTTCTTTGCCCGATTTCGTTTCCCCTTTACATATCTCTGCGCTTCATTTGGCATTCGTTTTCTCCTCTGCCTCGTTTCTTTGCGGTTCGGACGCATCATGAATGTACAATTTCTTGCTGTTCTCTTCATTCTTTTTGTTTTCTGGGTGATATCAAGACGAGGGCGAGTTCTTGATTTTGATCATTTTGGGGGCACGGGAGTGGCCGTAATGAGCTGCGTGTTTCTTAGCGGGTTCAGGGGAATTTTGGGGTCTAGCGAAATTGGGTAATGCCCTCTTTGTGTTTGATGATATGTCTCAGAGGTCGATACTTTAGTTCGGGGTGCACCTTGCATCTCCACTTTGACAGAGGCTCTCTTTTATGGAGAAGAAGAGTTTTCCCGTAATGCCCATACCTGGTTAAGAAGAAGAGAATTCATTCGAGTTTCTCTTGTAGTCCTTTTTTGACCCTTTTCCCTAAGATGATGATGGGATATGGATCCCATTAATTTGCCAGGAGTTTAATTTCAGGATTCGGGTTTTTGGTATACCATGCTACGGATTGAGTGGAAGCTTTGAAGAATGTGTTGTGGCTCATCATAGAACTATCTTCAATGCATAGCCGAAGCTCTTTTTAATTTGGTTGCTGATGTCTGTTTTTTGGTAGTTCTCGTGTTCTCTGCTGAAAAGAGTCATTTTTCCATCCGTGTCTCCTGCATCTTATTCTTATGTCTAGCACCATATCTAACTAATTTTATGCATCATTTGTGCAGGTATCTCCGAAGAGTAATCTGTCGATTACGTAGACAAGATCCACAGCTGCTTCTTGAGGTCATGCTATATTGGTATGAGCAGATACTCGAGCATGTGTATTTTGTGTATGCATCTTTTTACATGGTTGACTCATTAGTCTCGTGGATCATTAGATAGGAACCAGCTTAAGGTCGGTTGAGAGGACTTCAACCAATGGTAGTTTCTAGCACTAACCCCCACAACAGGGAAATGGCCATTAGGAGGAGGATGGCCAGCACGTAAGTCTCTCACTCTCTCTCCCCACCTCCCTAACATCCATCCACCACAAAGTCCAGGCGGCACGCACTAGTTTATAGATTTTACTCCAAAAATGCAGGCATGGTGTATTACTAGTTAATTGTAGTCGTTACTCATTGCACAAATTAAAGTATTCAGATATCACTTACACAAAGGCTTTCTTTTTTCGATTTTTGGTGTCTTTATGTCTAAAGCCAAATTCTAACTGTCATTCTTTCTGCTACCTTCACAATTTCTTGATCTCCTGGCAAGGTTTTTTAGATACATTGTGCTATGTTTGTCGTAGACTTTGATTACTTTTCAGAAATTTCCGGACTGACGTGGAAGAGAAAACTGAAACAAATGTCCATTTGGGAAGGAAAAAAACCAAAGAAAAGTCTGTGCAATTGGGCATCTTAAACATGGGGCCAAATGAATTTACTTTGCCTCATTTGCTTTCACTTACAGATTCAATAAAAGAGAAGATGATTTTCCATCCTTGAAAGAGTACAATGACTACTTGGAAGAAGTGGAGGAAATGAGTGAGTTTGTGAAAGTTTTTAATTGGATTTTCCTCATTCTGTTTCATTTCTGAGTCTGACGATGATACTTTGCAGCATTCAATCTGATTGAAGGAGTGGATGTGCCGACTATTGAAGCAAAGATTGCAAAGTACCAGGAAGAAAATGCTGAGCAGATTATGATTAATCGTGCGAAGAAGGTGGCTGTCTCTTCTATATACGATATATTGTTTTGGCCACATTAGTACAATAGTAATTCAGCTGTTTTGACGCTTTCTTTGAGTTTATGCTTTTAAGTCCTAATAGTCGAGGTGTCATGACTTTGCATTTTGGTATTTACTGTTGCTATTGTTTAATAGGCTGAAGAGTTTGCTGCAGCATTGGCTGCAAGCAAGGGGCTGCCTCCTCAAACTGATCCAGATGGGGTAAGAAAAACGAAAATCTATTGATCACTTGATTATTGTTAGATTTCGCTATTATTGCGGAGCCTTTCCGAAGTTAGTCAATGTCATCTTTTACTTACTCCATGTGTATCCTTTATCTTTACATTCATTATATTAGAAAATTGTTGTCTTTTTTATATTTTTGTGAATGATTATCTGGAGTAACTATCAATTCAAAGTTCTTTCACTTGTTGTGGTGCAAAAACTTACATACACAGTCTATAAGGAAAAGTGACCTCGGTGCTTCGAAGTCTCCCTTGATGACATTTTTCATTTGTCACATTGTCCTTGAGGCCAGGGTTTAAGAAATGACAATGCCCAAGTTGTTAGGAATGATCAGATGAGTTGATTATTCCTTAACCGTTAAAGGGAAAATATGATGCCATGCTTTGTGAGTATCATGAATCAGGAGTCTTCCAATTTATTTCTTAGTATTGTCATATAATACTGCATGATGTGTGATCTTGGGATGATAATCTGCAAGATCACAAGTTAGAGGCATAGAAAGGCTACAAAGTTGGAGAAGCCTTATCTCTAGTGTGTCTCCTTTTAGTAAGGCCCAAGCATATGGATCTCACTTTTGCATGATATCATCATGGCCATCACTATTCTCAACATTCTTTTGATTTTCCTTTTGTTCTTTATGATGTTGTCACAATATCATGCAAGAAAGCAAGAACACGTAATCAGGTTTCCATTTAACCAGATGTTGGAACCATTAGAGTTAGCATGAATTGTACTGGGATTGCCTTCCAGTTGTTGTTCTTATTCTTATTTTTGTGGTAGTGCATAATTTGGGCATTTTATTCATCCACTTTTGGTTCCATTTTTCAAGAGTTCTATAGGATGAGTTTCAGTGTACGCAGATAAATGAATTCGACATGGATACATACTTTAATTATGGGGATCGAGAATGTCACCAAGTACGTATGCATTAAGCCAAATCAGAGACTGAAGTGATCTAAAGGAATATGATAGGGAGTTGAGGCTATGAATTTAACACCTTCCAAAAGAAGAGTGATAATGCATAGCTCTATCCAAGTGGTTGGTCGAAGCACTTGGAGAGAGGATGCCAAAAAGGCATGCACATGGTATTCATAAATCTATAGAAAGTATTTGATGTGGTCCTTAGAGAAGTTTTTATGATCATTGGCTTATTCTCTTAGAATTCCTTTGTTAGTAGACTATGGCAGACGCCATTGATTAGATAGTCAATAATCTAAATAACCTAGATTACCTTCTGTAGGTATTCTGGTTTTCTTCAAATTTCAGTTGTGTTTTGCCATGAATAATTAGTTGCAGATCATATTGTTCGCTTTCTCACGTCTTTAGCCTTCATTCAGGCTCTTAACTCTCAAGCAGGATTGAGTGTTGGGACACAGGGACAATACGCTCCCACAATTGCTGGAGGACAGCCACGGCCAACAGGCATGGCTCCACAGCCGGTGCCACTTGGGACTGGCCTCGACATCCACGGATATGATGATGAAGAAATGATGAAGCTCCGAGCTGAAAGAGGAGGCAGAGCGGGAGGGTGGAGCATAGAGCTAAGCAAGAAAAGGGCTATTGAAGAAGCATTTGGAAGCATTTGGTTATAATTCAGTTAGTTCTAGCACTGTTTGTGGGTGGGAGCATTCTAAGATGGTTCTTAAGGGAGGAAGCGAGAATTGCAATTGTTATGATTGGTCTGACTAAGAAAGTGTTTGCAATTATCCGCATGAAGATCATGTCTTTCTGGTTCTTGCATGGAGAGCATTTGGAGCAGCAGCAGCCTTGCTGCTCGCCGGCAATTTTAATGTGACATTGAAGGTGTGAAATTGTTACCTTTAATACGATCATACTTGGAATAGTAATGGTAACTGAATCTCTCTCTCTCTCTCTCTCTCTCCCTCATTGGAGCAAACTCTCTTGTCTCTCTAAATTAATCAAAAGTTCAAGGCTTCAGCTTGCCCTAGTGTTTTATTGGTGAGATTGTTGATGTAGTCGAAGACTAGGGAGTAATTCAAGCACTTTCCTTGCCGGGGGAAGAGGTAGTAGTTCTAGGGCTTTGTAGGTGAACTTTAAGATGATTTTATATCTCAGCCGCTCATCGCATGCCGTCTTGCTTTTAACTTTGTATCACTGTAAAAAGCAAATGTAGCGAAAAACAAACGTGAGCATTGAAGTATGGGTGCTCTAAGGAGGAATGCGATGAAACTCAAGAAGGATTCAGAGCATGTCTGTATGGTTGACTGCAAATTTGAGTGAGTTGATTTTCCTGAATAATGTCCCTCATACTTCTGTCATGTCTTCCTAAGTTACCTGCCCATAACCATATGCCGTATGCTTTTGACTAGTAGTACGCACCTATATCTGTTAGGACAAGCGAGTAACCCCAATGATCAGGATGTCTACATGACGAGACACCGTCACTGCCTGATAGTTACCGTGACAAGAGACGCCTGGTGGTTTAAGAAAATTATCTTCGCTCAAGCTTAAAACGCATAAAAATCCATTTCCTAATAATATTTTCTTCACATTGGATATACTTTAACTCGGAAGCGTCTTGAGGTAACCGACGAGGTTATGGAATACCAGAAGCTCTTAGCAGGAAACTCACGTACCAAGGTTGATGACAGATGACCATTCTTCATGCGCTATTCGGTTAACTTAGACTCATCCCACCCCGGAACTTTGACCGAACTTGCCTGAACATCGTCTTTTTTGAGAGGTCATAACAAAATAGGATTTTAGCTCAGCAAGTTGGATTTTTCACACATTGAGACAGAGAAGAGAAGGCAAATATGTATGAGGCAATGCAGCTCCATAATAGCACTGAAACCTCAAATTACAATAGCACAATGATTTGTAAAAAGCAGTGTGCAGCCAAAAAATTACATACAACTGCCAGCACGTTTAGACCATTTGTGCTCCTTGTCCTATGTCAGTTATATACACCCTACTTTATGTCACAGCTATCGTGACTTGGTCTCTATGTGCAAGTATTATCCATCCATCTTATCCATCAAATCTGTCAGTGGTCGACCTCCTTTTTGTGTTGCCACCTTCTGTGTGAAAATCAAACTCAAAAATAAGACCAGCCGCTTGCAGTTCTCCTCAAAGGAATCAAACAACAGGACAAGCACGAGCTCCAATCAACTCCAGCATGCAGACGGTGTCGCTGGAAGAGTTCTATCTTCCGCAAGAATCCCTAGCATCCATGAAAGATCTTGAGAGATAGTTTCTGACAGTCATAGTTGAGATCCCTAACTTCTCTGTACCAGGAAAAGATGGTTGTGCTACCACCCTGTGTAAAACTTGCGAGCTGCTCCGCTTGTCAATATATTCAAAAAGCATTATCTTCCAAGGAATTGCCACTTTGTAGCAACACTGTTAATATTTCTTCTTTGCCATTTGCAACTTGAATGTGTGCAACTCAGTGGTTCCTTTGAGGCTCCAGCATTCAGCTGGTAGAAAACAAGATTCTTGCTCCGAGAATTTGATGCTTTTGATCACTTGGAATAAGTTTCTACTCTAGCCATATGTTAGATCAGTTGAAGAAGTAAGGAGATTTGAGGACTTCCCGTAAGTCAAAGTTGCCTCTATCAGGTAGGGAAGGAAACGTCAGTGCTGGATATGATGTCTGGAAACCTTCAAGCAACTGCATAAGCACAAGACGAATTAAACCCATGTGAAACCTTGCTCCTAAAAAGAGTAGAGAAACACACAACATACTGTATAAATTATGAGTCTTACACCAAAAGTTGGCTTTGATCCACATTTCAATTGGCAGTTGAATAGAGGATTATTTCGAAATCCATCAGATCTCTAAATTATCTATTAGCCTAGCAATTATAACATAGTGACTCAAAACACACTGAAGCATACAAAACCATAGTCATCACCTTATCAATCTTTTTCTCAATAATTTATCTGAAAAACATGCAAAAGATTCGAACTAAGGCTTCGAAGCTGTACATAAGAATCAGATACTTACATTTTCAAGGATAGGCATATCATATAGTTCGACAAATTTTTCCCGTAGAATCCAGTTCATCTGATCCACATCACAAGCATGTGTCCAGAATGAGTCATGCACCCCTGCAGTTTATTCATATGAGAATGTATGTAAGTTTCACGCCAAACAGGAGCAAGTTGCCCTTGAATATACTTCAAAGACTAGTTTCCTATGTCCAATCGTAACTACACTTCAGCAGTTTAGCTTAGAATTTCCCGTGGTCCAAAGGAATGATATTCATGTAGACCTATCGGGGAAGACCAAGCCAGACCAATATGTCAAATGATCTTCTTAGCTAGGATGCAGAAGATCCATGAGAGCACGATTGTCCTTGGGAGAATAATAAATTTTCGCAAACATGGGAATGTACAAAAACCTGAACCAATACACACGGCATGCAAACCTAACAGAACCTTTTATGGTGCTAGGTTAATGTGTATCTAGTATTTGCCTCTATCAGGCTCAAGATCCAAATGAGTTCTTGGAAATATAGTGGCTTGAGAGAAACCTGCAAAACGTAGACCAGCCTCACTGCAGGCAACGGCAGTCATCATCATGTGCGAGCCATCAAGTGAGTGAACAAAGTTGGGAGGAAATGCTGTTCTCTGTCTTCTAACATCAACCTGAAATTCATACAAAATTTAAGCTTTCATGTCAGTATATTCAGTGTCACAGGATATAACCTACTGAATTTTCCAAACATAACCTACCAAGTCACTCTCCCGCTGCAAGGCCAAAATCTGAAGGGTTGTTCTTATCTGCATTACAAAACTTATTCAGGATTTTCAAATAGAAAATCAAGCAATACAGAAATTCTGAAGGGTTGTTTCTATCTGCATTGCAAAACTCATTAAGGATTTGCAATACAGTAGCACAAGACACAAATTCACATATCCTTCTTGCAATCCCGTCCCTAATGAGGTCTATGTTAAAAAGCCCAGTCATTCTTGTATCTTCATCATCCTTCTTGAGAACAAAATGCATAGTGTTTGATGAAACAAGTCGAATGCATTAAGACACAGTTATTTACAAATGACAGTCTCGTGAAAGGCGCGGTATAATCGAGGAAACCATGCATAGCATTAAAAGTAAACAATTAAGTAGAATCCGTGAAGACGGTGGATGATGATTAATAAATGACTATGCACTCCTCTAGTGGCATCACATGGCACAACCCACTTGAGTGCATTACCACTTGCAAAATTAGCATACATTATCCTTCAAGTAAAAGAAACTCAAGAAAATTCAGTATAATTATTAAACTTTAATGAGACTCCACATTAGACGTAACAACCAAAAGAAAGACACAATTGAGTATGTGATGATCACATAGATGGAGCTAAAAAGCTCTCTTTGTTTACATGTTTATACAAGACTTATTGCAAGTTCTTTTTGCACCATTTATAGAGTTGTTTATTATCAGGTCCAAAAATCTTACTGTATGTTCAGATCATCCACATCTTCTAATCGTAGCGCTTTTTGGCACCAGAAGGCATGCAATCATTGGTTTGTTAACTAAATTTATAAGTCACGTCAGACATAATAAAAATAGAAATGCTCCTCACAACACATTTCGGGCAGTAGACTATATAAAGCTCAGGCTGTGACATGTCTAAACCAGTAAGCATAACTGAAACACTCACAAGATGGCGTTTATTCTTATAGTACGGTTGTACGACAGGAAGACCAAGGGGAGTAGTCCACCGCACTGGTTGATTATCTGCGGCAATAATCTGAAAAAGGCAAAATTAAAAACATATTGCATAAATCCATCACGATTGAGGATAGATAAATTTCATTGCACTACAGAAATTGTACTTTTGCACAGTCACCAAGCCAACCCATTATTCCACGTGCAGCTTCAAATATCTCTTCAAGGGCGGTCAGTGTTACCTGTAGAGAGTTACCTAACTTCAATGCATATTGTAACATGAAAACCCAAAAAAAATAAAAACCTCAAACTGAAGCAGAGTGCATGAGTCTTTTTTAGTTAGTATATTCAGGAATTTGGATTGCACGACTGAGAACGATTCTACAGCAGAATGAAATGCACGAGTCCACTGTGCTTGATTCAGCATTTCCAATCAAGAAAGATACCAATAAAGGATATATTATCAGAGAAAGCCAGTGCAATACCAGCTCAAGCCACATCACCATACACAAGTGTCATGCAACCAAAGATACTGGTGAACATCCCAAAGACATTCAAATAAATTCATCCTAAGTTCCTGCTTTCTCCTCAAGTAAAATGAATTGTGCTTCTGGCTTTGATTCAGCTTCTTCACAGGAATATCACATCACCCACAATGGCACAACCAACAACTCCACATGCACTCAACAACATATTCAGATAAAAAAACCCAAGAAACAAATGCAGAGAAAACCATCTTCCATGTACCACAAAAGCAGACTCGATCACATATGTGACCATGAATGGTATCAGCAATCCACTCGTACATGTTGTTACACAGATCTTACCACTACACACGAAGTTCAATTCTAACTAAAAAAAGGACATGCAAACAATTAAGAACGGAAGAGTACGAAGTCAATTTAGTTTTCCTTTCTAGTTTCTTTTATCATATAGACAACAATAATCTTAGGCAAAGGAAATGCAGAAAGATGTAGTCAACTGAATGAACATTGTAAGAGAACAATATTATTATCTGGAAGGTGTGCAAACTCTGAGTTTGATGAGGAGTCTCAGCAGGCAGCTGAGCTTGTGGAACCTGACGGTACAGGCTTTGTAGCGTTTCACTAAAAGTAACCATATGACTCCATACAGACACCCTACTTCTTGAAATTAGATTTGGCGAAGGCTTACTTTAGCAGCATAGCATGCAGCAGTAAAGAGCAGTCTGTCATCACCAAGTACACCCTTCTCCTCTAGTCTTCTTTTTATCTGCTCACGTGCCCCAACAAAAGTTACTCCATATACTGAGGTCATCACCGTCTGTTTCACTAATTTCCTATCCACCTGAAAGGTTTCAGAAGATAGAACCGTGACTAAAAGTACAAAAGCAATGTACTAAATGAAAAGTTCTTTCCAGAAGGAAAATTCAAGGATAAACTTTGTAAGACCCACAGAAAATGCACCTGGCCCAGTAAGACCTTTGCCAACGCAGCATTAGGATGAGTAGCAGGGTCCTTGTTGCTGTCCCTTTTCATCATGTCATGTACCCTAAACCCCAAAAAGAGAAGGTAACCAAGACTTTTCATGTCGCATAACTTAAAGTATGCATTAACCTAGAGCATGCACAAAGAGGAAAGAGGGTCTGCACAGCAACAAGGAAATTTGCTAAAGAATAGTATGACCCAACTCTTCTAATAAGCATAATTGAAATAGCAATTCCACCATTACCAAATCCATTTCTTCTGTGGAGTTGAATCCCTAGCGGTGCTATGAGAACTGTTCTCTTGTTCTAGGAGATATAGGGAAAGGAAGAGTCGCGTGAAGACAGCAGAGAATATTAGAAGACAGATAACTTCTTTTTTCTACACGTATGACTGGAGTGACGGATATCTTGATTCTTTTTATTTTCATATTTTGGAAAGATAGACCAGAATATATGATGCTAGTCTGCTGGGAAGCGCATAGTACTCAGTTATCTAACACATATAACTACCTTAGTAACTGTCCAGGCAATAGTATAACTCTTAACATTCACACTGGGAAAAGCAAAGTAATGGTATTTTGCAAGTCTAACAACACCAAAAATGTTTCACCAGGCCATGTACCATACCTTGCAGCAATTTCTGAATAAACATCAGCAGGTTTCTCTGCCGCAACTAGATTTACTGCAGCAGCTTCCATCTGGAAAATGAATACAGTGTTGAAAATAAAATGAATGCTCATGAGAAATTAAAATATTAAGTTATACAAAATTTCAGGCTCCAGTTCATAAAATTAATTTGGATGACATGCAAGACTCTGCTTAACATATATATTATCATGTCAATAGTTGAGATAACTGATTCATCATCTCATTGTCAGAACAGCAACAAAGACTGGCTAGAGATTAGAACTACATTTCCACAACAGAAATTAAGGAGATTAATCAATATGAAGAAAATATCATCTCAGATAAGCCATACAATTCAGATATTTCTCAAGAACTACAACTGGAAAGGGTCCTTATGGACTTTCTTCTAAAAACCCAATTGGTGCAGCATTTACCCTTCAATGTTGGAGAAAACAAATACGGAAAGACAAGAAGCAAATTTGAGCAAATGGTGAATGCACTCCGTAGTATTAACCACCTATTATCAGCTAAGTACCTAAATCATTTTTCTGCATAACAGCAGCTTTTGGGTCATTCTTTCATTGCAAGCACAGGGATACAGTGTTGTAATTGAAATGAGAAGAAACACTCAGATGGTATAAACTGCAAATGTATTTCTTGACTAAAAAGATTTAGTTGCCAAGTTTTTTGTACTATTCTGCCAAACAACAACTTTTGGGATGATTCTGTTGTGTAAATGAAAATTAGCTGCAATCTTTCCAAGTGATAAGAGGCCTTCAATTGGTCTGGCAAAGAAACTTGAATTTACAAATGCCAACATATTTGTCTACTAGTATAACTAACTGGGTAAGTAAGATTCCAAAATATGCTTCGGGTGTCACAGTTTCTAAAAGTATTGAAAAACAGTCAGCTAAACTGCTTGTTACAAGGAGAAAGTACCCACACTGTCTCTTCCCAAGGCAGCATAGTGCTGAAGGCCATTGCAGGAACCATCCTGAAAATAATGCATAGTCACTAATTCAGAGGGTAGAATCTCAGGTAAGTAGGGGTGTGTGTGTGTGAGAGAGAGACACACATGCACGCACGCACGCATGCACGCACATGCACGCACACAATCATCTCGGCAGAGAATCCCCCATCCCAGGAAGGAAAAATAAGAGAATAATAAAAGTTCACTTATGATCAACAAGGCCATAGCAGTGAAAACCACCTTGCATAGTTGACTATTGTCATTCAGAGCATATGACTACAATTACAATGTAATTCAAGTTTGCTAAAAGGCAACTCATAAAGGTTTTAAATTATCCTAATTCATAATGATCTAAATTTTCCATGTCAACGCTAGGCAAAAAAGACTCTTCACATAACTTCCACTGGAAATGGAAGAGGAAAAGCTCTCATGACAGAAAAGATTTTCTCTGTTAGTCTTGCAACTTTTCTTTGGGTTTCATGAAAAACACCCTAGTGAACATGTCTATAGCTTATGAAGGAATTTCTTAGCTCCGACTTGCTTTTAGAATGATCACTTAAAAGAACAAATTTAAAGCAAATTATAATATATGACGCACCCATATAAATCAAAGTGCTCCAATAACTAAGTATAGACTAGCAAAGTAACTAAACCTACCTTTTTTCATATGTGTGTTGCATATGTCCGTGTGAATACAGAATATACAAATTGTCCAGGACAAGGAGCATGATTTCATTCCATTTACACCATTGACACAAGCACCACATATGTTGTGCTGGCCAATTGTTTTCTGGACAATCTGACACTTACTGCTAGATGCAAGATAATTGAACCATGGGTTCTAGTAATCCCCACTAGATAGATCTACCAATATTAGATGGGAGTATAACAGATTGGTTTGAGAACACAAAATCACGGGAATCATTATACATCTTATCTCCAGTGGGTTATCCAGCTCCTTCAAAACAGAATAACAAGATCATAGATTTAACTTTCTAGAAATCATTTGGCTCGGTGAGGCAAGGCACATGAGTTAGACTTTAGGAGTCACTCCTCCATCCCAACAACCAAGAAGCAATAAAGCAAAATAAAAACCACATTTGAAGTTTTACCAAATCTTGGAAACGTACAGTAGATCTAAACTACCTTGAATGGATCTATCAAACAAGGTAAGTGGTAACATATTACCAATTAAGCCAATAAACAGCAACAATTTGCACCCTTGAGACTAGCCAACATATTTACCTGATGAATTGGAAGATGGGAGATGGCGGTATATGGTGACGAGCTCTTCAACGCTTCTGACAAATTAATACAAGCAGCTAAGCACTGAAAAGGGTCTTCAGCCGTCAACCACCACCTATTCCCATTTATAGGCTTCTCTGCTGAGTCAAATATATCATCCAGATGGTTTTCTACAAATGCTACGCGTCCATCATGAGAAAGCTTTTCAACACCACCAGAATAGAGGTTTGCCAAATGTATCTTCAACCAACGTAACCCAGACTTCCCTAGCGGTCGTCCTTCAGCAAACTCGAGAACTCCTCGACAGAGATCAGAGCTTAAATGATTCAGATGTGAATGCATTGGATATGCACGGCCACGGAAATCCAAATTGTGAGGATAATAAAAACCTTCCTCTTCTTTCATCTTTCGGGCCACCTGTTCCATGAAGAATTTGTGCAAGAGTGAGGATCAAGAAAACTTTCTTCAAATGCATGGAGACAAAACTTTATGCAAGGACATGAACTTCTATGCAAGCAAAAGACTCAGCACTGATTGCATAGTAATAAAAGTTACCGAAACTGGGATGATGAGAGAAAACGAAAGGGATCGCCGATCTTTAACAAAGAGACAGTGCAGCAGGAAAACAGGAGAGAATTATCTAACAGTCTAAGGAAACCCTATCCTCTGAGTCAGAGAGAGAGAGAGAGAGAGAGCTTACAGAGAGTTTAAGCTCAATGTCGCATCGCTGAGCATGCCTCTCTCTATTAACCTTCTTTGCTTTCCGTACCTTCCACTTCCACAGTTCAAGCTCTTCGCAATCCTCGGAAACATCCTTATCTGGCAAAGGAAGCTGCAATAAAAGAGAGATTGGAAAAAGTTCTGCAAAATGCAATACAAAAATAATGACCAGAACAACAGAGGGACCACATCAAACCAAAACCAGCAAGCTTCCGCATGGCGACCAATATTAAAACAAAAGGACAGTGACAGGCAAAACCTATTCTTACAACACTAGTTGGACATAATTCTTTCTCATTTCCTGTTTCAGATGAGTCACTCTACATAGTATCAGATCAATTAAAGAAAATGATTGAGAACTCTAGTCAAATCACATTATACTTAGAAGTCATTGCAGTATGATATCATCAAGGTCAACTTTTTCCTGAACAGAAGAACCTAGATATACAACATCAACAATATACTGGTCATACACAACCATAATAATGCCATTACAGATCAGAATCTTCAGCAGTCATGTTGGAGAAACACGATTTGCAGATAAAGAACAGTAGTTTGTCATGAGCAAGAATCTTGTATGTGCTCACATCATGTCTCTCAACCAAACCCCCAACACTTCCACCTTGAGCCCAGAGGCTCTCCACTGCAGCAAGAACTCTTCGATTAATCCTCCATTTGGTACTTCCAAGTGTGTCTAGGGCCTGCTTACGGATAAGTAAAAAGGTCAAACGAAACAAAAGGAAGTAAACAAGGCATTAAGAGTGCAACAGATAACCTTAGAATAGGCCAGCACACAAAATTAAAGATTAATGCACAAAGAAGAAGTGCATGACATTCTACACAATGATGCCTAGTCCGTTCCACCACACAACAGAAGAAACAAATTTATCACCAGCCACCACATCGTGAAACAAATACACCACTAGTTACTCCCATGCACCTTACCAAATAGTGCATTTACTTATAGTTGGGTAAAAGAACTTTGTTATACTACCCATAACAAAATTAACGTTTACCACAA
The DNA here is from genome assembly GCA_007663325.1 of Eucalyptus pauciflora. Taxonomy (NCBI): domain Eukaryota; kingdom Viridiplantae; phylum Streptophyta; class Magnoliopsida; order Myrtales; family Myrtaceae; genus Eucalyptus; species Eucalyptus pauciflora. The sequence continues at coordinate 4,421,999 of VMYD01000091.1, forward strand.
AAACTTAAGGAGCAAGGTGCTAACCTGATTAGCAGACAGAGTCACAGAAATAATGTGATTATATATATAGAGAGTATATCCTCTATGCTGCTAATCATGTTATTGCGTTTAATCAGATAAATTGTGTCGACATTTTTTTTTATTAGATTGGCAGTAGCAAAATGTAACCAGCTTAATGATGTTGAATACAATGCCCCAACTCTATTACATGTTAAGCATACAGATAAAACTTGCTTAGGCTACTCTCAACTATATTAATCCATGGATGATACTGCTAATACAAGCAAAAAACGAAAGATGTATCACATTCATCAACATCACTACCTTATATACATTATGCATTTGTTCCTCAGACACATTCTTTAGAGCATCCTGCTGCTTTCTTGATCCATGAGTACGCATAGCGTAAGAAGGGAGGAAGAAGTACCCACCCTTGTCATACCTATAAAGAATGAAGAGAACTATTAGGGTTTCCAATTTCAGAGAACACCTCTGGAAAGAATTGCAAGTAAACTCTCTCTATCTCTCTCTCTCTCTCTCTCTCTCTCTCTCTCACTCACTCACACACACACACACACACACACACACACACCAGTACATTAGCAACACCCTTTACTGATAAAAAACCAAACAGCACTTGCTAATTTCCATATAGTTTTTACCCTTTCCATTTTCTTGGAGGAACCAGCATAGGCATATAAGGAGCCAACATATGCTTTGCCTGCAGGAAGGGAGAAAAGATATGGCGTTATGGGGAGTCACAACATAGTAAAGACTGTAAACTTAAAGCTTCCACCAAGGAAAATGATTAGTTACGTCATTTTAAAAGAAAACACAGTAGCTCAGTATTTGAAGGTAAGGATGTTATTATGCTAGTGCACAAAGATATATCCATATGGCATAGGCTCCAAACTGTTGACAAAGGGGGACTATATGTAAAATGGGGAAGCTGCCATAGGTATCACATAATTATTTTGTCTGCATCAGTTGCCATTCCATTGTTTCCTGATAGCATAATTCTGTTCCTCCAATTATGAAAATGGTACTCCTCAACTGTGTTCTCCACAAGAATTATGAACCCTTTCCCCAATTTATCATTCTACAAAACTTTGATATGGAAATAATTGTAATGACGTGTAACCACATGTTACATAAAGTGCATATTAATAGAGGAAGCCTCCAAACAACAGACGGATGTTCTTCAACCCTGCAAGTTTCACCTCAGTTTTCTCATGTAGTAGTTCTCACATTCTTTTGTTCCAACTCATTTACAATTTCTCTATATAAATTTTTTTTATGGTTGATATGATTTCATCTTTATGGATACTAAAATATATTTTTGGCCCATTCCCATCTGAGCAATCATGAAATAAATGCGCAAAAGGACATCAGATCATAGCATGGCACCAATTATCCCTTGCAGTATCCAGTAGTGCATTGCATAGCTCATGCTCAAAGAGGATTTTCAGCTTACATTAACATCCAGCTTTTCAAGAATTAAGGGATTACATTCTATAACGCCATATCTCTTCAAAATCTTCTGCCTACAAGAAAAAAGTTTTGAATAGGTTAAGCAAAAAATGCTTATAAGAATAAGCAAGGCACATTATCATCAAATAACAGGAGCTGTAAAAGATCACAGAGCCAACACAAAGAACATAAAGACTCAGTATTAAAAAAGTTCAGATACAAGTGAAACCATATCATAAAGGTGACTCAAAAGCCTATGGTCATCATGACTAAACATCAGTCGACTACATAGCCCCTAGTAGTGCATCAACAAAACACATCTGCACGATTTATGAGAAGCAAAGGTAAATTGGAGAAGCCAAAGGAGGCAGGAATATGAACTTTGAATCTACTGAAACATTTGCAACTGTAGGTCATGGTGATAACGAAGCACATACCTCGACAGAAAGAAAAAAGGAAACAGAGAGGATTTTATCGAAACAGGAATTAAGCTATGACCAACCTTATATTCTAGGAAGTCAAACAAAGATAAGATGCTAGAACAGAATTTGATAGCTTTCAACTAATGAAATGGATTTTTGAAACCTGCTAAAGACAGAATTCCTCTCTTTCTGCTTATAAATAAAGCGTTAACTGATAACATGAGATCGTTTTAGGTAAAAGCCACAGAAAGAAGAACAAGTATTACCCAGGATCCTTGTTAACCATTTTTAGTTTGTGCCTGAATGCTGGTCGAACATCAGGTGGACCTTCCACTAATTGCTTAACTGGAGGTTGGACAAAAGCTGTTTCAGTTAATAATTCTATCAAACGAGTTCCCAGCTGCACATGTATAAATTCAAAAGGTCAAAAACTAGGCTATCTCAGTAACCGAGATGATCCAACCATTTCAAGGGGGGGAAAGGAAAAGAGAAAAGCCAATCCTCACAAACCTTAGCCTGGGTATCTCGACCCCAAGGTTTAAATTCTTCTTCCTTCACTAGCTTTTTTACTTGGTTAAATCTTTTTCTTTTGATCAAGCCATTAACACGTCTCTGGCGCATCACCTCATCTTTGCCCAGCTCCGCTTCAGGTTCAACCAAATTCATTTTCTTCCGATTTCTCTTAGCTTTCTCCAGTAGACTCTGGATCATTACCTGAATAATAATGAGTGGATAGAAGAAGATGATTCAAAGATCTGTTCTGAACAAGTATTGGTGATATGAAAACATAGAGGAAGAACTCCTTTGCTTCATACATGAACAGAAGTCATAAGATTGTGGAGAATAAGATGCGGGTTGAAACTTATATGACTGTGATGAAGTTTTCAGCATGAAATGCCATCACAGTTTCATGACGGAGTGTTCAGTTACAAGAGGCCTCACTTGCAGTCAATCTAAAGGAACAAATATAATCATGATACCTTTTGCTCAACGAAACAGACAATTTATGCATGGCTAATGCATGGAAATATTCATCGTGCAACTGCCAGAACACTAGCTAAGATCAAAATATGACAAAGTGAGAAACCTCTAACACTCGAACTAAACGACATCCACAGAATGAAAAAGGCGAACATCAGGCTAACAGAATCAATGAAGATTCATTGTTTTTCGATGTGGTTTATCTAACTTGTAACCATTCAACTTATCCAGTCCAACAGCTAATACTGAGAGAAATGCAAAAGCCAAAACTCACCTCCTGCTCGATCGCCATCCCGACATGAACGGCGGCCTGCACGAGCTCGATGCACCCATCCGTGTGCCCCACCATCACCAACCCCATCATCCTGTGCATCAGGATCACCGCCATCTTCTCGGCCGACAGCAGGTCGATGTGCGGCGCGTACGCGGCCTTGTTCTTCTTCGTCCGCTGCGTCTTCTGCTCCCTCTCTATCGCCTCCTTCAGCGGGTCGAACCACCCGAGGAACAGCGCCTTCACGCGGGGCAGGTTGGGCGCCAGCTGCCGGTCCCTCATCTCCCGCTCCAGCTCCCGGTACTCCTCCACCATCCGCTCCCACGCCTCCGTCTCCGCCCTAATCTGCCGCCGCCTCAACAGGTTATACTTCCGCCGGTCCGCCTCCTTCAGCTCTAGCTCGGCCTCCCGCCTCGCCTTCCGATACACGTTCTTCAAGAAAATCGGGTATATCCAGGGCGGGTCCTGGATGAATATCTTCGGGCGCGGGTCCCGGTCGCCGGCCGCCTGCTCGGTCGTCGGGCTCGGGAAGTCGGCGGCGGCGGCGGGGAGGTTGTGGAGGACGTCGAGGTAGTTGTCGCGGACGGCGTCGCGCGGCGGGCCGAGGCGGGACGGGGACGGGGACGGGGACGGCGGCGGGGGGTTGAGATGGAGGGAGGACGGGGGAGGGAATGGAAATGGGGAGGGGAAGGGGAAAGAGCGGGAGAGCTTGAAGGTAGAGATGGAGGAGGGCCGGCTGGGGAGGTAATGGAGGCTCCGGCGAGATGAGGCCGCGGGTTTCGAGGAGCGGAGACGAGCGGCGGAGGGAGAGGAGAAGGAGGAGGAGGAGGAGGAAGGAGCGGAGGCGGCAGCCATTGCCGTCGGCGGAGGAGGAGGAGGAGGGTGGGGGAGGAGATAAGCGCCGCGCGCAGAGGATCGGGAAGGGGAGGGAGGAGGGAGGAGGAAACCTCCCTTAAACCTTGAGAAATGTTGTGGATAAAAAAAAAATGATAATCATAATAAAATGAGATTCGGACAAATAAAAGATATTTTTCGAAAAAAATCGTTTCTAAGGTTGAAAGGAAAAAACAAAAAAGGGACCCCATTCTCTCGAAAGAAAAAAAAAATTATGTCGAATTCAAAAGGTAATTTAGATAATTTTCATATCTACAAATCAAAAAAGAATTTTTTTTTTAAGGAAAAAGACTACAAAAACCCCAAACTTTACCCACAATAACAAATTTACCAAAAACGTTTTTTTTAACATGAAAAACCTCAAAATTGGCCAACTATGACACATTTACCCCATCAAGGATATTTTAATCTTCTTTTTTATTTTCTTTTCTCTTCCCTCCACTGGCCATGGCGGAACCCTCGCCCCCAACTTTGCGAATTTCATTTTGTATTTACTATGCAGAGAGATATATTATGAGGATCATGATTTGTTAGCGATTTATTAAAAATAACTAATAATTGTCATCAAGAATTAATCTTTTTCAAGATCTTGGCCATTATTAATTTAATACCTGAAAAAATACCAAAGCGTGACAAGTAATTTATCTCCTCAAATGGAAATATCACTAGTATTGAAAAGAAACGACTACACAATAACCTTAGTTGCAGGTTGCAGAATATATATACTTAATTTAACATAGGAGAGAATTTGCTAATTGTGATAATTAATCTACAACCATCATGAAAACGAAATCAAGAAATAGGACCATAATTATTTAACATAAAAGTAATTCACTAATAATAAAAAAAACAGAATTAACTATTTTCAGGGGAATCACTCCTTTACTCCTTGGCTTTTATAGATGGTAGAGATGGAAGTAATGCATGACAAAATTTCTGGAACATAAATTAAATTTTTAATTTCTATTTCAGAAATTGAGAAGTTAAAAATTTTAGCTTCTGATTTCTTTTTCAAATCTATTTCTGGAATAGAAATCTGTTCCAGAAATAGAAAAATCAAATTGCGCTACCAAACGGATTTCTGTTCCAAACCTGTTTCGGGGAACAGAGAAACATAGAAATAGAAAAATAAAAAATTAATCATGCACGCCCTAAGTGTCTTACGTGGGGATGATTACTTAAAATAATAAAAGTATAACGGAAACTTAGCAATTGTGAGAAATATTTTAGTTATTTATTATAGAAAGGATTAAATATTTTTTTCATAAAAATAATATTCCTACACAATGACCACGCTAGTGTTATAATTTTGGTTAAACGTATAGGTAGCACTTTCCTTATTTTCTCTAAGAATTTAGCTTTAAATTGTGCTTTTATGAGAATGCTTAGGCATGGTAGTTTCTAAATAGAATAGTACATTAACTCAAACTCATACCAACTGACGTGGTAAATGGGCTAAACTCCTTGTGATCATATTACACTTATTGCTAGCAGCATTTATCGATTGGAAGTTTATTTTTAGCTAATTTTTCTCAAATAGTCATATATGGTGATTCATAAGTTAATAATTCTCCATCATCAAGATTTCATTTAGGAAGGACCTCGCTTCAACTACGCTCAAGGAGGTTGGTAGGGGTTAAGTTCCTCTATTCGCGGATCAATGAGAGACTGACACGTGACACAGAGAGGGCATAGATTGAAACTAGTATGGTGGGGCATGAGCTGGATCAACGTGGGTCTTTACGGAATCGATTGACAATTCTTACTGTGGCACTTAGATCTCGACCCGACCTAACTAAGATTTGTTATCGCTCACATTCTCGAAATGAAATTATGTGGAGAGAAGCTCTCAAGAATGCTCTATTGCTCGAATGAAAGTAAATTATACAAGTGAGGGGAGAGCTCCCCTACTTATACAAGAGTACCTCTAATTACAACTTTTTTTTTTTTTTTGGGATTGGAGGAACCGCCTCACAGCGAGCACTTGGCATAAACCCAACCCCTAGGGAGCACTGACGCAGGAACCCACCTTCCACGGTGCTCTGCTTAAGTCACGCTTAATGCGCACGCGGTGACTCGAACCTCCCCCCTTTCACAATTAGAGAGCGAAAAGTCCAAACCAACGCACCCACATCGGGGGGTAAAAGAAGAAGAAAGAGTCTAATTACAACTATTCATCTTTATGTGATCTAACGATATAAGATCTCAATACTCTTCTAATCAATTTGATAGTAGAGATTCACTTGATCTAACGATGGTGGTTATTGATTCTCATCAAATTAATGCCATAGTGGAGATTAAATCTATTCAATTTTTTAGGGCATCAACCCTTGTTGAACAAATCCGATGGCGGAGATTGAATCCCCTTATTAATCTAATGGCTCTAAGAAACCCCTTTGGATCAATGATGTGGCAATTCTTTGAATAGATAAAGTGACAAATTTTTGTCCCCGCGGTTGGGGTCGGGTTTGGGTTGCCAGCATTTGATAGATTGAACGATACAACTACTATTCTAGTGGATGGTTTGCGGCCAAGCACGATCCTGAGGTCGGCAGGTTTTTTTTTTTTTTTTTGGTCAGTCCTACTCTATTCCTATTCTACACTCGCTCTCAGACTTTTGCCCCGCCTCTTGCAGGGCGTGGGAGTCGAAACCCACTCTTGAAACTTACGCGTCCCCACCCCATCCCCCGAAAAGGTGGGGATTTGAACCCCTCACCTCTCTCTTCCATGTTGGAAGGGTGGCCACTAGAGCGAATCCTAGTGATTAGGTTGGCAGGTTAGAAATGCACAAATTCGTACAGGTTTGTGCCATAGCGGCACGTGAAGGCGCATCAAGCATGGTTTCACGATTTGGAGCAAGTTGGTCACGCATCGCACCGGCGGTTGCCTCGACCGGTCAATGCTTCTGAGGTGCTTATAGGCGACATCATTTTCTACTAGCTAACGGCAGGTCTACTCATTCTCCTTAACTTTGCTTGATCTTGAATCTTACTTCGACGGTATGTTTGGGGGAAGGGGAAAGCAAAGTAGGGGGAAAACTGTACAAAATTTTTCTAGTTCTACATCTCGCCTCTCTCTTGCTTGATGCACTTGTCTGAATTTTTTTTTTTTTACCATTCACTTGAAAAAGTCTAGTGAATACAAGTATAGAGCTTCATAACTTAATAAATCAAACAGGGTAGGCGGGAGATTTATAATTAGGCAATTTATCTGCTGGGCCTTAGCGATGCAATTCATAATTTTATTAATTTTTCCAGCTGCAGTGGGCCAAAGTGAGGCCCCAGAAGTTCCCCAAAGGAGGCGTGAAAGGACCTCCTCTCTTTGTGATGCACAGAACTGTCCTACTTGTAGACACTCGACCCGCTGGGACCAGCTCGGGCCCAGTCGCACATCGTCAATTATTCATGTCGGAACATTGGTTCACGGTTCCGATAAATAGATCAGTAAGACAGTTTGCATAGCAAAGATCAAGGCAAAACTACCTTGATCTGCAGGCTGAAGTATGTTGGAAAGATCACTGAGAGAGCTTGTATACGTGAGCTGCCAGAAGTCCACATGCTTTCCGGTACCTTCAGAAGTTCTTTCGCAGCAGGGAAGCTGTTATCTGCATTTATCTTGATCTTGAGGCCCCCCCTGGCTTTTACACTCAATGGTATTGTTCGACTTTCGACAGTGAGAGAAAAAGCTCGGGACTCACCAGACCCGAGCAAGCCCGGTTAAGCACTGTTCCGCCATATAAGTATTAGCCACTCTTAGGCAATTAATATATTTTTCTTAAAGTACAATGAGACCCGATCAAGAATCCTAGCTCACCAACGCTGTCCTCAGAGTTTCTTGTATCGTGTAGCTACTGTCGGATGCATGTACAGGTAAGTGTTGCATCATGCACCCAATAATAATCTGTCTACCCTCTGGCCTAAGCAGAACTTAGTTATGCGATGATGGACAATCTATGAATCCCTCGACATAAATCATCATCCCGTAACATTCTGTTATAAGAGCGTTGCAATGGCAATTTTGAGTTGATAAACAATGAACTACTTACACTAGATGAATATATGTTTTAGTGCTACACTTGCTCTCCTTGTCTGCAGAACTCTCATTTTAATAGGACAGAGATACGCCTTCAATGTCACTTGGACGATCTAAAGCCTCGGTGATGTGCTGCTTCTATGAATCATCAATCAGTTTTTTTCAATAGATGTCATAGAACTGGCCAGAGAATCAGACAGAACTTCACAGTTGAGCATTCTAATAAGGCTGTTTCATATCCTAATCCTAATTATGTCCTGGATGAGCTTTTAGCTTGAAGATGACAATAAAGAGAAAAAGAGAACGAATTTAAAGTGCAGTGAGAGACCAAAAGGGTCCTCAACAATTATTTTTTCGAGCTCAAACCTTGCAACTCCATCAAAGACCCACACAAAAACCAATATACACTCATATCAATTATGAATACATAGAGCATTGTCCGTCATTCACAATTCACAAAACAGGAGCATGAAAATCAATATCCTAGCAAAAGTGAATCATCTGTCTCACATGTATCAATTTACAGATTTCAAACTGAAAATCTCGATTCTGTACATCATCAACCGGAGTAAAAATCAAAGTAATCTTTCATTACCAACATGGGAAGAGAGGCAAGACGATTTTGTGCAAAGTCCATCAAAAGCACATTCCAAATCCAAGATCATGCAGGGAATATATTGAGGTTAGTTGAGGAGCTGTTGCCATAATTTCTTGCTTGATCAGAGCCAGAAGTGCAACATAGCCTGCTGAAAGAAACATATAGTCTATGATTCTGATTCATGATAAGCAGAAGATCTGTTGGAAAGCTACTGCAACATGAAAGCAAAAGCAGGCTAATACTAACTTTGGATGCAGGTTTACAAAAGGAAACATGCCAAGATAAAGAAAAGTAAGAGAGGCCCGTACTTCTGTTATGGTGAGAAGGGGCAAGTCGTAAAGTTGGGTGTCTTTCCTTTTGTTCTCACGCCTCATCTCATGCTGTATTGCATTCAGTTGTTCTCGTATCTCCTTCAGTAAGTTCATTTCCTCTTCATTTTCATGGACGATTTCGCAGCTTCTAGCATTCCTCTCTGTCTCAAGCCATTCAATTCTTTCACTCAGCTGTTGAAACTCGGACCGATGTTTGGGTACCCTGGCTTTATGGGCTTCTTGAAACCCATCACAGTCAGCGCTCATCTTCTCTCTCTGTCCAGAGTTAGATGGCATCTTATCATGGTTTAGCGAAAGCAGCATCTTCTTTATCCAGTCAGTTTGATCAGTGACCAAATCCGGCTTCCCGAGGCGATCTTCGCCTTTAGATTCCTTCTTACTCCATTCTTTCACCTGAACGTCATGACATTTACAGCTCTCATCACTCTGTGGTACTTCAAATATATCTTGAATAGTTGTCGGACTAGCAGAGTTCTCAACTGCCTCCTCTGTGTAGAGATTTTCACAATGGTTCATTTGATCAGACTTTGCATTGTCCCATTCACCTGCAGCATAACAAGGTGGTGCACTCACACAGGAAACAATAGCACAGGACCTAGACACGCCATTAGAGTAGTCAATATTATCCTGACTAGTGTCCTTATATTCCGATATTTCATTCACGTGGTTCCCTAATCTTCTGATCTGCTCCCAAACTGGACTGAAATCCCCATTCAACGAATTTTTCAATTTGCTCTCGGAATTCAAGCTCTCGCCCGTACCTTCCAGATCAGGATTCTCTTCAACTATTCTCGAAACCACGTCTAGATTAGGGAAAACAGATTTCGGCCTTTTCATGATGCCTTTCTGTGTAATAGGATCCTTCAAGCAAATTGGAGGTGAAGAGTTCAGTCTCCTCACACCGCCGCCATTCAATCCTTTCCCACCATTGGAGACATCTCTTTGCAAAAACAGATTATCCAGAAATCTACTTTCACTGGGTCCCAAATCAGTGTAACCCATGCTCAGAAGCTTATACCGATAAGCTTGGACTTGGAACTCGAGCGAAGCAATCTCCATCTCTTTCTGGTAAATAACATCCTCAAACACTTCCAGGGAGAGGTCGGCATGACACATCTTCTCCTCGGCCATTCTCTTGTACTGATCGGCCTCCATCTTGACGGCCGCCTTTTCACCCTGCAAGCGCAGTATCATTGACAAGGCCTCGCTGGCCGCGGTAGCAGACGATTCCCGCTCTTCATCTAAATCATCGTAGAGTTTCTGCAGGAGTTGCTGCTGAGCAAAGAGCGCTTCTTTAAGAGCAGCAGCATCCGTTTCAGGCATCCCCAAACAAACGCCAATCTCGGCCATGTATCAGCCTGGAATCGAGCCAACCCGCCCCTGAATCGGACAAGAAAGAAGAGATTTTCTTACTCGAATCAACAAGAACCCAGTGTCACAGGCTCAGTGACCAATCTTGACCCTGTCAAAAGATTTTCTATCTACGTCTATCTATGCAGAACTACAGACGAATGGAACCCGAAACGTTCACACCCATTTTCAACAAATCATGGGAACAAGAAGACAACCAAACGAACGCAAGAAAATTTCAAAATGAGAAAAAGTGAAACGGGGGCGTGGACCATTATACATACCCTTTTCCTTTGGCAGAGAAAAACTCCCTCTAACTCCGCCTTCTTTCAAAGGAATGCAGAAGAAAAAGCAACACGCACCACGCCCATCTCCTCTGACGCCCCGAGAAGTCCAAGAAACGGCAGCCAAGAACCGCCCGTTAAGCCTCGGCAGAGGAACAAAGGAGGAAAAGGACCCAACAAGAAAGCAAAAGGGGAGAGCTCGCCGGCGGGAAAGGTGGCGCTTAAAGGGTCGACAAGACGAGGCGGCGAAAAGCCATCGATTTGGCCGTTGGAAGACTCAGTCTTGCAGGCACCAAAGCAGCCCCAGATGGTTGCTTTCCGCGAAGAAGGAGGAGGAAAAGGAGGAGGAGAAGAAGAGGAAAAGATCAGATCTTTGCGTTGATTGCAAAGCAGGTTTATTCAATGGCGGAGAGGGGATGGTCCGATGGAGAAACGAAGATTAAAACTCACGAACTACTCCCCGCAAGAACCAACTCACCTTCCCTATCAAGAAACGGTATTGGCGCTGAGAGATGGGGGGAATATGGAATTAATATCTAGAAAAAAGACAAAAAATAATAAAAACAGGTCGGAAAATGGACTTTCGTAATTATTGTTTGAGGATTCTGGTGAAGAAAAAAACTAATTTGATTCTTTCATTAACTTGCCATCTAATCCGATAGGATTATTTAATGCCCTTAAAAGAACTATTGAGACTTGAAGATTTTATTTATATCTTGCCCATTATTATTAGCTTGCAATCTGATTTGAGTAATTACTGCTCGCATTATGATGAGATAGTGTTCTCACTTGGTGAAGCGACCATTGTCCTAAACTTTTTTAGAATTGAAGATTTCATTTTCAATAATGTTTTATTTTGTTGAGTATAAATGCATTAGGAATTTTGTAATTTATGAGAAAAAAAAAAGAAGCGAATTAGTTCTTCCAGGGAAATATACCTGGTTTGACTACAGCAATTCAGGCTCTAATTGGCGATAAAATCCAAAAGGGATATGCCCCTTCGGTCTAATTTTGGAACATTTATCCTTGACTTGCGTTCCATCTGTGTTGGCATTGTCGTAATTTGCGTCCCTGAATCCGTGATTACCATAAATTACAGTTGGCCCCACCCTTTGCTCTTTCCGTCTTATCGGGTGGGCGCGCTGGAGTTTATCCGTTAAGAAAAGGGAAAATTACCCATCGAATTTCTCCCTATTTCAATATAATTCCTAATTAATATTGCCAAAAATTTAAATTAATAAAATGATAAATATTGAATAGTTCCACATAGTTCAAGGACAATCAATAAGTTTCCATCTTTCCCACTTCAGAAAGAGAGGTGGAGGGTTTCAGAAGAAATTAGGATGGGAACGATTATTTGAGTTTCAAGGAAATTGAAGAGTAAAAGTTTGAATAACAATATAATAAAATCAATAAAAAGAAATAGTTTGCGAATCAAATTGAAAATGTATAAAAAATTTAATAACTGTATTAAATAAATTAAAAATTCAGGGATTATACTGCATATTGAGTCAGAGTTCTAAAATCGCATTGAGACCACATTACACATCGAGAGTTGAGGTTCAATAATTATTCATGTCGGTACTCCTTAATTATATAAAGTGTGCGGGGAACGTGAGGACCCCGCACGTGCCGCTCCTTGGCCGCGAGGAGCGTTTAAGAGCCATCAAGTAAGTAAACATCATTTGATTCCTCCACCTCCTCCTCCTTTCATTTTTCTTTTTCCGACATTTTTCTTGTCGGTCAAACTTTTTCCGACTTTAAAAAGCAGTTATTATGGCGCTTCCAACGGCTACTAATGCGGTGTCGCGCGTGCGGAGCGGGGCCCACCCCCGCCGCCGACCCTAGGACCATCCGATAGACGGTGCGAGGAACGTGGCAGTTAACGAGGCCGATGTTGACTCCAATAAAAAAAGAAGACCTAGTCAACTGCGCCACGTCGATAAAATAAATTAATAAATATGCTATTTTTTAATTTATTTAAAGAACTTATTGAGGGAGAATCGGACCTGGTGAGAATTAAACAAGAATTCCGCCGAAGAAAATGATAGAATGAGCTGCATTCATGCTTAAATTGGGCGTCGATTTTTCTTTTTAAAATAATCTATCCAATTGACTTTTGAATTTAATGTTGATATTTATTCATTTTCGACTTTTCAAAAATTGTAATGTTTCCATGTTCTTCCTATTTTTGTGATTTAATGACACATGGGCTGTAATGAAAGTTTTAAGTTAGGGAACTCGAACTTATTTATTTTTTCTTTTTTAGTGAAAAAGTTACTTATTTTTGCCACCAAAATCTAAGCTATCGATCCTTGAGAAAAGTTATGTTATGATACAATGTTACGTATGTTTGTTAGTTGTTTGTTTCGAAACAATTAAGCTTTTCCCATTAAATCAATTCAGGAGCTACAAGATTTGTTAGAAACAGATGTGAAAGGGCAATTAAAGATGAAAGTCACTTCAAACAAACTCAATTAATATATATTAATCTACTACTTGAATTTGAGAACTTGTCCATTTGTGCCGGTTTGTCCACTAAGGATGCATATGATAACTATTCTATTTCTGTTCCAGAATAAATTTTCACTTTTGTTTCAAAACTATTTTTTTTCGTTCCAGACTTATTTTTGAAACAGAAACATGTTTGGTAAAATTATTACATTTTTCTATTTTTGCAATAGATTTTTACTTTAGAAATAAGTTTAGAATAGAAATCAGAATTTTCTTTTTTTTTTACTTCTCTATTTTTGAAACAGAAATAAGAAATAGTTTCTCTTTTCTACTTCTCACCCAAAGACTCTCTCCCTGACCCTAATATCATCTTGATGCCTCCCTCGCTGAGGGACTCTCCTTCATAGCTCTAAACTCTCGACTCCTCGCTTGGCTCGATGCCGTTGTTGACTCCGATGACGTCCCCCTCGCCATTGACTCCATCCTCCTCGTTAGCATTGACTTCGTCTCATCGTTGACCCTCACTTCACAAGGCCTTCATCGCCGTTGACTCCATCCCCCTTGCTATCAACTCCATCCTCCTTGCCGGCACCAACTCCTCCTCCTCGTATTGTCCAAAGGCCCTGAAGTTTCACAGTTGTCCAAAGGCATCTTCTTGGTTGACGACCACGACCCTCTTCAATCGCCCTCTCTCTCTCTCTCATATTTGTTTTGCATTTGTCCAAAGGTCTTGAAGTTCGATTTTGCGTTTGTGTTGCAGGTTCCTCGTCGGAATCTCCTCAATACTTCTATCCTTGTGTCATGGCCCGTGAGAAAGACAAGCCAAGAGGGTTCTTGAGGACGAGCGTGACACATCCGACCCTCGATCAATATCCCGAGACTTAGAGTATTCTCGAGTCTTCTAGAATACTCCTGGGGGAGGGCGATACGGTATTTGTACGCATACGATATAAATGCGAGTAGTTGGTAGTTGGAAGTAAATATGAGTAGTTGGGGAGGTGCAATCTCCACCGTTAGATCTAAGGGAGATCTACGGATACGGTTTGCCTTGTACTTGTATATAAAGGTGTCTCCTCCCTTCATTGTAATTCATTCACAAGCAATACGAAAACCAGAGCTTCTCTCTCTAAGAGTTTCTCTCTCTACATACGAGTCTTGTGAGTCGAGTGTTGAAAGGCTGCTTAGGGGTAAAACCTTAAGGCCGCACGGGTCAGCCTACGTGTGATCGAGAGTGAATCGATCGGCCCGTGACACTTGCCTCAAGCCCTTCGCGCTTCTCTATAGTGAGCTTCTTTCCTTGACACCTCCGGGTAATTGATTGGTTGATTGTAGTCTATGCCAAGTTAATCTAATGATCCAAGTGGTTGATTATGGTTCAAGCCTACGCTTTTGTCATACTGAGTTGTTGCCTTCAAGTTTTGTAAGATATAATTTGGGAATTTCTATCTATCGAAGCGCCATTATTTCATCAAGGGAAAATTTGTTTGGGGTGTAAGGGCTCTGGAAACGCCAATGTTTTAAGCCAAATCAATCTCTATCCACATTGGGTCCTATATTTGTCCATCTCTTTCCTTGGATGGTATAGATGCCATGAACTGATTTCAATACGGAGAGGCTAGATTGTTTTATTTGATTTCTTTTTATCTCTTCTCTAGCTAGAGAAAGAAAAGAACTAATTGATATAATGACAACAAAACCACCAAATTGTTGTAAGAGGTTTTATTTGATAATGCTTATATTTTGTTTCGTTGTTTTCTACGATCTCTCTATTTCAGAATAAGTTAACTAGATATGGACAATTTGCACTCAAGACATCAAGAAACTTAAATAAGACAGACCTAAAAGTTTGCCCATTGAGTTAAGAGGCCCCTTTTATCCATATGACCTCTTTTTTGACTTCTTTTGCATGGAAACGCGTGTTACTCAAAAATATGTTAATCTCATGGACTCTAAAATTAAACTGTACTGCATATATACGGATGCCATGCATGATGGTTGTTCCTATATAAACAATATAAAGTAGGGTATTTGGCCATAACCGTATTGTATAGTCAGCAAATTATTTCATGTGTGCATATTTGAGGTCATGTATTGCTTGGAACATATTCTATGATAATCAATGCCAATGAGCTCAAGGGGTATGTAGAGGTAATGTTCATGTATTTATTTGAAATGATTGTTCAAATCTATGGATGCAACTATGCAAGAATAAATGAACCCTCCCTAAGTTTGAGTGCACAACCATGCTTGTTGTTCTCCTTGTGTATTCCCACTTTGCATTTATTTCAGATTTTGGGTGGATGGCATTTGTTCGTGCGTGGATTTCTGGCTGATATTTGGGGGAGGATAACATCTGAATTAGCTATGAAAAAAGTTGAGGTCTTTTTGGTCCACTTTGTAGAATCTATCGATGTCAATTCGGCAATTAAATTAAGTTTTAAAATTGTCCAATTTTTAGTTACAATCACCAAAACATTTGAAAACCAATTGTGTAAAGAGAAATTGGACATGGTTTTTGTATGCACAACTGAAGAACTAAGGGGACATGGTAGTTCTACTACAACATTGCCCTTTTCATTCCATTCCTTATAAACTCTCACATGCTAATTCTTAATGGGATGTATACATATAACTTTATTACATTGTAGTTGATTAGTTGGGTATCTTTTTACGGTCAGAAAAGAATAAAGATTTTAAACTAAAGAAATGTTTCTATGTGCTAAGTGTTTTTCTTGGACCAATGAGGTATGCTGGTTCTCTTTAAGATCTTTCATGAATGGCAACTTTCCGTCTATATTTATTCTGAGATTATGAAATATGACTTACCTTTCAAGAATGTTATATGTCCCTTTTGTTACATCAAGTTCTTCAGTGGAGATTTGTCATTACTCAAAACACTATCAATTATTTAATCTGCTTTGACTGGTGTAGTGTGATGAATACTTTAAGGGCATGTTTGGTAATCATCTTAACAGTGCCAGATTTTGAATTTTTGTTCCTAGAATCGGTTTGGGGCGAGAATCGCGTTTGGTAACATTTTTGTTCCCGGGAACAAATTTATTCCCAGAATCAGTTTGAGACGAGAATCAAGAATAAAAAAAAAGTTGATTATTATTCCGGGAACAAAAACTCTTCTTCTTCTCTTTTCTTCTTTTTCATCGACCGCCATCCCGTGACCGCCGCCCGCCGCCACCGCCGTCCGCCACCGCTGGTCTCTGGTGACCGATCCGATGAGCTCGCCAGGCGAGGGCGAGGTCCGGCGAGCTCGCCGGAGGCAAGCCTAGCCATCGGCAAGGCTCGCCTAACCTCGCCGATGGCTAGGCGGGCCTCGCCCAGCTGCCGGCGAGGTCGAGCCAACGAGGGCTGGCCGAGCCGAGGGTCGGCAACCGGCCTGAAGAAGAATTAGAATAGGAGAAAAAAGGAAAAAAAAAAAAAAAGGAAAAAGGAAAAAATTATAAAAATTATTTGTTTCTTTGTTCATTATGTTTTGTTAATAATCATAAACATTACATTGATGTGATCTTAACATCAAAGTTTTTATGCTTGAACTGGTACATCAATTGATATGGCTCATTTAGGGCGCGTTTGGTAACCATTCTATTCCCGGGAACAATTTCTGATCATAAATTATTCTTTTTTATTCTGTTCCTGGGAACAATTTCTTAGCAAAAGAACGTGTTTGGTAATTGTACAAAATTTCTGATTCTGGAATAGAAATTGAACATAAATGCGTTTGGTAACTACATAAAATTTATTTTCCAATTTTTTTTTCAATTACCTTTTTAGATGAGTGTAAATTTGATATTGAACCACTCGCCAATATAATTATCTTCTTATGAGTGAAGAAATCATATTATATTTAATTATATTTTCAATTTCAAATGAATTCGAATTTATAATTCTATTCCATTCTAAAATTTTATCAAATCATAGAAATTCTATTGATTAATTATATTTATACTAAGTAATAAAAATATTAACTAATCAATTTTTTTTATTAAATAGTAAATAATAAACTATAGCATAAACTATAAATATAAATACTAAATAACAAATTAAATATGTATTCTATATATAGCAAAATTCAATTCCTACTTCAAATTATTTTTTTTTTATTTTTTTTCCTTTTCTTCTTCTTCTTCTTCTTCTTCTTCTTCTTCTTCTTCTTCTTCTTCTTCTTCTTCTTCTTCTTCTTCTTCTTCTTCTTCTTCTTCTTCAGGGTGGCCAATCGATGGCCTTGGGATGATCGGCAACCAGCCAAACGAGGGCTAGCGACCTCACCGGAGCGTCACCAGCCCTCAGTAAGGCCGTGCCCAGTTGACCAAGCCTTGGCTGGGCAAACGACCTCGCCAAATCTGAGTGAGGTCGAGCCTCGTCCAACCATGGCTGGGCTCGCTGGTGGCCGGGGGAGGCCTGGGCGAGGCCTGCCTCACCAGTGGCTAGGTGAGCCTACAGTGAGCTCACTAGTGGTTGGGCGAGCCTCTGGCGAGCTCGCTGGCAACCAGTGGTGGCGGGAGGTGGTGTTCAGCGGGGGGTGGCGACAGTGGCATACGGCAATGGCAACGGCAGCAACACTTGAAGAACAAGAAGAAAGAGGAGGAAAAAGAAAAAGAAAAAAAATAGGTAGACTTGATTTTAGAATTGTTCTCGGGACTAAAGAATCAATTTTCTTTTTAATTCTCGATTCTACTCCAAATCTGTTCCCGGGAACAAATTTGTTCTCGGGAACAAAAATTTTACCAAACACGATTCTGATCTAAAACAATTCCTGGGAACAAAAGAATAAAAATAAATACTGTTTGGCCAGTTACCAAACAGACCCTTAATGCTTAATCAGTTAAGGTTAAATGCATCCCCAAAAGAGGCTTTTATGGCAAAGTGGATTGAACCTTTGACTAATGAGCTTATAAGTTTGTTGGTACCAGATGTAAAAAGAGAAATCGCGTCACATGTACCTACAACAAAACAAGATATAATGAATTCAACAAACAGACAAGACTCCGCTTTAGTATAGTTTAGTTGAAGAACAAAGTCAACAAACTGAAGAGACAATATAGTAGTTTCAAGAAGCTTTTGTTACAATCGATTTGAATATGATAATATAAAAAATACGATTGGTGTGGATGATCAAAGTGTATGAGAGTCTCATATCAATGTATCACTTTACTTGGGTCATTTTGTTTTTATTGTGGATGTAAGTGTCGCGACCCAATTTTTCGGGGTGAACCACCTAAAATTTGGCTAATGGATTATTAAACCTAGACTTAACTTGGGCTCTCCCAAACCCATACCAATTCGCGACTTAGGTTCAAATTTTTAACATGCAATTGATTTTTAACTAGGAGTCGCCACTAATCTATTTTTGGTGGGTTGATTAGAAACTCAAGTAAAGTAAAGAGAGTTTTATTTTACTCCTATGAACCAGAGACTATGGGTATGGGGACTTGGTTACACTAGCTTTCTCTAATACCCTTTCGGTATCATTCTTTTATTTTTAAAAATGTTTTTGCAGGCAGCTTGAATTGATTTTAAATCTATTTCCCTAACATGTGAGGCGATCATGCGGGTGCGCAATCCACCAATTTAACACCCAGATAAACAATAAATAAATTGCAAACTTACCTCAAAGCAACGAAAGCATCTGCAATGTTAAATTAGAATTCACATCAACAACCCTAGATATGATTTCTAATTAATACGCAATTTCTTTTTTTTTTCCACTTATTTAATGAAAATTATGCAATATGCGATGCAATATTAACTAAATGACCTAATTCTAATGACATGTAATTTCTAATTGAATGGACCTAGCAACAACTACTACATGACATGCATTTCAATGAATCTAATCCTAATGATGTGCATGTGACATTTTTCTTTTTTTCTTTTCTTTTTCCTAAAAGAATGCAATCCATCCTAGAGAATAAAACTAATTTATTCTAAGACATTTTTTGTATTTTTCATGAAATTCGAAATTAGGTAAAATGTGAAAATTACCTAGCTAGATTAAGATCCTATTCAATTTATTTTAGGAATTAGGTTGAGCCAAATCCTAATTTAAACTAAAATATTATCTTAACCCAAATAATCCTAAAATGCGATCTATCTAAAAAATCTATCTAAACTTAAAATTAATTAGAAAGTAAAATTAAACATGCAATCTTACCCTAATATGCAATAACGTGCAAAAGATGCCCTAATTCTATATGACAGATGCATGATGATTTTTTACTTTTTATTAATTTCGAAATTAGGATTTAACATGCAAATTAAATAATAATAAAAACTAACATCCTAAATGATTGCATTTTCCTTTTTTGTTTTTTTTTTCATGATTCAAAATAAAATTCCTATTCTAAATATGCAAGATAATAAATAAATAAAAAACAAACCTAATCCTAATTCAAACATTTTTTGATTTTTTTAGGAAAACTAATTTAAGTGACATCATAGCAAATCAAGCAATATTGTACCTAAATTGACGAATAATATTTCGCGCATGAGATCGAGTCGGCCAATTTCACATAAATCGCGAATCGAATCTCGGGTGAGAGATTGGATTAGCGATTTTTTTCAAGTAATTGCGAGTCGGATTTCGGGCACGAAAATCGGACTAACAATCACAAATTTCAAGGCAATTTCATATCATGCAATTTCGATTTCACATTAAAGGGATAATTACACTAAAAAGAGAAAATAATGAAATAACAATCATAACAATAAAACAACAAAAGATAAATAAAAGAAAAGAAAAACAAAATTTACCTAAATTAATTTTTGGCTCTTTTTCATTTTTATTTTATTTTCTTTTTTCTAAAAAGAAAAAGAAAAAGGGGCAGGTGGTTGGTCCGGTGAGGAGGGACCGCCGGCTAGGGTTCCGACGAGGACGCCGGGAGCGGCACGACGGCGGTGAGGTAGCAGGGAGCATCGTGGGTCTGGGTGCGGGCGTCACGGGCGAGGAACTCCGAGCACGGGCGGAGACAAGGCGGAGGCGGCGTCGAGGCGGCACAGTGAGACCGGCGGGCGGCGTCGCGAACGGAGCAGGGGCTGGTGGTGGCAATAGCTTGACAGATCTAACTGTAGGATGCGGGCGGCTGCGACGTCAGGGGGACGGTCAAATGCGAGCAACGGCGCCGAGGCTCCGGTGCTGCAGATCGGCAACGGGGCGACGCGGCGGCGCGTCGAGGCAGCGCGCGGATCATTGGGGCTCGCAGTCAAAGGCCGGCAACTATACGTCGGGGCTGCAGAGGGCGCTGGGACTTTGGCGGTAGTGCGACTGCAGGGCGCCAGGGACTTCGGGCGCTGGTGCGGCACCCGATTAAGGTTTCGCCCCCTTTTTTTTTTACTTTTTCTCTCTCTCACGTCACTCACTTTTCACTTTTCACTTTGTTTTGCTTTTTGTGTTCTCTTTCACCCGAGACCAAAGAACCCGCTCATTAATTCGTGCACCATGTCTTTTATAAGCCTATATATATATATATTGCACATGATACCCCTGAATAAATCGTTGAAATATACACAACTCGCGCAATATTCTCCTTTTGTATTTTTTGCATATTCTATCCAGAAAAATTCCTTCTTTGCATAAAATACACTCCTTAGTGTATATTACCTAAAAATATAAAAAATCTAAACGAAATATGTGAAAAATCCTCCCTTCACCGACGGTCTAAAATAAAATAAATCAAAATGAAAATAAAAATAAAATGTTTCTAAACTATATGCCATGTGTGTGTGTTTTTTTTTTTTTTAATTTAGTAAAAATCAACCCCAAAAATTTAGGTGTCAACAGCAAGCTTTGATTATATTGCCGATGTATGTCATTATTGTGAAAAGGGATATGTTTAGTAGAAGTCCTAAAACTTGTCAAGAAAGTGCAATTGAGTCTTAAAACTTACAAAAATTGTAATCAAATCCTAAAACTTGTCAAGTTTGTTCAATTGAGTCCTTCCATTAACACCGTTAATTTATACTAATGGAAATTGCTGACATGGCTTATTTTAATGCTTTCTCTCTCCTACGTGGCAACTAGGGCAAGAAAAATTGTCCAGGTCAGCAAAACGACATAGTTTTGGATATTGCTCATTATCCAAAACGATGACATCTCCTCTCCTTTTATTACGTTTTCCTTCCATCGAACCCTTCCCTTCCCCTTGCGTTTTCCTTCGGTCCCTTCTTCCCCATCTGAATCAACCCTTCCTTCGTATGACCCCTAAGCCCTAAATCTCGACGCAAATTACGATCCGGTGCCTCGCGAGTTGCAGTTCTTCGTTAAACGCGAGTGCGAGTACGTGCGACACTGGTCCCACAAGACCCTCGGTGGTGGATCGAGCGATGTCGACGATGGAGGCAGTCACTATGACCGAGCCACACTTCTCCTCACTCGTCTGAGCTAGGTTTGTATCTTCGCCTTCCACCGTAACTTGTTGATTCTAAGATTTTGGGTTTTTAGTTTTCGAAATCTAAGTCCTAAATGTGATTTGTGTGCCGATTATCCCCAATTTCATTTCGAAACTTGAATGATATCCGTAAATCTTGCGATTTAATTGTCTGTCATTCAAGTTTTGAGCTTGCCTTCTATTATAGGTCCCTGTTAAATTAAGGTATTTAGAATAGCACTTTAAGATTGAAAAATAGAACTTTTTGGGAACAAAAGGTGAGTTTTGCTACGGCAAGTTTTGATTGTTTCCAATTTAAGATTGATTCTGTTTTGTTGAAGGCATTGCCACTTACATAGAGTGCATGAGTATGTGCTTTGCTTTGGTGAGACAATTTGATTATGAAAGTCTGGATATTAATCTAATAATTGTGATCATAGTATGCTCGGCCAAGCTCGTAAGTTTATGTTGTAGCCTTTTAGCCTTTAGATCAATGAAAACATGCAGATGTGTTGAGTGCATTGAACTTGTGAGTGATTATAATCTTTATGGACTAGTTTTGCAGCATGAAAACTAATTGTAATATTAGAAATTTAGTTTCAAGTTTCAGTTCTTCAGTTTGCTGGTTTTCTCTTGACATGCTACGTGATGGCCAGATCTTGGTACATGCAAAGCCATAGGAGACAGGTACACTGTTTTGTTTCGCTTGACTGAATAATTAACTTGATGCTAAGAGCATTAGAGATGACTTGATGACGAATGAAAGATGTGGTTTCTTTATCTTATGTAGACCGGGAATTAAATAATGTTACATCACAACTGATCAGAAGAGTGTTGATAATACGTCGTAGGATTGCTCAAAGATTCATGTGTTGGGGTAAACAAAAGAAGGAAAGAGGAAAGAGAATATACAATTTTCAGTTAATTGCAAATTTCCCCAACCTGGTGTCTCTTGCAGTTGCAAAGAGCTCCGCATCCTGAATAAGTTGAATGTTATTGGTGCTTAATGTATTCAAACAATTTCTCTCATTACTCAAGATACTTTTCAATTAATTAACTTGTCTTTATTCTCCTATGGTGTAGGTTTTGTTAGTTTGCAACTGTGATATGCTTTTTTAATATGGCGACAAGAAGAATGAGGGCAACAACTTCTAAATCAAGTGGTGTAACACCTAATGAGGTCAAATCATAGTTAACCTACTATTGTGGTCTTCGATCACCACTTCTTATTGCAAAAACAAAGAAAAATGTAGGAAGAAGGTTTTAAGGATGTGCTAAGTTTGATGGTCCAGGTTGCTGCAATTTCTTCATGTGGATTGACCCAAAAATACCGGATCAAGCGAGGGACATGATAGTCAACTTGCTTGAAAGAAATCAAGCACTATCAGAGTCAAGCCAATCCAGATGCGATGATGATTATGTGAGCTCATTGATAACTAAAATAAAGGCGCAAAAGGCGAAAAATGGACTTTTAAAGGAAGAGCTTACATGAGTAAAGAAAGGAAAGACACTCTATCAATTGGCATTTTTTCTATGCATTAGTTATATCATTATGGGGATTATATTTAATGTGAAAGCTATTGAGAAGTTTCTAAGTCTTCCATAGTACCTTGTTTCTAAGTTTGTATTTAATTGCTTTATCCCGATTCTCTTTTGCCCAGTAAAATTAGGAAACTCATGTTGCGTGGAAATGTAAAGAAGCTTAATTCATTTTGTGTGTTCTTTCACATCCAGTGCAAGAGCACAAACTACAAACTAGAAACTTTCTGCGTCTATCCAGTAATAATCTACTTTCTAGTGTTTCAAAGCCAAAGCATCTAGTTATTTTGAAATTTCCACTCAGATGCTCACATCTAATTTTTCTGCCTTTTGGATGTGCTATACCACTTACAAGTCTTACTTCTCCACTCTTATGTTGGACCTCCCTTTGGTAGAATTATAGCAAGCAAAGGATGCATTCTGTGCATTATTGATGAGTTTAACGTGTTGGACCTCTCTTGATTTTCTCATTTCCTAGGTACCTGATTCCAAAGTGGCAAATCTACTGCAACAACATAAGTTATTTTGCCTTTGCAAGAGATTGAGATCTCTGTTCTCCACAAAAGGATCTTCAAATAGTAAATCAATGTGAAGACCACTTGCAAGAGATTGAAAGATTGAAGCGTGAGTTATCTGAAAAGGATCTTGAGATCTCTGTTCTCCATAAGATTGTGCAACAACATAAAGAAAAAGAGTTGCCTTTGCACTAGAATGGTGCAGAAATCCAATTTTGGGCAATGACGTCACTATGTGGACCATTTAATTGATAAGTTAGGTTTTTTTTTTTTTTTTCATCTAGGTGTTACTACTGCTTTGAAGAGAAATTAGTTGCCTCTCAGAGCTGATTTCTGCATTTTGGTTTTTCCTTTTTTCATAGAAAACTTCAAATGGAGTTTGTATTTCTGAAGTCTTATCTATCAAACGACATACCTAAAACTGTGTTGTTTCATCACCCCTAATGTAAAGAGCGTATTAAATTATGTGGGCACATGGTTGATCTTTTCACTATGTTTGCTTGTTCTCGAGACCTGCTTCATTTAGAAAGTGATGGTCAATCGAGATGGAAGACCCCATACAATTTGCACGGTTTGAAGTCTTAGAAATTTCTTGTGGACTGGTATTCAATGCATTGATCTGCCTTTTGGAAATGGCGAATGCCTAAGACATGACCGAGGTTTGTTTTCTAAAGATCACTAAAATGTGAAGTAAGTATTTGACTCTTGGCATCCTGATTTTGTTATGACCATTACAGTAGAATATTTTTCTCGGCCTTTCTAAGGAGACAAAGTTATGGTTACATCATAAGAAAAAGAAAAAATGAAAAGAAAGTAGGAAGGTGATTTCAATGTGACATCTGAAACTGAACCGTAAGCAATTGAGAAGAATAGGAATTGAACCCGATAGGGATGATAAATATATGAATGTAATAAATAAGCAAGGAAGCCTATTAACCAACTCTTCTCAAGTTTAGATGCTCTTGTCCTCAATAAGGATGATTTGAGACTAAATTGATTACTGGAGAGAACTACTAAACAAGTCAATCAAGAATGCAAGAGTCATGTTCAATTTCTCTCTTGATACAAAAGTGCATAATTGAAACGGCTTTTAGCCGAAATCCTTAATCCATATGGTTTTATAGCCTCTTTTGGTTTCCAATCTATCACACTAGAATAAACAAGAGAGATGATTGAAATTTTAACTTCATCATACCAAACATGGCAAAAAGCTTATAGTAAACTTCTAATGTATTAGCAAGCACATCAATCCAAGTCTACCATCTCGGGTGGTCCAGCAGGTTCAACATGCGCTTGATTCATAAGTCTTGAGCTTTTCATTGTATATGGTGTGCCTCCTGTGACTCTCTTCCAAATAGGCTTTGGGGGAGCAATTGAAGTATGAGATGATTGAGGCTGTGAACTCACTGGCGGTTGTGATGGTGGCTTCGGCTTCGGCTTTATGGCAACATGTTTTCACGACTAAGGCTAAGAACTTGCCTGGGGGTGCGATGGTGGCTTTGGCTTTACAGCGATGTGCTTTCGAGGATAAGTTCTTAATGATTGAAGCTGCAAACTGTCCTGGAGTTGCAATGGTGGTTTTGACTTCACAACAACATGCTTTCAAAGAGCACTTCGAGATGATTGAGGCTGCGCATTGGCTTGGGGATGCACCTTTGCCATTGAAGCTCCTAAAACTACTCATTTGTCCGATTGTTTCAATAATCTTGCATTTGTTGTGCCAAGCTACAAAAGAATGGGTATGTTTTTAGTTCAAGGAGACAATCGGTTCCCATTGTAAAGTGTTAAAACATACTCACATTGAGAATTTGAAGGTTGTTTTTAGGATTTGTATAAACACCCAACCCTACAATTTTCTTCTTCTTCGGTTGTGATTGCCCTTGTATCATTTCCATTTCAATGGTAGGTCTTTAAAACTGAAAAAGAAAAAAAAAATCGAACGTGAGAATGTAATCACAACACATGAATGCATGGGTGGTGAGGTATTACTCACTGGGATTTTTTGAGGTCTAATGCTAGCTATTGCATTGGCTTGAGCATGAAAAAATCCTTGTCGTTGATCAACACTAGCTTCGGCAAAAGAATTGGCATGTCCACTACATCCACTTACATTAGCAGTAGCCCAACATCCTCTTTTATTTACACTAGACCGAACAAAAGCATTGGCTGATGTATCTTGCACTGGTCCACTGAGTTCTGTAAAAGCATTGACTAAAGTACCTTGTGCTGGCACATCGACTTGAGCAAAAGCATTGGCTGAAGTATCTTGTACTTGTACACTGACTTCTGCAAAAGCATTGGCTAAAGTATCATGTATTGGTGCACATCCTTCTGCAAAAGCATTGGCTGAAGGATCTTCAATTGGTGCACTAGCTTTTACAAAAGCATTGGCAGAAGTATCTTCTACCGGTGCACTAGCTTCTGCAAAAGCATTACCTGAAGAATTTGTTTGCCCACTATTATCTTGTACAAGTGCACTAGCTTCTGCAAAAGCAATGACACAGCCTTTGGATCCTTCTTAAGTTGTACTTGTTGTTGTTGTAGCTTTAGCCTGAATATATATCCATCATTAGTAAATCGAAACCTTCACATTTATAACTTAAAATGCATGAATCTATCACAAATTACTTATCTTTTGTTGGGCCTTGATCCACTGGAATTGGCTTGAGATTGGGCATAATGTTGAGCTTCAGGTGCATTTACATGGGCCTAAAAAGCATATAGTAAGCATTCATGACAAGACAACAAGCTTAGAATCAATAAAATCAATTAGTTAAGAAATACCTTTTTCAGAGGACATACTTTGCAATTATGTCCAACCACATTACAGGTAGAACAAGTCATTCGCTTACCTTCTTTAGTCATTCTATTCTGTCTTACAAGCTCAAGTGGTTGCTTTCTTCTACTCCTTTTTGGCCTACCAGGCATCTTTTTATCAGTGGGGGCTGAGGGGCTTCTTTATTAGTTTTGCCCCAAAATTTCTATCCTCTCAGAGTAGGTATCATGAATTGATAAGCACTTACGTATTTGTTCTTGTTGAAGCACTCGGCTAGGTAGTCACCTGGATCATTTTTCTTGAGGTGTATTGCACATATGGCATAGCAACATGGAATTCCACTAACTTCCTAAGCTCTACAAGAACAAGTCTTCAAATTCAAGTCTACAACATATTTGTCACCATCTTCAATAATCTCATATCCTTGATCTCCATTTCATATCAAATGGCAATATCTACTAGCCACTGTATTCTAATGTAACTTATGCACAATCATTGGATCATAATTCCTTGTCCACTTAGCACATGCATCCCTTTAATTGTGAATTCTATTCATAACCATGATTCTAATATCTTCTAGCATACTCACAATGGCCTTGCACCTAACTTCCACACACCTACTATTGAAGGCTTTACTAAGATTATTATCAACAACATCACATTTTATGTTGGTGTCAAAGAAGACTTTAGACCAATGCTTTGGCTCAATCTAGAATAGATCATCATGACCCTGTGGAGTCATTTCCTTCGATCTCTGTCTATGCACCTCAAAATCTGACATATTAGTACTCTTAGCACATTTCCAGAATTGTCTCATCAATTGCTTTCCTTTGTATTTTTGATCCCAATTAGAATATATATGCCTTGCACACATTCTATGTTTTGCATTTAGCAAAAGTTCAACTACTGAAGGGATGAGACCCTGATATTAAAAAAAAAACATTAATATTGGAAATCATTAGATACATTATTGCAAACAAATTCAAGATGAGCGATAATAGTATTACATACATTTTGTTGGTCACTTATTAAGGCTCAACCATTACCATTATCCATGCCAAGATCTTCCTTCAACAAGTTGATAAACTAGCTCCATGTGTCCTTATTCTCAATTCTTACAATTGCCCATGCTACTGGATACATTTGATTGTTAGCATCCCTCCCCACAGCACACAACAACTCACCCTTGATCAATCCTCTAAGAAAACATCCATCTAATCCAATGATCTTCTGACACCCTGCCAAAAATCATTTCTGCAGGCATCAAAACAAATGTAAGCCCTATTAAATAATGGTAGGGAATCTGGTAGTGGTCTTTCAACTTTCATTTTAAATGTGCTCGCCTAGCTTGCAATGTAAAGCTCTCCCAAGTAAATCATACATCAGTGCATACTCCTTCTTATTAATTGCCTTGTAATTCCTTGAACACTTTTAGCTTTGTTCTCCTGCATTGACTCACAGTGACATTCACCACCAACCATTCTCTAACTAATATCTTCAACTGAGGTGCATTGATTTTAGGCATTACATAAATGAGAATCATAAATAGGGGTGAGTGCAGTTCCCGATTCTAAAAAGAATGGTTCTGGTTCCCGATTCCTTTTTTTCAGGAACCGGAACCGGTTTCGGAATCAGAACCGGAACCGATTAGGGCTCCAAAGTCCAAAAGAAAAGAAGCCCCAAATCTCTCAACCAGTTCAATGTTCACAATTTCCCTTCACTCTGATTTCACACTTTCACTGAGGCCGCTCGCCCTCAATGCCGCCGCTAGATGCCGCTTGCCCTCGCCAGACGCCGCTGGACGCCGGTCGCCAAAACCAAATTTCTCATCTTAGACACTAGTTATCAAATAGTGTAAATGTATACAACGAGAATATACACTAAACAACATCATTCTCTAATTACACTGCTTTACGGCAAGGTCAGCGATCGCATCAACATACATTCTAATACGCCACTAAAGCTAACGAATCCCACATCCGAATTCTACATTCCCTTTTTTCTTTCTGAATTTTCCAACCGCGCTACCTATAAAGTACTTCACATGTTATATTCCAGGCTTTCCTCATTCTGTAATTTTCCTATAAGGGTAGCATTAAGATACACGATATACATTCAAATTGTTCTTCAATAGCGCCTTAGCTCCGAAACCATCGCCGAATGATAGTCGTTAGAGTTTCCACTTGAATCTACCCACAAAATGTCGTGGAACCAGAGGTGGCATCTCTGCAAAATTTTGCGGAACCGGGAGGGTGGGAGGCCTTGGGGGAACTAGAAGGGGCGTCTCTGCGAGTTTTTTAACTTATTAGTTTTTGCTTTTCTTAAGTCTTGGATTTTGCACGACGATCTGCAAACTTTTTATCCTTCCCGTGTGCAAATACGGACACATAAACTCACATTTAATTATTTTTTTTTACGAACTTTCAAAAATTAAACAAACGACGTGAAAACAAAGAAAAAATGGTTATTGCTCTAAAACAACTAAGGCAAATGCAACTTAATGTTTTATCTTTTCCTTTTTTCTTTCAAATTTTGTAGTGCATGCACTTTGACTTTTATTTAATACGAAATACATGAAACCATTTTACAACATACATATGTTACTTGTAAATTTTCATATGACTTTTGTATAATTTTTCAAAAGAATTTGTTAAAAGAGTGCCGATGGACCACCCATAAATAGCTAAGGAAGCACCGAGTTTTCATTTCAAGCATCTCATTTCCTCTTTGGAAACTTCTTATTGGTTTTGATTATATATGTCCAGATTCTTGGCACTAGTATGTTTGCTAAGATGTGGGTAGTTATTGTAGAGTATACGCATACGTAATAGTTCAAATCTGAAAATGAAAAAAAAAAAAAAAAACCTGTTGGAACCTGGAATCGACCCTAGAACCTGTGACAGGGTAGGTTTTAGGTTCTTGGTTCTGACGAGTAGGTTCCAGGTTCCAAAAAATGAGGAACCTGTACCCAAAGATAGGTTTTAGGTTCCAGACGAAACCGAACTGGAACCTGGAACCGCTCACCCCTAAGATTCATAAAGTGTTTAGCTAAGAAAAAATTGGAAACTCTCTTATTCTCAAAAGTGATAGCACATATATGCTCATCAATGTACTTTTTCAAATGAAATTATCCAATTTTGATATTAAGAGCACCATAAATCATCCAGTTACAATTAGCTTGGGCACACCTAGTTCTTACAAATCTAGTGGTGTTCTTGGTGTATTTAATTGCTCTTTGCTTAGTCACCGAGTACCTCAAAATTGCATTTTTGAACTCACTTGAATATTCAAATGTCATGTCAACAATAAATACTGGATTCTTACCATGTCGATCATATGATGGAAACATATTCCTCTTTCTTGAAATAACATCATTTTCTTTTTTTACACTCTCATCATCTAAGTCTGAATGAAGACTTTCTTCTTCATATGAATCATAGTACTCTGTTTCGTACCCAAAAGCATCCACCATTAGAGGATCAACTAATAATGGAGTTTGAGAGTCAATGTCTAATTAGGAAGTTTCTTCAATATTAGTTCCAATTTTGAGTCTATGTCTCCCTGAAAATTCCTTTAAATTTCTTTTTACATTAACTAATTCAAAATCATCATTGTCACTCGACTATTCTGCATCCACCAAATTACGTGCATCATCATTTTCATCATCCAAATCCCTACTTTCACCCTCAACCTGATTCCTATCACCATCGGTATTTCCAATTATATTTTCAAACATATTATCGGCCACATTGTTAACATTTTTCATATTCACATAAAACAAACCTCCAGTTTCCATCTCAACACCCCCTATCTTAACAAACATCTCTTCATCATTGACAGGCTCAACATACAATTCAATATTTTCAGAGTGAAGATGATAATAAAATTGATCTATCACATCGGAATTATCCCATAAGTATCTAAGAGTTACTCCATCTTCAAGAATATTATTTCCAGGAACTCTATAAAAGAGTTTTTCTATTTTACGCCCACACAAAACCTCAACAACTTCAATTATGTTGGATAATGAACCCTTACTTAAGTTTACTTCAACAACATCAACCTTTCCATCTACGTATTCTAAGGGCGGTCCAACTTGAAATTTACCTCCAAAGAAAATAGTGACATAAACTCTATTGTTGCCCATTGGACCTACAAATGAATAAAAAACAAATAGCACTTTCAATCGTAAAATTTCAACTAAAAACTACTAATGACTTCATTTGTAAAGAGAAATGGGTAGGGTAAACATACCTATGTTGATGGATGACCTTGAGAGTAGTCAACCCTCCAATAAACTCATTCCAAAGACAAGCAATTGAAATCATTAAGAAAAATTGTATTAAGAGGGCAGAACGAACACCATATAAATTGTATCTATTAGAAATCAAGCTTTGTCTAAAACTAATGCACAGCATGATCATTTTGATAGGTTAATGAAGGACGGATCGAGAGGATTGACACAATTGGAACATGAAACTTCACCGTAAGACAAGGGAAAACTGAGTGCATCTACTTTTACTGGATAAGTACTCTGTGGCTGATATAAACGACTTCAATTATAGACATCTTTGGGTTGTTTACCCTTCCGAATGATTAAACAATGCAAAACTTGTAAACAATCTACAATAGTTCTCATCTTGAACTTTATTGCCTTAAGAAAATAAAAGATTCAAGCAAAACAATCTTCCTCACCAAACCAACATCAGCAAAAAAAGGAGCTGAAAATGACATTAAACTGAACTAATTTAGAAGAAAGGAAGTCATCAAATCTTCATGTACACATCTCATTATTTAGACACAAAGAATCAGGTATAGTAATCTATCAAAATGTAAGGTTAATTGGGAATTTCCCCCGACCTTTCAGGTATATAGCAAACACCTCTGCACTCTAAATCTTGACAAGCACCCCCAACCTTTAAGATAGGGAAAGAACTCCCACTACCATATATAACAGTATTTTTCCCTTAGCCTAAATCGACATAACAAAAAACAGATAGTTTAAAGAATGCCATTTAAAATATTTAATATGTGCATTTTCCACTAAAAATTATTAAACTCCTTAATTCCGTTTGTTTTCAGTTTTGTGGAAGTTACTGATTGATTGTATCATTGTTCATTCATTCATATATATTTTATTTTGTCTTAACAAGTAAATTACCTTCCTTTTTTTTCTTGATGAATGCAGAGTTGCCACCCATCTACATTTTGAATACATAAATTACTAAAAGATTCTTAGATAGACCTACCTATGAAACTGGGTATTTTGCTTCAAAATTTCAAACTTTTCGAAAATACAACATATTAATGCATTACAGAAGGTAAATAATCCCGTGATTATCAATTCAAGCTACCAAAAAGTATTTGTAACTTTACATTTTTAAGAATTCAAATATTAAATGTAAATCTCGCTCTTTGAATTAGTTCTATATAACATTTTTAACTTTTCAAGATTGTGGCACTTTCCTTCTCACTGACAAGAAAAATGACAAAAACACAAAGGTAATGGAGTCTTTCGTTTCGGAAGTTCGGGAATGTATTTTACAAAATTTTAAAATAAGGGCTTATTTGCCAAAAACACAAAAAAATAAAACAAAAAACAAAAAAAATAAACCCATAGGTTGAAGGAATAATTATAAAGATATTCAGGATGGGGAGCTCTTTGCAACTACAAGAGATACTAGGTTGGGGAAAATTGCAATTAACTGAAAAATGTATCTTCTCTTTCCTCTTTCCTTCTTTTGTTTACCCAAACACATGAATCTTTGAGCAATCCTGCAACGTATTATCAACACTCTTCTAATCAGTTGCGATGCAACATTATTTAATTCATGATTTACATAAGATAAAAAAACCACATCTTTTGTTTGTCATCAAGTCATCTTTAATGCTCTCAGCATCAAGTTAATTATTCAGTTAAGTGAAACAGAATGGTGTACCTATCTCCTACAGCTTTGCATGTACCAAGATCTAGCCATCATGTAGCATGTCAAGAGAAAACCAAAAAACTAAAGAACTGAAACCTGAAACTGAATTTCCAATATTACAATTAGTTTTCATGCTGCAAAACTAGTCCGTAGAGATTATAATCACTCACAAGTTCAATGCACTCATCACATTTACATCTTTTCATTGATCTAAAGGCTAAAAGCCTACAACATAAACTTACGAGCTTGGCTGACCAGACTATGATCACAATTATTAGATTAATATCCGGACTTTCATAATCAAATTGTCTCACCAAAGCAAAGCACATACTCATGCACTCTATATAAGTGGCAATGCCTTCAACAAAACAGAATCAATCTTAGATTGGAAACAATCAAAACTTGCCGTAGGAAAACTCACATTTTGTTCCCAAAAAGTTCTATTTTTCAATCTTAAAGTGCTATTCTAAATACCTTAATTTAACAGGGACCTATAATAGAAGGCATGCTCAAAACTTGAATGACATACAACTAAATCGCAGGATTTATGGATATCATTCAAGTTTCGAAATGAAATTTTGGGGATAATCGGCACACATATCACATTTAGGGCTTAGATTTCGAAAACTAAAAACCCAAAATCTCATAATCAACAAGTTACGGTGAAATCGATGGCGAAGATACAAACCTAGCTCAAACGAGTGAGGAGAAGCATGGCTCGATCATAGTGACTGCCTTCATCGTCGACGCTGCTCGATCCACCACCAAGGCTATTATAGGACGAGTGTCGCACGTACTCGCACTCGTGTTTGATGAAGAACTGCAACTCACGAGGCACTAGATCATGATATGCGTCGAGATTTAGGGCTTAGGGTTCATACGAAAGAAGGGTTGATTCGGATGGGGAAGAAGGGACCGAAGGAAAACGCAAGGGAAATGGAAGGGTTCGATGGAAGGAAAACGTAAAAAAAGGAGAGGAGATGTCATCATTTTGGATAATGAGCAATATCCAAAACTACATCATTTTGCTGACCTTGACAATTTTCCTTGCCCTAGTTCCACGTAGGAGAGAGAAAGCATTAAAATAAGCTATGTCAACAATTTCCGTTAGTATAAATTAACGATGTTAACGGAATGACTCAATTGAACCAACTTGAAAAGTTTTAGGACTTGATTGTATCTTTTATAAGTTTTAGGACTCAATTGCACTTTCTTGACAAGTTTTAGGACTTCTGCTAAACATATCCCTTGTGAAAATTATAGGATAATAACAAATGGGCTAAATTCAGGAAGAATGGGTTTCCTTAGTATTTTGATTTGTGTATTGTACTCAGTGATGCATATGCTATTGGCGAATATGCAGTTGGAAATGTAGAAAAAAGTGGTAATATCCTCGAAGGGAGATGACAATGGTGGTGATGGTGGTGATGTAATAGGTGATCGGGAGGAATTGGATGAGCACTATACTGATGAGGGAGTCTTTACATCTAATGTGACTACTACCTTAAATTGTAAGAAATATAAGTTGGATAGAACTCCAAATTCCAATAATAAGAGGAAGAGTAACACATATGATATTAGTAGAACTTGCAAAGCCATTCAACAAATGATTAAATTCAAAACCGGTCAATCAACAAGTGGCTTTGTGACCTTAAATGCCCCATCACCTATAGACCTACTTGATAGGAGTTGTGGTTTCCATCTTACATGGCATGCTTGATTTGGAGCAAAATCTTTTCAACAAAGCTGTGAACCAATCATACTTTAATACCATTATGAAATAGGCTTTAATTATATCTCTACTTGGAATGAGACGTGAATTTCTTGAATCTCTTTAAGTGGATGTTGAGGAATATGCTATGCATTTATTTTTGGCTTAATCTCATCCTATGACTTATGTGTTTGAGATACATTGGTTTTTTTTTTTTTTTTAATGATGCAACTATGAAAACTTTATGGCTATTGTTAGTTGTTATTGGATTCTTTACTTATATGTTGAATTTATGTTCTTATTTCATGTTATAGCATAGGTAATAGGGAGGTGGATGAAAGTAGCGTGTATAATGATCAAGTAGCAGCAGGTGAATCAGTTGAATTAGACTCTCTTTTTTTTTTTATATTGATATATTAATAGCATGGTTATGCATTGTTATGGTGAATATGATATGCACGCGAGAGAATTTATTAGGGATAGTATATAATCAGGACTCGAATAGATGATGAAGGTTATTTATGGACGTTTAGATAGAATATGTGAAACTTTTAATATACATCTTTCGCAACTTTTGTAATTCAATAAAGGTAAGAGATTGGTTGGAAGACAATTGATATATAATGGTAGATGAATAAATTAGGATCTTTTTATCTATAATTTGTCACAAGAACTCGAATAAAAATTTATGTAAGAGATTCCAAAATTCGGCATAAAATATTAGCAAGTAGTTTACTATAGTGCTGAAAGCAGTTCTTAAACTAGCAAAAGATATTATCGTACAACATTCCTTTGATGTTGTCTTAAATGAGATTCTTATGGATCTCAACCATAAACTTTACTTCAAGATTGGAATTTCATACATTTCTTTACACCATTAGTTTCATTTTGTTGCTAATCTTATATAATACTAGTCTTTGTTAAAACGATAGAATTGCGTAGGTGCTAATGATGGCACTCATGTTCATCCTTCTGTATGTATGTTGATTGATAAGGATTTGCCGATGATTAGTGGGCGCTATTAGCAGCACTTAAGGCTCTTCGCTTGGAATTTTATCAACCACTACCATGTATTTACTTGTTCTGTAAAGAGTAATTTTCTTCATGATTGTATTGCAATTGCAAATCGTGACCAATATAAGAATATCTTGTTATAGGCAAATGCTATATGGTAAATTCTAGTTATGCATCAACTCCGGGATTTTTAACTCATTTTAAGGATGAACAATATCATCTAAATGATTATATAGATAGAGCGAGACGGCCAGTAATAATAAGAGAGTTGTTTAATTATAGGCATTTTTCATTAAGGAATGTCATTAAGAGATCATTTGCAGCATTAAAGAATTATTTCTTTATTATGAGATACATGTCTTCATTTGCAATTCAAAAGCAAGCACATATTGTCAATGTATGTAGTGCTATTTATAATTACATCCAAAATCAAGACAAGAGAAATAAGAACTTTTCCCTATATGGAGATCCGGAATACTCGTTTGAACTTACACAATATGAGGTTACAGGCCATACATCGACCGAGTAGGGAACAGAGATGAACATGCTCAGGAAAAATATTGCTGATAAAATGGCAAGAGTTCATAATATGCCAG
Source organism: Eucalyptus pauciflora (assembly GCA_007663325.1). NCBI lineage: Eukaryota > Viridiplantae > Streptophyta > Magnoliopsida > Myrtales > Myrtaceae > Eucalyptus > Eucalyptus pauciflora. Next base: position 4,457,543 of record VMYD01000091.1, read on the forward strand.
ATATTCCATGCAATCGTGTTTTCAACTTTTGTAATGTATTTTTATTATTTTGTATTTGAGGATTTACTATCTTAGTTCTTGTCATGTGATGTTATATCTGAGGATTTCCCTTATTTATAATGATCATTTATGACAAGTTTCATCACACTTAATAAAATTCGCCAATTTTGTAAAATTTGTTGCAAATTGTCTAATACCCTCTATTATGTTTCTTTTGAAAATAGCCGTGCATAACTAGGATTAACATGCATCAAGCATGCGTGTGCTGGATGCATATCATAGCTTCTTGTGTAGTAGACCGTGGCAGCGATTGACACAACACGCTAGCATGAATTTTTCATAGTTTCCTCATCTATTTGTATGTGGTTCACTGAAACATTGAGGATGATGTCTTTTGAACATCAATTTCTTGAAAAGAGTAACAATTTATTTTCCCAAGGAACACTTTAAAAGTTGGGTGCAAAGGCATTTGATCAATGACAATAGATCTTTGATTGTCATGGATTTATGCATTAAGGTTTTCATGGTATAAGGTTGAAGCATGAAAATTTTATTGAGTTGCTTGTTTACTATATTGAAGGGAATCTTCTTGTGTGGACCACGGGATCACTACATGATGTACTACATGGTAACTAAAGCCTACTTGTCTTTTTGTGGTTTAACGCTCTTGGTATGTTTTATCCTATAGAGATGAAATATTCTAAGTAAATGGATTATTACTTTACAGGAAGAAAAGGAGTTCAAGTTGCACAACCATGCCCCATCCTTGACTGGACGTAGGGAGTGAGAATTGCTGTTGTTGCAACTAGGGGATTATAATATTTGCACGAGAAGGTTAAGCTTCTATAATTCACAGGGATTTTAGGTCTAGCAATGTGCTTCTTTTTGAAGAATTCAAAGCCAAAATTTAAACACCTGACATGGCTAGCCACCTTCATTCTACTAGAGTTTAAGGAACCTTTGACTATTACGCTGAAGAGTAATGTATCTAAAACTTTCTTTTCTATTGTATTAAGACCATTGATAAGTATATCGTTTGGCTGTAATTCTCTATCCGGGTGAATGCTGAAAAAAATTGTGTTAAAATTTAGAAATTATGATTTAACAACTCTCACTTTGTAATTTAGGTTCATAAGCATTTAAAAACTTGTAAGAATGAACATCTTACTTGCTCCAAAAGGAAAAATCTATTTTAAGAAATAAAAATTATATATTGTCATCAAATGGATTTTTATTTTAGAAATAAAATTTTTGTTCCTATTAAATATATTTTTTTCCTCAAAAACTCATCTAAAAATAGATTATCATTCACGTCCTAAGTAAACATCACCATTTGAAAACCCGACAAAATGACTTGATCTAGATCGAAACAGGTTGACCTATAAGCATCATGTTGAAGCGGAACCACCTTGTACTATGTTCCGTATGTTCCCCCAAAAAAAAAAGACAAAACAAAACAAAGGAGTGAACATCTGCTATTTTCAGCTTCCGCCACGTGGCCCCTTAGATTCTGGGCTAAACCCACTAAATTCCTCCAAAAATAACAATTCAACCCACCGATTGGGCCTTGGGCCTTGGGCCTTGGGCCTTTCTCTCTCATCTGAGCCCATCCGCTGGCCTTCCTCCCCCGACATCGAGCGGATCCCAATTTCTTAAAGCTGTCACGGCAATGGCGTGTCCATACATATACGCAAGCCATACGACCGACTGGTCTGCTCCCAATTCCCCAGCTCAGGAAGCATCCAGTGTACCGTACTTTCGCAGCACTCGAGGCGACAGCGACATGAAGTCCTTCTAGGTAATGCGTACGTACTTGACCCACTTCTCAGATCGCTCTGCGGGCTTCGAATTTCGCTGCCCTTTTCGTTCTTCTTCGGGATCGTTTCGTCGTTCTTGGTTTCTTCCGACGGGAAGAATTACTGATGGAGTTTGTGGGTATTCGTGGGTGATGGGATTTCTCACTCTGGGTATCTTGGTTCTCGTGGAATGGTGCAGGAGTTCGGAGACAGGAGCGTCGGAAGTGATCGCCTGATTACTTTGTGTGGGGGCCCTTCAAAATGGTGCGGCTTTAGATATGATGTCTTCTTGGTTGATGATTGGTGTGAATTGTTTGGTTACGGAGTTTCTGGTTTCGTGCCTGTGACGTTTGAGTCGTTTTCTGGTGCTGGTTCGTGCGCATTTAATGTGGCTGTCTTCTGGCATGATACTTGGATCCTACAATTTCAGTTGATGGATTAGAAAATTGAAGTCCAGCAGCACTGCTTTAACATGACATTCTTTGAATATTGTGAATTCCCTTAATATTGTGCATGGTTCCTTTATAGTTGGACACGTCCTCCACCTCCTCAGTTACCTTAATAGCCTGAAAACCCTTAGAGCCATTGTTAGTGCTTCTTGTTTTAAGGTTTGTGTACTTCATCTCGCTTCGCTGGATCTGCTGCTATTGTTAGGACGAGTTTGGCGGCTCAAAAGCTGAGAAGTTGGACTTCATTGTGAATTCTATATGTGAATGAATCTGAATTTATTTGGAATTGCAGAGTTCAGTCCATAACACTGTTTGAGCCAGATGGGCATGCCCAAGTGAATTGATTGTTGCTCTTGTGCTGGAGTTTTTTCGACAGAATATGTCAAGATTATATCATGTCAAATTAGATTTATGAAAGGAAAAACTATTTCCTATTATGGATAGGCAAACAGAGTCAATGCAAAACGGCTGGACTTTGGCAGTTTTCTGTCAAATTATCTTCTAGTCTCTTTAGGGAGGTAAAGAGCATTCTTGGAAAGAATAGAGTCAATGTGAAATGGCTGGAATTCAGCAGTTATCTGTCGGAGTAGTATATCAGGATTATTTGTTGAGTTTTACAGAACTTTGTTCATTTGAAAACATAGGAAAACTATTCTTGTGAAAGAACAATTGCTGGAGTGTTGATGTGTTGCGGGAAGTAGAGAGAAACTCGTAAAGATTGAGCCGGGGAACATGTTTCAAAGAATCTATATCGTGCTCAGAACATCGACCATAGAGAGAACCTTTTCCATTTGAGGTTTTTTGTTTGAGTTGCTTGAAAGACAAAGTAGGTTAATTGTAAGTTTGGTAGAATAGTTCAGCAATGTAGCGATAAGGATTGGAGATTGGGAAGTTTGAAAAAGTGAGCAATAATTGGTGAAACTGATATCGGCTTTCCATATGATGCAAGCAATATGGATAAAGTGGAAAACCATATTAGTGGGGGTATGAAGAAACGAGCAAAAATGGAGAAATTGATCTTGGTTTTCCATGTGATGCAAGCGATTTGAATGAAGTGGAAAAGAATATTACATTTTACTGTGAAATGGAACTTAAATTTAAGGAGAAAAGTTGTAAGAACTTTATTGGCAATGAAACTTAATGGCATGTAATGCAGCACAGTGAGCAACGGTCTATATACAAAATGAGTTTTGAAGTGTGAGAATGCCTGCTAGATGTTTGGGCACTGGAAAAAGGACAGAGATTAGAAATTAGCATATATGAGGGCAACTTTATGTGAGTGTGACTGAAATGGAAATGAGAGAAGCTCATATATGAGGTGGTATACGCACATTCAATGGTAGCCTCCCTATGCACCAGGGGAGAAGTGCGTTTTGTGATGAGGATCCTGGTTACCAAAGAAGAAAAAAGTTTTGAAAGGAAACTTTGAGTGAAAATCTTTAATTATTGGATCTTGTGAAATGGAGTAGGAATATTAGCCTTTCCTGCTTTTCGCCATTTTGATCACAGGAAAGGGTCACCCCATACATGAAATCAGTCCAACTGATTATGGAAATAAAATTTTCTAATGGCTTTAGATCTGTCAATTTTATGCATAAAGGTTAACATATGCACAGTGCCGTCGATACAGAAGGCATTTGGAGACTTTTTTCCCCAAACATCATAGTAAATTGCGATTGCTCTTTACTTATGTTCCACTGCCACATAATTTGCTCTTTGGACTGCAACTTTTGATACCTTAACTGCCCTTTAATTTGGTACTGCTCTGCTGACACTGTAGTCGATCATGCAGAGTATGTACATTCGCGTTAAGCGGAGTAAGACGACTTACTTTATCCAGTGTGAACCAACTGAGACAATTCTTAATATCAAGGAGAAACTGCAAAACCTCATAGACCAACCTGCTACTGATCAACGTTTGATCTTGGTAGTGACTGGGGAAGTACTGGAGGATTCAAAATCACTAGCAGATCAAAAGGTACTAATTCTTCATGTCAGTTTTATGGCTCTTCATTGCATCATATAAGTTTATGTTATGCTTAGATAGTCCAAGTTTTTCATAGATAGTACTACTGGTGAGATGTTTCTTTCTTCACTCATCTCACTTATCCAATGATGTCTATTCAGGTGGAAAATGATGCCGTGGTTGGACTGACCTTGAGGAAAGGTTGTTTCTTGTTCTTGATTTTCTCTTACTATATCAACTTGTATGTTCTCAGCCCCTCTATTTTGCAGATATATGACTTTTGTAGCACAGCAGCTCCTTTTTATTTTTGGCTTGGAGAATTAGTTAAGTTTTTGCATCCAAGTTCATTCTTTTTGTCTGTGAGTGTTAAACGAGTGTAGTCTCACCAGACATTAATATCATTGGGAAAAAATGATTTTGCCTGTATAGCTTTCTCCACATTTCTATCTAGCCTTTATAACTCCTTTTTAGATTCTCAAGTACATCAAACTTTTACAAATTGTTCAACCGTCTAAAAGTTTTAGGATTCAGATTTGCTTTTTGATATGATCCTACGTCGCCAAAAAATTATAATGAAAACAGTAGCACTAGTGCCTCAGTAACAGTTGGACGGTAGTAAAAAGTCATACATGCTTTGAGTTTTGTCTAATACATCCCGACACTCTTTAAAATTACACTGACAGTCTCATTGGAACCGAAATTTATGAGATCTTTCCAACTTTGCATTTTGTGTCTTTTTCTTAATCCTAGTGGACCAGAAATGTGGATGTGAAGTAATCAGTCCACATAAAAGTCCATAAGAGACCATAGCACTTCCTTATGGAATGGAACCAAATTGAAATAGACTCGACTCCAGCAGAGTAGAAATCATAGTGGGGTGCTTGGTTTAGTCAGGAATTATATCAAATTGGGTCTGTTTCATTTTGGTTCATTTTCGAGGAGCTTTCCTGACTATGACGGGGCGCCACATATAATTATGGTTTGTATTTTCTGTTTCATTTTGCATTTTCTGTTTCATTGTCTCACTTCTTCTTAGATCACCTCTGACTTCACGATATTGTTCTAATTAACTCTTCTTACTGCCCATAGGAGAATAGCCATAACTTGTCCTCATGCCTCCTTTTGGCCACCTGTTCCCACATGGAATTTGATCATCATCAGAGTTAATTTTAGACTGCCATGCCAGTCAGCAAAATTCAGTTGCATTTGTTAATACCATATCGCCAATGCTCTTTGAGTCAATTGAGCATTTAACGTTGTCTATAATGCTTTAGATGGTAAAAACCTAGCTAATTTGCAGTCCACGCTGATAATATGTTGCATATCGAACAATTCTATGAAATGTAGAGGTCAAATCTGAACCACAAAATTAAAACATCACAGAGGTAATGTGAGATGGACCCAAAGCTTTTGGGGACGAGGCAAAGTCAAACCTAAGTTTTACTCGTGTGATATCGTAGTCTGTATATCCTTCTAGCTCCTCTTAGATCAGGATTTATCGAAGAGGGTGCTGTACAGTACATTAAAAAAAGGAAATGAGCAATCGCACTGGTTGAAAGTTTTCCTTTCTGATGGTTGGTGTTGGACCAATATCATTTTGATCTATCATTTTGTTTGTGAATATATGCAACATGTCTCTAAAAGAAGGACACAAGTGCAAAGCAAGCAAAAATGCTGTGAGCTGAATATTTAAAGCTTTTGAAGCAGTTAAAGTGGAGTTTCAATCTCTCTGTTTTCCAAGAAATGACATGTCATTAATGCTGAATGCTAAGTCTCGGTTTGCTTAAGCCTGCATTTGAGCTTACGTAGTTTAATTCTTTGTCCTAATTTGCTTAATGTATAACACTATAAGTTAATGTCATTGACTCTTGAATTTTTTATCCCCTCTGCTTGTTAAATCTCTAAATTTCCAGCAGACCTTTTCTTAACTTATTGAAGTTCAACCAGAATTCGAACACTTGGCATACTTAAGGGAATCTCTCCACATACTTGTGTACTGCACGACTTCCAAGATCTGGTCATCGCTGGGCACATTCTTTAGGATTATCTGGAATAAACAACATCGATTAAGCCTAATCTTTTCTATTCCTCCTATGTTTATCGTTATAATCTATCTATCTGTTTAGCATGGGTTATGCTGCTTATACTGGTTTGTCATCATCTTCAGACTATTGAGCTCTATCTTATTTACAAATATTTTCCTGCCATGTCTGTGACATTCCTTCCTTTAAGTTGAATTCATGATGTAATTGTCTTAGTAATTTGTGTTCCAATCACTGTTGTTTCATTTGATTGCTTATATGATAAAGCCCTTCTGGACCCCAATTGAACTTGTGATAATCTTGTTGTGTCAATGAATAATAATCAATGGACTTTCAAATGAGGTGTCTGCAGGCTTCTTACTGATTAGTATTGATAAGCACTACCATGTAGGGATGCGAGTTTTGTGTAGCATGACTTGATAGTTGTCTAGTATAAACAGATGATTTATCCCTGGAAGCTTGGCTTTTATTTGTTTAATCTCCGGAATTATTTTGTAATACGTAATTATTGGCTTCTTCAGTGGAGTTTTGCTCCCTCCGTTCTTATCCGTGGACGCATTTTGAACATTGATTTCCTTTACGTCGTCACTTTGGTAACTCATCCTTTTGTGGGCAGATGACAATGAGTTCGAGGAAGTGAACATTGTTCGGCCAAACGATTATTGCCAATCTGTCGATGGAGATGGAAGCAAATGGTGAACGTAGTGGACACTCTCTTCTCTAAGCTCTGTATCAAAAGTTTCCTCACTCATGTGAGGGAATTGTGATAACTTATCTTGAAAAGAAGAGCATGCACTTGAGAGACCTAGGGATCATAAGATGGTAAAGAATTGTTTGAAAGTTCGACATTTATTTGATTGTCGGCATGTCAGATAATCATCGGTTGACAATCTGTAGTTCATTGGAATATTACCCTGTTGCGGATCGCACAAGTTCTGTTTGGAGAATGCATGCACCATTAATATGGTTTCACCTCAAACTCCTCTTTTTGCCAGGAAAAGAAACTAATGACTGTTAAAAAATGAAATGAGCTCAGTCAATCTTAAAGTGACTGCGTTTTAGAGCTGTGAGAATGCTTTAGTCATCTGAGGAAAGGGTTTTGGCACAAAGTTTCTTAATTAAAGGCATTTCTGTTTTCGGGATTCGACAACAAAAGTTGATGACTTTTCAAGTGCATTGTGCCGATTTATTGTCGATCGATCTAGACCAGACTTTTGACGTATATGACTATTTGGTTCGGACATCTTGAAAATCCAGTGTCCACTAATCTCTCTACCGGTCTGCTCTTGAATTCAAGCGGATCACCCTTTTGGACATCCAAGTGAATTAACCATAGGTTTTGCACTCTTATTTATCACCCTGTTTCATTGTTAGTTCATGAGGACCAAACTATAACAAAATATTACCTCTTTCGATTCGCTTGTTCGGTTGAGATTGGACGAATATTAAGGACATTCTGCCTTGACACGGTTGACATTTTTGAGCTGCCGATCAGATATGAAGAGCTGTTCACGGCTTTCCTCTTCGAGTAAGATAATGCACAATGTGTACACGGTACAGACCAACCGAAGACGATGCAGAAGAGCTCTTCCATAGAACTTCTTGCACTTAAGTTTTTAACCTTTCATTTCCACTTTGATGTCCTGAAACTCGTATCTTGTCTTCCAATGACGGACTCAAAGTGTAGTGACGTTGCAAGGTCTAGGACTTGATGGACGAAATGAAAATCTTAGAACTTAAAACGCAAGAAATTGACTAGTTTTAAGACTTGCCCTTTTTCGAATTCTTTTTTTTTTTTTTTTCCATTTTCTTTTATACTGCTCTAAGTAAAGAGAAGGCCCATTTTTCATCATCCTGCTCTTGCTTTTTTGCCTCCTTCTTTTTCTTTTTTTCTTGCAATTTAATATAAGCTTTTTTCCTTATTTGGTTATTCGACCTATCATTGAACATATTATTGTGCTTTCTATTTCATATATCAGATTTATTCATCCGTGTGTATTTTATGATTCTACTGTTTATTTATGTATATTTGTTTTTTTACCTTTTCATAGTCTTTCGAAAAATTTGTAATCAAATCCAAATGGCAAATGCAAGTAATTCACTTTATTTTATTTTTCCTTAGTTCTACTTGTGAATAAAAGAATAGGATATAATGGATGTGTTTTGGTGTTACGGTCAAATGCTATGGTACTATATTATTTACGTTTAACTGGTCTCTACATTCTATATATGATGTACAAAGGGAAAACTCACATAATGTCATTTGTTTTATGATCTTAAAATAAGATAGAGTGGAAAGCATTTTTAAGAAATGCTAATCTCGACATCTTAGGTAGACTTCTCTTATTTTCCTTTTTTTAAAGAAAAAAATATATAACATTTTGTTTTGATTGAGGAATTGTGTTAAATAAAGAAGGTAATTTTGTTGCGCAACATTGATTAGATTTTTGCTATTTCTAACTATATTAAGATGATTGGTTGGTGAATAGAAGAATGAAGATGGGACCTCCTTCGGAATTATCTTATTTGGTTTCCCAAGTCTAGCGAAAAGGTGAGAAAATTCATTTTTGGTTTTTCACCTTTTCTTTTGTGATGATATTTCTTTTTCCTAATGACTTCAAAAGTAAATGAATAGATTTTTTTTTAATGCTTCGATATAAGTGTCTTTAGTATTTTCTAATGGGTTTTCTCACTTTTACAAGTTTTAGCTATTTGATTTTCAAGTGATTTTGTTTGGGTCAAAACTCAGCATTTTGTGTAATATAAAAAGAAATTAAACGAGGTATTTTATTGTGCTGATTGGTCTTTGCACTTGGAAAATTTTCAAAATATGACTATCACCCCATCTACATATGATAAAGATGTGATTTAAAGCAAAACAATTAGATCAGCTACTAAGGAATATGTGACTACGTTTATATAGTTAAAACTCTATATGATACATACGTTCCCATGTATAGCAACATATATATGTTAGTTCAGTAAGAGCAATACTATAATCTAAGCAAATAATTAAAAAGAAAAAAAAAATCAATTTTATGATTTCAAAACTAGGGATGATCGGTTCCCAGCTCTCAAAAGTCAAAATTGGGGACTGGATCTAGTTCCGGTTCGATCCAATGGAACCGATCACTTATTTTTTTCCCACTATTTTTTTTCCAACTACTTGGAACCGAATCAGAATAGTGTTTAGTTCACATTTTACTAATTTTGCTAAAGAAATAATAAAATAAAAGTATATTTAGTTTGTTTGGTCCAGTCTAGTTCGGTTCCTCCTTGGAATCGCTCGGACATCGATCCCACTTTTAGAAATTGAGAATTAGACTGAACTGACAAGTCTGAGTGGGTCCATTTTTCACACCCCTATTCAAAACTTGGCAATTCTTTGTATCTTATGACTATAAGATGGATAGTAATCTATAATTTAGGCTCCATTTATTTCGTGAAAGTTGAAAGATTTGAATTTTTTTTTAAATGATTAATTGTATCACCTAAAAAATTAAAATTTAAAAATTAAAATATTTAAACATAAATTATTGTCGATGATGAAAATATTTTTCATCAACTAATTATTTCATGCAATATAAGTGATCATTTAAGAAAAATATTTTCCAAATATTTCATTATTTATCAAACAAATAGAGCCTTGATTCAAACGAAATAGAGCGTTGATTAACCTTATGCTTCCATGTAATTTCGTACTTAGTGCAGACATCATTCTAGCGTTAAATGTAAGCCACATGATTTAATTTTTTGAGGGTAAATTATCCCAATTTCCTTGGATTTTAGTCAAAATTTTTGTATAAAATTATCCAAACTGAAAAAAAAAAAATCAAGAGAAATAGGAACTTATGGATTTCCTTTTTCCTTTTCCATTAAGGGTCTGTTCGTTTTGCGAAAAACAACTTATGGAAAAATATTTTACGGAATTTCCAGTGTTTGGATGGCGGAAAATAGATCGTCCAAGAAAATGTTTTCCGGTCAATGGAAAATCTCCCCATCAGATTCCATCCTTATGCACATGCTCTCATCTTCTGTTGCATCGTTTCTTTCCTTACTCATTTCTCTCTTTCTAATGAAACCTAGGGTTTCTGATCTCATCTCCTCCTCCTTCGACACCAACGATTAGCAGCGACGGAGCATCCCCTCATCCGGCAATGCTAGATCTTCGCCCTCATGAAGCCCTGGGTTTCGATCCCGTTTGGCGAGGCTCCATCTAGCCTGATTTGGTAAAGCCGAGCTCAAGCCTTGCCAGATCGGGCGAGGCGAAGCTCTTTCCGACCTGGGGTGGAGCTCAGGTCTCGCCAGATCCGGTGAACTGGGTGGGGCTTGGGCCTCACCCAAGCTCGCCAGAGGTTCGCCTCGCAAGCTCGTCGGATCTAGCGGTGGAGCTTGAGCTCCCGATCCTCGCAGCTCGCCAGAGCTCGGCGAACCTTTGGCGAGCTCGGGCGAGATCGGTCGAGCCTCGAGTTCGTCGAATCTGGCGATCGAGACTTGGTCGACCGCCGAGCAGCCGACCATCATCAGGCATGCGGTGGCAGAGGAAGGAGGAAGGAAAAAAAAAGGAAAAAAAAATTCGAATTTTTAAAAATACAAATAATTAAAATTTCATTTTTTAAAAATATTTAAAAATAAAATTATTTTTTGGTCAATTAAAAATATTAAAATTCAAATTTTAATAATTTTTCCAAACAATTAAAATGGCTAACAAATGGTGAAAAATATTTTTCGCTTAGCGTTTAGATTTCGGCTTAACACCAAAAAATAAAATCATTTTGAAAAAAATAATTTTCGAAAACATGATAAGCAACCTGAAATATGGATCATGGAGCCCGAAACCTCCCTTATCCCCTCAAGCTCTGCAACTGGGAAAACACAATCCTCTCCCTCTCTCCCTCTCTCTCTCTCTCTCTCTCCAACCATGGCGCTTGCTCACTCCAAGCTCCTTCCTTTCCCCCTCGTCCACCACTCTCTCTCCCGGAGCTTCCCTCATCCCCGCCCCCCGCTCTCCTCCCCCTCCCGCCAACCGCTCCGGCGGGTCCTCTGCGCCAAGAGGACCGGCAAGCAGAGGTACCCTTCCGAGAAGAAGAAGCTCAAGCAGCAGAAACGAGCCCCCGGCGACGTCAAGAACAAGTTCGAGGGCACCTGGAGGCTCTCGAGGCTCGCCGTCCCGGTCGCGGACGACCCCGGCAAGGATTTCCTCGGCGTTTCTGATGGGCTGCTCCGAGAAATCGCCGAAGTCCTCGAGTTTCCGGTGAAACTTGTGATCCTTTTCTCTTTTTTGTTTGTAGGATTTATTTTTTTTTCCGGTGGGTTTTTTCAGTTGGGTTCTGTTGGATTGGCGGGCGTGTCGATCGAGTGGGAAATGGGTCGGTTTTAGGATTGGTGTTCATCTGAAGTTCGAAAATTTTGGAAATGCTTTGTTGCGCTATTCATTGTGGAGTCGAATTTGTGCTGATTGGGAGGCCGTTTTGCTTCGATGACTGAGACTTTTTCTGATGTTACAAGGTCGCTTCGATGTTGCCTGCGGAAGCTTTTTGCGTGGTGAGGAAATCGTTTGATGCAAGAAAGGTACGTGTTTGAAACAGAAGTTGTTGGTCTTGAATTGTTCCATATCATATGTCAAGTACGATATGGTAATATGGCATTCGAGAGCCTTTTATAATGTATAAGTATGTGTATGTATGGCATCTGGTTTGTGTTGGAATCTCCTTGGCATACTCCTCATTTGAGATCATTTTGCGCTTTTAACTCGGTTCTTAATGCATTTCATAAGTTGCTGTCTGGAAAGACGTATTCTTTTAAGGATCACAAGAAGATTGTTTGCTTATTGGAAAAGACATTACAGTTATAGAATGGTAATGAATATACCGTGATGGTCAGAAACCGAATAGTGCATCAACAGATCAGGAAATGGTTCTTAAAGATGGATGAGTCAGCTGTTTAAACATTCCGCGGAATCAGAAAATACCAACTTGAAAAGGAAAAAGAAAACATTATGGTGAATCAAACTGATAATGCTATCTCCAGCAGTGCTTGCGAGACTTGTGCTCAGTCCTGTTCTGTTACTCTAGCTTTAGGTATGGTTTGAACAATAGTAGCCTGGGACTACTGAATTGAAGAATAAGCTTTCCAAGTTGCATCGTCTTCTGTTTAGAGTAAGAGTTACCAATTAATGACTGCAATGAGCTGTACACTATGCAATGCTATAAAGCGTAACTTTATAATTGCTTAATAATTAATTAAACTTTTCTCCTTTTTTTTGGTCCCAGATGCTAAAGGAGCCCAAATTTGTGTATACAGTGGATATGGATGCAAATAAGCTTCTGCACCTAGAGCCTCGTACATGGGACTTTATTTCTCGGTTGGAGCCCAAAGTTGGTGTAGTAGAACATATGCTAAATAAAAAGGATACAGGTGATTTGATCAGCTTGTTTCATGATTGTAAGAAGACCCATGAAGCTACATTGTCAAGAGAGAGCGATAATGACCGTAATGCTGGATCTAGGAGACAATGCACATCCAATTCCGTAAAAGTACCTAAAATTGCTGTGGTGGGTAGTGGGCCATCTGGTCTCTTTGCTTCTCTTGTGCTCGCTGAACTTGGTGCAGATGTTACTTTAATTGAAAGAGGCCAGCCTGTTGAGCAAAGGGGGCGTGACATTGGTGCACTCATAGTGCGTCGGATTTTACAGCTAGATAGCAACTTTTGCTTTGGAGAGGTTAAACCTTTGTCCATCTCATTGTTCTATAGTATGATTTATGAGGCTATATTTTATGACCAAAGCAGTTATTTGTTTCAGACTTGCTTTTTCTTGTCTAGAAATTCATTATTATTTTTCCTCCATTTTCACAATTTGCCTAATTTACTAGATCTAAACATTATAAAAATGAGTAAAAATAGTTGTCTTAAAGAATTGTCATTTTTTTTATTGATTAAATTTTATTTCTCTTGATAGGATGCTCATGTTTTTAACACTTACTAATTTATACAGCCTAAATAGGGTGTAGTTTTGCAGAGAACATGACCTTTTTGTCCTATCTACCATTTTGAAATTCCTTTTGGCTGCTGAGTTTCTTATACTAGTTCTTATGATCCATATCTACCGTCTGCTGTTAGAGTCATTTATGTGAGGACTTATGCATGGCAGGGTGGTGCAGGTACTTGGAGTGATGGAAAATTGGTAACTAGAATTGGAAGGAACAGCGAAAGTGTATTAGCGGTAATGATCCATGACCTTATTTCCTCTGTGAAGCTTGTGCATTCATACGCAATATTTTCATAAGTTGCTGTGATATAGCTCATCACCCTTTCCTTGAAATTTGCCAGTGGCATTCTTTTGTCAGAAAACTCCTAACTTGGATGTTAAATGGTGCATCTTCACCCTCTTATCTAGTCTTCTAACCTTTCCCTTCCAATCATGTTATCACAGGGGGATTAGGACGGCCGCAATGACCAGAATGTAGTATCTGCTAATTAGATCATATTACTTATCTGGAAGCATAATGGCAAGCTCTCATACCATTTAAATGTTGCCTTTTCCAGATATGAGATTAGGCAACAGATGCATAGTCATTTCCTAGCGCACGTTTTTAAGTCTTTATTTTTCAGTTAGGTCTGCCTATGTCATTGAACTGAACTGATGTATGTTGATGAAAGCTGCTCTTTCACTTAGAGAAACTTGAGGACTGCTGAGGCAGTCTAAAAAGAAAACCTTGAATCAAGTGCTAGAGTTGGTGTGACTGTTTTCATTGCAAGGTAATAGTGAGGTCAACTCAGAGAGGGTCCTCAAATATGCATCACTTTTTTTTTTTTTCAGCCCGTGGGAGAAATATTGGTCAATATTAAAGTTTGTTGGCCGTGTAATAGTTTATTGGAAGGTGAAAATTTAAATCTTTCTCTCTTTCTTTCTTTTTTTATTTTCTTCCATTTAAAGGATATTTGTTTACCCAGATGTGGAGTTTATGACAGTTACATATATTTTCTACTTATTAAAAGTTATGATAAATATTAAAATCTATTTTGTCTCAAAATAAGAGTAAGAGGTATTTATATCACCACACTTGGGTTTCTTTGTTTTTACTTTTTAACTTTATTCAGGTGGGGGACTTAAAACTTCAATCCTCATATCACTTCTTTTGAGCTAATTGCTCTATTGTACTCTATTATGCTGAGTATTGCATCATTAATGTGGAAAGAGGAGAGAAAAAGGTTTAGAGAGGGTCAGGTTTGGCTAGTATTTTTCAATTACTTTGTGCCTCCCTCAACATCCTTGAGGCCATCCAGCCCTTGTATGATATTTCACTTGCTTTACAGCACTTTGATAACTGCTTCATCTCAGGTTATGAAAACATTGGTGCATTTTGGAGCTCCCAAAAGCATTTTGGTCAATGGAAAGCCTCATTTGGGAACGGATCGGTTGGTTCCTTTGCTTCGGAATTTTCGGCAGCATCTCCAGCAACTTGGTGTAAGTCAGTTTTTTTTTTTTTTTTTGCTATCCTTTGCACATGCAATAATGAAATCAATTGCACTAGGTCATTGCTTATTAGCTCATCACTAGTTTCGTGGGTGTTTTTTTTTTCCTTTGTTTCTAATCTTTTAACATAATTTTTCACAGGTTAACATCATGTTTGGGTCAAGAATGGATAATTTGCTAGTAGAGAATGGGCAGGTTGTGGGGGTCAAAGTCTCTCAGTCAAGTGACAAATCACTATTTGACAGTGAAAAGCTTAAAAGTGATGCAGTTGTCCTTGCTGTTGGCCATTCTGCTCGAGATGTGTACCAGATGCTTCTTTCTCATAATGTGGAGTTGGTTCCTAAAGATTTTGCTGTGAGTAAATTAGCCTGGGCAAATTCATCACTTTTGAATTGCTTTTTTTCCTGAATGTAGTATTATGTCCTTTGTGGTTTCACATCTGGATATTCCATGCCTTTGATTTCCTGATTAGATGGATGATTTTTTCAATTTGCTATTGTAAGTGGTGAGGGATCATCTTCTAGGTCAATATTGTGCACAGGTTCATCCCTGATGGGATATAGTACCATTAGATATTTTGTTTAACAAGCATGTAGCCTCTCTTGTGTTGTTTAAAGCTGTACTGTACCATGTTGACCATTTAAGTTGAATAAACCTGGAGATGGCCGAAGTTCAGTTCTGTTCAGTAACATCTAAACACTTACTGAAAAGATAGCATTTGAAATTTGAATGATCAAAATTAAAGCTAGATCAGATAGAGATTTTCAATCTGATCCTTCAAAAGTGTAATTTTCAATATGCAAATGCTATACACCGGAATGTAAAGGTTTGAGAATTCAATTAATTGTGTCAAACTGGTCCCTCAACATTGTGATTTTCAATATGCAAATGCTATGTAAATGCAAAGATTTGAAATTTGATTGATTGCGTCAAGGTACAAGAAGAAGCAATTTAGTAATGAATTTCTCTGCTGTTGTGCTAATATTATCCTCTCATCTTCTTTATAGCGATCATTTCAGTTGTTGCTACAATGAGATGACCTTTTTATTCCATTTAATAAAATTAATATTAAATTAAATGTTATATCGTTGCATTGTGATCTTGATCGCTGCTTCAGCCTTGTTTTAACTTGTGACCCTTGATCTCAAATATCTATAGTCCAGTTACTAAAATGTTTGGGCATCTTTGGAATCACCTTGTTTGGCAACTCGATCTGTATGCATAATAAGTCATCCCAAATGTTTGGATACTGGTAATACGAATGAAACTATTAACTGTCGTTTTTCCTTCTACGGTGTCTTGCAGGTAGGTTTGAGGGTTGAACATCCTCAGGAACTAATAAACAGCATACAGGTTGGCGATGCACTTCCCTTTGCTAGTGTATCAATTGATTAGTAAGATGGATGGAGTAACCACCCATGGTTGTTCCTGATATCTGTAATTTTCTTTCTTTCCCCCCCTAAATTTATGGGAAATCTTGGGGCTATGATATCCCTAATGCCATTGAAAATGGGGATAAATCTCTGCTGTCACCTTCTACATTTGTTAGATGGGATAACTGCATCAGAAATACGATCTTTTTTAAGTAGGGTCAAGTGAGCTCTTTAGTTTTGTTAGTTCAATTAGGTTCTCGATGAAGTTACAAATTTGCAATTGAGGTTCTCCAGGTAAATCTGTGAGACTCTTGAAAAAATCCCATGCGTTTTTTTTGCTCAGGAATTAATATACTGCTATGCCTGGAACAGAACGGTATCCGCATATACTCCTCTCATTCTTTCTTCCCTTTCTTTGTTCTCCAACACTGTTGTGGAATCAGTCACCTCTCAGAATTTGTTAGGCCAGCCATCCCTTCACTTCCCACACATGCTTCCCTGAAATCGGTCCACTTGGCACTGCCTTTCCCCAGCCCATGCTGCGGTGCTGCTAAACCTTTGACTTTAGGAGGGGCTGGTTAGGCTTGGGCTGGAGTTATTGGGAAGAATGAGGAATGGAGTTTTAATCATTAGAAGATCGTGAAATTGGAGGTTTTTCTACTTAAGGAAGAGTTGTTTGTGGGAAGGAGATTTTGACAGTAGTGAATCATAGGGAGATGAAGCTAGATGACCCTACCACAGATAGATGGGTGTACAGAAAGTGACGGTGGAGGGCTAGGGAGATTAAGTCTATGTTCAGGGATCTTTTCATCTCTGATCTATGTCTTAGAGACTGCTAACACCAGAAGCCCACTGGAGAAAAATAACACGAAGAGAGAAGAAATGAGGGATATGGTGTGTGCTTCTTGAAGGATGCTCCTAATGGATCTGGGTTGTTGAAAGTATATCAGATGTGGGATGAATGGAACAAATCCGGGAGGATGGTGCTGTCAATGAGACCTTTATGTGGTGGCAACAATTGTGAAATAAATAAAGGCTTCATTGTTGGGTGTGGTTAACTGTGTAGAGTTACTAATGCACTGTGTCGGTACTTTTGTCGCACCGCATAATGTTAGTATGATTTTTCTATCCTATCTAACCTTATGCTGGTGGTAGTAGATTTCATTTCCATTTTTTACAATATTGGTAGGAGTAAATTGTATTCCTTGCATAATTTAGTATTTTTAGTGAAACAATACTTTTTCTCAAGGTTATCATGGAGTTAATTTTTTACTTTACAGTACTCAAAACTGGCATCAGAAGTCCATGGTGGACGTGGAAAAGTACCAGTGGCAGATTACAAGGTTGCCAAGCATATCAGGGGTGAGGATGTTGATTCTTCCCCAAGTTTAGGGACAAACCATGCTTGCTACTCCTTCTGCATGTGTCCTGGTGGACAGGTATGCCTGATTGACATCTTATTTTTGTTGAAAGGATGGTTAGAAATGCTTTATGGTGGTCTATAAGACTTTCTTTCCTCATTATAGTATAGGGGACAGTGGGCTTCTGCAGAAGTTAGTGATCATATGGCTAACTTAATGAGGAGTTTCCCTGACAGATTGATAAATCTTTCCAGTGGATTTGTGACACAAATTGAATAGTAGCTAGTAGATAGATAGTGTGGTATATTAATGAATCGGTGCAAAAGTTTTTGGACTGGAAGAGCATATTGAAAGCATAGAAAGAAGTTTGCTGGTTTCATGTGTTGGTGCAACTGAAGAACACTTTTCAGGTGGTTCTCACAAGTACTGATCCATCAGAACTTTGTATCAACGGGATGTCTTTTTCCCGGCGTTCATCCAAATGGGCAAATGCTGCTTTAGCTGTCACTGTGTCTGGAATAGAGTTTAATTCATTGAATTGCTCTGGACCCATGGCCGGGGTCTATTTTCAGGTGCTTTCTCATCGCTGTTCTGCTTCCACTGTTATGTTATTTCTTTTCATTTGCTCATTTAAGTCCAAGTTCATTCAAGGCGTTGACGTTTATACTCTCCGCTTACTGATCCTTCAATCTTAAGTCCTTAGATGAATGAAATAGGTCAAAAGGAATAGTTTAGTTCAAAATTTAACCTCAATTGAGAGGACTTAATTTCTATTCCTTGTCAGTCTTTAGGAACCGTCCCCATTTTCTGATTTGAATATTTTCAGAGGGATCTCGAAAAGAAAGCAGCTATTATGGGTGGGGGAAATTTTGTTGTGCCTGTGCAAACAGTGACTGATTTTCTTGAGAATAAGTTATCAGGTAGTTTCTCATATCATTATCCCTCTTGTCTTAGTATAAATTACAATTGAGTTAAGTAACGGAAAGAAAACTGTCCATTTATCATTTAACTTGGGAATATTTAATTTTCTTAGGAACATCTGTGCCACCCTCGAGCTATCGGTTAGGAGTAAAAGCAGCAAATCTTCACAATCTCTTCCCTAACCATATAACAGAGGCTTTGAAGCATTCGATTGTCGCATTTGATCAGGAGGTTGAGTTCTTTCTTAGTTTCTTAGTCATCTGTTAACATTTTTCCTTTTAGACTTTTCAGTAGATGTGGTGTCACAAAATAACTTTTCTGGCCAAATTCTTGACTTCCAGTTACCAGGCTTTATCTCCAAGGATGCACTTCTTCATGGGGTAGAGGTAATACAAATTTACTACTCTGTTGACCTTTTCATGTTCCAGTTTAATGGTATTCAAGTATCACTATCATCTTTGTCACCGTCACGTCAGGAAAATTACTTCTGGCGGGGATCTGTTTCTGTTTTTGTGCTAGCAATGTTTCTTCAGAGCTTGTAACTCGTTTCCTTCCTTTCTTTTTCTGTAAATTTTCCAGACTAGAACGAGCTCTCCTGTTCAGATTCCACGTTCCTCTGATACTTATGAGAGTGTGTCACTCAGAGGACTTTATCCAATAGGTGAAGGAGCAGGTTATGCTGGTGGAATTGTTAGTGCTGCAGTTGATGGCATGTACGCTGGTTTAGCTGTTGCTAAAAATTTTGATCTACTCCCTGATGGCATTGAAGCAACTCTGGGGAGGGCTTATGGCACTGGATTTGTTAATTACTAAGATCCCTTTTGGTGTATGAACTAGAAAGTGCAGGCCGTATATACTTTGGCCAATCTTCTTGCTCATCGTAGCTGAGGAAGGTATGAGTTGGTCTTTGGCTTCAGCACTCTACCACGCCTTTCTCTAACCATATGCTTTGTAATTTTCTTGCTTAGAGCCATAGCTTATAATCAATTGTTTCATGTGCTTAATGTCCTTATAATCTATATGATGCACTTACTGCAGATTTATGGGACTTTGCGATGCGATATACTTGGTTACGGGTTGTCGACAAGATTCGGAGGGTGCATTGGAAGAGAAGTCCACGAGACGTTTTGGGCTGTCGATTTTTTATAACAGTTGGATCTAACTTGCTTAATTTTGACCAAGCATCATCCGTATATGGTGATCTTTGGCGCACAGGATGCAAGTAAGCTTATTCTGGTGGGAGAGGAATTGTTTGAGCTATAATTGGCAAACTGGAAGAATCAGATGCCAGAAAAGTTTGCGAGTTTGTTGTCACCTTGAGTGGACAATGTGATCATTTTACAGTACAGATTGACTGATGGGAGCTAAAGTTCAACCAAGATTGACTGAAGACCTGCTTTCTGTTATTTCAAGGTATCATGCAAAATTTTGTTACATAGGTTTAAGTTTATGAGGATAAGAATCATCTTAGCTCTCTTGCTTTGTTTGATGTCAGTTTATATTGGACAGCATGATGAATAATGTAACTCTGATGATGTCAGAGCATAACCATTAGAAGGTCATTCAAATATCTGTGTAAAAGATCAATATTTGTCTACAATAGATATGAATCTCGACATAAAAACTCATACGTGGTGCTGGGCTTGGATTCAATTTGTCATGTCTCACATCTGTCCCATTGTTGACATTAGTTAGTATCTCCGTAGTAGGATTTATTGGCTCGTCACAATGATTGCACCGAACTCCATCCCTTTTTATTTGGCGGTTGTCTAGATCCTCCTTAACTACAAATGCCCTTTACACTGACTGACTCTTGCCTATGGAAATGTCTGTCCACCAGATGTTGATTCCATAGTTGCCCCATATCATGTTGAACTCTTTTCTAAACATGATGAAGGATCATTGTACTTTTGACCTTGGCATTAGAGATGAAGTTAGATTCCATATATGATATGTTTGGAGTGGTAATGACAGTGGAAGCTACACAGGAAGAATGATAAATCTTTCCAGAGATATAGTTAGGCCGAATTATTGCCAAGTATCAAGACTGGTTTTGTTCTTGAGACTGTCGCATTTAATTTTATGTTCTTTGTGATCACCATTAGCATTTGAAGTTCCATGTACTGGAGACTCTCATATCCAATTCGAATCTCACTGTGATCAACCAATGTTCTTGATCACCTTAGTTCAGGAATTTGAAGTCATTGTGTCGTTGAATGTCTGGTTCGAGGACACTACCAGTTCTTGAGTTTTTTTAACAAAGTGTAATGTCGTCTTTCAAGTTGGAACTTCCCATCGGTTAAGTTACCAATTTGAACTATTATACAATGTTCGAATCTGCTCATCTAGTGCCAATGGAAATTTAGCTTGGATGGTCTTTGGGTAAATCAAAATGGCTTTTCTTTAGCACTCCAATTTAGTCTGCCTAGGCTTGTTGAATGGGGGCGTTTTGATTCAAACCTAAGAACAAAGCTCAAGCTCGTTTGGAACTGCATAGGGAAATTCCATAGATTATCACCAAAAAGGAGGAGAAAAACATAAGCAGTCACCATAGACTAATAGGGCCTATTTGCTTTGGCTCTGGGGAAATGTCCTTAGGGAAATGTTTTTGGGAGAATGCAAATACCTTTAAAGTAAAAGGGTTTTCCGAAATGTTACACCGTTTGGTAAATTGTAGGCTCAAATAGCATTAAAATGTAACTTTAGCATAAATATCGTTTGGCAAAACTAACATTTGTAATGGGCTTTTACTTTTATTTTCATTTTTAAAAAAAAAATTGAAAATCAAATCCGGCGGTCGGTGGTTAGTCGGCCAATTGTCGGACGGCCAAATCTGGTTGCCTGAGGTCGTGACCTCAAGCGACGCCGTCGCCGCCTGGAGGCGCAACCTCAAGTGTTGGAGGTCGCAGTGGCAGCTAGATCTGGCCGCTTGAGGTCACAACCTTAGGCGACGCCGTCGCCGCCTGGAGGTGCGACCTCAGGTGCTTGAGGTCGCAGAGGCCAAATCTGGCCATCCAGACCTCCAGATCTGGCGGCCTGAGGTCACGCGGACTCAAGCGGCGTCGTTTGGGGTTTGCGCACGCTAGGCAATGCCGCTTGAGGTCGCGCTGAGGCGACACTGCCTGAGGTTCGCACGACCTAAGCGACTTCGCCTGGGTCGCAGGTCATGCCACCCCCAATGCGATGGTCACTAGGGATGCACAACCCTCAAGCGGCGGTGGTGGCTGCCAGAGAAGCCCGATAGGTGGGGAAGAAAAAGATGAACAGGGAAGAAGAAGACGAAGGGGGAAGATAAGATGAACAGTGACGCAAAATGCCCAATGCCCAAAGCACCTCCTCCCCAGCATTCATGAGAATGCTCACATTTGGTAAATGAGCTTTCAAAAATATTTGCCAAATACAAAAAAAATTCCGCAAGGGGCTTTGGGCCCCAAAGCCCCTTGAGAAAGTCGAACCAAACGGGAAAGCTCGTTCAATCTAAGACTTAAGGCTAAACGGCAGGCCGAGATCGGGCATAATGTTGTTACCCCAGTCGGCCTACTTGCTTCTAGAAAGGCCTAGTGGACTCAAGGATTATGTGCATCTGAGTGAAAGAAACATTGTCCACGGGCGATGTTTGGTCTGTATCATGCATGCCTACGAACTATCCCAAATTCTGCAAACAAACACTTGTTGTCGATCCAACATTGCGCGTGGAAGTGATTTTTTTCCCTCTTACGACATGATCTCACCAAATATTCCCGGTCATGTCCGGCTTCATCATAGAAATGGAGAAATTCTTCCAAAGGACCTAAGTATATGGACCAGGCGCAACCGCACCTGCCAAATAAATTTGAACTGTATGTAATCGGGTCCACCCGGTCGTCGACTCCCGCAAGACTTTCTCGAAAGGAGGGAACGCTTGTGGACATTCGGTGCAGGAGCTCGTGACATCGACAAGACCGTGCCATCATATGGCCAAAGATCAAATGCATCTTCTGACAGAGAGAGGCCAAAAACACCCAGAAATTCTCACTTCTTGCGGATCTGCAGATCTCCTCACTGTCTCCTGCCATGCCACGAGCCCTTTTGGTATTTGTCTATGTGCCATTTATCTAAGGCATCCAATGTGCCCTAAACCTCAATACGCAGACAAGAACATGAATCGGCGGGAACAGTGCAGAAACAAAACCATCCCGGCGCCAATTTCCTTGTCCCCCCACAATTAATGCCTATGGAGAAAACTCACAGACAGAGACTGAGAGTACTCACAATAGGTGACAAAATTTCAATAAAGAACAATACATATACATATACATGTACATACATACATACATACATACATTTTTTATTACATGAAATCTGAAGATCTTTCCAAACCTCTAATAAGAAAAAGAGAAAATGAATTGTCTGGGAGATGAAGAGCACGGGAAGATGCAATGCCTTTGATTCACCATAATTGCGGGGTTTGCATTTTTCTTGCACATGATTGCCCATCCTCGGGTCCATATATAATTGCAAAAAAGGAAAAAAGAAAGAATTGAAAAAAAGAAAAAAAGAAAAAAAGAAAAAAGAAGATGGTTTGTGAGGAACCTCCATTTGAGAATTGGGTACTTTATACAAAATCACTGCTCACGCACACGCCATAATGCACTTCTCAAATCAGTGTCTAATGTGGAGGGGCATTACTACTCCATAGGAGCCAAATTGGCCAGAGAACATGACCGAAAAATGATTGTTTTGCTTAATCATTGTATTTGCACGCGCACATGCCCACAGAAATTAGTAATAGATAAAACGCGTGGCTGATTGTATCTTGTGTGGAATTTGGGAGATTCAATGCCCCTTGGAACACACATTCATAGCGCCCAATCATTTGGCTAGCACAACAAAGTGAAGGTGATAAAAGGCGATCGTTATCCATGATTGAGCATATTTCTTTGAGCAAAAGAATTTTCTGCAAAATTAGTTTTATGGTCTTTTGCGCATTTGGTTTGCTGAAAAATGATCAGTACGGAAAACCATCTAAGGTTAAAGGAAATACGCACATTTCAATTTAGGAAAATGGAATTCCCTAACCTAGAAAAGGGGAATTTTTTTTTTTTTTTGGTGTTGGAGGAACCACTTTGGCCAACAGCCGATAAACCCTCAGGTGGCGCTAGCGGGGAAACCACCACCCCGACGCCACGCATTAATCACCTAATGATCTGCCAGCCTCTTTGCGTTGCTTCGTAGCGCAAGGGCTTCGAACTCGACCTTCCCTCAAAGGACTGAAGCCTACCCAGCGGAGCTACCACAGCCGGTGGTGGGAAAATATTTTCTTACATTATGAAGATTTTCTCAAAATTTTCCTTGAAACAAAGACACCCTAATATTCAATTTATTTATAGTAGTAACTTTAAGGGAAGCTGATTTCTTTATGTCAATGAAAATTTCATGATAAAGAAAAATGTATTCCATGGAAACCAAATAGTGTTTTTCTTGGTTGGAAAAGCAAGTAGTTCTTGGTAATTGGTATATAGAACATTTCTTTAGATCAACTTTAAAATAAGCAATTTAAAGAGAGAGAGGAAGCAAAGGTGTGAAAGGTTGTTGCGAGAGCTACCAGACCTCAGCTACAATGCTATCGAAGCCGTGACCATAGGTTTGGCATTGCTAGGATTGGACAACCCCATGACATCTATGACATCTGACCTACGAGATTTGACCTAGGTCGCGTGATCTCCACAAATAATCCAATCTCGCCTAGGTGGGGGCAAGACCTAGACCTAGGGCTCGTACGACCCCGGCAAGTGGTCAAATTGGAGGTTGCATGACCCCGCCTCTGACGAGCAGGTGCCCATCGCTTGTCCGTCTCTAGTTCCATCCCAAATGCACACACGAGTGCAGAAGAGGATGCATCTTTAGTCGGTACATGTGATGTTCATAATTGAAAAACGAAAATGCTCATCAAAGGGCGTACTTTCTTATTTGAAAATCCGAAATGTCAAATTATTTTTTTGGGAGTTTGCTTTGAGCATTGTCGAGGCAGCTTCGAACTCGAATTTTTTTAGAAATGTAGTTACCAAATACTAAATTTTATATTCAAGGGTTAATACATTAAAAAACCTTAAACCGGTACAATTGTGACGAATTTACTTAAAACTATTTTTTTTACCACCAAAAACCCAAAACCGGTATACTTTTAATAAATGTACCCCAAACTTGTATACTTGTGACGAATTTATCATTTGTTAGTTTTCATTAAATTTTACTAGTCAAATTATAAGTTAAATGACACGTTATAGTTGACTAGTATATTAATTTGGGATTTTACGCTCTGTTTGTCACAATTTACAATTTTTGTGATTTTTTTTTGTATTAATTCAATTTAACGGAGGGTATATTTGTCACGAATTTACTAGTTTTGAGTTTTTTGCTGTCGAATAAATTAGTTTATGGTAAATTTGTTGTAAATGTATCAGTTTTGGGTTTTTTTATGGTCAGTCGGAGTAAATTTGTCACAGGTGTACCGGTTTTGGGTTTTTCATGATCAAAAAAATAGTTTTGGGTAAATTTATCACAAATGTACCAATTTGGGATTTTTCAGGGTATTAACCCTATATTCAAAGAAATTTAGGTGCTTGAAGTTGCTTTGAAAAGCATCTTGGAATGCATGCATGGATAAATAATAATAATAAAAGAAGAAGAAGTTGGGGGATCATATTTGTCATTGTAAACGATCCGAGATACCATGTTCCCATAGTTATGAACTCACGGGTCACGTCACCAAAATTTGAACCGACCGAATTTCGCAACAATTGTCATTTTCAGTCGAGCTAACGAGAGGTGGGAGGGGGGCATCTCCTTTTTGCCGGAATCAGTTAAACTTCAGCTCAACTCAACGTTGTCCGAGACAGCATGTTCACAAATTTCGTTTCTTCCCCCCCTCGTTTAAATGCGAGAAGATGACAATTCGAATTTTCCCTTTCATAATTCGTGATGACCACGTCGCGACGGGTGCAAGAAAGCTCCACGAAATAAAGCTAAATAAAGAAAAATCCGATCGCAGTGTCTTTAAAATGGAAATTTGAGTTTTTTTTTTTTACGAAAAAACGAGTAAATGAATAAATGAGGGAAGCAAAGAGTGTTGGGGGACCAAAGTGGGGATGGGACGAAAAAAAGGTGATGTTGCCCTCGAGTGAGAGGGTCACGTATCGTGCAGCTGTCCAAATCCATTCACATGGCGACATATATCGCAAGAATTATTCACATTCTCTTTGCACTTGTGTTAGGGCCTTTAATGAGAATGCAATGATGGTTTATTAATTGGTCTTGGCCAAAGCGCTTCAAATTGAGTCCAAAAATAAGAATTATTTGAAACTTGGCTCGACATTCCAATGTAATCTTTCCGGCTTGGAAATCGTCGACGTACTAGTGTGCCACGTAGAATGGTTAATCTTTATTAGACCGCTATGTCGGCGATTTCTTGAGAAAATTGATTGAAAGAACTACAATTGGAATTTTGCACAGAAATTTAGGACTAAATTGGCAAGATCGAAAAGTTCAGGACTAAAGAGGTGACTTATGTATGATATGTTTATGATTGATTGAGTAATTTTTTTGAAACTATTTAACATAAAATGTAAAGCGAGTACTCCTGACTGACGAATTATTAATCTGTAATCAATCTTGTACCTAAAAAAATAGTTATTTAAGGAACTAGAAAATCTAAAAAAAAAAAAAAGTAGTAATAAGAAGAATGAAGTATCATTATCTAAGACATTCTTACATGTGAGAGCACCTTAGTATTGCTAGGCATGTGCTCGCGGCATTCCATTCTTGAGTTTAGGTGATGGTGGGTGACCAACTATGAAGGCAACTGGGGTGAACTTCTACCATTTGACTTTTGTATCCAACCCAAATAAAATAAAATAAAATAAATCACACGAAAATTTAAAATTGTAAATTAAGTAGGAGCCTTGTGACAATTTTGTGCGAACCCATGATTCGAAAATTTTCAAATTGGAATTTGCATGCGATTAACACGAATATTATGTTGGAAAAACAAGCTTCCAGGAGCTCATATTTCATGAAAAATCATATAATTTTCCCGCCGTGGAGCTTCGAATTGTGTCATACCACATGTTCGAATTCAATTTAATGACCACCCGTCTCTTCGAATTCGTCCAACCGAGGACGATTCTCATCATTGATGATGGGGCGAGATGACCTAATTTCTAGTACCAATTCACTGTAGAAAGGGAGAGCATCACTCTGTGAAAGTAGATGCCTTACACTAAGGCATCGCTTTCTTGAGCTCAAAAGCAGCCAGCGACCAAATTGCGAAAGCCAGCTTGAAAGGAAAGGGACCGAATGGCACGAGCATGGATGGAAAACGTCGCCGTTTTTGTAACTTGCTTTGTGGCTAATTTAACACCATAAATATCCATGCTTTGAGACCAAATTAATCATGCTTATTATGTAACACCACATCATTATCCACGTCATTATACATTCTAGAAAGTCATTTGACCTCTTGACGCGATTTTGATGCTGGACAGCATCGGCAAGTCTCGTGACTTGGCTTCACATCGCTCTTGAAATTCTATGGAGAACTCGGTGAAAAATGAGGTTAAATTAAAGGTTAAAAACACACACACACACAAAAAGACACAATTTATTTCAAATTAATTTTCGTTTCGTGAAAAACTCGAAATGGTATCTCAAACTAAATTTCATATCACGAAAAAATCTAAACCAGTAGCCTTGACTCAAATAATTCAATATCCTATTGAAATAGATACATAGTAGACATTTGCAGGACATGTTTAATGTGTAGAATGACAAATCCAACGTCGAAAAAATCATGTACTTGAGATTTATGCATTTTAACGAAGGGTGGATTTCAGTTAGGAGTATTGGTTTAGAATTTTTAGTGAGAAATTTTAGTTTTATTTGGAGGAAAATTTCATGATAAAGGAAATTATTTTTTTAGGAAATTATTTTAAAAAATATATATTTTCTTCATTATTGGTTAGAAAATACATTTTTCTAACTTTAAGAATGTATATTTTCTTTGACCATGTATAGTATTTCATTGACGGATTTTTTTCAACAAACCAAAATCGTGAAAATTTTAAAAATTAATTTGTGGAATTTTTTTCACTCAAATAAGCACACCTTGAACTAAATGTATGATAAGGTACCGGTATGCAATTTCCCCTGAAACAAAAAATTAGTTTGACATAAATGTGTCATTAAATTATTAATTTGAAATTTCTAATGATATTAATCCTATATTAAAAATCAATTTTTTATTTGGAGGATCCTCTGTTTTTATTCCTTTTTTTCTTTTTCAGGCTTTCTATGCTGGCACTGCTTCTGTTGGTCTCCCCTTGGTCGACCTTTTTGCTTTGCGGAAAGTGTCCTAGCGGCTGCTTTTCGAGCAATTGATTAATTAGTTCGAAGTGGCTTTTATTATTGGCTTTGGGCATATGATGTGTTTTTTTTTTTTAATGCAATGCCAGAGTTCAAAAAGTTCAATGCGCTGTCGCACGTTTTATTTTCCTTTTCTGCACCTTATTTTCCCCAACAGATTCACCATCACATTAATCCATGAAATGAAGAATAATGCTTTTTGAGAGGGGGGGACCGTAACGAAAAGCCTACATTTTATAAAAATTTGGCCAATTTGCTTGCCCTTATTTGTTATTCTTGACTTCCCCTTTCATAGTATTTTGAGTTCAGGGTGCATTTGTTTAGACCTAAATTGCTTTAATAAATAATATTTGCAACAGGTTGAAGTATTTTGAGTTTAGGGTGCATTTGTTTCAAGAAAAATGAGTTGTCAATAAACTATTTTCCCAAAACTATTCACTTGGATCGGTTATAAAATTAAACGAATGAAATTTTTTTTAATCATCCACGATATTGTTAAGACATAAATTGCCGTCGATAACGAAATATTTTTTATATACTAATTATTTCAAGCAATATGAGTGATTATATTTTTGGGAAAATACTCCTCAAATCATCTATTTTCTACAAAATAAATGGAAAGATGATATGCGTATTAGATCAATACAAAAGAAATCAACATAAGACTTATAGCTCAACCTCATGCACGTGTGTGTATTAGTTAAGCAAAATAACTAAATACAAGTACCGTCAAGTGAAAATCACAAAAAGCATAACAAGAAATTTTATTTTTCATGTCTTAAAAAATAAAAATAAAAAGAGAAAAAACGAATGAAAGGCTTGCTAAAATCCATCATAGACCTCCCTTAATAACAAGTCCTCAACTTTCTATGATCATTGGGCAATCATTCGAGCGCCTAATTCTCTAAAAAAATATCACCTTTAGGTCTAATCCTAATTCTATCATGAATTTTTTTATCAAAAAAATATCTTAACTCTCTCTTTAATTCCACATGTCCAAAAATTACCACTAGTTGCCACAAAATCACTAGCATTGGAACTAGTCTTCATCAATATTCTCAAATTCGTATGAAACAAGAGTAACCTCTTTATATTGATAATCTTGAAGAAATTAGTGCCGATTTTTTAGAAATATGAGTGGTTCTGAAATTAAAGTAAAAATTGATGAATTATTTTCGACAAAAAAGTCCGGAAATTAGACCTAGAATTGGGCATACGCTATGGAATTGGCCCGTCATTCGAGTTAGAAAGAATTAATGACTCGACCCACACGCTCATGTAATCATCATCGTAATCCGAATCCATCCGCTAGACAAAAAAATCCTCCGAATCAAAACCGAAGTTAGGGCATGGATCCGCAGGAATTCGATTTGAAATTTCAATTCGTGTACTTTTCTTTTTCTCCCAATTAGAAAATTCAAGTGTAAGAGTCGAACCGAATCTAGAGGTAGGCAGTCACCATCGGATTGACCGAGATCTCCAAGAAGTTCAGTTCCCCCCGTTTCGGTCTCTTACACCGATCTCACGTAACCTCGGATCTCTCCGTCTCTCTCTCTCTCTCGACAACGCCCAACAACCTTAAAGTTTCCGAAAAATAAATAAATAAATAAATAAAGAAAAAAGGATAAGAAAAAGTTAGACCGTTGCATATTTTCCGGCGGCGATCCCGGGAGATTGACGAAGTTCCGGAGGAGGATCCTATCCCGGCGTTTCCGAGGAAACGTGGGGGGGCCTGATCGGGTGCGGCCGGGTCTACGTTCCGGTCAACCGAACAAAGATCGCGTGCGGAGAAGGGGAGGACGACTTTTCAGAGTCGCGCGCGGAAAACGAGCTCGCTCTTGCGTTGACCGCATATTCCTCGATCGGCGAGCTCAAGATCCCACCCCCCTCCGATTGTCCTCGTCTCCTGGATCACGACACGTGTCCCTCTTGCTTTAGAACTCGATAGCGCCGTCCCGACCACGCGCCTCTGTCGGTCGAACTCAGGAGTAACTAGTGGTTTGAAAAATTCGAATTCATGATCTTCTAATTTTGATATCACGCGAGATTTGAAAAGACCTTTAAAAATTTAATTTGTTAGATGAAATCATGAATTTATTATCTAAATATTCTAACAAGCACGATCATAACTTCAAACCTATGGAAAAAAATCTCTTCTGGAGCCATCATTTGTAGACCACGGGGCGGGGCAAAGACTATTGTAGGATGATGGGACTAGATGCTCTAATGAAGGCACGGCTGCTCGGGCTGGCCTCACGAAAAGTCATGCATACCAACACTTCGAGATCGCACAGGATTTATCTACTTATGCAACGGCTCAGAGGACAACGTTAATTCACTCCATTTAATACGCCTTCGCAACAGCTCCCAGCAACGTGTTGGTTCCTTTGCCCTTGCCCTCACGGAGTGGTGACGCATCAATGAACGTCACGTGATTAAGTAGTCACCCTCGTTTTCAAAGTGCTCGTCATCCTTGCCATACGAAAATTAGAAGATAGAATATTAAATCCTTTCTTCGGGCTTTAGAAAAAAAAAAAAACAAAGCTAATTTCTTGTTTTCCCGTCGAAATTTAAAATGCCATGATTCGAGCGTTGCGAAGGTTTCAAGGGTTCCGGATTTAAAAAGAATTAAAAGCACGCGAGGCGCGAGAAGGGCTCGGTCTCTCTATTTCGGCGGGTTGAATATGTCCGTTCGATTGTTTTCTTGTTAGGTAAAAACGACAATCCACGTAATAAATTCATTTGAGCAAAAATGTCCATTAGGTAGGCGACACCAGCCGACGACACCGGAGGCGGTAGCAAGCGTCGACGACAACGTGGGAGGCTGAGGGTCAGGGGGAGAAAGATCAGAGCTAGGGTTAGGGTTTGCTGTGGTGGGTGTTCTTGAATGCGTTGATTATTTCCTCTTGTTATGCGACCCGACGATGAGAGCTCGACTGCGACGTTAATGTCGCCGCTCTGACAGCACCCTAATCTCGTCTTTCTAGAGAGAGAGAAGAGAGAGACAGATTGCCAAGATGTTCGTCCGCTTGTCTTCCGTTCTGCTACCGAGTCTTTCTGCATCGCAATCAGCGTCTTTTCTTTGCCATGCAATGCGCCAACGGGGAATATCCATCGTTCGCGTCGATAAGAAAAACCAGAAGAAAGCGACGAAACAGATGCGTCTGCATGAAGCCGTGAACTTTTGTCTGCATTTCATTTGGCCGGCCGGCGTGCGTATCGAACTGTAAGGTCTAGCATCTATGGAGGAATGGTTTCGGCATGGCCGATGCCGATAGCCGTCGTTCCAGAGTTTCAAGAAGTATGCAATGCATGGCTTGCTCCATCGTACAGGACCACCGCGAACGAGACGAGACGGAGATCGGATTCATCGGTGGGTTTCTATGCTTTTGAATGCTGCATGTGGGTGAAATTTAATGCTGCGCTTTTCGATAGTATCTCCTCGCCTTTTGCTGTCGATTTGACGCGATACGATGGCGTTATCGAGGTCCCGTTTGTTCCGTGAAAATTAATTAGCAATTCGAAAAATATTTTCCAAACTTTGATGGTTGTTATTGACTAGAAAAAAAATGAGTCGAGGTGACATCATTTTGTCGGACCCTCTAAGCTTGGAGTTCGCAGTTAGACATTGGGTTGACTAAGTATTTTCCAAATGGAGATAAATATGTTGTCAATATAATACTATACTGTCTGTTGTAAACAATAAAATTAAACAGAAATAATAACTTTCAGAAAGCCAAAACACAAATTAAATATAGGCTTACTTGATTGCTATAAAATTGTAACATAATTAAATAGGATGTGAGGTACGGATTCCCGATTCTCCTTAAGGTAATTAGTTTCAGCCAATAGTGCTTTGCAGACTTATAAACCACGATTCTCCAGATACAAGACCTCGATTCCGTTCATATTAGCACTATTCAAACAAGACTCAATCGAATTTTTCCTCAAATTGGTACACTTAGAGATGTTTATAGAGTTGGACAGGACATGATATAAAGAGACATAACTGTTGCATAAAATTAAAAAGATATGTCCTGAAGAGACATAAGTAATGCAGAAACCTAAAAGGTCAAGACATAATTGCTACAGAAAACTAAAGGGATATGATCCGAAAAGACATAACTTTAAAGACACTTTTGTTAAGCCATTAACTCATAATTTAAACTAGATAGATAGATAGATAGATAGATGAATAGATAGATATAGATCATGAGAACAAGGACTCAAGCAGTATGCGTACACGAGATTATAATGAAGAAAATGAGATTGGATTGAGTTGAAGGGGAGAGAGAAGAGATTAAAAGAATAGCGAGATTGTTAGGGGTGAGCGAAAGAGAATGATTTGGATAATTATTCATAATTAACTATCATATTAGCATTTATTTAGAGTGCTTTTTCAATGCATTATTAATTTTTTTTTGGTAAATAATAGTCTGCGACAAAAATTTCATGGCCGAATTTAGATTAAAAAAATAGTCCGTAATTTTTTTTAACCTATCTGTGTACATCCACCTATATGTCAATTATCATGTAATAAGATAGTTTGGGATATCTACTCTTCTCTATTTTCTCTTCTTTTCGGATAAACTCTGTTAAAAAAGCAATTCACAAACACACAATTATTATTTGGTTTTAGAATATTAATTGTCATTTTCACTTAAACTATATAAAACATGAAAACTTTGTTGGTTGAGTTAAAAGCCTCAAAAGCAACCGCGTGCGTGGATGGACTAATCTATATTTCAATAAAGAAGGGGTTTCTACATTTTATTAATATTATTATTCCTTCGTTCTTCCTAAATGACCCATTAAAATTTTTAAGTCTATCTATATTATTAAGTCAAAAGTGAGATTTGTTCAATTATTAAGTCCTCTCTAATTTACTTTACATAAAATAAATAGGAAGTCAAAAAGTGAGGGTCTAATTATAATTGAACACTTTACTAAAGCAACTCAATCTTTCACTTTTTAAAGAAAATTGCCGGTAGGATTTAGAGGAAAACCCATTTTTAAAGACCAAGCTTACTTCGACCCAAAAAAAAAAAAGACCAAGCTTACAATAAATGCAAATTAGAAACAATAAAAGAAATCGCTCAAAAGTTTTAGAGTTATATGACTATATAAATGTCATAACTTTCTCAAGAATATTAAGTAGAACTTTCCATTTGCCAAGAAAAGAAGATACTTTTCTGTTAACTTCTCTAAATGTTCTTGGTTAAATGTCTTTGAGTTGTATATAATGAGGATAAACGTGTAATAGGTGTATGGCTTTTCTTGGAAAGAAGTCGACCCACCACATTTCTACTAAGAAATTCGATAGCTGTATAATTTGTTTTGAAAAGATAATTACATAGAACATAAAATTAGACACACATCTGAGCATATGTTTTCGGAAAAAATTAAAATACATTCCTCACTTTTCACCCAATGACTACTTACGATACATTTAACTTTGGAGACCACTTTGTATCTTTGCATTAATTAGAAAAAAACGACATAAATAGTCTGAAACTTTAATCCTTGAATTTTTAATTTATTCAATTTGGTATCCGAACATTCACCCAGTGTACAATAATGTCCCTAATCTTTTAAGTTATTCAATGTGATATTTGAACTTTTAGTATATATTTAAATTAGTCCATGAAATATATGAGAACATTCAATGCCGTTCTAGGACTTAAATTAATAAAAAAAAATTGAATATTTTCATATATTTAAAGACTAATTTAAACATTTACTAAAAATTCAGGGATCATATTGAATAAATTAAAAGTTTAGAGACGACATTGCACATCAAGCTCAAGTTTATAAACTACACTAAAATAGTTGGTAAGGGTTTTCTCACAACACAAAAATATCGGGAGTATTTGTGTCATAATAAGTAAGTTTAAGATGTTTGATGACATGAATTTTTTTTGGGATATGTGTGGTACAAAGGATATAATTTAAGGTTTTTTTTTTTTGGGGTGTTATATGCTCAATGTATAAAGTTACGCTCATGACAAGTAACTCTAGCGGCCCTATGTTTTCATCGTTGTAAAAGGAAGTGTTAGGCCCCGGTCGAGTTGGCAGTTGCGGAAAGTGGGACCCACTTTGGTCCTTTTCAGTCCTTCTTCCTTGTGGGGGCCCGGTCAATATCAAATTGAGTTCCAAATAGAGACGCTAACCACAAGAATAATCGCCGTTTCTCATTAATTTCTTCTTTTTTTTTTCCTTCCGGGGGTGGGAGAATATTCATCATTCACCTTTCCGGTAAAAAACAACAAAATTCGAATTAATTTTATATTTGAAGAATTAATTAAAAAATTAAAATAAAAAGCCACGTCGATATTAAAGTAAGTGGCGCGAAAACAACGCCCTCCCTTTTTTCTCCTCATTCGGAACCGTTCTCCCTCTCTCTCTCCTCCTCCCTCTCTCTCTCCTCTCCGTCTCCGCGAAGAAGAAGAACGAGTCCCGCTCGCTCCATCGCCGCTCGCCGCTCGCCGCTCCGGTCATCATCCGCCGCCGCCGACCGTCCGCTCGGGACTTCCGGTTTCCATCTCCTCCGACGGACTGGAGCGATCGGATTCGCCGCCGAGCTCGCGCTTCTTCCGTAGATTGTTCGGTCAGTTCCCCGGAGGTTTCCGAGGCTTCTCGTCGCTTTTACGGTCGGATTCCGCGTGCTCCGTCGATCGAGGTCAGTTGTTTTTTCCCGTGCGGCGGATTTCGGTTTCTTTCCGCGGCCGCTTTTCGGAGCGGCGAAAAGTGCTGTCGCCTGGTCGCTCGATCATCTTTAAGTCCGGTTGCGATTTCCTGAATTAATCGGGGGAGATTAGGTTCCGGATTTCGCTTCCGATAATTTCCAAACTAGGGATTTTAAGTTAGATTGATCGCTCGATTTTGTTGGATCGGTAAAGGAATGTATCGGATTTTCGATGGTTTTTTGCTATTTTTAGGAACTCGGACTTTCGATGATAAATATTTCTCTCTCCATCTCTCGCTCTGCGCGATGGGCTGAGAGTTTCCCGTCGAGGCGCGCGGAGGCGATTCCCGAACTGCGTTTGATCGCAGTTCTGGTGTCGTCCTCGATGTCGGAAGCGGGGAATCTGTGCGAGCGCGGACGATTTCGTCTTTCGCCTTGGATTCTCCACCGCGAGCCAAATTGATTATAAGCTTAAAAAAAAAATAACACCTCGGTTTTGGTTTTGGTTTGATCTTCCTAAACGACAACCGTAATCTCCTCACAGGTTCGTCGGTTCCCGTTCCTTAATTTTGGAGTTACTCCCCACCATATTTTTTGACCGTTTTTTTTGTGTATGCTGGACTCTGCACATCCTGTTGTTTCCCCTGGCTGTTTTTGTAATGAATTGTTTAGCTTGAGGTTTCTAAAATTTCTGTCTCCCTCTCTCTCTCTCTCTCTCTCTCTCTGTTTTTCTTGCTTGAGATTAGACGCTGAATTTCATGGGGATGGGACAATGATCTCTCTCTCTCTCTCTCTCTCGCTCGCTCGCACGTGGGCGGCCATGTCTCTTCCGATACTTCCGAGAACACTAGCACCTGCAGCTTCAAACTCCATTTTTAATCGAGGATTAGAATAGTTCCCGGCTACGGACAAAACTTCAAGTCATCATTTAGAAATAGTTTACTACGCGCTAGCCCATTTTGTGACACGACGTGGTTAAGGAAGGAGGAGACTTTACAGAGAGGCTTCTAGTCTTTTTTCTCGCTTTCTTTCTTTCTTTCTTTCTTTTTTTCCTTCTTTTTTTTCGTATGGAAGACGGTGGGGGCTGGAGACATGGCTGAAATCACTTTCAAGCGCTGTTTCATTGAAAGTGAGTTTTTGAGAGAAAGGAGATGAGAACGAGCCAGGCTTTCGTGCGTTGTTGTTGAGTGGAAACCCCCCCCTTATTCACAGCCCAGCAGACCATGGCACTCCCGTGAGAGGGACAACAGAGTACGGCGTCCCCCCCCAAATCCCCCATCCTGCGCACCCCCCGTTTTCTTATCCTGCGCACCCTCCCACTCCCATCCCACATTCTCACCTTGCTCTCTTCTTCCTCCCTTGGCATCCTCGGAGATTGCTCCTCAGCGCAGGTTGTCGATGCGCTTTCAAGAATTGTCCTCCGTGAT
The DNA here is from genome assembly GCA_007663325.1 of Eucalyptus pauciflora. Taxonomy (NCBI): domain Eukaryota; kingdom Viridiplantae; phylum Streptophyta; class Magnoliopsida; order Myrtales; family Myrtaceae; genus Eucalyptus; species Eucalyptus pauciflora. The sequence continues at coordinate 4,493,439 of VMYD01000091.1, forward strand.
TGCGATTTTGATGACTTTTGCCCATTTGCCGAAGTCTCCTCCTTTGCGTGATCTACTTATTTTTGGGGTACTGGTGATAAAGGATCCGGTACCCAATTCCGCTAATCTCAACCAATTGGTAGTGAATCAGAAGAGGGTCTCTGTTTTCAGATTTTGTTCCAGGTTTTATTCTTTTCTTAGCCGTTCCCCGCTGTGGTATCTTACTTTTTCCGTTGTGCTTTTCTGCCAGACTGGTTGCAGAGGAAAGGATCTTCTTTATTGAGCGATTGATGATATGGCTCTGTTGCATATGGGATACAAGACTGCCTGGTCTGTCAAGTATGGATTAGTATATGGGTGAATTCATCAATGTGGGTTTATTTAGAGGGAGCGAATGGATCTATGTGAATCCCGTCCAGCAATACACAAGCACACAACCGTGGAGAACCCAAGGCCACCCCTGGTTCCTGCAGAAAGGAACAATGCGGCTGCCGCCGCCGCCGCCGCCGCCGCTGCCGCCGCCGCCGCCGTACGCCGCCCTCGAACAAGGGATGTTAGCTCAAGGTTCAAGTCATCCACTCCGTCGACCCCTTCGGTTAGGCGTTGCCCATCTCCAAACCACACAAGGACCGCAAGTATGCCCTCTCAATTGGTGCCAAAGCGAGCCCACTCAGCCGAGAGGAACCGCCCATCGACACCAGCCTCACCGTCACGCCCGTCCACGCCCTCACGTCCATCCACCCCGTCACGTCCATCCACGCCCTCACGTCCCTCCACCCCGTCACGTCCATCCACGCCCTCACGCCCGTCCACACCATCACGTCCGTCCACACCTGTACATGATTCATCTGTAGATATGCAATTGGCATCTAGAAAAGTTAGCGCCGGTAGATTAGCAGAGAGTCTGTGGCCTTCCACAATGCGAAGTTTGAGTGTTTCCTTCCAGTCCGATTCTATTTCCATTCCTGTTGCCAAGAAGGAGAAATCTGTAAGTAGCACCCCATCGGACCGCACCTTGAGACCCACTTCAAATGGAGTACACAAGCAATCTGAAATGCCAACCATGGTCCGAAAGCCTACGCCAGAGAGAAAAAGAAGCCCGCTCAAAGGGAAGAATTTATCTGATCAGTCGGAGAATTCTAAGCCAATTGATGGTATAAATGCTCGTATGATTGATCAACATAGATGGCCTAGTAGAGCAGGTGGGAAAGTGTCTTTGAATGCCTTAAATAGCAGCTCAGATCAATCTGACAAGATTACTAGAGGTTCTGCATCGATATCAGGAATTGGGTTATCAACACTTAGGAGAATGCCTTCTTCTGATGTTTCGATGAAACCTCTGCGAAGATCTAGCAGTGATGCTGAAAGGCGACTGTCAACTAATGAATCCGACAGAGGAGAGGCTGATGGAAATTCATTTGAGGATGATTTGCTTGTTGGCCCAAAAAGGCTTCTCTTATCGAGTTTAGCTGACAGAGTGACTTCATCAACTCCTGCAGTTAGATCTCAGTCTTTGCCTGGATCTCGTCAGCCGTCACCGATTAGAACATCTATCCCATTGTCCTCTGGTTCTAGAGGTGCCAGTCCATCAAGGACAAGGCCATCGACGCCCCCTTCCAGAGGAATAAGCCCCTCTCGGATAAGACCGGCAAATGTTGGTCCTCAATCCAGCAGCTCAACATCTGTTCTTAGTTTTATTGTCGATTTTCGCAAGGGGAAGAAGAGTGCTGGTTTTATCGAAGATGCTCATCATCTCAGGCTAATGCACAATAGATATCTGCAGTGGCGATTTGCTAATGCACGAGCAGAGGCAGTACTTCATGATCAGAAAGCACTAGCAGAGGTAGAACACTTTATTTTTTTCAAAAAGCTTCCTTCCAAGAATTTCGCCTCTTGATCAGCTCTATACATATTTTTTGCTTCATCTTAAGTGGAAGCCTGTTAATATTCCTGTCAAGCATGCATTAGCTTTCATCCCTGGCAAGAGAGCGTTTTGCTGTTGAAATTACTGCCACGCAGAATTATTGCTCAAGACCAGCTTAGATCTGTTTGCTTCCAATGGTCGTTATGACAGCCCAAGTCAGATGGTCCCTAAATTTTTGTTATTAGTGATTGGCTGTGATTGAACTTTGGTGCATATGTTCCTTGTGGGATTTATACTATTTCAATGTCTGAGTACGAAAGAAGGTCAATATAAAAGCTCTGGGTATTTGTTCACTCTTAAAGCTCAAAGTCCTGCCATTGACTTCGGAAACTACAGCTGCTTTTGTATCGGCAGTTATGATCCTCTTTGGGTATGAAAAATTACTTTTAATCAAAAAGATATCTGTATTACTAGATGATCTACTACTGCATTGAAGATGCTTTATGAGATTCATACTATTTTATTGTCTTTATTGATGCAAAGGGTACGAAAAAAAATTGATAAAAAAGCTCTGGGTGTTTATTTACTCCTAAAGCTCAAAGTTCCACCATTCTATGAACTGCTTAGAATTGACTGTGGAAACTAAAGCTGCATTTGTATCTGCAGTTATGATGCTCTTAGTGATGAAAAATTACTTTGAATCAAAATGATATCTGTATTAGTAGATGATCTACTTTTGCATTGAAGATGCTTCTGAGCACTATTTTATGGTCATATAAGTGATTTTGGCTCATGCAAGCAATGGGAGTGAGAATTCACAAGGGGGAAGCTTCTCTTTCCATAGAAAGCTAATATTATTTTTATCATAAGTAATTATTGACAGTGATATTTTATCGTAATACTGACTTTCAGATTGGCTTTTAGAGGGAGAGGGTTTGTTTGATTATTTTTCTGCCTAATTTTCCTCTGCAACTTTAAAGTGACCCTGTTTCTCTGTCTAGCCTACTTCCTTTTGTATATATGCTCAAGATTTTTCCTTGAGATTAGAAAGAAATGTTTGCAAGCTTTCTGCACTGAGACGCATGGAACTGTGTTAAAATCAGATAAACATGGAAACGTTTGAATTAATATGCATATGTAATTTGTGTGAGCATGCTTGCGTGCACGTGTGTGTGAGTGGTGACTTGTACCTGTACTATATTGTCTGTGAGCGGTATACTTTACAGTCATTTAAGTGTTTACTCCCTACTGTCTCTTGATTACTTTTACTGATTTCCGTAATACTTGACTAACTTCTGCAGAAGACTTTATTCAATGTTTGGGTTGCTATGATTGAGCTCTGGGATTCTGTTATCATGAAGACTATTATTCTTCAGCAGATGCGGCTAGAGCTCAAGCTGAACTCTATTCTGAATAATCAAGTAAGAACTTTCTGTTAAAGAAGCTTTCATGCTATGAGCAGCATCGGCTGAGTCCGTTGTTTCACCCATTACTAGCTTTTAGATTTCATTTCCTCATCTGTTTCATGCTTCGATGTTTTTTACTTGTTTATGGCCGAAATATGGTAAGAGCACTTCCGATGATTTCATGAAAAAGATGCTGGGGGACTTTTTTGAAGAGAAGCTGCTGTGGAATTATTATTATTATTATTTATAACTTTATACTAAAAATAGTCCAGACTTTATGGTCTAAAATAGGATACCACAAAAGAAGTGGTTGGTATGATTGTATTTTGATGAGGTTTATGTTTGATTTCTTGACTATATTGAGAAACGTGTAAAAACTGACAGAAGTCCGAGCTACTTGATCAATTGACAAAATTCTGTTTGATTTTATACCTAGCATCAATTTATAAGGAGGACAACTTCTGTTGCATATAGCTATTCTGATTAATCTTGGTGCACTTTTGTCCGATGAACTTTTATTTTAAATTTTCAGATTGGCAAACGAAGCGTAAACATGGCTCTATTTGCACGCCTGTTCAAACATATATTAAGCTTTTTGATTCTAGCTTAAACTTCCGCACGTTTAGAGGAAATTCTTTTTTATGAACTCTTATAGATCAATGTCCAGGATGATACTCTAAATGCTTTGCTTTTAATGGCTCTCCTGTATCCTTAATGACCAATTCAGATGACCTACCTCGATGAATGGGCTTTGCTTGAGGAAGATCACATTAGCTCATTATCTGGAGCTGTAGAAGATTTAGAGGCTAGCACTCTTCGTCTTCCTGTTACTGGAGGAGCAAGAGTAAGTTGGTTTGCAAAGATTATTTTGTTGGTTTGAAAGATTAATTGCTGATCTGTATAATATCTGATCATGGCAAATTTATATTCACAGGTAGATATAGAATCTTTGAAAGGTGCTCTTTGCTCTGCTGTTGATGTGATGCACGCTACAGGATCCTCTATGTATCCCCTTTTTTCAAAAGTAAGACCTAGTTATTATTATTTTTTTTTTCTTTACTCATTTGTAGAGTGTTCTAGGGTCTTCGAGAATGGGATTTGTTGGTAAGGTCTCTTTCCTCAGGAAATTCCATTCTGTGATAGTTTAAAGGAAGCAAAAAAGTTTTTTATGTGTTTGCTTCATTGTAATTGGTTTGACTTATAGCACAATCAGATTGTACTACAGAGGAACCATGTCTTGAGGGAGGGAAATGGCTATTAGTTCATCGCAAACCCTTGGTCATTATTCAAAGTTTAGCAGTTCAGATGTTCTGTTGAACAAGTATCTCTAGGGAGGGAAATTGCATTTTGTGGATACTTGCCCGTTGTGTTGTCTTCCATACCCATATACCTTTGGGTTTACAAAATTATATGATGTATATGTTTATCATAACCCCTTTTTTGACATAATCGTTACTCAGATTGTTGTCTGATGCTCTTAAAACATGATTGAATAGTCTTGCAAGGCCTAACGTCATTTCCCTCTTCTTGTCCCTGAATTTACAGGTTGAGGAAACGAATGAGTTGGTATCCGAAGTGGCTCTTGCAGCAGCACATGAAAGGGCAATGCTCGAACAATGCGAAACTTTATTGGCTTCAACAGCTGCTATGCAGGTGCGGGACATAAATATTACGCTGAAATCTACCTCTATGTTTGCATCAAGTCTGATATAGTCTGCTGCATAATGCTTACAGACTGAAAGTATAATCTCATACACATTTTACTGGTTTGGACGTGTTGTGGAAATCATGGTGGAATCAATAATTTAATGATTTGATCGCAAAATCTAAAGTTCAGTGAAGTTGATAAAGTTTACCCCATATCTCCGCCTAGGGCAAGTCTTAGCACATCATAAGATGCAACCTGTTTGCTTTGTGAAAGATCTCTTCGTAGTGCATGGCTAGCTAGCTTCAAAAGTGTTTCCTTTGCGTAACATCGATTTGTAGCTTGAGCTCTCTTACTGAGATGTTTGGTTTTTACTTTTGTCAATTCGAAAAGGCGGAGGAATGCAGCCTCAGGACGCATCTCTCGCAATTGAAGCAGACGCTGGAGAAAAGGAGCATCCTATTCCGGCCGTCGAGATTGCCTTCTTGACTGTCCTTAATATAACACGTTCCACACATCGACCAAGGTCTGTTCCGGAGTCGACGCTTGTATATTCATACCCCGCCTTTTTTTTTTTTTTTTTCTCTTCCTTTAATTCCTTTTCTTTTTTTGTTCCATTAATTTTTTTTTCGGCTTTCCTCTTCTGCCGTGGTGGCACCACCAGGCCCCACCTTCACAGTGTAATTTTGATGAAACGGTTTGAGTATAATTAGGAAAAGCAATGCAGAGAGAGCAAAGGGATTGGAAGGAATGATGTCCAGTCCAAAATTTAGGAATGAGAGAGTGAAGATTATGTGTATTGCTTGTGGTTCGACAAAGCAAAAGGCAAGCTAGTGATTTGATGAAAATAAAATCTCTGATATTTTTCTTTAGTCGTTCAATTGATTTCCTCCCGAACAATTAGACATCCAATTGTAATTGCAAGTACCTAATTGGGATAATAATACAAATGATCGCACGATGTGATCACTGAACCTTTAATTTATTCAACGTGATTCATGAATCTTATCTTAATGTGGGACGGCATTCAAATTGTTAATGGTATATGTTCGATTTAGCCTTTTGAACTATATGAAAATATTCAATGTTGTAACTTGAATTAATAGAAAATTAATATCAGATATTTTTCATATAATCTATAAACTAAATTTCATATGTATCAAAGATTAATGGATCATATTGAATAATTTTAAAGTTTAGAGATGACATTGCACATTGAAGTGAAGTTCATGGACCAAATTAAACAAATTAAAATCTCAAAAATTACATTACACATTTGGACAAAAGTTAGGGATATTTATATCATTTTCCTATCCAATTTGCAAGAGCTCTCTAGCAAGCTATGTCCCGGGCCAAATACAATGGCCTTAGATCTCTCCACGAGTCGAAGGATGGTGCGATCTATGGGTTCAAGTTTCGATTTACCTTTGAATTAGAGGTATGTTTAGACCGAAATTGAACCTAGTGATTCGGGAAAGTGCCAGACCCAAATCAGACCACTGAAGAAGTTTACAATCCAAAAGCCCAAATCGCTTCCTTCACTCTTGTTCTTCGTTTTGCTCCTTTTGATCAAGTGGCCAGAAAATCTGACGGTCGGGCCCCGTTTGGTATATGTGGGAATGAAATAACGGGTACAAGATATAAGAAATCCCAATAGAAATCGAACTTAGAAATTACTAATCTTAATCTTTTGAATTTAATCGTTTCAACTAGCTATACATAATGGGGTATTAGACAAGTGAGCTTACCACATTAGTTATCTTTATACAAGGCTAATTTAAAAATCCACATATCTACTTGCCTTTTTTTTTTAATATATTAACTCATTCCCATTGGTTCTTATTCATTCGCACGTCCCCCACCATGTTAACGAACATGCGTCAATGCAAATCAATGCATATTTCCATTCTGCATCATTCCGAGTAACCAAACGTGCCAATAAAAAAAAGTAAAGGGAATTGGGCTTTCATTATGACCCAAAAAAAAAAAAAAAAGTAACCAAACGTGCCTATAAAGGGAATTGGGCTTTCATTCCCATTCTAGGTAGCCTCACTTCCTTTAATAAACATGTCCTTAAGAGTAAAAACAAAGCAGATAGAAGCAGAACTTCCTGGGGAACAAAAATAAATCAAAGTGTGCATGGACTAACACATGCTTCTTGCTTTGATGTACAAGAGCTCCATTGGCAAGAGATTGCTTCATAACTGTGCTTCTAAGGTAATACACTTCATTGACAAAGTACATTTTGTATTCAACTTAGGACTAGTCCAGCAGGCAAAGTGCTGCTATTTGCTGAACTTCTTTTAAACCTACTTAGCCGGTTCTTGAAATAGGCTGCGTTGTACACGTTACTGTACACAAGTTACAAAAATTTCCCAATCTAAAGAAAATTCAATACATTAAGTAAAACAAAAATGGCTCGCGAGTCTTCTACCTCAGCGCTTGGCTCTCAGATGCCGGCGGAGACTTCATTGGCAGATGATTTATCTGGTTTCTTTGGTGGGTCTTGACCTTTCTGCAGAATAGCTTTGTTTGGGACCAAAACGATGGACATGTTCCTTTCTCTAAAGTTCTTGCTCTCCTCGGTTGCAAGCTGTAGGTTCATGTCCATGATTAGCCAAAGCGGAAACTCATGGGAAGGTAGAATATGCAGAATTACTGTTAAGCTTGTGACTGAGATAAGCATTAATCTGTAGAAACGGACAAATAACTTCTTGAGAGATTTCTTACGTATATGATCACCACTCAAGAGCCATGAGGTTTTAGAAGGACACATGACAAGTCATGACGTGTTTTGAATGCCAAGTTAAACTCGATTTTGCTTTAGTTTGACATTTGTGATATTACAAGCTAATTAATATATCACAAAATATAAGGGTGACTCTGTCCCAAGATTAATAATAATAACACTAATAGAATCTTTTGTTTACGTTTTCATCGCCCCTCGGGATTCGCACAAGGCATTGTCCCGGTTTCGGGGCATCAAATAGGAACTTTTCTTCATGGGAAAATGTAAGGAGGTGTTTTGACAGCCAAAATTATTGAACATATACATCCCATGAAGTGCACGTATTAGGATACCTCTCCAACGTCATTCTGGAAACGTTTGATTAGCTCAATGGCATTATTTCTGAAGTCATTCTCACGACCTTTTAAGTTCACTATAACTTTAACCTGCAAGAATTATATGAAAGTTTCACACATAGAGGTCCCATTATATTAGTATATAAATAAGCAACATGTGCCAACATCATAAAGAATGATCCAACCAACCTTATCACCATCTTTCAAAAACTTCTGTGCTGCTCTTAAACGTACAGAATAATCATGCTGATCAATGTTGTAACTGTCCACAAAATGCCACACAATTAAAAGACAGACCAGTGCATTTGGGAGACAGACATGGGCAGAATCTCAATAACCACACACGGACTGTCAGTATACATAAGGACTGCTACCACCCACACTCTGTTTATAAATTTTTTATACATTTTGAGCTGAAAAGAGTACAAGCAAATTCTTATGTATGTGGAGAGGATTAACCAAATCACTTAATACCTCAGTTTGATTTGCATAGACTAGAGATTGTGAGTTTGACCCACTCTTCACACTTGAAAGTAACATTTTAATTATCAGTAGACTTCCTCTTAAAGAACATTTTAAACACACCAAATAAGCTGTAACATATACAGGAAGTCTACCAACTAATAATAACTGGAGATCAAACGTCGAGATGATGCAAAAAAAGAAAAGAGCATACAGTTGGGTTAAATATCTTGAAATTTCAGAGTAAATCCTTACCCCATTTTCAGCTCCTTCAGATCCATACGACTAGCTAAAAATGCAAAGGATAATTTGATTAGTACACATTATCGTTAATGAAAATCTGCACATGATCACTATAGAACTCCTAAAGTTAGGCAAAGCAGACATTCACCAGCACTTTTCTTCTGCTGCTCCCGTTTCTTCTTTTGTTGTTCGTATTTGAATTTCCTGGGAGGATAAAAAAATTGACAAGAAAAAACAGTAGCCTTAGATTTTCCTTAGATGACAAATAAAGTTGGCTACACTCTTAAACCAATAGGTGAGGTCGGTACAATTATTCGCAGAACTTTTCATAATGGCAGGGCTTTTCCTGGAATTCTGATAACATAATTTGCCACATGTGACAGCTTTAATCAATCTTCGAATGACAAATTTTCCCGTATAACATTAAATTGGCTTAGAAACATCACTACATCATCAGATTAAACCAGAAACTTAGCGAGTTTAGGTTCTGAAAAAATCATGACAAGACAAAAAGCATTGCAAACTCACTAACAAAGAAACATAAAGACACAAAGGAAGAAAGAGGAATAGGAAAATTAGGGTTGGTTAACGAGATGATCAAACCGTAAAAAAAAAATATGCACAATTGCAAGTTATCACTGATGAGTAAATGCAGAAAGGAAGTTCAGTGAGAACACCAAGCAGTACCAACAGAATAATGGGAAAAACAAAAATAAATTTCTTCAATCTTTAGGCATGGAGCAGATTATTAAAAAAATCATGTCTATGCAGATTAATCGCAAGTGTGTCGATTGTATGTCATATTCCATGTCTAATGCACTTCCAGAATATGAAGAGGGATATCTGAGGTTTATACTTGTAATCCATGATTCTGAGCACTGGGGGATCCGCATCAGGGGACAATATGACCTGCATTTAAGCAGCCAAAAGAAAGACATTGCTAATCTTTTCCACGAGAAAACTTGGAGGTTAAGACTATGATATCCTAAATGCATCTTTGCAGAAAATGTCAAATTGCTCATGAGCAAACATGCAAATTGCAAAAACTCCATTCCTCAATTAATTCGTCAAAAATTACAACCAAGATATTCCAAAGATATGGAGCAGATTATGTAAAAAATCATGTCTATGCAGATTAATACATCTTGTGATAGACCATAGTTGATCTCACGTCCAATGCTTAGTGCCAACCTTGAGGTACTGACCAAGAAGGAAGAACTGATGGAGATTATATTGAAATTAGTAGTTTAGGTATCAAGATTCCCCAAAATATGAGTTTTCATCGGTGGAAAATATTCTGACAACCTGATACAAATCTTGAAGTCACGAATTCCAAGTTTCCAAGTGCAATCTTCTTTCATCATGTGTCAGTACCGTCATTGAGTACACATTAAAAGTTGACTAACTTCTCATACATCATTCATGACCATTAAAAATAAAATATTGGATTCTTTTGAAAGCTAATTCCCAAACACTAAATATGCAAACTCATGAGCATTATACAATATACTGCTCGTAGTTAGGCATACTTCTCATATGTGATCCCAATATTTTACATCTTTTGCCAATCCCCACACAAGAAGGTATAGGCAGACGTATATTCTCCAGGAACAATTTTCAATTTTGGAGTGTTCCACCCATTTTGTTGTGAGAATAAATCTAAAATATAGTACTTCATGGTATATGCTATCACGCGAATAGATAGAGAAGCAACACAAGCACGAGACGTTTGTACCGAAATCTAGCATATCTTCCTATTGGATTTCAGATTAAGAAAAGAAAAAGTTCAAGAATTTGACAACTATAATTCATACCAGATCGAGCTCAGCATCCTCAGCCATCTTAATTGCCTCACTTTTAGACACCACCCCAACCTACACCAAGATATAACTCAATAATCCACAGCTTTAACAAGAACATGCATACAAAAGGAACTGAAACAGTCCCGAACAGCATCCCTAACTAAGTTCAAGCCAACTGCAGCCATTCAATTTCAAATACAAAACCCCTCAAAGGTCTTTATCATAACTACACTGATGAGAACAACGATTGTTACCTCGACTTCAATCCAAAATGCAGAAAAGAAGGAGAAAAGAAGGAAGAAGGAAACCGACTCACCATATTTTGTTTCTGATCAATCAAGCGTACAGTAGCCGACCTGCATCAATCCACCACACGGACGTCGAACGCCATCATTTTCAAACTCCAACCCGACTAACTCCAAATTTCGCGACACGCTCAAACAAATCATCCAGAGAAGAGAAGCTCGGAGCACGTCACCTGATGGTGGACACGTCGAGCGCTTGGTCGTCCTCGGAATCGCTCTGCCGGGACCGCCTCCAATCTCTGGACCCGGAGAAACGCGATCCTCCGCCGCCGCCGCCGTAACGGCAGGTGACGGAGCCTCCGCGGGGGGCGAGGACGAGGGAGCATCTGGCGAGGCCCGTCGCCTCGGGGAGGCGGACTCCGAAGAGCTTCGACGACTCGAGCGAGGAGAGGGAGAGAGGCGGAGACGCCGCCGCCGACGCCGACGTCGCCGTGGAGCTCGTGAGGATGGGCTTGAAGGCGAAGCTTCCGGTGACGGCAGCCATGGCCGTCGTAGCGAGGGAGCTCTGCGACTGCGAGAGCGAAAATTCGTCGTTCAATTCGTCTTCATTGCATTCGCGCACTCGCCGTTGTAATCATCGTCTTCCTTATCCACAAGGACTCTTTTTCGCCGAAGAATCGGGGCTCCGAATGGGCCGGAAGGGGCCCGAGCCCGTTTCTTCATGGGCTTGGACAGGCCCGCCCAGTTGGAATACGGGCCGAAAGCCCAAATATTTAATAAAATGAAAAAATGATACAAAAACGAACGGAGGGTAAATTTGACCGTAAAATTTAACTAGTATATCGATCAACCGTAACAAAATTAATTTATGATAAATTTATCATAGATATATTTGTTTGGATTTTTCAGAGTTTAACTCTAAATTATAAGTTTTGGGATAATATTAAATATTTTAAGATATATTAAATTAATTAAAAATTCAGGAATCATGATTGCGTCATTATCTCTTGAAAAAGCGTAGCAAGATATTCTCAAGATCGTCTCCCGCTCTCGCGTCTCGTTCATTTGGGAGCGAGCATGTCTTCTGGTTCGAGCGAACGGCGACATCAACCGCCGCCGCCGCCGCCGACTACGACGACGAAGGCGGGGGACTCCGACGACCGGCTGAAGCTCGCCGTCGCCATTTCTCTCCTGCGTTCCAAGTTCCTGAAGAACCACATATCTCCTCCTCCTCCTCCTCCTCCTCCTCCTCCTCCTCCTGCTGAATCCGACGTTCTGCGATGGAAGCGAAAGGTCTGCTCTCTCTCGCTCCTTCCTACTTCGCTCAAATCGCCTTCGTCGCGTCTTCCTCTCTGAATGGAAGTAATGTTGCCGGCGCCGCTGTCGTTGCCTGTGGTTTTTAAGGCTAAGGAGCGAAAGCAGGAGCTCCTGCGGCTCAGAGAGGATCTCAAGGAAGCAGAAGGTTCGCGTTCTTCGAATCTCTCTCTCTCTGCTCCCGATTCTGTCTTTGCTTTTTTACTGGTCGAGTCTCATGATCGGAGGCTCTGTTTTGATCGGTTGTTTCGCGCCAGAAGCATCGCACTCCGCTGCATTCCCTCAGGTCGCGTCCTGCAAGTGCTATTTCTTCGACGACTTGGGGAAGCTGAGCCCCGACCGGCTCGTAGGCGGCTCCGATCATCGATTCAGCGATGTTCTTCGCCGGAGATTTCTCAGACAAGGTTTTCCTCACATTAATAGCGTGATCATCGCCATGGGACGCCAGTTTGAGTTTCGACGGTCTCGAGGACTTGATTTGCTTCTCTCGCTTTGCAGTGCGATTCCGGGAAAGTAAGAGGAGAAGAGATGATTCGCATCAGCGCCGGCATCTCTCAGGTGCTCTCTTTTGGTTGATGTTTATAATTCCTGCATGCTCAAATGTCTGTCCATGTACTTCACGAATATCTCAATATTGTCAGTGTTAAGGAGGAATTAGTGAATTTTGATCAGATAGTTCAAATTGTACCACGGTTTGGAATATAATGTCCTTCCGCAGTTGTATTAGTTGTAAAACTTCCGATGTTGCTAGCCTCACTCGTTGCTATAATCCAAACTAGACTTCCTGAGGTATCACATCCTCACCTTTCATTTTTAACTAAGTTGAATGATTGCGCTCTTCAGCTTGACATGGTTAGTTTCCACCAATGGCTTCTGGTACTGGTAGTGAATGGGCAAGAGTAATGGTGGAGGATTTTGTGTACTTGTTTTTATGTAATGATTGAGAAAAAACATTTAGAATGAATTGGGGATTCGGACTTGAGAGACTGGTGCAATGACTGACTTTGAAAAGCACCAGATGTTTTCCTCTTCCTTCCTCTGGCAGAAATGATCTGGATATTCTTTCACAAGGCCAGTAACCTCCTCTCAAAGGACTTCCAATGTTTCTTCCTATTTGGCCTTTCCCTGTATTAACATATAATTCTTGTTAACCCATGAATTTGGCAGTGTGAATATGCTGTTTATGGCTATATCTGATTTTCTGGAGTCCTTGTACACATCAATTTCAGATGTAACAACTATAGATGAAGTGGAGCATCTTTGTGCTGCTGCTGATTTTCTTGTGGAGCTTTGTGACGCTACTTCATCTGTGAGATTTCTCTCTCTGTATACTCTGCGATTTCTTTCTATTTATCATAAATAAATTGTATCCGAATTGTTTTGTCATAGGTTGAGGAGGATAATTTTGCTAACTGGTCACATCAAGCTGCAGACTTCATCCTAGGTATTGAGCGCTTGCATAATTATTCCTGAATTTAAATTTCTGTAAGTTGCATTCACCTTCACTTCTCAATTTCATTATCTGCAATTGCCACTTTCAATTTTGGGTGTTTTCCTCATAAGCTGTGTTGCTGGTTCATTGATATATTGAGGAAGTCCAGAGAAGAACCTAAACACTCAGTCGTGAAGTCATCAAATAACGTATCAAAAGTAAAAGAGAGATCGTTTATCTTCCGTGAACCTATGTTTATTAGAGTTTGCACATGGTGGTCTATGTATGGGGATGTCTGCTGCAAGGATGAATGTTATTTGCTGCACCAGTGTCATTGTGACAAGTTGAGAGATGTGCCCAAGTAATTTGCCAGCACCCTTAATTTGAAGCTGTAAATCATTTTCACACAGAAATTTTTAGAGTGAACTATTCATGGTTTTAAGCAAGGTGGTTAAGTATGTGGTTAAATCTAAATGGCACTAGAATTGCAGCAAGTACTTTCTGGAAGTTTTGAGGTCAATGATTTGATGTTAGTTTGTCCATGGTTCTTGCCAATAGAAATTTATGAAGATGATTGTCTGTGCAATTTGGCATTCCTGCCAAATCCTTTTTTGGTCCTCTGGTTAATTTTCTAACAATGCTCTCTCCGAAGCTTCATTGAAGAATCTATTATCAGTGAGAGAGAACATGGAAAGCATTGAAGGTATTGTCAACAGTTTGATATTGCGTTTGGTTAGAAGGATGACCTCTCTTTCGGGAAAAGATGGTGGTAAGTCTTTCTGATTCCAATCCTTCTCCTCTTGATTTAATGACACCCTAAACTGTATGATTGATGAGTGACTTATATGTACTGCAATCGTTCACTTTCCTCAGTTACGGTTACAGTTGATCATTGGTGTTTCCATTTTGTTAGTGACTCACAATACTTATTCCTCTGCTGCATCATTTTGTTTTAGGGCGGGATGATGTTGGCAATGATATGCAGTTCCATGTTCAGCATTTGATCCGGAAACTAGGAAAGGCAGTCTACCTAGGACAAAGAGCATTAGTTGCAGTTTCTCAAAAGATTCCTGTCGTGGCAGAAAGTATACTCTTTTCAGATCCTTTTGATGATAAATTTCCTGACATGCATCAGTATATGTTCATCTTGTAAGTAAATCAACCATGACTTCTCCTCTAGCAGATCATATGTCATTATGCAGATTCCTGAACTTTTTTTTAACCGTATGGACTTACGTAACACTAGTTCCAGTCAGACGATCGTTGAATGGGATCTGTAGCAGGCCATATGACTACCTAGATTCCTGAACTTTTTTTTAACCTTATGGACTTACATAACACATATTCACATCAGACGATTGGTGAAATGAGATCTATTGTCTGCATCCTACTTGGCGTAATAAAGTGGATGATTGTGTCAGGGCATATGGTCTTTCCTGAATTTTGAAGGCTAAACATGGTGCTATCCAGAGCTAAGATCATGCTTTTCCTTTAATGGCCTCATAAAGAGAATGCTTTAACTGATGAGTCTTGGATATCATTGGTTTCATTGAGTTTATAATTCATTTGCTGACTCTTGTGCATGCAGAATCCAACTTCTCGAATTCTTGGTATGTGATTACTTGCTAACATGGTCAAGGGATGAAAATTTTGACCAATGTGAGTGTACTTTATCTGTTGCTTGCATCTTATGCTGCTCTTTAACTTCACTTTAGCTCTGCAAGATTAAAGCCACAATTTTTTATTGTTCTGCACAACTAATATCATAAGCATAATAAGCTCTTTGATAGAGTAAACATTGAGCGTTATTTTGTGCAGTGTTGTTTGAAGAGTGCTTGACATCAATTATCCATGCCCGGAAAGCGCTGGGAGTCTTGGAAAGCAGCAGTGGTCTCTACATGCTTTACATGGATCGGGTGGTTGGAGAATTGGCGAGACAATTGGGTCAGATTTCATCAAACCACAAGCTGAATCCAGATGTTCTAAGCAACCTGTTCCTCTGACTGCATCTTGCATCGTACTGTTGTCACTGTTAACCCCTGTGCTTGCCTCATATTATACTCTTTTGTTGTGGACGACCGGTGTGCAGCTTCCATCGATCAGGGTAAGCCTGAAGCTGTCAGTTGCTCGTCTATTGTTAACATCCGCAGTTAATTAGCCTCAACTTAACCAATCATGATTTGTGATCACATTATTTCTCTGTCTCTTCTCCCAATTCTGAAGCCTTCTGCATTTTCTTTTTGTTCGTCCGGATTCAGATTGAAATGTCCTTTGTGAATATAGATCAGCTGTCTTCACGAGGCTCTTGCCTTACTCGCAGGTACTGATGCTGTTACACCAGGTACATGTTTATGTTTGGTAACTTTGGTTGGGAGGAAAATTAAGGGAAGTTAGTGAAAATAGGGGCGAAGAAATTTTCCGAAATATCTAAAATTTCTGTGAGTGCAAAGAGCAGGGAAAATTTAATATGGCCACGATCTTCCATTCGCTAATTGAAGGATAATATTGTTGGTGGAAAATAGAATTAGTAGCTTGAGTTTATTGCCCTTTTTTTTTGGGGTTGTTTCCGGAAATTGATGAATTATCTTGGAGGGTGATCGGTTCCAAGGTCTATCGAAGAACCTTTTTTCCCCCTTTTTGGTTCATTTTTTACAGCAAAATCACAAGAGATAAGAGCAACAAAATGGTTCAATGTAAAAGATGAATAACAAAAATGCAAAAAATAACAATCCACAAGATGAACACGGAGGCATGTATAATTATAAATAATAAAAAGTTCAATCACGTAACATAAAATATAAATTGTGTAACTTCACAATATGAGCATGTAGTCACGTATAATTATATAACAATAAAAAATTCAAACACGTAACATAAAACATAAGTTATAAAACTCCGTTCTCCATTCATCCATACAAATTTAGAAGAAGAGGAAAGATTGATGAAGAGTTCATAGGAAGAATAAAGGACAAAAGAGTGTTGAGATTAGAATTTATGAGGAAAAAAATTAGTGTTTTGACTTTTTAGTTTATAAAAATGGTTTCGAAAAGGGTTCCGAAAAAGGACTGTGCGGTTTGGATCCTTGATGGGTATTCACTCGGAACGTTCAATCAGTTCCAAAAATTTGAAACTTGTTCTTGGGCTAGTTCCAATGAGAATTGAATCTAGAATTTATTTTTAGGTGGTCTGGTTCAGCTCCCGAGTGAAACCAGTTTTGTTGCACACCCCTATTCAATAAGTAAACAATGAGATAAAAGTTGATATATAAAAATAAAGAGAAATGTATACGGTGCGAGTTTAAAATGAATCAAGTTTCTGTATTTAAATGGTGATAGGCGTGAAAATAAGTAATGAAAATGAAATTAGCCGCCTGCCTAAAAGAAGTCTTCGCATTTGTATGCCCGTTTTAGAAAGTCGAGGAAATCCCATTGATCATGTAAACAGATCACATCGGATTCGACAAACCGGAGCATTCGGTCGTGCCCCGTCTCATAATTTGTCGCTAACTTGCTCTTCGGACGGTGTATAACTTTCATTTACGCTGTCACATGTACGTCACTTGTTTTACCGTGTCGTTTCGAGGATATGCAAGAGAGTGTTGCCTTAAGAGGTCTTCTGTTCTTTAAATATATAGATATGTGGCCAGAGAAGCGTATATTTTCATGCTTTATTTCCTCTTTTGTATCTGCGGAAAGTTCAGGGTAATTTTCTTCAACGCAATGTCACCTCTCTGATTCACATAGAGATTCCCATCTTCTTCTTCTTCACCCGTCATTCGTACCAGACCCGAAACGACGGAAATCCCCGCCTTTTGCTACGTAAAAATCGCCATTCTTCTGATGGCGGGGATCAAGTTGGCCCTCGCCCTTTCGTTCGTAATCCTTCTGTCGCTGTCCCGATCTCCTGAGAGTTCGGCTAGTGCTCGCGGGGGTGGCGAGTCCACAGATAAAATGGGAAGGAGTGGCATCCTTGTGAAAAAGATTGCCGGCGGCGGGGGAGGTGGCCGAGGGGGAGGTGGGAGCAGCGGGGGAGGAGGAGGCGGCGGTCGAGGGGGAGGCGGGGGTGGGGGCGGCGGCGGCAAAGGGGGAGGAGGCCGTGGTGGACGAGGGGGAGGTGGCCGCGGCGGCAGGCTTGGGGGTGGTGGGGGGGCCGACGGCGGCAGCGATGTCTGGCCAGGGGGTGGAGCTAAACCCAACAACAGGACTCGAAGGTCATCGGCGGCCATCGGATCTGACCCGTCGTGGCATGCCTCCATCGTTTGTTCCTGCCTTCTCCTCAGTGTTCTGTCGGCTTTCGAATCTCTAGTCTGACCGCCATGAAAGTAGGAGTTAGGCGGTTGTTGGACTTCTTTCGTGGTTTCCGTAGAACCTTCAGCTCTATCTGACCACCATTGTCATGGTTTAGTTATAATAATACTTCATGAAGTTGATCTTCAGCATCCAAAAGCCTTGAATAGTTTTATTAACATATGATCTCGACTTCTGTTGATTTCTACATGACCTAATATATAACGTCGTTCATAATCATGTGGTATACTTTCAAATTTTTTCTTTCTTTCAAATGTTCCTAAATCAAGTTATATTGAATGCCGCATCACATGATATATCGAGATAGTTCTATACACCTAAATAGACTTCTTTGTTTTGAATTCATGTGAAACGATCACCATAGTCAAGATGCCTGAATGTCGACATATCTTGTCACGCCTGCGTGAGAATTTCTTACTTCGCGAGCCGAACGATTCTTGCATTTCGGTGTTTATAGCCATATTGCTATGATGAGCCTATGTTTCTCTCCTTACTTAACTTTAACCCAGGTTGATTATGCAGATTATAAACCTTGCCCGTTCAAGAAGAGCCTTATCAGTAAAACACAAAGATCACATCAGTGGCCAATGCATTGTTAGAGCGGTCCCCCACCTTCTCAGGGGGATTGGGGCGGGGATGATTTCATTTCAGGAGTGGGTTTTGACTTCCACGTCTCTCAATGAGGCATGACAAAAGTCAAAGTCTGAGAGTGAGTGTTAGAGTAGGATTAGCGTAGGACCGACAAAAAAAAAAAAATGATCCAGATTCAATTCATTACGTGTATCATGTTCATTTAATAAGGAAATTAGGGAGAGAGGATTTTGGTTTCCAAAAGTAAAGGGAGGGAGGCATCGAGCGGTGAACCAGGGTCGCGTCCACAACCAGCTACGGTGGAATACGACCGGCCACCGCTATGTGGAAATTTATTTCATTACAAGAAAATTTAGGATCCGTTTGGTAACGCTTCTATTTGAGGAATAATTTCTTTTCATAAATATTTTTTTTTCTATTTCTATTATCCGAAACAATTTCTCAATAAAAGAACGCGTTTAAGGTTTCTTCACGAGATGAATATTTATTGAGAGATTTTTGCGAAAAGATATTTACCCCATTTGTCTTTTTTATTTCTTTACTAAATGGCTGAGTATAGGTTTGTTTTGAGACTTTCTTATGCGGTAACATGTTAGATTCTGAATAAGGTCCAATTTCCCATACCCACAAGTTAAAACTAAAAGTGGCCTTCTTAACCTCCGTTTAATTCCGTAAAAAATGTAAATTTCAAATATAATTACTCATATCGCTTAAAATAATTAACCAATGAATAATATTATTATGGATGATTAAAAAAAATATTCATTCATTTTAGTAAGTGATACAAGCAATTATTTTTGAAAAATATTTCTAAAATCATTCATTTTCAGTAAAACAAACATATTTTTATTGAGAGATCGATCTGTTCCATTGAAAAGAGTTTTGAGTTCACTCTTTAAATATATTTCATTTCAAATAATTCAATACAGTATTCGATGGGACAAGAGTGCCGCCCTTTTCTTTCAAACGGTAGTGTGAATGTTGACCGATGAACTAGAAGAAGGGCATCATGGTCTTGTGTTCACATCGCCTCCACCCTACATTCGATCGCCTTTCCATTTACGAATAGATATAATCCGGAAAAGATCGATTTTTTAGATTGTTCCCATCATCAATTATTTTGACCAGAAAAAAAGGCTTGTTTCGCGGTCAGGAAAGATGTTGGGTTACCAACGGGCATTGATTAATTTGCTCGAATTCCATGTAAAAAGTGTAACTAAATACGCCTTGAATTCGGGGAAAGAGTTAGCAAATTCTGCGCAATCCTAAGTGCATCGCGTGGTACCTGACAAATAATCAGTTACAAAAAAAGAGCCTTATCAGTAAAACACGAAGATCACATCATTCACTTCTCCACAGATTACTATAATAGTGGCCAATGCATTGTTAGAGCGGTCCCCCATATGAAAATATCGTTTTCAATGATCCAGATTCAATTCATTACGTGTATCATGTTCATTTAATAAGGAAATCAGGGAGAGAGGATTTTGGTTTTCAAAAGTAAAGGGAGGGAGGGACCGAGCGATGAACCGGGGTCGCGTCCACAGCCGGCTATGGCAGAATACGACCGGCCACCGCTATGTGGAAATTTATTTCTTTACAAAAAAATTTAGGATCTGTTTGGTAACGCTTTTATTTGGGGGAATAATTTCTTCTCATAATTTTTTTTTCTATTTCTATTATCCGAAACAAATTTCTCAATATGCAAAAAATTTTATAATGTAAAATTTCTTTTAATTTTTTTTCTTATTCTTCCTTACCGTCACCGCCGACCATTACCAATCACCTGCCAGCTAGTGCTGGCGGTTGGCCGAGGTTGGCTGCGGCGGGCGGTGTTGGCAACGATTGGCCGGGGTCAACTAACCACGGTGGTCAATTAGTAATGGTAGTTGGCCAGTTGGCGGGTGGTAGTCTGTGGCAGTTGGTCGACGGCAAGCGATAGCGAGGGTGGCCGCCGGCAAAGAAGAAGAAAAGAGGAAAAGAAAAAAAGAAAAAGAGAAAATAACTGTTGTAAAATATTGCATTGTGGTGAATATATAATAGAAAAGTGATTGAGAAGAGAAAGTGAGTGAACACTAGAGATAGTAGAGAAAGCCAGATGAGAGAGTTTTATTTCTAGTGACTGTTTATTCTGATGGTTGTGATTGTACATCAAAACTAAACTCCTATTTATAGGAGAACAAGAATGCACTTATCATTAATATCAATGTATCGAATGATACATGTACTGGATAGGGGATATGAACGTGCATTGTATAGGGAGATGTACTTAGAATGTATGATATAAATGTACCATAATAAGTACATTAGATAAAATGAATATAATGAATATTCATTCATGTATTTCATCTATTCATGTATTTCATAACAATAACTTCTTTCTAGAAATTGTTCCTTTGTTTTTGTTCCAAATCTATTTCCCCATCACTTTTCTATTCCAGGAAATAGAAAAATTAATTAACATTACCAAACAGATTTTTATTCTCTTTTTATTTTGAGGAATAAAAGAACAAAAATTGGAAAAAATAGAAATGTCACCAAACGGAGCCTTATTCACGTAGTTATATAACCTATATTTTAATTATGAAAAACATTGTAATTTTGAATGGATAATTTCGATATTATAGTTTATATTGATAATTTGTGTTTTAAAATATTTCCTTTTAATTGCCATAGATGTTGTTAAACTAGGCATATAAAGAATACACAATAATTTTCACGCCCCGTTCGCGGCAATTTTCTCGCAAACCATTTTTTGCAAAGAAAAAACCGCCCTGTTCTCCAAGTGGAGATTATATAGTCCCACACACCTAAATAAGTTGTGTGGTTGTATGCATATTTAGAAAATCTGACCGATAAGAAAATATTATATCGGCGGATCACATGAAATTTCCTCGCACCACAAGCTACAAACAACATTCGTGGTTATATTTTTGAAAGTAAAGAAAATACCACCAAACGCCTTAAATTATGTTCATTGCGACGTTAATATCCCAATTATTTTTTGTGAGTTGTCAAAAGCCCGAACTTGTGCTGGTGTGGCAAAAGTATCTGCTGTTTATCATTATAAATCCTAAACTTTATCCAGCATGACACATATATCTCAATTTTATTTTTTTTGTCACCAATAATCGAAATTTGAACCGGTGTGACAGAAAAGTTGGGACATTGGCGTCACTGCGCGCATAGATTATTGTTGCCAACAGTCAAAAGCTTAATCTAAATTTGGACCATTATAAATGATAGGTCTCCACTTTCGTCCTACATGGACCACCGTCCCAATTTAGTTTGGTACGCCCATTAGGTAAAATTTTCTCAAGAGGAATTGATGGTGTTTTTGAGTTCTAATTTATCCTTGTCCACAGCACATGCTTACGCGAATCTGTTCGCACGACGACCTCCTTTTACCGTGTCGTTTTAACAATGCCGATGTGGAGGAGGTT
This sequence comes from Eucalyptus pauciflora, assembly GCA_007663325.1. Lineage (NCBI taxonomy): Eukaryota > Viridiplantae > Streptophyta > Magnoliopsida > Myrtales > Myrtaceae > Eucalyptus > Eucalyptus pauciflora. Next base: position 4,515,256 of record VMYD01000091.1, read on the forward strand.
ATTTTCCGAACCGTATGTTCTTGATATAAATATAAGCAGTAAAGCAGAAGTTTCCTGCATTATTTCCTTATTTATATCTGCTGAAGATTTACTGTAATGTTCGCCAACACAATACCACCTCCCTATCGCTGAGAGATTTCCTTTTGTTTCATGAAATAGTCACGCGGTCTAACTGATATAATTTGTATCTGATCATCCCTACTTTCCTCCTCCTCCTCCTCCTCCTCCTCCTCCTCCTCCTCCTCCTCCTCTTCTTCTTCATCTTCTTGATGGACCTTCGTCTTTAAATATGTTTGCAGCATCACCATCACTCGTATCCGACCAAAGGACAGGAATCTCCACGTTTTTTACTACATAGAAAATCGCCTTTCCCGTGAACCAATCGACGCGCACGATTTCCAGGATTCCATGGCAGCGTTCAAGTTGGGGCTTGCCCTTTCGTTTGTAATTCTTCTGTTGCTGAGCGACGGCGTCTCGTCCGCCTTCCAAACGAGAAAGATTGGAGTCCACGTGAAGAAGGGCGGCGGCGGCGGCGGCGGTCACGAAAGTGGCGGCGGCGGCGGCGGCGGCGGTCACGAAAGTGGCGGCGGCGGTCATGCAGGAGGCAGGAGTCATGCAGGCAGCAGGGGTCGCACAGGTGGCGGCGGCGTTGGCAATGGCGGTCATGTCTGGCTAGGGGGTGGAGCTAATCCCCACAGAGGGGCTCAAAGGCCCTCAGCCATCGGAACTCGCCCATCATCACCGCTCAACTCTGCTGTCTGTTCCTCTCTTTTCCTCGGTCTACTGCTCTTGCTTCAGCGTTAGTTTGAATATCACTGAAATTTGGAGTTTATGCGGCAGTCTTTGGGCTTCTTGTAATGGTTTCTGTAGAGCTTTTCTTGATTTTGCTTCGACTACTGCTAAGAATAGAGAGCCTTCTTTGGCAGGAGTTGATTCTATAAGTCTCTCGTTCAAATTTCTGATTCATGATGGATTGTTTTTGGGAGACTTTATAGCCGCATCTAGGGTTTTGCTGAGAAAGCTTGGATGAACAGCTCAGATTGCTTTTCTGCACTCTTATACAGAATGTACTCCCTTCAGTCCAGTGAGAAATACTTCATGAAGTTGATCTTCACCATCCAAATCCCATGCATAATAACATATGATCTCACACTTTTTATTTATTTCCGGATAACCTAATGTATAAGGTCATTCATAATCACATGCTATACTTTCAAAGCTTTTTTTTTTTCCATATATTCCTATATAAGGTTATATCTATGCTAAATTAGTTTCTTGTTTTAAATGTATGTTTCATGATCACTATAATCAAGAAACGTGATTCACCGGCGGTGTTACTACTGCATCTCAATATATCCTGTCGTGCCCGCCCTGAACAATTCTTGGTTGCGATTGCCATGGTGCTATGATGAGCCTATTTTTTCTCCTTTTCAACTGTCATATATTTTTTTTTTATAGATTACATGTGTGCATTCATTTATGTAGGGTGAGAGATAAGTCCTTGCATACTTATTTATGTAATCGTAATGAATCCTGTTCGTAGCATGCACTAAGATGAAGCTATCCGCACAGAAATCTTGTTCTACCGGGCATTCAATGATGGCAAAATCGATAGACGATGTGGTCTAAGGGATCTGCACTTTCATGTATTGGCCAGATGGATATAGATATAGACGTATTTATTCGTCCAAGCCTGACCGGTATACACCTCGATCCTTGAATTCATTGAAGTAATCGCGTGATTTCCGAAAGATTCCCTCGCTTATTGATGAGTTCATAATTAGGGTCGAGTCAGATCAGGATCTCCATCAGAGCAGAAATCTATTTATCGGCACTCGATTTTGTTATTTGTTCCTCTTTTCCTTGGCTCGTAGTTCTCGAAACTAGACTGATAGGACCAAAACAAAAATAAAGAAAGAAAAAAAGGGCTAGAGAGTTGGCATTGGCGTAAGATTTCTTGGCTTTCCATAGTATTCCTGATTTCGTTTGTACTTTGATCATTTGGTTCCCTCTATTTCTTGAAATTCGATTGTGTTTTCTTGCTTCTAAATTTGCGGGGAGCAATGGCGTGTTGGAAAAAAGCATTTCATGTGTCGATCGCACGATGGATATGAAGTGACCAATTAATCATATTATATCCACATGTTATGTATTTCATTTCATTTTGTGCAATGTCTAAATTATTGAAATCACTCAATTCGATTGTCATGTCATGTTACCATCAACATGATATATCCTCTCGACACGTGACGTGGAACATCGATCGATTTTGATAAGATAAGCAAAGTTGGATGTCTCAAGTTTAGGATCTCTACATTTCATATGACTACATTGATGGATTGTTAAAATGTTTAAGATTAAATTGGTAAAATCGAAAGGTTGAAGACCGAATTGACCTTCATAGAACAGATTTAGAGCTTTTTAAGGAAATTTTCTAAAATTTACAAATATTTAAATTTCTGTGAGAATCAAGAGGAGGGGAAATTTAAAATCATGAGAATCTTGGTAGGGATGTGGTTGGAAATTGATGAGTGATTCAGCAGGCAAATAGGATGTGAATTTTTGGCATGAGGATTTGATTCGACATCTGATGGACATTGACAACATAAAAACCAAAATATATCTAACATGAGTTTAAAACGACTTTAAGTTTTTGCAATGTAATTGATCATAGACATGCGAATAGCCAACGGAAATAAAATTAATTAAGAATATAAGCATGGAGTAGAATATAATACGTGTTTATACATATATAAATCGTTTAGATTGAGCGCGTTTATTTTTTTGGTAAATTCGAAAAGCATGTGAAAGATGGAAATTTTAGTGAAAATCATGCATCACATAGTGTACCATGCATAGAAGTTCTAAGTATTTTACCATTAGAGGTTCAAAGTTCAACTTATCGTGACTCGTGCGATCTAAGAAGAAGTATGCCGATAACGCTGGTCGGTTTTGAAACGATGAGAACATCTTTCGTGCAAATGCTATATCAAGTAGAACACTAGTATACTCCCGCAACATACCTAAAGAAAGTTTTTGCACACATAAGAGGTATTATGTCAAAATATCACATGGAATTAAAAGGACTGCAAACCGGAAATTAGATTATACCCTACAAGAATTTTCTCTGGGAATTAAACACTAGTAATATTTTCCATTAATTAACTCTATTAGATTGTACTAATTTTATTTACACACCACATTAATTATATGACATCAAAAACCTTAAATTGTTGTTGGCAGCATAGTGGGACGGTTGCTGTTCGACGATAAATGTCGTCCAAAAAAAGAAAATTTCCTCGATAACTATATACATGTTTTTATTTATTTATTTATAAGAATTCTATCCTTTGTTCGTTTCTGCTGAAAAATTCAGTGCTGTGGATTTACTACGGTCGAAAGACGAAACTACACCCACATAGGGGATGGGATTGACCTAGTGATAAAGGTTTTTCGGTACTTCCGACTTAGAAAAACGGATAATTATGGATCCAACTCCTACTCTGTATTACTTGGATTTAACAAAGTGTCGTGACATAAGGTTATCCATTCTAGAATCTAGATGGCCTGTGCTCCCCAATTTTCAAGCACTTCCACAAGTTATCCGTTCTTATCACTAGAACTGTCAAAAAACACGAGATTTGGATATTATCAATTTAGGGTTATCCGAGAACCAACTCATTGCACCATATACATATATCAAACGGATTAATGCATTTTTCTTCTTCCAATGGTTTAAACTATATGACAATTAGTGATAATTATTCTTTTTAGGGAATGTAGATATGCGGTCAAAAGAATTATCTAATGACCAATGATTAGCTAGCTGGATAGACACAGTGATGCTTCAGAGGCAAAACCAAAACTCCCTCAGCAAGTTGCCATTAAGTTAGCCAACAATGCCCGTGAATGAGAGGAGGAGGAGGAGGAGAAGGATCGTCACCAGGTGGCGGTGGCAGCTTTTCATGCTCATTCCACATGAGACTAGTTGTGCAACAACAATGTCGGCCCTTTGGTTGAACAAGTCCTCATAACTAAAACCCACACCTTTCCCTGCGAAGCCAAACCCTGCAATCAAAATGTCATGTCGTGGAAAACCATCAAAGCCGTTAACATGAAATATCTTCTCAACACATTATAATGGAAAATTAATTGATTTTGCTAATGTAAGTAGAATCGAATGTCTGAAATTTAGGACATCCGGAATGACTATAGTGATAAATCGTAAAAAAGGTTATGAATAAAAAAAATAAAAAATTTAAGATTAAAGGTCCCCGTATGACATGTTGATTTTTTATTTTATTTTTTGAGACAATTTTCTCAAATTTTGAAATATCTAAAATTTCCATGACTATGAAGAGCAGGGGAAATTTGAAACCGTGGTAATCTTGACAAGGATGTCTTCGGAAATTGATGAGTTATCCAGCAGGCAAATAGGGATATCGATTTTTGGCATGAAAAGACTTGATTCGATATCTTTACGAGGATGGATATTGATAAAATCAAAAATAAAACATATCTTACATGAGTTTTAAATAACTTAAGTTTTTGTACCGCAAATGATCATAGACATGCGAATAACTAATGAAAGCAAAATTAGTTAAGAATTGAAGCACGTGGTAGAATAGGATATGTGTTATTTGTGTATATAAATCGTCTAGATAGAGCGAGTACTTTTTGCTAAACTGGAAAAGCATGTGCAAGATGGAAATTTTACTGAAAATCACATATCACATAAATGTACCATGGCATAAAATTACTAAGTATTTCACTATAAGAGGTTCAAAGTTCGATTTCTCATGATGCATGCGATTGAAATTGAGAAAGAAATATTCCAATAACGTTGGTCGGTTTTGAATCGATGAGAACATCTTTTGTCAAAATTCTATATCAAGTGAAACAATACCAAACACTCCTTAAGAAGTTTTTGCATTGATAAGAGGTATTATGTCGACATATCACATCAGATTTCACGAATCACAAGCCGAACATTCGATTGTACCCGCAAGAATCTCCTTTGGGGACTAAACAGTGGAATATTTCTCGTTAATTAATATTGGACGTTATAAGTTTTAATTACGCACCACATTACTTTTATTAGCCAATGACTTTTCAAAAGCAATACAACCCATATACACAGTAATAAGTGATGGGAATTTCTACGGGAAATTGTCCAACTGGTCACAAATCTATTGTATGAGTATCAATTTAATTCTTAAATATTTTAATTTTACCAATTAATCTCAAATATTTGTGCGAAACCCTAATACCGTCCTTCTGGAAAATTTTTGTTGGGAATCACTAATGTGATTGGAGATGACTTGATTGCCACGTCAACGATTTTGGCAAAAATTGATCAAAAGGATAACATTGACAAAATTAAAACATTTAACTGAATTGGTATTTGCATAATAAATTTAAGGCACATTAGATAATTTTCCCGAAATTTTTGTTACATAGCGTGTGTGGTGAAGCAAATGAACGACTCTTATGACAGAGGTATCTCCCTTTTTTTTCCAATTTGGTCTCCGTTGTGTTGCCATGATGCTATAACGAGCCTATCTACTTAGTACTTACTTCCTGATGTGGTTTGTCGTGTGCCAAATTAAATCCGGACCATTGTAAACGATATTGGAATCGAGTCTCGTATATCCGTCGGGTTTGTGCATTACTTTCTCGAGAGAAAGGACTCCCATTTTTTTTCTCCGCACGCTTATTGAGTTCTCATTGGTTTAGTCCGTCATACGTGTTAGCGCGAATTTGTTCTCGACAAAACCTCGTTTTACACAATGACACGAATGTTCTAGAGGACGTTGTAGAAGAAGTTTGTTCTTGCTATAGTTATGATTCATTATAAGGTCATTCTCCTGTTTCCAAAAGTAGTAACGCAGTCCAACCGAAAATCTACCGCTGCTTCTTTGTCTAACGAAAATCACCATCGGAATAAGAAAATCTCCAGCCCTTTTCCTAATCAAAAAATCATCTTCCACCCTGATATTGAGAAAGCCATCTTGATCTCCAAGACCTGATGGCAGGATCAAATTCGCCGTGTTCGCCCTTTCCCTTGTATGCCTTATGTTGTTGTCTCCTTCTCCCGCTTACGGAAGTGCCAAGCCCACAGATAAGACTATCAGCCGTGGTGGTGGTGGTGGCGGCGGCAGCCGATGAGGTGGTAACACAGGCGGTGGTGGCTACACAGGTGGTGGTATTGTATATCCAGCACATGTGGGTGCCAGCGGAGGGACTCAGAGGTCCGTTGCGGTCAGACCTCGTCCATCATTGCTCGCCTCCGCTGTTTGTTCCTCCCTCTTCCTCTTTGCTTCAACACTTATTTGAACGCTAGGAAACGCAACTCGAGAAAACAGAAAAGAGGAGAACAACAACCTGAAAAGGGGTGTTGTTGGACATTCTTTTGTGCTAATATTGTCACGACCTCTTTTTTTCCGTTCGGGGGAAAAGAAAGAATGGTTTAAGGGTATTTGCCTAAAGAGGCAGACCAATGGCCCTAAATTAGGCGCGGGCTCTCCCAAGCCCATACCTCGCGCGACGTTGGATTTTGTTTTTTAATTCTTAACAACCTAAATATTTCTAGGAGTCGCCACTAGCCTATTAGGGTCGGCTAGAAACCAATCGAGGCACGGGAGTGTTGTCTCGATTCCTACGCAACCAGAGATTTCTAGGAACGGGGACTTGTTTACGCTAATGTTTCTATTAGCGCCCTTGCGGTACCACTAACTTGAAAGGTTATTCATCTAAATGGCCACACAATCTTGATTACCAATTATAATCCTTACAAAACCTCTAACGTCCATGCAAATGTTTTTGTAGGTTTTTTTTTAATGTCTAGACTAATCCTAACATAATTTAGAAGAGAAATTTACACTCAAATTAATGAAAAGCGGTGCATAAGTAAACATCCAAGAAATTGAAATAACTTGAAAATAAATGCGGAAAATGAAAACCCGATACAAGTCGGGCAAATAATATTACATGGCCTTGTTATCACACCCCGGGACAGGACCCCCGTGAGCAAAATGAGAATTTAAACATGCATGAAATTACCCTAGATGCATGAAATTACTCTAAATAATTTTAATCTAAGCAAAATAGATTATTTACAAAAATGGTTATAAAATACCAAAATATCATTTAATTAGGAAAATGACTTTATAAAATTAGGAAAATCTCCTAGATGTCATTTTTGGCTTAATTTGATAACATCCAACATTTTTTGATATTTTTGAAATTTTCACATTTTTCTTTTTTATTATTATTTTTTTTAAAAAAATATTAATAATAATTCCTTAAACCGATCTATACTAACATGGGGTAACACAGCACATGAATGTCACAATAACCGAGCTCAAATCGACCGTTTCAAGATCGAAACTTTGTTTGCGCATTTCATCGAACACTTGGCGTGCATTAAATCACCCAAAAACAGCTTCGCGAGCCATGTTTGCGGCCTTCAATCTTCACCCATGAGCAATATTATGTGGAACTAAAGCATCAAGATTATACTACCACATGCAAGGAGCAAGATTAGATAGAAATCATAGCTTAAAACACAAAATAACTAAGCTAAAATCATCCTCAAATATGCGGGTTTGATCTGATTTCACAAATCTGGGTTTGAACCCAAGTCAAACAAACAGGTTGCATGCCCATGTTCAAGCCCCGACACTTATCACATGAAAGATCTACGGGAAACACTACTTAATCCGAGTGAAAGTAGGTAACATGAGCTTTCAAATTCAACAAAAATCATAGAGAATGGCCCACCGAAAGACATCAAAACGACCTCTCCAAAAGCACACTTGCAAAGTTCTTGAAGAATTTCAAACACTTAGAAAAAATTTCAGCCTCAGAAATCAGTTTTCCGGGCTAGTTTTCCTCTTGATTTTCATGATCAAAACGTACTCAAACTCGAAATAAAATACATCTAGGATGCTTACCTTGCTTCTGAGTTTCCCTTTCAAGTGGTTATTCGCTCAAGAAACCAAGAAATTATCCTCGGGGGCCCGTGGAAGTTGGCTTCTTCAACTGGAAAACAAGATTTGCAAAGAAAGAACTGATAACGAAGGTTTTCATTAACCTCCAAAATTAGACTCCATGACCTTTTTTGTTGGAAAAATAAACACCAAACAAAGCTATATGTATTCTACTTTGGTTTGGAACTCATGGTTTTCCTCATTTGTCTCTCAACTTTCTCAAAAACACTCGCTTTCTCTCACTCGTGACCAACCGGGCTCAACACTTAGAAAAATTTTCGGAATTTCTTGGCCCGCCAGGAGGGTGGTTTTCGGGGGGGCTTTAGGAGACCTTCCCGAACTCCATTTGGGACGTGCGACCTATGGATGGAAAGCCCTTTGAGTTAAGTTTCACTCTCTAGTTGAAGGTTTTGGCTAATTTTGACCGCAGGTGGGTGAAAATTTCGTTTTTCTCTCTCAAGGTCGGTCTGGAATTTCTGGGTTTGGCTTTCTGGAGTTGCTTCTGAAGGTGTCTTTGGAGAACGATCCCGAGCTCTCTCCTCTCCTTCTCGTCTTCTCTCTCTCATCCTCTGAAAGAGCTTCTTCCGTGATCTTCTCCACTCAAATCATCAATCCCTTGGTCGGCTTTTTGTCCACCTGCCAAGCCCACCAACTGAGCAGTCTACCCACTTTCTGACTTAGCCAAAATTCTGAAATTTTGCAGCTGTTGAGTGTGCGGGTTTTGCTGCGACTTTCCCGTGCATTCAGCAGCTTATCCCTGGCCGTTTTCCGTCCACTGGCACTACTCATTATGGTCTTCAATCACGTGCAAAGATCAGGCTGGATGGGCGGCTGAGTTGGATATGGTGGGGCCACCAAGTTGCTTACTCAGCAACTCCGAATTGAGGCTAAACCGTGGGCTGGGTTTTGGTAGCTGGCTTAGGTGCTTTAATCCATCAATTTGGCTGCGATTTTTTATCAATTAGCAAGCTCATGCATAGTAGTTTAAGATCTTGGCCATTTTTCACAATTGTACTCACTCAATTTTGCAAGAAAGTCCCTCAAAGTTGGCCATTTTCTTATCCGAAAATACACAAATCAATACAAACTTGGTCTTTTTGGCCCGATTTGATTGATTCGAGTTGGCCCAAGTTCAATTTCAACTTAATTGGTGACCAAGATGATGATTTAAGGGTTCGGGCAAAATTTTACAAAATTTGCGAATTGGTCCCTCAACTTTTGGAAATTGCAATTTGGCCCCAATTTGCCATTTTAATTCCAATCTGACCTCCTGGGCTTGGCTAGTCACATTTAGATCATTGGCCCCAACTTTTTTTCTTTTTTCTTGTTTTCTTTTCTTTTTTTTTTTAATCTTTTTTTTTAATATATATTTAATTTAATTAATTTTTTTTTGAAGGAAAACCATATTCCATTTAAAACACTATATTAAATGCCTAGATAATCTATATGCAAGAATTTAATTTGAAATATTTTTGTGGAAAAACAAGTTTCCATTTTTTTTGGAAATGATTTTTGGGCAAAAATTTAAGTGTCAACAGCTGCCCCTCTTTGGAAGGAAGCTCATAAGAGATTTCTTTCAAAGATAAGGTGACACCTAATTTTTTGTTTTTTTGTTTTTTTTTGTTTGTTTTTTTTTTTTTAATAGTAAAATGAAAATGCAAGTAAGCTTAATGTAAAAAGCGTAGTTTAGGGATGTACCTATGAATACTTTGAAAAGTGTGGTTTAAGGATATACCCACGAACCTTGTGGTTTAAGGCAGTCACACTAACCGTGTGGTGTGGTTTAAGGCAGTCCCACTAACCTTGTGGTTTGAGGCAGTCCCACGAACCGTGTGGTTTGAGGCAGTCCCACGAACCTTGTGGTTTAAGGCAATCCCACGAACCTTGTGGTTTAAGGCAGTCCCACTAACCGTGTGGTTTAAGGCAGTCCCACTAACCTTGTGGTTTGAGGCAGTCCCACTAACCGTGTGGTTTAAGGTAGTCCCACGAACCTTGTGGTTTAAGGCAGTCCCACTAACCGTGTGGTTTAAGGCAGTCCCACTAACCGTGTGGTTTAAGGCAGTCCCACGAACCTTGTGGTTTAAGGCAGTCCCACTAACCGTGTGGTTTAAGGCAGTCCCACGAACCTTGTGGTTTAAGGCAGTCCCACTAACCGTGTGGTTTAAGGCAGTCCCACGAACCTTGTGGTTTAAGATCCCACGAACCTTGTGGTTTAACCAAGAACTCTTGAAAGTGAATGATTTAAGGTTAACCCACTAACCTTGTGAATTGCAAGGTTTAAGGATAACCAAGAATCTCTTCAAAATGCATGGTTTAAGGTTAACCGCATGAACCCTTTGAAATTGCAAGGTTTAAAGATAACCAAGAACCTTTTGAAAATGCATGGTTTAAGGCTAACTCATGAACCCTTTGAAATTGCAAGGTTTAAGGATAACCAAGAACCTTTTGAAAATGCATGGTTTAAGGCTAACCCATGAACCCTTTGAAATTGCAAGGTTTAAGGATAACCAAGAACCTTTTGAAAATGCATGGTTTAAGGCTAACCCATGAACCCTTTGGAATTGCAAGGTTTAAGGATGACCAAGAACCTTTTGAAAATGCATGTTCATTTGAAATTGCAAGGTTTAAGGATAACCAAGAACCTTTTGAAAATGCATGGTTTAAGGCTAACCCATGAACTCTTTGAAATTGCAAGGTTTAAGGATAACCAAGAACATTTTGAAAATGCATGGTTTAAGGCTAACCCATGAACCCTTTGAAATTGCAAGGTTTAAGGATAACCAAGAACCTTTTGAAAATGCATGGTTTAAGGCTAACCCATGAACCCTTTGGAATTGCAAGGTTTAAGGATAACCAAGAACCTTTTGAAAATGCATGGTTTAAGGCTAACCCATGAACCCTTTGAAATTGCAAGGCTTAAGGATAACCAAGAACCTTTTGAAAACGCATGGTTTAAGGCTAACCCATGAACCCTTTGGAATTGCAAGGTTTAAGGATAACCAAGAACCTTTTGAAAATGCATGGTTTAAGGCTAACCCATGAACCCTTTGAAATTGCAAGGTTTAAGGATAACCAAGAACCTTTTGAACCCTTTGAAATTGCAAGGTTTAAGGATAACCAAGAACTTTTTGAAAATGCATGGTTTAAGGCTAACCCATGAACCCTTTGAAATTGCAAGGTTTAAGGATAACCAAGAACCTTTTGAAAATGCATGGTTTAAGGCTAACCCATGAACCCTTTGAAATTGCAAGGTTTAAGGATGACCAAGAACCTTTTGAAAATGCATGTTCATTTGAAATTGCAAGGTTTAAGGATAACCAAGAACCTTTTGAAAATGCATGGTTTAAGGCTAACCCATGAACTCTTTGAAATTGCAAGGTTTAAGGATAACCAAGAACATTTTGAAAATGCATGGTTTAAGGCTAACCCATGAACCCTTTGAAATTGCAAGGTTTAAGGATAACCAAGAACCTTTTGAAAATGCATGGTTTAAGGCTAACCCATGAACCCTTTGGAATTGCAAGGTTTCACTAGAGGAACCTGTCATTCGAGAATATTCTGAAATGGGTATTGCACATCAAATAGAATTCATTATAACAAGTTTTCTAGTAGCGAAAGCATACTAGATGAGATCGATTTCAGCACATGTCATCAGAAACAATATCAAAAGTGTATCGGTAATGAGAAGGCAATGATTGCATAAACAAATCAAACTAATCCCGACCACTTGACAAACTCACAAAACTATCATCACACTCGGATGATATCATTAATCGTCAAATTCTCTTGGGAGAAAAGTCCTTGTCGAAATGACCTTGACTTATGAGAAATGTTTGTTAAGTATGCCAAGCAAGGACCCTTAGTCAAAAAGGGCTTCTCACATATTCTCAAGAAAAATGGCTATTTGATCCCATCTATTCATGTGGGAAGTAAACTAATCACTCAATCTCACTCTTCCAGTGTGCAAGGCTTTGAATCATTCGCACTAAGTACACATTGACCAATCTGAGAGGTCTTTTAGAAGGACCGTAGTGCAGGTTTGGTCATGGTTTTAGCAATGGATAAGCATCATTGGCTATAAAATGAATTAATCATTGATCAACATCTTCGCCAGGTTTACAAGTCAAGAAACCTTAAGATGAGATAAGACAACCTTGCTCTCACTTCTTCAAGCGGCATCTTCTTTAGAAATCCTAATTTCCACTCGAATTATCCCAATCTGAAGAGACTTTGGGAATAGGTTGTAATGTTGGTTCGGTGAAAGGCTCAAAAGGCTTAGCTCAAAAGGCTTAGATCTTTTTGTTGATGGGGAATTTGAGAGTTGGTGATTATCATGGCATCATTACCATATCATCCGTTTTTTTTTTTCAAAAGCACTCGACTTTTAAAATTCAAATTGTCTCGAAAGTCCTTTGACTAATCATCTTAACATAATGGCTTTTGCATTTGCAATGATTTTCTTTTCAATGCAGGCATTTTTTTTGCCATTTTTGCTTTCATAGAGATATTTCTCTTGATGCAATTGTTTTTCTTCCACTTTTTTTTTTTTTTCGGGCATTGGCCTTGCTGTTACTAGGCACACTGCTTTTTCATGCCCCTTAATTTTCATTTGACTTTAGCTCTTTTGAACTTTTTAAGCTCTTAGGACTTTCGAGATGCTTTTCATATTCTCATATAAACATCACTTGCCTTGGCAAATCATATGCCTTGCCTCAAATGTGGGGAGATAATCACCACTCGGGTTTTAGAAATAAATAGTTAGGCTCAATATGGTTTAAGCAAAGGGTATCGGTGTTTGGGTAGAGAAAAGAATGCTCTTCTTCACCTTGGGATGCTTCGAGCTTCAAAAAGAATTCACCTGAAGTTACCACAAAAAGATTTATGCAAGTGAGAGCAAAGAAACCTTTCTCATCTTTCCTCTCCAAATAATATCAACCCAAACCTCCATAATTGCCCCATCGTGGGGTGGTTCTTGACAGGGGTATTTTGTAGAAAATCTTCACATCAAAAGGCTCAAATGGGCTAACTGTTGTCACCTGTGGTGTGTATGATAGATGAAAGAAATGCCTCTCATCATCTTGATCTATGTACCGCTTGCGAATGAATTCATTGACCTCAAACGACATGGGTTTTCTTTTTCACTCGAATCCTAGAGTGTTTAAAGGACATGTTTGGAAATGGGTTGCCTTTCCTCATTCTAAGTGTTTCTCGCTTGGCATAAGTAACATCGCCTTTTCATTTTTGTTGAGATCATCTGAGTGGATTAATCTCCACAGAGAACTTTGATTCGAAATGAGTGATCCACCGAGTGGATGGACAATTTAAAGGTAAAGAAGATTTTTGCAAACTTTGTGGAAAACTTGTTTCTTCATTTTCCATTTTTTTTGTGCTTGATTCTAGAAAAACACTAAATGTTCTTTCTTGCAATGAAAATTCTCCATTTATTTTCCACTTGATTTTGAGAAGAAGGGTACTTACCTGTGCCTTAGTAGTCAGGCGACCCTACAAAGAACAAAAGGGAATGTGTTAGTATATGAATCCTCAGGGATCGTAAAACTGGAGACGATACAACATTACCCTTGGTCAGTTTCACCATTTGGCGGCAAACAGCAGCATGAACCTATTGTTTTAAGACTTGAAGAGAGTCATAGGTTTTTGGTCTCATTAGTTCAAGCATTTTCCTCTTTTTGCAAAAATAAGAGATGCAGAAGTTTTTTTTTATTTATTATTTTTTTATTTTTTTACATGGCAACCTTGTTGCCGATCGAACCCCGTACCTCTCGGACCCGTTCATTCATTCCCTATACCACCAGGCCGAAGCGCCAGTAGTGTCCATGGGGCGCTTCCTTTTTTATTTAATTGAACTGGCTCTTGAACTCCACCAAGTTAGGTGAATTTGACATGTGTTACCTCCATATGCTTGCTTGGTCCATATAGATTATGCTTTAATCAATTTCTCGAGTTTGTTCCTCGAATACCGACGCTTCCTGTCAAACAAGGGAACTACGTCAAAAAATGAAGTTTAGATGAGGCATTTCGGAAACGATACCGAATTACCCTTCTCCTACATCTAACTTTCAATGTCTTGTGTTTCCTCTTCATGCGCCTTTGCTCCTCAGGTGTTAACATTTCCTTGAAGATCTTGCAAATGGGCCATTTTGATATTATCGAATTCACTCATTCTAAGTGGGTGTCAAAGATGAAAGGAGAGGGGTACTCCTTGTTTCGACATGTGAGAGCATTGCTCCTTGTATGTTTTACTCCATTTATTCCATCAAAATGGATGGTTGGGCCTTAGCATGCCTTCTTGGTATAAGGTGTTGCTCTAGCGGTCAATGTACACCTTTTCCTACAAGAGATGGTGCTTATTACTTATATTCCAAAATTGAATTGGGTTAATTTAGGAATTATACTCCCCTTTTGTGCTTAATCAATTGATTGTGTTTCATCTTGCTTCACAGGTGAGAGTTACTCTACTTCAAGTGACTTGCCCCATTCATCAACTGCAAGGAAAAAGAGACGAATATGTTATTTTCGTACTCGACATAATTCATTTTAGGAATGGTATACTTCCTTTTACGGCATATCTGATGACTGTGTTCCATCCCGTTTTCTTGGCTATGGAGAGGGATTTGCTCTCATGATTGACAGTAATTCATTTGACAAATGTCTATTCCATTTGAATCTTTCCCTTTTTAGAAGTCGGGTGACTCAGGCATTGCGTGTACCCGATCCATTTTGTGGCCATCTGCCCCAATTAAAATTTCCCCTTTTAGGCTAGGTGATCTTTCGCCATTTTTGCTGCATCAATGCATTTCCCACTTCACAATCTGTAAGCATGAGTGGCTATGTCAGTTTTATGAATGAGTTGTTTTGACTTTTGGAACGAAACACACCCTTTTCTTTTAGAGATCGTGTGATTCTGGACCAGGTTGTCCTCCCCATGTAATCTTGTTGCTTGCTAGTAATTTGCCTCACTAAAATATGCACAAAGTGCAGGGACAAGTCATTCCTAAAATAAATCGAAGTTAACTTGAAACGATTACCACCTTTTATTTGAAGGCAACATTTGATGACTGATTCTTGTTTGTGTACATCTACATCTTGAAGTATTGTCTTGCAGACCCCCAATAATCATCTCCATACAGGATTGGATGCTAAGAAACCATTGGAAGTGTAGGGATTGCAATTGCTTCTTGTTTTTGTCTTTCCAGAGGAAGTAAATGTTAATCTTGAACAAAACCATCATTTTACCTGTTTGACAAAAATGGATGGTCGAGTTAGTGGTTGCATAAGAAATCCCTATTGGAACGATTACAACCTTACCCCTTCGAAGCATCATCCTGTGGATCAACCTACAAAAGCGATTAAGTGAAGAGATAAAATATTTTGCAAGTTCTTGAAACTCTTTTTCAAACATGTTGAAGCTAAGGCATAAAAAGCCCAAATGGTCCGTTTAAAACACTTCAAGTGTTTTAAAGGATATGATTTTTACGAACTCTAACTTCATTATTAAAAAATGTGAGTTGTATGATTTACAAAAGCATTCGATTGGGTCCACAATCAAAACCCAAAACGCAAAACATGGTTCCTAATAGGAATAATGATGAGGACAAAGTACAAGAAGCTCTTTCATAGAGGAGCGTAATAAGCACAATTCTCATCCTAGCTTTAAAGTCCACTTTTGGCATGGACAAGCAAAAGGAGTTCAAGGAATGGTTGTCACACATGACCTGCGAAAGGAAGATAATGTCAGTACATGAATGAAAAATTGATCTTTCAATAAAGCCGCCTCTTACAATGAAATCAAGGCGACAATACCTTCTTCGTAGTATCCACTTACGAGAATTTGGTATTTAGTCAAGATTTTATTAGTAAGAGGAGATTTCATTAAAAGATCGATACACATCTATCAATTGAATGCCCATTCGGTTCCAAAAGTTTCATACACAAATGGGGCATTGATTTTGAAAGATTAATTTGTAATTTCACTCATGCAAAGGTGAGGTGATTTTTATTTTGAGAAATCAATACACAAAATGTGATTTGAATTTCAAAATGCTACCAAGAATTTTCTTGAAAATTTGATTTTAATTCTATGCCCCAAAATGTAATCTTGACTTGGAAGAATTTCTATACAAAATGTGACTTTGAGTTTGTAATTGAAAATTTAAACAAAAACATATGTTCTAATCTAGGCCAGATCAGATGCATTTCAAATGTTTGTTTATCAAGAGTGAGTGGCAAGCCTATATTTTCAAGGGCATTCCATTGATTTCCGTGAATCTCAAAAAATGAAAATTTCAATCCGAAGTGAGCAAGTAGATGGAGAAATCGTACTTACAGTGGGTGAAGAGACATTTTTTTTCAATCACATAGACATGCGGATGTAAACTTGTGAGGTTTGACGCATAAAGGTGGAATTCTAAAGGCTTAAGGTCCCCATTTTGATTAGATCAAAAGAGTTTTCCCCACTCCGCACTTGCGTCGGACAGTTCTCTTTATCATTAATCATAATGAGCGGGACCAAAAGTGGATAACCATGGGTCATTCCCCGCACGGGTTCCATCTTTTGGCACCTCCTATGGGCTTCCTAGTGCGATCGGGGTTTTAGATCGCGGGTTGTGTGTGTAAATGTGTAGTGCAAGCATGAAGGCACGCACACCAATTGATATCCAAACAACACTTCAATTTCATCCATATAGACATACATTCCTACACCTCTCTGCAAAAGAAATGGGTCAACAGACACTCCACCCCTTATTACTCCAAACCTACAAAAACATTTAACACATTGTTAGCGGACTAACCTTATTTTCCACGCGACTTTGACACGCGCTATCAAATGAAGACCATGTTAGTGAACAACTAATCAAGTTATTACGGCCTAAGTCCTCTAAGGTTTGCAACCAAGTCCCCAGTGGAGTCGCCAAGCTGTCACGACCTCTTTTTTTCCGTTCGGGGGAAAAGAAAGAATGGTTTAAGGGTATTTGCCTAAAGAGGCAGACCAATGGCCCTAAATTAGGCGCGGGCTCTCCCAAGCCCATACCTCGCGCGACGTTGGATTTTGTTTTTTAATTCTTAACAACCTAAATATTTCTAGGAGTCGCCACTAGCCTATTAGGGTCGGCTAGAAACCAATCGAGGCACGGGAGTGTTGTCTCGATTCCTACGCAACCAGAGATTTCTAGGAACGGGGACTTGTTTACGCTAATGTTTCTATTAGCGCCCTTGCGGTACCACTAACTTGAAAGGTTATTCATCTAAATGGCCACACAATCTTGATTACCAATTATAATCCTTACAAAACCTCTAACGTCCATGCAAATGTTTTTGTAGGTTTTTTTTTAATGTCTAGACTAATCCTAACATAATTTAGAAGAGAAATTTACACTCAAATTAATGAAAAGCGGTGCATAAGTAAACATCCAAGAAATTGAAATAACTTGAAAATAAATGCGGAAAATGAAAACCCGATACAAGTCGGGCAAATAATATTACATGGCCTTGTTATCACACCCCGGGACAGGACCCCCGTGAGCAAAATGAGAATTTAAACATGCATGAAATTACCCTAGATGCATGAAATTACTCTAAATAATTTTAATCTAAGCAAAATAGATTATTTACAAAAATGGTTATAAAATACCAAAATATCATTTAATTAGGAAAATGACTTTATAAAATTAGGAAAATCTCCTAGATGTCATTTTTGGCTTAATTTGATAACATCCAACATTTTTTGATATTTTTGAAATTTTCACATTTTTCTTTTTTATTATTATTTTTTTTAAAAAAATATTAATAATAATTCCTTAAACCGATCTATACTAACATGGGGTAACACAGCACATGAATGTCACAATAACCGAGCTCAAATCGACCGTTTCAAGATCGAAACTTTGTTTGCGCATTTCATCGAACACTTGGCGTGCATTAAATCACCCAAAAACAGCTTCGCGAGCCATGTTTGCGGCCTTCAATCTTCACCCATGAGCAATATTATGTGGAACTAAAGCATCAAGATTATACTACCACATGCAAGGAGCAAGATTAGATAGAAATCATAGCTTAAAACACAAAATAACTAAGCTAAAATCATCCTCAAATATGCGGGTTTGATCTGATTTCACAAATCTGGGTTTGAACCCAAGTCAAACAAACAGGTTGCATGCCCATGTTCAAGCCCCGACACTTATCACATGAAAGATCTACGGGAAACACTACTTAATCCGAGTGAAAGTAGGTAACATGAGCTTTCAAATTCAACAAAAATCATAGAGAATGGCCCACCGAAAGACATCAAAACGACCTCTCCAAGAAGCACACTTGCAAAGTTCTTGAAGAATTTCAAACACTTAGAAAAATTTCAGCCTCAGAAATCAGTTTTCCGGGCTAGTTTTCCTCTTGATTTTCATGATCAAAACGTACTCAAACTCGAAATAAAATACATCTAGGATGCTTACCTTGCTTCTGAGTTTCCCTTTCAAGTGGTTATTCGCTCAAGAAACCAAGAAATTATCCTCGGGGGCCCGTGGAAGTTGGCTTCTTCAACTGGAAAACAAGATTTGCAAAGAAAGAACTGATAACGAAGGTTTTCATTAACCTCCAAAATTAGACTCCATGACCTTTTTTGTTGGAAAAATAAACACCAAACAAAGCTATATGTATTCTACTTTGGTTTGGAACTCATGGTTTTCCTCATTTGTCTCTCAACTTTCTCAAAAACACTCGCTTTCTCTCACTCGTGACCAACCGGGCTCAACACTTAGAAAAATTTTCGGAATTTCTTGGCCCGCCAGGAGGGTGGTTTTCGGGGGGGCTTTAGGAGACCTTCCCGAACTCCATTTGGGACGTGCGACCTATGGATGGAAAGCCCTTTGAGTTAAGTTTCACTCTCTAGTTGAAGGTTTTGGCTAATTTTGGCCGCAGGTGGGTGAAAATTTCGTTTTTCTCTCTCAAGGTCGGTCTGGAATTTCTGGGTTTGGCTTTCTGGAGTTGCTTCTGAAGGTGTCTTTGGAGAACGATCCCGAGCTCTCTCCTCTCCTTCTCGTCTTCTCTCTCTCATCCTCTGAAAGAGCTTCTTCCGTGATCTTCTCCACTCAAATCATCAATCCCTTGGTCGGCTTTTTGTCCACCTGCCAAGCCCACCAACTGAGCAGTCTACCCACTTTCTGACTTAGCCAAAATTCTGAAATTTTGCAGCTGTTGAGTGTGCGGGTTTTGCTGCGACTTTCCCGTGCATTCAGCAGCTTATCCCTGGCCGTTTTCCGTCCACTGGCACTACTCATTATGGTCTTCAATCACGTGCAAAGATCAGGCTGGATGGGCGGCTGAGTTGGATATGGTGGGGCCACCAAGTTGCTTACTCAGCAACTCCGAATTGAGGCTAAACCGTGGGCTGGGTTTTGGTAGCTGGCTTAGGTGCTTTAATCCATCAATTTGGCTGCGATTTTTTATCAATTAGCAAGCTCATGCATAGTAGTTTAAGATCTTGGCCATTTTTCACAATTGTACTCACTCAATTTTGCAAGAAAGTCCCTCAAAGTTGGCCATTTTCTTATCCGAAAATACACAAATCAATACAAACTTGGTCTTTTTGGCCCGATTTGATTGATTCGAGTTGGCCCAAGTTCAATTTCAACTTAATTGGTGACCAAGATGATGATTTAAGGGTTCGGGCAAAATTTTACAAAATTTGCGAATTGGTCCCTCAACTTTTGGAAATTGCAATTTGGCCCCAATTTGCCATTTTAATTCCAATCTGACCTCCTGGGCTTGGCTAGTCACATTTAGATCATTGGCCCCAACTTTTTTTCTTTTTTCTTGTTTTCTTTTCTTTTTTTTTTAATCTTTTTTTTTTAATATATATTTAATTTAATTAATTTTTTTTTGAAGGAAAACCATATTCCATTTAAAACACTATATTAAATGCCTAGATAATCTATATGCAAGAATTTAATTTGAAATATTTTTTGTGGAAAAACAAGTTTCCATTTTTTTTGGAAATGATTTTTGGGCAAAAATTTAAGTGTCAACAAATATGTTTATAAGTTTGTTGCTATAAAATTTCGTCAGATTACGCCCTTTGTTCGCATTTATTTTGTCTACCGTTTGCTCTTATGTTTTGGTCGGCAATCACTTATGTGGACAGTCGTCCTATGTGACACGGCAATAATTGAGATGGACAATATTTGATAATATTGTTCAAATTATTTTATTTATTTTTTCTTTTCTGTTTTTCCTAACCTTAGGTTGGCAAGGTTGCCAACCGACCCTCACTGGTCATAAGAGAGGGCTACTGAGGGTGTTGGGTTCTCGCTTAGAACTAGGCAAGAGTCGCGACTCTCACTAGTTGGCTGACGAGGGTTGCAATGTGAAAACTTATAATCAAGGCCATTGGATGGTCGACTATGAAACCGGTTAAAAAATCGTATACTCATACGATGCCCTCTATTGGTGATTGTTCAATGGATTACTTTTGCGATGTTTGTCACTGAAGAAGATCAACAGGCCTTGCAAGAAGTACATGCTTTACTAATAATTAGGGTCATAGTGTCACGGGCCGATCGATTGGGATTGTGATCGCGCAGCGACTCAGGCTCTTTTGGATCGCCTAAGCCAAGCCTTGCTCGATCGCACACTCACTCGCTCACCCGGATCATAGAGACAAAAAGCTTCTAGAGAGAGGAACTCTGGAAAGAAAGGAGTTTTGTATTACTAAAAGGATTGGATGGATACAAATGAGGGGGATGACACCCCTTCTTATACTAGAGGACCTCTGATTACATCCATTGATTTGCTTTTCATCCGGGGGACAAGATTGCACCGCCATATCTACCAAATAATGACATAAATGACCGACACTTATGACAGGAGACTTCTAGAATACGGCTCAATTACCATATCGCCTAAATGAGGGGGAGGGCACCCCTTCTTATACTAGAGGCCCTCTGATTACATCCATTGATTTGCTTTTCATTCAGTGGACAAGATCGCACCGCCATATCTACCAACTACTGACATAAATGATCGACACTTATGACAGGAGACTTCTAGAATACGGCTCAATGACCATATCGTCCGCCCTTGGAAAGTTCCGGAAGAAGCCTTGTTGGGAATCCAAGTGAGCACAGGAGGTCCTCCACGCCAAGGCACGGCCTTTAGGGGCTGCATGAGAACATTTCTATTCCTAAGAATTTCTGTTCTTTTGTTTCCCGGAACAAAAAAAGAAAAGAAACCCGTTTGGTAACGCCAAGTTATTTTTCTATTCCTTGGAATAGAAAAGTTAGCCTGGGAATAGAAATGAGAAACAAAAAAAAATTACTTCTTGTCCCGGGAACAATTTCTAGAAATAAGCAAATTTTCATTTTCATTTTGTTTTATTTCTCTCTTGCTGCGGCCACCTCCAACCGCTCGGAGCCACCGCCGACCGTCGTTGCCCGCCGTCGACCACCGCCGGCCGGTGGCGGCGGTCGGCCGCCGACGATCCGTGAGCAAGAATAAAAAATGAATAAATACAAAAAAGAATCGTTGCGTTATCAAACACATTTCTATTATTTTTCTATTCCAATAGTAGAAATTTTGTGTAGTTACCAAATGGGTTTTTTTACTCAGAAATTGTTCCCCGGAATAGAAATAGAAAAGAACTATTTCTGAAAAAAAAAACTATTCCCCGGCCAAGAAATGTTGTCATGTGCACCCTTAATTAACGGAACCTCTTGGCCGTGACAATAGCATTAGTGGTTTGCTGGGTTAGTTTTGCTTTCTATCTTCTCACGGGGGTTGGACAGAAGAGAGGTCAACTGGAGTGGAAGCCAAACGAGGGGCTGAGAATCTATGATGATCTGAAGAACGATTGCTAGATACGATTTTGTTCCCCCTTTGTACTACCATATCAACCCTCTCTTATGGCCAACCAGGGTTGATTGAAGACCAAAAAAAGAAAAGAAAAAAGAAAAAAAGAAAAAAAATAAACAATCAAAAAAATATTACTAAAAATGTTGTCAGCATCGATTATGCCATATAGAATGATTAATATTTATGTTAGTGATTTCCATTTAAAATTGACCAAATGAAAAATTAGATTATACCCAACAAGAATTTTCTCTAGGAATTATGTCAACATATCACATGAAATTTGAAGGACCGCAAGCCGAAAATTAGATTATACCCTACAAGAATTTTCTCTGGGAATTAAACACTAGTAATATTTTCATTAATTAACTCTATTAGATTGTACTAATTTTATTTACACACCACATTAATTATATGATATCAAAAATCCTAAATTGTTGTTGGCAGCATAGTTGGACGGTTGCTGTTTGAACATAAATATCATCCATAAAAATAAAATTTCCTCGATAAATATATAAATGTTTTTATTTATTTATTTATAAGAATTCTATCCTGTATTCGTTTCTGCTGAAATATTCAGTGCTGTGGATTTGCTACGGTCGAAAGACGAAACTACACCCACATCGGGGATGGGATTGACCTAGTGATAAGGACTTTTCGGTACTTCCAACTTAGAAAAACCGATAATTATGGATCCAACTCCTACTCTGTATCACTTGGATTTAAGCAAAGGGCCGTGACATAAGGTTATCCATTCTAGATGGCCCGTGCTCCCCAATTATCAAGCACTTCCACAAGTTACCCATTCTCGTCACTAGAAAAGTGAAAAAACACGAGATTTGGATATTATCAGTTTAAGGTTATCCGAGGATCAACTCATTGCACCATATACATATATCGAACAAATTAATGTGCTTTTCTTCTTCTAATGATTTAAACTATATGACGATTAGCGATAATTATTCCTTTTAGGGAATGTAGATACGCTGTCAGAAGAATTATCTAATGATAAATGATTAGCTAGCTAGATAGACACAGTAATGCTTCAGAGGCAAAACCAAAACTCCCTCAGCAAGTTGCCATTAAGTTAGCCAACAATGCCCGCGAATGAGAGGAGAAGGAGGAGGAGGATCGTCACCGGGTGGTGGCAGCGTTTCATGCTCCTTCCACATGAGACTAGTTGTGCAACAACAATGTCGGCCCTTTGGTTGAACAAGTCCTCATAACTAAAACTCAAACTGAAGGAATTCATGTCGGCGGAAGACGACTTACTTGATTCCAATGCGCAAACAGCAAATAGTCCCGAATCGAAGGTTGAATTGCGAACCAATCACGAACAACAATACCTCACGTTGGTCTGGATGCAATCACAAGGAAAACACCCGATTTCCACGGCGTAAATGCAAACCGTTCTTCAGATTGATGATTGAATCTTGCCTATCTTGAAGATGGAATTTCGAGAGAGTTTTTGGTGCGAATGAATTGACAACTCGTCCAACGGTTGTGTTCGGGAGATTTTATACGTCTCCCTTCGTACCCCTCCATTGGTGACCTTCCATCGTAACGTTTCAACTTGAAACGGTGCGTCCAATCGCACCCCATCACGTTCGGACCACTTGGAAGAACTACATCTCCCACTCGGACATGATGGGCCTGATAGCGTTCTATCAAGAATATAAGGCAATGCATTCAACATTCATCAACTTTACATAACAATTCATACTGGCAAGTAAGCCGTGCGACCAGTGAGTACACCTGCACTTGGGAGCTCAAATTATGCACCTGTTAGGGATGACATAATGGCTACAACCCGAAAAGAAAAATAAACAACTGATGTCTCACAGTGCCCCAGACATATCTTGTTACATCAATTCAAGTATACCTATCCCTTAAAAGCTATACTTGATTATCCTCAAAAACATAATGTATTTACAATTATATCCGCAACCACATAAGGCGATATAATTGGTCGACCAGTAAATACATGTGACAGATGTAAAACAACAATAGTCTTCCTTCGCACTCATGTCTCTCTTAATTTTAGAACAACTGCTTTCCTAGACACGTCCCATAGGCCATATCTATTCATGACCGCCCGTAACATGCTAAAGTAGCAACACTGATCTTTCATTTCGAGAACATAGTCAGAAGTAACATAGGGCACGAATTGAGGTAAATTATAAATTACCTTAAGGGCTCACGCAATGAGTAAATAGGGATAATTTTACTCACCTTCCATTTTCGGTCGAACAATGCACATGTAGTATGAATTACATGCTATAGTGGATTTCTCTTTCTATAAGAGCGTATGTCATTTCTTAAATATATCCACTATACGGATCTTAGCCTAAACATAGTCACGTGCCTCTCACGTACTCATGTTTAACTCGAGTGCTATATTAGCTCGCTCTCTATAGCGTCAAATTAAGTACTCGCATCCGGCATCTTACAGGCATACATGATTGTGGGACTATCATGTTCGGTCTTAAATGAATCACAGACCTCATCTTGACTCCAATCAAGGCGACATATTTTATGTACTAGACTTGCTCTTCAGCATTTATTTGTACATAACGTCTCATCTCAACGTGCTAACTATAGCACTTGAGGCGATTGCTCGTGTGAGTAAGCCAATCATTACCTGCTGACATACTTTCCAATAATATATGTGTGCTTGTGCTAGTCTCATAATGAATTTGTACTTTTTGATAAAACATCAAGTCATTAATAAACAAACAAGTACAATACATATGTCCATAAATACATAAAACAATGATCCTCTACAATAACACATATCACATCCTACGCAAACCTAGTGACATCCTGTGGGTCAAAAATATGTCTCTAGGAATAGCCTTCGTAAATGGATCAGCAACCATTCTATTGGTTGAAATGTATTGTAGAATCACTTCTTTCTGCGCTATAATATCTCTGATGAAGTTATTCTTTATGTCAATGTGCTTCGTCCTTCCATGATACTTGGGATCTTTCACATAGGCAATGGCTGCTTGACTATCGCAATAAACTGTCACTGGTCTTGGAATCTCAGTGACAGTGGCTAAATTTTCAAAGAAACGTTTTAGCCATACTGCTTCTTGCACTGCGGCAGAACACGCAATAAATTCAGCCTCCATAGTTGACAAGGCTGTGCATGTTTGTTTCTTGCTATTCCAAGAAATTGCACATCCATTGAGCAAGAACGCATATCCAGAAGTCGATTTACGCTCATCCAGGTCTCCACCCCAATCAGCATCTGAATAACCTAATAGGCGTAAATCATTCCCTTGGTAACAAAGTCGATAGTCCATAGTGCCCTTCAAGTATCTCAGGATCCTCTTTACTGCTTTCCAGTGTGCTGGACCGGGACTTGATTGAAATCGGCTCACCAATCCCACGGCATAACATATGTCGGGTCGAGTACACATCATAGCATACATCAAACTTCCGATCGCACTAGCGTAAGGAACAGTTTCCATTATTTTAATTTCTTCTGGAGTCTTAGGACACATCTCAGTACTTAGGCCTTCGCCTTGCATGACAGGGGTATCAATGGGATTACAATGCTGCATATTGAAACGTTCAAGAATCTTCATAATATAAGATTCTTGTGATAAAGTAAGGAGTTTCCTTGATCGATCTCTTTCGATCTTAACTCCTAATATATAAGCAGCTTCTCCCATGTCATTCATTTCAAAATTGGAGGACAACCATTCTTTTATGGTGATTACCATAACCTTGTCATTTCCAGCCAACAGAATATCGTCCACATAAAGTGATAAAATCACAAATTTATCTTCAGACCGTTTGACATATACACAGTGATCCTCTTCGATCATCGTAAAACCATAAGTTGTTATGGCTCGATGAAAACGAAGATACCACTGTCTAGATGATTGCTTAAGGCCATATATTGAGCGATGAAGTTTGCAAACTTTATGCTCTTGACCTTTAGCTATGAAACCTAATGGTTGTTTCATATAAATTTCCTCATCTAGTTCTCCATTGAGAAATGCTGTCTTTACATCCATTTGATGTAATTCAAGGTCCAAATGTGCAACGATGGCTAGAATAAGACGTATTGAGGCAAACCTTACAACTGGTGAAAAAGTTTCCTCGTAGTCTATACCCTCTTGTTGAGTATAACCTTTCGCCACAAGACGAGCCTTATACTTTTCAATGGATCCATCCGCCCTTTGCTTAATCTTAAAAACCCATTTGTTTCCAATGGCCTTAC
Source organism: Eucalyptus pauciflora (assembly GCA_007663325.1). Lineage (NCBI taxonomy): Eukaryota > Viridiplantae > Streptophyta > Magnoliopsida > Myrtales > Myrtaceae > Eucalyptus > Eucalyptus pauciflora. The sequence continues at coordinate 4,541,338 of VMYD01000091.1, forward strand.
GATTGGGTGGTAGATCAACCAAGTCCCAGACATGATTTGTCCTCATTGACTCCATCTCGTCTTCCAAAGCTTTTCTCCATTCTTCCTTATCAGAGGATGAGAGAGCCTCTTGAACAGTCTTAGGCTCGGCATCATCTTTATGAGCAATCATAAATGCTTCCCCTTCAATCTCAAAACGACGACGGGGAATACTTTTACGATCACTTTTACGCAACTGAATTTCTCTTGAATTCAATTCGCCAGACGATGCTACACTCCCACTAGGTCTTTCATGTTGAGGTAAATCTTCATTCCCCTCCATAACATTAGTGGGTGTATTATTAGGATCTTCAATCTCATATAATTGGAAATCCTTATCAATCTCACCTCTACTAGGAAAATCGTTCTCCAAGAACGTGACATCTCGTGACTCCTTTTCGGTCACACTTCCATCAGCTTGTTCACCTATGAACACATACCCTTTGGAGTGTTCAGAATATCTTATAAAGATACATTTCTTCCCTCTAGGGCCTAATTTGCCATATTTATGGGAAGATTCATGAACATAAGCTGCACATCCCCATGGACGTAGACTACTTAAGTCTGGTTTTCTTCCAGTCCATAATTCATAAGGGGTGGAAGTGACCGATTTTGAGGGCACTCGGTTAAGTACATAGGCAGCAGTCAATAATGCATCTCCCCAAAAGGAGATAGGTAAATTTGCTTGCGCCATCATAGACCTAACCATTTCCAATAGGGTTCTATTCCTTCTCTCAGCTACCCCATTTTGTTGTGGAGTATAAGGAATAGTCAATTGTCTTACAATTCCCTTTTCATCACAAAGAGCTTTGAATTGCTCCGATAGATACTCACGTCCACGATCGGTTCTCAATGCCTTTATTGTTTTGTTCAACTGATTCTCTACCATCGTTATATATCGTCTAAAGCATTCTAATGCTTCGGACTTATGGGAGATCAGAAAGACATAACCGAAACGCGTGAAGTCATCTATGAAAGTAATGAAATATGAGGCTCCATGCCTCGCCCTCACATTCAAAGGACCACAAATGTCAGAATGTATGAGTTGCAATGGAAATTCAGCTCTAGTCCCTTTACCGAATGGTTTTCTAGTTGCTTTTCCCGCTAGACAATGTTCACATACGGGTAGATCAACATTAGTGAGTGACCCTAAAAGGCCTTCTCTAGCTAATCTTTGCATTCTTTGCAACCCAATGTGACCTAATCTAGCATGCCAAGTATTTGCATCAGTCCCAATGTTATCAGAAGACGCAATTAAAGAAAAACAACCATCAACATTAACATTGTACTGATCATAGTCAATGTTTAACACCACAAAACCATTCAATACATGACCTGAACCATAATAAACTGTTCCATACAAAATATCAACACAATCACCATGGAAATTCAATACATAACCTAAGCTAAGAAGAACAACTACAGAGACCAAGTTTCGTCGAATATCTGGAGCATAAAGGACATCATGCAGTTTAGATTTCGACCACCACGCAAGATTAATTTGCATGTGCCGACACCCTTCACTTCAACTCTTGAGTTGTTCCCAACATATATCCATCTTCTTCCAGGCGGTATCCGACGATACTCCACAAATGCTTCTCGGTCTCTAGCTACATGGTTCGTTGCTCCTGAGTCTACAGTCCACATTGGATGAGATTCAGCAAGCATTACAGTACTAGAAACAAAAGCATTACTCATAGTAATGGAGTAATAGGGTACCTTTTTCGGCTCAGTGCATTCACGAGCAAAATGACCCAGCTTGCCACAATTGTGGCATTCCATCTTGGTCTTGTCCTTCTTCCCACCACGCTTCTTGCGTCGGAAGGTCTTAGCCCTATTGGGTCCCTGATCAGTCATCTTCCCTTTGTTGTTGAACTGAAGGTTCCTCTTGCGCTTGAAGCCCGAAGCTTTGCGGGAACTCGTTTCAGCAACATAAGCATGGGTAGAGGATCTTGCAGCCTCTAGGCGCTCATCCTCTAATTCCAAATGACGCGCAATATCATCAAAAGTGACGATGTTCTCACTATGCGTCATATTGATCTTCATATGTTCCCAATTATCAGGAAGAGACCTAATAACAGCCTGAACTTGCTGTTCATCAGTAAGGGAGTGACCTGCCGACTTCAGCTCACGGATCATGTTTGACATCTCCCGAAGATGTTGCCTCATTGTTACATTTGGGCGCTTTCGGAAAGTGTCAAACTTGATGGTGAGTCTCCTCAGCTTAGTGGCAGATGTACCCCCAAACTTATCCTTCAAGGCAACCCACATATCTTGAGCTTTATCATAACTTTCAAACCCACACATGAGATCATCTTGCATACAGCTCAGCAACGTGATGCGAGCAATGCTATTTTTCTTTTTCCAAGCTTGATAAGCTTCTAGATCTCTCCTGTGTTGAGCTGAAGTTCCATGCTCAGGTTCATCCATGGTGTGGTTGAGGGTTTCCAAAACCTCTTGTTCCTCAAGGATGTACTGAACCTTTCGGTGCCAAATATCATAATTGTCACCGTTCAGCTTCTCACCCTTATTGAGGTCAGCCACAATGGTCTTGGATGCCGATGCCATAATCAATTTCTATAACACATTAACATAATAGACGCAGAATCAATACTAGCACATTTTTCAGAGTAACACACATATTTAATTTTCAGCAAAAACAAAATAAAATAATAATAATTCAACAAAAGACATAGAAACAAAAGTTCACTATGTTCCCAATCAATTTCTATGTACGATTGTTCAATTATCAATTATTATTTTAATTTGCACAAAATTTTGAGTTCTAGGTGAGGATTCCTTCGAATTCTACCAACCTACGAACTCCCACTAGGAAAAATAATTACATGACTTCATGTAATTTCTACATCTTTCCTTAACACAAAACCATAGCATGATAATAACCAACGTATAAACAACAATCATGCTTCAACTATAATTAAAAAAATAATTCAACATGTAATGGATTTCCTACCATTGTTCTAATTTTCTAGCAACTAGAAAATTCCAAGTATATTAAAACTATATACTTCATATCATTGAACTAAACTTTACACATCATATGTAATAACACTTGCACATAAGCTAGCTACTGTATTTCCTAAACTACAAGAAAATACAAGCTACAAATGAATAAACTATGCATTAAACCTCAAAAAAAAAAAAATTACGCGTACATAAGGTTCTCTACACATTTTCATACATTTATAAAATCCAAAAAATAAAAATAATTATTCCACAGTGTAGAGGACACCCATACGAACCCAACGCCACCAACCACGCTCCAATCGGAGCCCGCACGCGCCCCCACGCGCCGCCTGAGTGTGAGGCGCGTGTGGCGCACGCGCCAGCGAGCCAAAAGGCTCCTGGCTGGTCCGACCGGTCGGACCGGTCACCGGTTCGACTGTTGACCGGTCCGACCGTTGACCGGTCAACGGTCAACGGGTCGGGTCAACGGGTCGGGTCAACGGGTCGGGTCAACGTCCGGGTCGGGTCAACGGGTCGTCGGTCGGGTCGGGTTGGGTCGCCGGTCGGTGACCGGCCGGCCAACAACCGCCGGCGGTGACGTCATCCCGACGGTTAATGACCGTGGGATGACGTCATCCGTGACATCATCGGTGACGTCAGCTCGCGTTGGTTCGCCGACGCGAGCGTGACGTCACACGCCGGTTCGGCGAACCGGCGTCAAGCGCGTGGTCCGCATGCGCCTGCAACTGCCGTGCAGTTCCGCGCGCGTGGGCCCCACGCGCCAGCGGTTGGCGCGCGCGTGGATCCCACGCGCGCAGCAGTTGCGTGCGTGTGAAGGCGCGTGGCGCGTGGGTTCCACGCGCCTGCAACTGCAGCACGCGTGTGGACCCCACGCGCCTTCTTCCTCGCGCGACCGAAGCCATTTCTTCGTCATTTTCGCCGTTTTCAGCCACGATTCGCCGCCGTTTTTTCTCCGGCAGCCCATCCCAGACACAAATAATTAATGGGTTTTGAAGAGCATGCCGGCACGACCACATAGGTTCAAATTTCGGCAAAAATGAAGTAGAAATGAGCCCCAAATCAGAAGCATAAACACGTTTTGATTCAATGAAAAAACAAGGCAGAAATCACGATCGGGCTTTGATACCAATGAAGGAATTCTTGTTGGCGGAAGACGACTTACTTGATTCCAATGCACAAACAGCAAATAGTCCCGAATCGAAGGTTGAATTGCGAACCAATCACGAACAACAATACCTCACGTTGGTCTGGATGCAATCACAAGGAAAACACCCGATTTCCACGGCGTAAATGCAAACCGTTCTTCAGATTGATGATTGAATCTTGCCTATCTTGAAGATGGAATTTCGAGAGAGTTTTTGGTGCGAATGAATTGACAACTCGTCCAACGGTTGTGTTCGGGAGATTTTATACGTCTCCCTTCGTACCCCTCCATTGGTGACCTTCCATCGTAACGTTTCAACTTGAAACGGTGCGTCCAATCGCACCCCATCACGTTCGGACCACTTGGAAGAACTACACAAACCTTTCTCTGCCGAGCCAAACCCTGCAATCAAAATGTTATGTCGTGGAAAACTGTCAAAGCCATTAACATGAAATATCTTCTCGACACGTTATGATGGAATATTAATTGATTTTGCTAATGTAATTAGAATTGAATGTTTGAAGTTTAGGATATTTGGAATGACTTTATTGATAAATTGTCAAAAATTTTATGAATAAAATATTGAAAATTTAATGTCGTTGTCTGACACGTTGATTTTTTCTTTTTTTTTTAGACAATTTTCTCAAATTTTGAAATATCTAAAATTTCCATGACTATGAAGAGGAGGGGAAATTTGAAACCGTGGGAATCTTGACAAGGATGTCTTCGGAAATTGATGAGTTATCCAGCAGGCAAATAGGGATATCAATCTTTGGCATGAAAAGACTTGATTCGATATCTTTACGAGAATGGATATTGATAAAATCAAAAGTAAAACATATCTTACATGAGTTTTAAATAACTTAAGTTTTTGTACCGTAAATGATCATAGACATGCGAATAACTAATGAAAACAAAATTAGTTAAGAATTGAAGCACATGGTAGAATAGGATATGTGTTATTTGTGTATATAAATCATCTAGATTGAGCAAATATTTTTTGGTAAATTGGAAAAGCATGTGCAAGATGGAAATTTTACTGAAAATCACATATCACATAAATGTACCGTGGCATAAAATTACTAAGTATTTCACTATAAGAGGTTCAAAGTTCGATTTCTCATGATGCATGCGATTGAGAAAGAAATATGCCAATAACGTTGGTCGGTTTTGAATCGATGAGAACATCTTTTGTCAAAATTCTATATCAAGTGAAACAATACCATACCCTCCTAAAGAAGTTTGTGCATTGATAAGAGGTATTATGTCGACATATCACATCAGATTTCACAGATCACAAGCCGAACATCCGATTGTACCCGCAAGAATTTCCTTTGGGGACTAAACAGTGGAATATTTCTCGTTAATTAATATTGGACGTTATAAGTTTTAATTACGCACCACATTACTTTTATTTTTTTTTATTTTTTTATTTTTTTATTTTTATTTTCGGTCGGTCACATTACTTTTATTAGCCAGTGACTTTTCAAAAGCAATACAGCCCATATGGACAGTGATAGGTGATGGGAATTTCTAGGGAAAATTGTCCAATCAGTTCACAAATCTATTGTATTGAGTGTCAATTCAATTCTTAAATTTTTCAATTTTGTCAATTAATCTCAAACATTTGTGCAAAATCCTAATATCGTCCTTTTGGCAAAATTTCGTTAGGAATAACTGACGTGATTGTAGATGACTAGATCGCCACGTTAACGATTTTGGCAAAAATTGATCAGAATGACAACATTGACAAAATTAAAAAATTTAACTGAATCAATATTTTCATAATCAATTTAAGGCAGATTAGATCATTTTCCCAGAATTTTACGTAGGGTGTGTGATGAAGCCGATCTCGAATGAACGACTCTTACGGCAGAGGTATCTACTTTTTTTTTTTTCCCAATTTGGTCTGTGTTGATGATGCTATAACGAGCCTATGTATTTCTTCCCGACGTGATCTGTCGCGTGCCAAATTGAATCCAGACCATCGTAAACGATACCGGAATCGAGTCTCGTATATCCGTTGGGTTTGTGCATTACTTTTTCGAGAGAAAGGACTCCCATGTTTTTTCTCCGCACGCTTATTGAGTTCTCATTGGTTTAGTCCGTCACACGTGCTCGCCCGAATTTGTTCGCGACAAAACCTCGTTTGCCACAACGACGCGGATGTTCTAGAGGATGTTGTAGAAGAGGTTTGTTCTTGCTAACAGTTACGATTCATTATAAGGTCAGTCTCCTGTTTCCAAAAGTAGCAACGCGGTCCAACTGAAAATCTGCCGTTGCTTCTTTGCCTAAAGAAAATCACCATCATCGAAATAAGAAAATCTCCAGCCCTTTTCCTCAATAGAAAAATTATTTTCTACCCCTCGAGAAAGCCATCTCGATCTCCAAGACCTGATGGCAAGGATCAAATTGGCCGTGCTCGCCCTTTCCCTTGTATGCTTTATGATGTGTCTCCTTCTCCCGCTCACGGAAGTACCAAGCCCGCAGATAAGACTGTCAGCTTGGAAACGAGAAAATTTGAAATCCACATAAAAAAAGGCGGTGGCGGCGGCCGTGGTGGCGGCGGCGGCGGAGGTGGTTACACAGGTGGCGGCGGCTATGCAGGCGGTGGTATGGTATATCCGGCACATGTGAGTGCCGGCGGAGGGACTCAGGGTCCGTTGCGGTCGGACGTCGTCAATCATTGCTCGCCTCCGCTGTTTGTTCCTTCCTCTTCCTCTTTGCTTCGATGCTTATTTGAACGCCAGGAAACGCAACTCGAGAAAACAGGAAAGAGGAGAACAGCAACCTGAAAAGAGGGGAGTTGTTGGACATTCTTTTGTGCTAATATGTTTGTAAGTTTGTTGCTGTAAAATTTCGTCATGACGCCCTTTGTTCGCATTTATTTGGTCTACCGTTTGCTCTTATGTTTTGGTCGGAAATTGCTTATGTGGACAGTCGTCCTATGTGACACAACAATTATTGAAGTGGACAATTTTTGATAGTATCGTTCAATTTATTTTATTTATTTTTTCTTTTCTGTTTTTCCTAACCTTAGGTCGGCAAGTTTGCCAACCGACCCTCACTGGCCATAAGAGAGGGCTGCTGAGGGCATTGGGTTCTCGCTTAAAACTAGGCAAGAGTCACGACCCTAGTTGACTGAGGAGGGCTGCAATGCGAAAAATTTATAATCAAGGCCATTAGATGGTCGACTATGAAACCGGTTAAAAAATCATATACTCATACTATGCCCTCTATCGGTGATCGTTCAATGGATTACTTTTGCGATGTTTGTCACATGAAGAAGATCAACATGCCTTACAAGAAGTACATGCTTTACTAATAATTAGGGGCATAGAAAGTGGTTTGCTAGGTTAGTTTTGCTTTCTATCTTCTCACGGGGTTGGAAAGAAGAGAGGTCAACTGGAGTGGAAGCCAAACGAGGGGGCCGAGACTCTATGATGATCCGAAGAACGATTGCTAGATACGATTGTGTTCCCCCTTTGTACTACCATATCGACCCTCTCCTATGGCCAATGAGGGTTGACTGGAGACCAAAAAAAGAAAAGAAAAAAGGAAAAAAGAAAAATAAATAAACAATCAAAAAAATATTACTAAAAATGTTAAAGTCAGCATCAGTTGTGCCATATAGGATGATCAATATCTATGTTAGTGATTTTCATTCAAAATTGACCGGATGAAAAATTAGCAAGATTTAAAGGTTTAAGACTGAATTAGATTTAGGACTTTTTGGATAATTTTTCGCTATATATATATATATATTATTTTTATATGCTTTCTCCACAAATCTCGTCGAAAAATTGTTGTAAAAGTCATAAATCTATTATACAAATGCCAATTCAATTTTAAACAATTTGATAAATTTAATTCTAAACCTTTTAATTATTAGCTAATATGATCCTTCTAATCAAATTTCACCTTATATTACTGAGTAATGATCTAGTTAATGCTAGTTATTCTACATGCCATGGCTAGTGTCGATTGGTGCTAACGTAAACTATTTTTGCAAATTTATTAATTATGATTTTTTTTTTCTCTTTTCTTGTTCTTTTTTAACTATTGCCTTCCATTGCCATTGCTAAGGCGTTGCCAGCATAGCCAAAATTGGTTGGAAAAACTATGTCAAAAAATAAAGATAAGTTTAGAATTAAATTGGCATCCGTAGAATAGGTTTATGATTTTATCTATGTCTACCATCTTAAGGATATACTGCTCATGTTCTTACATTCCAAAAAAACACAATCGTATATAATATTTCACGTATAGCTGCCTTTAGTGGATTAACTTATTAAAACCACGAAATTAATTTTTTTTCAATTTTTTTTCAATTTTTTTTCAGCCCAATCAAACACCATATGGCTCGATTTCTTCGAAATTGAATTTTCTCAAGGGAAATCCTAATGAGAGAGATTTTGTCGCCACAATCCGTTGTTAATTTCGTTGCTTAATTTGTCTCTGGAGGACAAACCATTGTTTGGCCGCCTTATTGAGTGCTTGGAATGCTGCTGAGAATGGAAAGCTTGTCTGGCAGGATTTGATTTCCATCTCCCCAACAGATTTCCTATGCGCGTGGATTGTTCTGGGAGAGAATTGGTGGCGTTTTAGGGTTTCTCTGAGAAGCTTGGATGAATAAATTCATCTGTAGTGTCAATATTTTATGTTTTTTTAATTGCCATCGATATTATTTAACTAAACATTACAAAACTTAATATAATAATCAGTATTTGACAAGGGCAGGGCGGGCCTACTTATGCCCTTGTCTGTCTCAATTTTTCGCATTGTGGTGACCTTTTCAAATGTGAACCACTTAAGAGAAAGTTAATGGACAATTAAACGAGAAAGACAATCGTTCATGTTTAGTATGGACTATTCCAAGTCCTACCGATTGCAACTTGATACTTATTTTAACGTGCAACTATCTTACCTTTGGGAATCGTCACTAATCAGTTAGGGTAGACTTTAGGCACTTAAGTAAACTGCAGGAGGACGCTTCATTTCTGCGAATCAGAGATCCAATGGATTCTGGGACTTCATCAATCTAGGGGTGTCACGCGCATAGGATGCTCGCCGTCAAGCATATACATTTACGCGGAACATGTACGCATAACGCAGGCCCACGCATTTTGCACATACGGATTCACAATTCATATTCATACACTCACTGAACTTACACACTCAGCGACCCACACTTCGTATACCGTCACACTCGGCCATCCCCACTGAACTCTGCACATGCCACACTCTCCCACGCTGCCATGAACTAAACGCACACATACTCTCCGCGACTTGCTCGGACAGAGGCGGGGAAGGGCCGGCGGCGGCCGGAGCTTGACCGGGCAACCGTGGCTGAACGGCAGGGCGATGGAGTGGTGGCAGTTCAGCCACGGAATGCATGGCAGTGAGCCGCGATTCGAATCTTCTCAGCGCGACCACCATGATTTTCCTGCCTTCGCTCAGAACATCTCTCTATCCCCCTTTTTCCCTGCCGAACATCTTGCCGAAGACATCCAGTCCTTCAATGATCGCGCCCCGGCGGTGCCAATGGTGATCTCTTCGGCCGCGAAAATTGACGATGTCAGTGGCCATATATCTCCATGCGCCAACGAGAAATTCCCGATCTGTAAAGCTTGAACAAACATTGCCTCTCTGTCTGTCCTCCGTTTTATTTCTTTTTCACATGCGCACACGCGATGCTTTCTCTCTTTTTGCGCGCTCGTGCACGTTTTTCCCTTTAGCCTCTGTGGTCACCTGTTACACGCCGATTTAAGCATCTGCCCATGCCCTTTTTTTCCCTTTTTTTCATAGCTTGCACTCACGCCATGCCACCCTTCGCATATATATTTTAATAATTTTCTTTAGTTTCCATTTTATTATTTTAATATATATGAGAAAACTAAATTTCGAGAAACTAATAAAATTTTAAAAAACTAATATTAAATGCCTAAGTAATCTTTACAGCGAGAATCAGGCATTTAATGAAATATATATATATATATCTTGACCACGTTAGGGTGCCTTCATTTTTACGTGTCGTTCATACGCGACCGAAAGAAGGAAGAAGAATCACAACCTTTCGCTGCGGGAATCCGATCATCACACAAAAAAAAACTCCGGCGGCTTCGATGGCCGCGTTCAGATTCGCGCCGCTCGCCCTTTCCTTCGCGGTTCTCTTGCTGCTGTCTCGATCTCCCCGGAGCTCGGCTCGCGAGGTCGCCGCGTCCACGGACGAAACCGTTCGCCAGCGGCAGCAGCAGCAACAGCGACAATCGAGCGACGACGTCTGGTCCTCCTTAAAGATCGGCGCCCATGTGGTGAAAAGGCTGAGTGGCGGTGGGGGCGGGGGCGGGGGTGGGGGCGGTCGTTCCGGTGGCGGTGGCGGTGGGAGTGGGGGCGGTCGTTCAGGTGGCAGTGGCGGTGGTCGCGCAGGTGGGAGCTGGGGTGTTGGTGGTGGCGGAAGCGGCGGTGGCGGCAGCCGCGGCGCCACTCCCATCCGGCGGCCGCCAGGGAGCGTAGTGCGGCCTATTCCCACCGGGACTCATGGGTCGTCAGCCGTCAGGTGTCGCCGGTCGACGACGCTCGGCTCCGCCGTGAGTTCCTCTCTGACCCTCGGTCTACTGCTTGCTTCTTCTGCCCTTGTTTGAATGTAGCCACCGGAAAATCTGGAGTTCGGCCGGATGTCGTTGGGCTGATCTTACTTTTCGTGATTTGATTTTGGGTTAGCCTGCGCTTTTTCTGGTAGCAGTCGAGTCATATGGTAGCTGTTCGCCGATAAATGTCCTCCCAGAAAAAACAGGTTTTGCTTGATAAAAATATAATTGTTTCTTAGAAAGTTTATCCTACTTTTTATCTGCTGAAATTTAATGTTTGCATTTACAACAGTCGAAGCTACGCTCACGTCGAGAATAACCTAGTGATAAGTAGGGGTGAGAATTGGTTAACCCACCCAACCTTGTCGGTCCTAATCCGATTTTGGGGAAACGGGATCGGTCATTGATCTTGGAATTCCTAGATCAATTGGTTCGAAAGTTTAAGATCGATCCAACCCGAATCAACCATAACTCTATTATCTAATATATTATTTATAATTATTTTATATAGGGAAAACTCTAAAATAAACGTCATCAACAATATTAAACAATTCATTAGTGAGGAGTTCAATTAATTTTACACTATTCTTTAATAACTTAAATTTTTAATATCTTTTATGGTATAAATAACCATAATTTATAAAGAAGGAAAATGTTTTTGTGAGAAGTACTTATGGCATCCAAAATGGTATAAATAGCTTCTCATGACATCATCCTCTAGTACTTATTTTCTTATATATTATTTGTCTTCTTAATCTTCAATTTATCAAAATTGAAAGAAACAACTTCTCCATTTGCCACTCGACACTCGTCTCACTCGCTTTGGATCACTCGTGCCACTTGCTGCTCAATGCTTGTCTGGCTTGTTGCTCCCCGCTCAATGCTCAATGCTCACCCACTCGATGCTCGATGCTCGTTGCTCGCCTCTCTTATCTGACCTCACTCGTCACCAAACTCATTGGGTCGATTTGATTCTCGATCTTATTTTCAGGGAGTAGAAAAAATGAAAAAAATATTATTGGTTGGTCTCGGATTGACGTTGGAATAAGACTGAACCTATTGGATCTGTCTAGTCCTCGGTCGCCTTTTCAAGGAGTACAAAAATGAAATTAAAAAAAAAAAGTTATCAGTTGGTCTTAAGTTGACCATGAAATCAAATCGAATCCACTGGTTTAGTTTGGTCCTCAATCTCAAGTTCAATAGGATCGGTTCTCAGTCTCAAGTTCAATAAGGTTGATCCTCAGTTTCAAAAATTGAGAACCAACACTATATTGATTGATCCTAGAGTTAGGTGGTGGACCAACTTAATCTGGACTATGCTCACCCCTAGTGATAAGGGTTTTTCCGTGTTCCCGACTTGGAAAAATCAATGGTTGTAAATCTGATCGTTACCCTGAATTTCTTAGATTTAAGTGAGGGGCTCTAATAGTAGATTGCGGTGCTGATTCCCTTTAGATGGCTCGCTAATTGAGGTCCTGCTCTCAAATTATCAAAAAGAAAAAGTAGATGAAGCCACGCGTCTCCACGTATTGTATGTATGTCCTTGGCAGATAAAAAATAAATAAATAAAGAACAAGAGATTCGCATGATCTTACTTTAGGATTATTCGAGAAATAAATTACTGCATTCATATATATATATATATATATATATATATATATATATATATATATATCAAATGAATTAGCGCGCTTTTCTTCTTTTTAACTGTTTACATTATATGGCGATAAGTACTAATTGTTCTCTCTTGGGATGTAGACAAACAGTCAAAGCATTGTGTGATTGGCTCTCAAAGAGACAAATTGAATATAAATCAATGAAAAGAGGAACTTGGAGGCTCTTCTGAATCCTCAAATGTACGTTTAGTATCTAACCTATCTTCGAAATGATCATCGATTAGCTGGGTAGACACGTAATGCTTCAGAACCAAAACTTAAGCACGCCCACCAAGTTCTTCTTCAAAGCCCCTACATGCGGATCATCAAGAATCACTCCATGTTATTATGAAAAAAACTATCGTGCGGTCCGTATGCCGATAGAACAAGCTCACTCAAACCATTAATCGCGTTGACCTCACAGTAGAACCCGCATGATTAAACTGTCCAACGATCTTGATCAAATTTGCCCTTATCTTTTGCCGTCACTGCAATGTCAATCTCCCGAGACCCTAGGTCGAGAAAGTGCTATTAAGTTACTCAACAATGTTTATGAATGAGACGAGGAGGAGGGAGGAGGAGGAGGAGATCGTCATCAGGTGGCAGCGGCGACATTTCGTGCTCCTTCCACATGAGACAAGTTATGCGACAACAATGTCGATCCTGTGGTTGAACCGGTCCCCCCATAACTAAATCCAAACCTTTTCTTGTGAAGTCAAACCTTGTAGTCAAAATGTCACATCCTATAGTTTTAACATGATACATCAATTAATTTTGTTAATATAAGTGAAATAGAATATCTCAAGTATCTGATGTTTATAAGAATATATTGACAAATCATTAGAAATTCATAACTGAATTGATAAAATTGAAAAATTTAGAATTGAATTGATTGTTGTATGATAGGTTTAAATTTTGTTGATAATTTTTTTCAAATTTTGAAATATCAACATTTTTTTACCTATGGGCTAGGGGGGTGGAATTTAAAATTTTGAGAAACTTGGCAGGGACGTCTTGGAAATCGATGACTTGCCCAGAAGACAAATAGGGATATTAATTTTTGGCATGAAAGGACTACATCTGAGATCTTTACGAGGACGGATATTGATTAAATTAAAATTGTGAGAATCTTGGCGGAAATGTCTTGGAAATTGATGAGTTTCCTGAAGGCAAATAGGGAAATCAGCTTTTGGCATGAAAGGACTAGATTCAATATATTTTAATGAGATAAAAAACAAGAAACGTCTAAAATGTTTAAAATTGCTTTTAAGTTTTTGTAATGTTAAATGATAATAGACACGTAAATAACTAATGAAAATATCACATGTTTTGCCTAGTGATAAAATTGGGATTGTAGACTTTAGATGTTAATTTTTCTTGGTTTTGCACCTCATATTTGCCAAAAAGAAAAAAAAAAGAATGAAAATAGAATTAGTTAAGAATGAAGCACATAATAGGACATACTGTGTTTAATATTTACATAAATTGCCTAGATTAAGCACGTGTTTTTCGTAAATTTGTGAAAGATGGAAATTTTAGTAAAAATCTTGTATCATATACATACCATTCATATAAGTACTAAGTATTTTACAATAGGAGGTTCAAAGTACGATTTCTCGCGACGCGTGCGTGCAGTCTAAAAAGAAGTATGCCAAAAACTTTGGTCGGTTTCGAATTGATGAGAACATATTTTTGCGAAAAATGCCATATCAATTGGAACACTAACATACTACCACAACATACCTAAAGAAGCTCTTGCACGGATAAGAGGTATTATGTTAAAATATCACATTAGATTCGACCGACCGCGAACTGAACATTAGGTCGTACCCTACAAGAATTTTCTGGGAACTAAACACTAGTAATATTTTTGGTTAATTAACTCTTCATCAGACGATATTAGTTTTATTCACGCATCACATTAATTTTATTAAGTTTTCGAAAGCAATAAGTAGTGGGAATTTCTAGGGGGAAATTGTCCAACTAATCCTACTAGACCTATCATGTAGAAATCCATTTATTTTCTGAATTTTTCAATTTTTTCAAATTTTCAAATCTTTGCGCAAAAATAATTCGGCTAATTGGCAAAAATTGCTGATATGGTGGTCTAATGTTGTCATTTTAGCCAATTTTTGTCGAAAATCGTTGATATGGCCGGAGATGATTGGACCGCCGAGTCACCAATTCACAACCAAAATTCACTGGAAGAACAACTTAACATAATTGAAAAGTTTAGACTAAATTAGCATTCGCATGATAACTTTTGGATTGACAGGATAATTTTCCTGGGGTTTTTACTTCGTAGCGTGTGTTGCGTAGCCAATCTTGAATGGACGATTGTTATTACAGAGCCATGTGCTTTTCCCATCTTGGTCCCTGTCGCCATGCTGCTACGAGCCTATACGGCTCAAAAGTTTTTTTCTTCTCCTTGGAGGATCATCTACTTTTTAAACCATTTTGGTCTCTGTTCTGTGGCCATGAAGATGCTATAACAAGCCTACCTACTTCTTTCCCGACGTGGTCCGTTGCGTGCCAAATTGAAACCGGACCATCGTAAATGATACCATAATCGAGTCTCGTATATCTGTTGGGATTCTCGTATATCTGTAACACGCGCTTGCACGAATTAGTTTGGAACAAAACCTTGTTTTTACTACGTTGTTTAAAAAATGCCGAGGTTATCCTATTTTTATTCTGCTTAAATTTAATGCTTAAATTCATAGTAGTAGAAAGGTGAGAACTGTGGACCTCCTTTCATATATCGTTGTGAAAAAAAGAGAAGAACGATTTGGATAATCTGGATTTGGGGTTAACTTATGATCAACTTTTACCTCATCACATCCAATAGATGAATAAAGGGATTAAAATATGTGCAGGCGCTTTGCGTGCACGTGAGAAATTGATATTTAGAAGATTAAGCAGAACCACATGTTACGAAGATTTAAACCATTTAATAACGAAAAGAGGCAGCACACGAAATCACACATTATAAAGACATTGTGTAAACGTTAATGAAAAGAGAAAATATCCCGAGATTGGAAATATTTTTAAGGAAGTTGTTGTAGTATGAAAGCTAATCAATTACCAAGATAAAGAAATTGAATAAACCAATGAGAAAATAGATTTTGTTTAGGTTCTTTTGGGTGATGACTTCTCCGTCCACTGACCAATCATCAAGTGCCAAGTGTTATCAATTCCATCGGTTTCTCTTCCAAAAAAGAATATATTCTCGTAAAACTTTATCTCGTGGAAATTGGTCAGCTGGGTGAACGCTGAAAATCAACCTTTGTAACTTAGATGATAATCCGTATTTCAATAAAACTAGAGATCACCAGCTTCTTAACTTCGCGTTCGTAAAAATCTCAGATAAGGTTCTTCAAAGCCTTCACCTTTAAATACGAACAATTCATCATCAAGACACTGCACTCTTCCTCTTCCTCTCCAGATCATAGTTCTCATCCAACTTTGTCTACGCAGCTCGTGGACTTTTGCAGTTCTCATGGCAGTCATCATCAAGTCCGTGCTCCTTCTCTCCCTTCTCAAGGTGGCGTTTTGAGAAGGTGCCTCCCCGTACGCCATCCTACTGAACTCTGCACATACCAGAAAAAGAAAATTTTCCCGATAAATATAATATAAATGTTGAGAAAATGTCACAAATGGTCCCTATACTATTATTTAATGTGCAATTTGGTCCATGAACTTTCGATCGGCTCAATTTGGTCACTTAATTATTGATAAATGTCTGATTTGGTCCATGAACTTTCGATCGGCTCAATTTAGTTCCTAAACTATTGATAAATGTCCAATTCAGTCATTCGTTATTATTTTTCCTTTTTTTTTTTTTTTTGCTTCTTCTCTCTTCCCTCTGTCGGCGGAAGGAAGAGAAAAGAAGCCAAAGAAGAAGAAGAAGAAGAAAAACAGTAACGAATGATTAAATCGGACATTTATCAATAGTTTAGGGATCAAATTGAGCCGATCGAAAGTTCATGGACCAAATTGCACATTAAATAATAGTATATGGATCATTTGTGACATTTTCCCTATAATTGTTTCTTACTGTGAAAGTTCATCCTATTTTAGTATCTGCTGAAATTTAATGTTTGCAATTACCACGGTTCGAAAGACGAAGCTACACCCACATCGAGATTGACCTAGCGGCAGCAAGGGCTTTTTCCGTATCTCCGACTTAGAAAAATCGACGGCTGTGGATCCGATCCCTACCCTGAATTACTCAGATTTTAAGTAAAGGGGCTCTCACGCCGTGCTGATTTCCCTTTAATTAGCTGGCTGATTGCGGCCGTGCTATTAAATTATCAAAAAGAAAAAGTATATTGAAGCCACGCAACTCCAAATACTGCATATCCTTGTCAGGAAAAAAAAATGAAAAGAAAGAACACAAGATTTGGATAATCTCAGTTTAGGGTTATTCGAGCTCGTCGGATTTGGCGAGGCGGAGGCCTTGCTGACATCCGGTGAGGCTCGAGCCTTGCCGACGTTTGGCGAGGCTCGAGCCTTGCTAATCTAGCGAGATTCGAGCTCGAGGCTCGCCTGTGGCCGGTCGCCGGCCGTCGTCATGGCCGGCGGCCGGCCAAAGAAGAAGAAGAACAAAAAAGAAAAAAGAAAAAAAAAATATATTTAAAAAATAAAAAAATAAAAAAATAATAATTTTAAAAAATTATTAAAATTCGATTTTTTATTTGAAAATTATAAAAATTGTCCATTAAATTTGGGTTGTATAAAAATATTTTAGCAATACCATTTTGTTAAAGTATATATAAGAAATAATGTTTTTTAAGTTTTGTTAAGTGGGTCGGGTATGGGTTGAAAAATTTACATTAGACATAAATGGGTCATAAATAAGTTAATGAGTCAATTTGGGTCGGACCATTAGTGACCAAACCCAAACCCAAGCCAACCCACTCGTTTGACACCTCTAGTCATGACAAAGCCATGTCCTTTTCCATGTTGGTCTCTCTCGCCATGTTGCTATGAGCTTATAAGATGCGATGCTTCCTTCTTCTCCTTGGAGGGTCATCTACTTTTTTTCCATTTTGGTCGGCCATGATGCTATATCAAGCCTATCTACTTCTTTCCAACGTGGTTTGTCGCGTGCCAAATTGAATCCGGACCATTGTAAAGGATATCATAATTGAGTCTCGGATATTTATTGGGATTCTCGTATATTTGTTGGGTTTGTGCAGTACTTTCCCTAGAGAAAGGACTTTGTACATATATATATATATATATTTTCCACACACTTATTGAGCTCTAATTGATTTAGTCCGTTCCACGCGCTCAACCAAATTTGTTCGGAACTAAACCTTGTTTTACGGCGTCTTTATCTTACTTTTATTTCTGCTTAAACTTAGTGCTTGCATTCACAGTAGTTGAAAGGTGAAACTGTGGACCTCCTTTCACATATTGTTGTCAAAAAAAGAAGAAGAGAGATTTGGATAATCTGGAATTAGGGTTAACTTATGATAAACTTTTACCTCATCACATCCAATATATGAATATTAAATGAATTAGTGCTTATGTGCATGTGTTTTGCATGCACGTGAGAAATTGATATTTGGAAGGTTAAGTAGAGAATCACATGTTACGAAGCATTTAAACCATTAAATAACGCAAAGAAATCGCACACGAAGGTACACGTTATGAAAAGATTGTATAAATGTTAATGAAAAGTGAAAAATATCCCGAGATTGGAAATATTTTAAGGGAAGTTGTTATAGTTTGAAAGCTAAATCAAAATATAATCATTCGTAAGAGGAAGATTAAAATCCCATAAAAATAGGAGGGGCTCTTCACATCCACGGGACGTTCTACAATGTCTCCCGAAGATAGAGAAATTGATTAAGTCAACGAAGGGATAGATTTTTAGGTTCTTTCAGGTGATGACGTGTCCGTCCATTGAGCAATCATCGAGTGCCGACTGTTAGCTGGGTAGACACTGAAAATCAACCTCTGCAATCTTAAATGATTATCTGTATTTCAGTGAAACTAGAGATCACCGGCTTCTCCACTTTGCGTTCGGAAATATGTCATATTAGCTTCTCCTGGAAAGCCTTCTTTGCCTTTACATACGAATAATTCATCATCAAGACACTGCACTCTTCCTCTCCAGATCATAGTTCTTATCCAACTCTGTCTTCGCAGCTCGTAAACCTTCGCAGTTCTCATGGCGATCATCATCAAGTTCGCCCTCGCCCTCGCCCTCGCCCTCTCCTTTGCGGTCCTTGTGCTGCTGCCACCGTGCCGACCCCTGGAGGTTCCGAACTACCAAGGCGTGGAAGATTGGCCCGAATTGACCATTGCCCGGCGAAACCAGAGAATCATAGAAGAAGATAGGACCGGCGTCAACATGACGAGGTTGGGCGGAGCCACAACTGGAGGTCGGGGCGGAGCCACAACTGGAGGTCGAGCCGGAGCCGGAGCCCGAGGTGAGCCCGATCCCGAGGACGAGCCGGAGCCTAGTCCCAAGCCCAACCCCTACTTTGTCCCTGGCGTGAGGCCAGACCCCGCGATCATAATGCCGACGCCAACGCCTGAAGATATTGTTGGAAATACGACGTCCTCGGCCATCAGGTCTCAGCCGTTGCTCAGTTCGGTTGTTTATTCCTCTCTGTTCCTTGGTTGGTTGTCTAGAATCCTAGATTGAATTGAACCCTCAAGAAAGAGCAAGTTAGGGTTGGTTGTAATGTCGTATTTATTTTTCTCATAACCTCTGAATTAATTTGGATTCTTGATGATTTGGTTCCCCCTGCAGTCCTGTTTTGCGTTTCCTTGCCTGTCAACTTCTGTGATACATGTTCATGATGTTTTTAGCAGTCAGCAATAACTCTTGCATGGATCGGGCGCGCGCGCACATATATATGTATGTATGTATGTATGTATGTTTGTCCTTTAGTGTGTTCTATTTTGATGGTTGTTTTCATGAGGTTCGTGAAGGCCCATTTTAGGTGGATGATTCAACCATTCTTGATTTTTTTTTTTTTAATCTGTGGTGGTAGGTTTCTGATAAACAGTTTTGAAATGTAAAAGAAAAAAAAACGTATTTGTGGATAATTAGAATTACTTTTATGAAATTATCAACTTATCACTCATCGACTACTTTAAACTAACCAACCCTAAATATGGATTTACCAATCTTTGTTCGAGTGAAATACGAATTCTATTTTAGATCATCTGGGTCATCAAATTTGAGTTACTTTTTGTTTTTTTAATTAATTAAGTTTTGTTATCATTTATCAACTTTTATTTTTCTTTATACTAACCGCCTCATATTCATCGATTTTTATGTGTGACTTCACAAAATTTTCTCCCACCAAAGGACTAATTGTCTTTCACCACTCTCATTTGAGTTGATGACCAACATGTCAATAATTCTATCAAATTACCACTTTTATTTACCTTACTTACAACCCGTTAATCTTTTCAGAAATTACAAAACTTGATTGGAGTGATTATTCTTTGATTAAATTGCTAACTTACGGAGCAAAGTTTATTGACTGTTCTAAGTTACAAACTTCTCTCATCTCTGGCAAAATATAATTATTATTATCTTTCACAAACTTTTGTTTACCTTTCTTAGTAACACGTGAGATTACTATTCCTTATTTAAGTGACTTGGCAAATTTTTTTCTGATTAAATTATCCACTGATTTTGGGTTACTAAGCCAATGTTTTAAGTTGTTTTTTGCTTACCAACGCTAATTTGAGTTGCTTACTGATATTTACTTAATTTTTCCATAAAATTACAAAGTCTTTTATTGAGTGACCCAGTTTTCAAATTTACCAACTCCTTTTGTAATTATCAACTTTTCAAACTTGCCAATATGTTCTAAAATTCTCAATCTTAATTAGAGTGATTACAACTTTTCCTGATTAATATACCAACTAATTTTGTCTTACCAACCAATATAATGAACTCTATTTTTTTTTAAACCTGGACTTCTCTTAACTTTAACAAAAAAAAAGGTTTTCTGATCGTTTATCAAAATTTACTTTTCTTTCTTATAAACTATCATATGAAATTAGAATCTTTATTTTAGTGACTTGCCAAATTTTTGCCTGATCAAGTGACCTAATATAATTTTTGGTAAGTTAAAAAAATAAACAAAACTTGGTAAAGAATTAAATGAGAGTCGCTAACTTAGAACAAATTGATGACTTAATCAGAGGAAAGTCAATAAATCGTTTAAATTAAATTTATTGATATCATATAAGAGTTGGTAAATTTGACCTACAGTTGAGAAACATAAAAATAAAAGTTTGTAAAGCTAAGAAAATTAGTAATCAAAAGAAAAATGAACATTAAATAAGAGTTAGTAACTCAAAAGTAGTTGATAAAGTAGAGAAAATTGGTAAATTACTCTAGTTGAGGTTGATAATTTGTAAATAAATGTGGTAAATTCAAAGCTTTAGTAAGAATTGGATAATTCTTGAAAAACTATAAAAAAAGAAGAAGGCAAATTAAAGGATAGATAATGGTAAGTAAATGGCATTACTTTTGTTAACCCAATACTAAGTGAAATTTAATGGGAAAGAAAGTTAGTGAGTTTACTAATTTGGGTTTGTAATAAAGATTGTAAATGTTTAAGGCTAACAAAGATAATAACTCAATAGAAAAGTTGGTAAATTAAAAATAAAATAAAATTAAACATTACTAAGTGATTCAAATGAAATTGGTAACTCAAAAGTAGTTGGTAATTTAATAAGACAAAAGTTGGCAATTCACTCTAATTGAGATTGTTATTTTCATATAAGAGTTGAAAAAATTTGAATTGTTGGTAAGTTATGCAAGCAATATATGGGAGTTAGTAAAACAATCGTTCATTAGCACAAAAAAAAAAAAAAAAGCTGGTAATTTCATAAAAATATCAATGAGTTACTATCAGGTTACCTGACACTTATCAAAACCTCATTAAAATTTACCACCATGGTTCACAGAACAGTAAAAATTTGCCTCGTAAAGTGAAGATTGAACATTCGATTAAAAAAACAAAAAGTGAAGATTGAACCCCTATTACTCAGCCAAAAGGATAAATAGGAAAAAATAATCCGAAGGGAGATAGATGAAGAAATTCGTGCAAATATAAGATGAGGGTGAAAAAATGACAAATATCATCTACAACATAATAGGACTCTTTGAGCCCCGACTAATCTCTCCTAAAGCAATTCTCTCAAGTCCTAACACAAGCCAGAAACTAATGCTCTTAGGGACAACCTTGGAAAGAAAAAAGAAAAGAAAAGAAAAGATCGATGAGTGTAATCCGTTCTTTGATCAAGTCCGGTTTGCGCTAGAAAAATCTTGATCCTTAGTTACATTCTTCGTACATATAACATCACTATCCACACTGATGGATTTAATAAATGGGCCTAAGTTGGCCCGGCCACGATGGGCCTAAAGGCCCGGCCCACGGGAATAAGGCCCGTGGAAATGTGAACCTATAAAAGGGATGAGAGAGAAGGAGAAGATACCTCTTGGCATTTTTTGCAAGAACGTTCTCCTTTCTCTCCCAAAAAGCTCTCTCTCTCTCCAAGACGAAGAAGCGACTCCGTCTTCCCTTAAACGGCGAATCTTCGACATCGGATCGAACGGGACTGAAATCTCTTCCTCAATACGGCATCGGTGTCTAATCTGTGGCTAACAAGGTACGCTCGATTCTGTGGCGTGCTTTTGATCGGTGATACGTGACAATCCCAGGCTCATCTTCCGCATATGATTTAGGGGTTCGGTTTTAGTGCCGAATCCGGTTTTCGGGGATCCGGCGATCCCAACATTGGTATCAGAGCATCGGTTCACGTTTTTCCCGATCTGTTTGTTGTTTATGATTGATTTTTTCGCAAATGCATTTCGGCCGTACGGATCGGGGCCATGAATCCTGACACCCGAGCATCTTCGCCCATTTTTCCGATTTTTTGTAAGTCGAAATAAAAATCTGAAGGCATAGGGAGGAAAACGACGTCGAGACGAGTCCGGGGACATGTCGCATGTCGCCGGACGACGCCGCATGCGCCCCCACGCGCGGCCAGAAGGCTCTGCGCGTGGGTGCGACGTGCCTAGACGCGCTGGTTCGTCCAGCTGGGGTGACGTCATCGCTGACGTCATCGCCGACGTCGGTTGGCCGGACGGTCACCGGCCGGCGACCCGACCCGACCCGCCTGGCACGTGCGCGGCACGTGCGGGCTGACGTCTGCGTGACGTCAGCCCACGCACGCGCGCCGCACGTGCGGTCGGTCCGTCCGACTCGGCGACCGGTCAGACCGGCTCGACCGGTCCGACCGCCCTGACCGGTCCGACCGGTCCGACGACTCTGCCGGTTGACTGTTGACCGTTGACTTCCGTTGACCGTTGACCGCCGTTGACTTCCGTTGACCGTTGACCGACGACCGTTAACCGTTGACTGTTGACCCAAAAAAAAAAAAGGATTTGTTTCTTTTTTTGAATTATGTCTATGTGGATTATATGTAATCCATTTTTTGTTCTGCATTTGTTGCAGGAACAATGCCTCCCCGTAAGCCGCGCGCATCTGTGCGCACGATGTCAGATGAACAAAAGGAAAGGCTTACAAGGTTGATAACCGATTTGAATGGTTATCGATGGGAGAGTGACGACATAATTGATCATGTCATAGAGGTCAACAACAAGATTCAGGAAATCATTTGGAACGGTTATCCCATGCGAGATATTCAGATGATGCGATTCTTTATGAACACTCTTCCACAAGGATGGCAAGGAGTGTTGAATCGCCTACGGGAGGTCAAAGGATTTACTAGCTATAAGGCGCTAGTAATGGAATTCGTAGATGAATACCATCGGGTTGGAGCCACAAAGACTGCGACCCAAGGAATGACTTCGATTGGGCCAGGACTGAATGTGCGTAGGAGAAATCCTAAGGGATATCCATCTATTTTTCCGTGGCTGTCGAGAATGCCTGAAAATTTTACAGAGAAAAAGCAAAAGAAATTGAACCATGTGGCTGCTTTCCCTATTAGTTGTATGATGCCTCGTTTATAAATGTTATGGCTTGTCTTTATTTAATGTTCTTGGTGGACATCTTATGTAAAGTTAACTACCTGATAATTGTTGTTGTAGCAACCTATATGTTAGCCATATTATGTGAAAGCATTATTATTTTATTGTATGTCAATTATCTGTTGCTTTCTGTTATTGCTGGTTGCTGTGGGTAGTTAGCTGTGGGTAATAATATAAGTTTTTTTTGTAGCTTCATAGAATTGATTTTGCATAAGACAATCATATTAATGATAGTTTTTAAGTTAGGATTTTTGGAGGATGATTGGAAACATAGTGACCTTTTGATTCTGAAACCTTACTTAAAATTATTAATTAATATGATGGGTTTGTGCAAAATAGATGCATAAGTGATAAGCATTAATAACTCGTGCATGTATGTCTGATGTGTTCAGATCAATGGCTTCAGCCACAAAGAGCATAGTTGTCGAGCTGAACAAAGGTGAAAAGCTCAAATGTGACAACTATGAAATTTGGCAAATGAAAATTCAATGTGTGCTGGAAAAGCAAAAAGCACTAAAAGCTCTTGACCATGTTATGGAAGATCTAGAGGATGTTGTGCACCACCTTGAGTTAGCTGATCATCGCCTCAAGGCATTAGAGCAGGAAACAGATATTTTCTCTGTTGCTTTAAGCTCAGAAGGGGCTTCATGCTCTAAGCGCAAGCGCATTGATTCGTGCAATATGTGGAAATGCAAGGGATCAAGTCCTTCTTGCAAGAAACCAAGAATTAACCAACAAAAGAGAGGAAAACGTCCTCATGTGAAGAATATCTCAAGGGTGAAATGTTACAACTGTGACCAGAAGGGTCACTATGCCCGCGATTGTCGCGAGCCAAAGAAGGTACACACCCTTGGTACAATTGAGAACTTTGCATATGTGTCAAGTTCTGTATTCTTGACTGAATCTAATCCTCTGTGGACTGTGGATTCAGGAGCGACAGACCATGTAGCGAAGGATAGAGGATCCTTCGTGGAATTCCGACGAGTACCTACTGGAACTAAGTGGATCTATGTGGGAAACAACTCCAGAGCTGAAGTGAAAGGAATTGGCACATGCCAACTGAATATGCGTGATGGACGCACTTTGTTCCTTCATGATGTGTTGTATGCTCCGGAGATTCGTCGGAATTTAGTGTCTGTTTTAGTGTTGGTTAAATTAGGTTTTAATATGAACTTCCATAATAAATGTGTAGATTTGTATTTGGATACAAACTACTATGGTAATGGTTATTTTCTGGATGGTTTCATTGTATTAGATATTGACTATGTTAATGCAAATATTTGTTATTCCCTTCTCACATCTCCTAATTCATATCATAATGATGTGAATGTGTGGCATGCTAGACTTGGTCATATTGGCCAACAGCGTATGAATAGACTAGCCAAAGAGGGCTTGTTGGGCAATATTAAAAAAGTCGATTTGCCCATCTGTAAGCATTGCCTAGAAGGGAAAACGACAAGGAAACCATTTTGAAAAGGTAAAAGAGCTGAATTTCCTCTGCATTTAATCCATTTTGATGTCTGTGGTCCAATGAATGTGGGAGGAAGGCATGGGGCTGTTTATTTCATCACTTTTATAGATGATTATACTCGATTCGGATATGTCTATTTGATTTCTCACAAATCTGAAGTAATAAGTTGTTTCAAAAGGTTTATGAACCTGGTAGAGAATCAATTAGACAAGAAAATAAAAGCATTGAGATCCAATCGAGGTCGAGAATATTTATCTGATGAGTTCAGAAAATTAAGTGATGAAAAAGGAATAGAAAGACAATTGTCTATTCCATATACTCCTCAACAAAATGGTGTTGCAGAGAGAAGAAACAGAACCCTACTGGAAATGGTTTGGTCCATAATGGCGCAAGCTAACTAACCTATCACTTTTTGGAGTGATGCGTTGTTAATTGCTGCCTATATACTTAACCGAGTGCCTTCCAAATCAGTTACTTCCACTCCATATGAGTTATGGACAGGTAGAAAACCGGACTTAAGTTTTCTTAAGCCATAGGGTTGTGCTGCCTATACACATGAGTCCTCTCACAAGTTAGGGAAATTAGGTCCCAAAGGAAAGAAGAGTATTTTCATAAGATACTCGGAACACTCAAAAGGGTATGTGTTCATATGTGAGCAGGAAAGTGGGAGTATAGCTGAATTTGAATCACGGGATGTCACATTCTTAGAGGATGAATTCCCTAAGAAGGGCCAAATAGGGGAAGACAACACCCTATTTGAAACCTCGGATCAAGATAATGATCTTAGTGGAGTTCGTCCAAGTGGGAGTAATATGAGAAGTGATGAATTGAATTCAACTCATTCTCAATTGCAAGCACATAATGAGACGACATCATCATTATCTAATCCAAGTGGGAGCATAATGGGAAATGATGTGCATAGTGTACAAACTCCCATACGGCGAACAAGTCGCCAAAGTATTCCCCGTCGACGTTTTGACATTGAAGGGGAAACTTTTATGATTGCTCCACAAGATGAGGATGAGCCTAGAATTTTTAATGAGGCTCTGAATTGCCCTAGTAAGGAAAAATGGATTCATGCAATGGAAGAGGAAATTGAGTCAATGAAATCAAACCAAGTCTGGGAACTGGTTGATCTTCCAAAAGGACGCAGAGCTATTGGGAACAAGTGGGTTCTCAAAATAAAGCAAAAGGCTGATGGCTCGATAGACAGGCATAAGGCTCGCCTTGTTGCGAAGGGGTATAATCAACATGAAGGAATTGATTATGAAGATACATTTTCTCCTGTAGTGAGATTCACCTCGATTCGCATTATTCTGGCAATATTATCTAGTATGGATCTTGAGTTACATCAGATGGATGTAAAGACTGCTTTCCTCAATGGAGAATTAGAGGAAGAAATATACATGGAACAACCTACTGGTTTCATAGTGAAAGGCCAAGAAGAAAATGTATGTCGACTTTTGAGATCGATATACGGCCTTAAGCAGTCATCAAGACAATTGTATATACATTTTCATAATGCCATAATGGCATATGATTTTACAATGATTGATGAGGATCATTGCGTATATATCAAAAGATCCAAGGATCATTTTGTGATCATATCATTATATGTTGATGATATACTGATTGCCGAAAGCAATATGGAGTTTGTTCATACTGTCAAGAGTTGGTTATCTTCCAACTTTGAGATGAAGGATATGGGTGGGGTTGCATACATTCTTGGAGTTAAGATTTCAAGAGATCGTTCGAAGAGATTGTTGTCTCTTTCGCAAGAAACATATATAAATAAAGTTCTTGAACGATTTCGTATGCAAGATTGTAAACCCATAGACACTCCTATTGCGAAAGGTGAAGGATTGAGCCATAGACTGTGTCCGAGGACTCCACAAGAAAAGGAACAAATGAAACATGTTCCTTATGCTAGTGCGGTTGGGAGCTTGATGTACGCTATGATGTGTACAAGACCCGACATATGTTTTGCAATTGGAATGGTGAGTAGATACCAATCCAATCCAGGTCCAGCACATTGAAAGCCCTTAAGAGAATACTGAGGTATCTAAAGGGAACTGCTGATTATACGATGAGTTATCGAGGAAAGGATCTGCGACTCAAAGGCTATCCTGAAACTGTTTAGGGAGGAGGTTTAGACGAAAGGAAATCTACCTCTAGGTTTGTTTCCTTATTGAATAATGGCACCATATGTTGGAGCAGTAAGAAACAAACGTGTATAGCCTTGTCCACGATGGAAGATGAGTTCGTGGCATTATCAGCAGTAATATAAGAATGAGTTTGGCTTAAGAGATTTTTTGGATCACTTAGGTGTTATTGAGAAAGCTGCAAATCAATTATTAGTTAATTGTGATAGCCAAGCAGCTATTGGGTACACTAAAGATCCAAAATATCATGGCAAGACCAAACATATAGGTACCAAGTATAAATTTGTCAAAGATAATGTTGCACGAAAGGATGTGAACTTGCAGTACATATCTACGCATAGAATGGTAGCAGATCCTATGACAAAGCCAATACCTAGAAATGTGTTTTGTGGTCATGTAATATCTCTAGGATTGCGTAAAGTCTAATGTACTTGATAGTAATTTCCCTGAGTTGTTCACATGTATGAACTAGTGTTGTTTCATTATTAATGCCTATAAGTCTTTGTTTGATCTTTATGCATCTTAATGCTTAGTGCATTATATTATGTTGAGAAAGTATGTCGGACAGATAAGAGATTAGCCCACTCACACGGGTAATCGCCTCTATTTACTATGTGATAGATAGAGATGAGACTGTTTTTAAGCTTATTATCTAGGTGATAATCGAGAGCTCAAGCTTAAAATAAATATGTCGCCTTAACTGAGTGTTAAGATGAGGACATAATGCTTATGATGTCCGAAAGT
Source organism: Eucalyptus pauciflora (assembly GCA_007663325.1). Taxonomy (NCBI): domain Eukaryota; kingdom Viridiplantae; phylum Streptophyta; class Magnoliopsida; order Myrtales; family Myrtaceae; genus Eucalyptus; species Eucalyptus pauciflora. Next base: position 4,569,151 of record VMYD01000091.1, read on the forward strand.
AAAATAACCCACACATTTTACTTTATCTGTCTAAGATGCCAGATGTGAGTTCTGATGAATTTTGTGAATGAGTAAATACGTGAACTCAAGTTAGACATTGGGTATGTCTGAACTATCATCTGTACGGTATTGATTGTGTAGACATACGCTTCATGGGAAATGAGTTAATACCATAATACGTATTTCATACTACGTATGCATGAGACGACCTATAAGAGTGGTAAAAGTTATGATCTCAACTTTTATGACGTGTGAGACTCTTGAGGAATAGTGTTCCTCATTTTTTAGTGCCCTCATGACTCTTACTTATTCTCAAGATTTCTATTTAGTGTTTGCTATCTTAGAATGTTGCCAATGGTCATGAGATGATTCGATCTAATGGGACATTTCTAAAAAAGCAAGTTGAACTGAAATTGAGAGTTTGAAGGAAAGAGGAAGATCGGATTTGTAGAATCACATTGTGGTTTTGTATTCACAGGTCGACCAATTATGACTGTCTTTGGGATAATCATAATTGTGAATACAATATATATATCATTGTTTAAATGAGATTAAGAGAGATATAAATGTGATCGATCGGTCTAGGGTACTGCATACTAAATTTACTCGGAAAATGATGTCCATTATGAGCTGCTATATATTCCTAACAGATGTATAGCAACGAGCACTCAAAGTATGCTGGTCGCACGGATTATTCACCGGTATGAATGTTGAAAGAAAAAAAAGAGGGATTTTCAGTTGATGGGCCTAAGTTGGGCCTATCCGCCCATGTTGGTTTTGGTCCACCATGTGCGAGTGGGAGATGATGGATTTAATAAATGGGCCTAAGTTGGCCCGGCCACGATGGGCCTAAAGGCCCGGCCCACGGGAATAAGGCCCGTGGAAATGGGAACCTATAAAAGGGATGAGAGAGAAGGAGAAGATACCTCTTGGCATTTTTTGCAAGAACGTTCTCCTTTCTCTCCCAAAAAGCTCTCTCTCTCTCCAAGACGAAGAAGCGACTCCGTCTTCCCTTAAACGGCGAATCTTCGACATCGGATCGAACGGGACTGAAATCTCTTCCTCAATACGGCATCGGTGTCTAATCTGTGGCTAACAAGGTACGCTCGATTCTGTGGCGTGCTTTTGATCGGTGATACGTGACAATCCCGGGCTCATCTTCCGCATATGATTTAGGGGTTCGGTTTTAGTGCCGAATCCGGTTTTCGGGGATCCGGCGATCCCAACACACACGATCAACATACTCTTCCTCTCAAAAGTTCGTCTCAAAACAAAGTTTCCTCCATAACTCGCAGCCTTGGCGGTTCAGTGGTGGAGATTATATTCATGCTGATGTCCCGACTTGCAGAAACATGAATTATGTGGCTAGGGCTGTCCTCTTTTTGGCTAGAATTACTTGTACTCTCAATGGAACAAAGATGAAGTAGTAGAACCAGTCTCGTCTCCAAGAGTTTGCTTCAACTATTTCTTCGTGACCCAGAGATTTTCGCGACTCCATGGCGGAAATCAAATTCGCACTCGCCCTTTCCTTCATAATTCTCATGTTTGTTTCTCGATCTCCCAAGAACTTGGCTCACGAGATCGCCGAGTCCATGGATAATAAGAGGGCCAACGGTAGCAACAACAATGGTCAAGTGACGGCATTCCTGTTTCCAAGCGAGAAAGATTGGCATGCGGGTGTGGCGGTTGCCACCATGCGACCCTAGGCAACCGCGGCAGCAGTCCCATCCGGTTGATGCTGGCCTATTGTTCGCTTCAACCCTAGTAGGAATGTCACGACCGCCCGAAAATTCGTAGATACGTATTATGTCTTGTGGACAGTTTTTTGGGGATTTGATTTGGTGATCTTAGTGCAAATTTGTAGGTAGCATATGATGTTTCTAAGTCATATGGTTGTCGAGCCATAAATGTTGCCCAGGAAAAATAAAACAAAATGAAATTGCTTGATAAATAGAGAATTGTTTTGTATGCCTGAACGAGAAGGGTGAGACTTATTGAGCCCACTTTAAATTCGATCCATTATCTCCGATTATGAAATTATTTACACATTTAGCCTTTGATAATTGAGATGCGTACAGATTCGATTGCATAATTATCTTCAAGTACACATGTCGATTGTTTGTGGTTGAATATTTAAATAATAAACCATATTTTCATATAACAGTTTAAGCTTTTAGAATAATTGGCAATAGTTCCACAAAATCTCATATGATATCAAATCTGGACATTCTAAGCTCGACTCTTTTCACTCTTAAGCTTCAAGTACAGGAATTTATATGTGTGTCGTCTTACAAAAGAAAATGACGTCGTGACACATATTGATGCTGGTGAGAGTATATAGTCTTGTAGTTGACTCTCTGAATTTATTTATGTACTAATCAAAAGTATTCTCTTTAATATTTTTAAATTAAAATTGGTTATTTTTCATTTAAATACACTTAAAAAATCCATTTACATTTCAAATAGTTATTTGACGTGAAATTTGATACTAGATAATTTAGATTTAATATATTTGCGATGCTCTGGTTATTTTTTTAGTTTCTTGAATTTATTATCACAATTTTGGGTCCACATGGCTTGTGCTTGCTATTATGCACATGGATGAAGTTTCTCCGGGGGGTGCCAAGTACAGTCCGCTCTCCCAAACATAAACGTTTTAGGCTCGCAGGAAGTTCTGGCAACCTCTCAAGCTTGTTATGATCATCTCTCGAACGAAGTTCTTGAAGACAGGATAGTTGATTAGTGGTGGTTGTCACTTTGCTTCCCTAGCAATCTAACTCCAAAAAGGAAACTCGCTCGATTGCGGTATGGCTTTCCTCAAGATTTCCACAATTGCCGGCTTTCAACAAGTTAAGATTCTTCATCATCCATATAGCCTTCGGTAACCCTCTTATCTTAGTCCCATACATAAATAAGTGCTCCAACCTTTTTAGATACCTAATAGAAGCAGGCAGTACTGTAATCTATTTACTACTCAAGTATAATCGAGCAATGATTCTTGTCCTCCAATGAAATTTGGTACCTCCCTTATCAAAGTGAACGCTAGGTTCATTTTCTCCAACATTTTGAGATCTCCAATAGAATCAAGCAACACCTTAATCCTTGTGTTGAGCAAATTCAATGTGAGCAAAGATCTCAATTTCCCAATGGACTTTGGAAGTTTTGTAAGCCGATGACAATCCTCTAAAGACAAGCACATCAAGTCTGCCATGTCTCCAATAGATGGATGAAGCTCTCGTATACACTGCCTCTCAAGTTTTAGACTTGACCGGTTCTTTAGACCGCATATTGCAAAAGACACTGAACAAGTCAAAACGGGGGGCTTGAGAACAACTTTGACTGCTGAACTTGAGTTGCAATTATTTCCAATCGCTTTAGGCGCAGCTTACGGATAGAGCTAGTGATATGAGGTGACTTTGGATGATGTTCATAAAAAATCAGTATCTTTAATTTCAAGCATGTCGAGAAGACGGAAGTTGTCAAGAGATGACGTCTCATGAGATGTATAACTTTCAAGTCACAATGCACCTATGAAACAAATTAGTATTACAAAAGCAAGCAACAAAAACGGCTACAAGCACCAAGCATGGGCCTCACCCATTCCAGTTCTCTGGAATGTCACTATCTAACGGCTTGAGCACAACTAAGTTCTATAAACACAGGTTGACTGCATGCAAGTGTGAAGGGCAACGGTGCCAAGTGAGCCATTTGAAAACTCTTCACTTGTAAAGTCATGCTCTTTGCAAAGTCTAGTTAGTTTAAGTGCTATGACCTTCTCTGTTACCTGAAGACATGAAAAGACATGAGTGAACTTTCTACGATGAAACAAAAGAATGCATTCGAGAAGTAAATATTGCATAGAGACTTGTTCTGTTAATAAACCATTATGTTTGCTTCTTCTTTCAGATTGTAAATGGAAGCTATTAATATCTCTTGCTGGATAAAAATCATAATATTACCTTCATTTCACTCAAACGAAACAAATTTAGTTTTCTGCTATGCAAAACAGAGAAACAAAGCAGACCTGATGTTTCCTTATCCAGAAGAAAATAGCCGTTAATAAAATTTACTTTTCTAGTCTGCACAACATCCAACGCGATTTTGGGACACCATAGTCTACTATGCTTCCTAGGAAATTTAAAGTCTTCTTGTCGGACAATTTCTCTTCCAAGGTCTCTAAGCAGGTCATGCATCAACAGTGCATCGTCATCACCAATCTTTATCAAAGACTTACGAATGAGGAAATTGATTTGAATTCTTGGGAAAAAATCTTACGCTTTCCAAATGTAATATGGCTAGATTCTTTCTTCACCAATAAAGTAACATGCAATATCAAGAAAAATTTCTCTTTGTGCATCCCGTAGCATTTCAAAACCAATCTTTAATTTGTGAAAGACATCTTGATTGGGAAGTAAATCTAATTTCTTCAACGTGTCTTTCCAAAGTAGTTTACTTTTGCCACAAGGGGAGGAACTGACAACCTCGAGACCAAAGGAAGTCCACCAGCTTTGCGAATAATATGGGAGAAATCTGATCACAATCATGTGGAGGAGAATCCATTCTAAAAGCATGCCTACTAAAAAGCTAAAGAGCATGGCGGTAGCTCAATTCTCTCATCTGATCGATTTTAACTCTTCGAAATGCGCTTGGGCATTATTTTCTCAGTTCTCCTATTTGATCGGTAAGAAATTGATGTCCCTCGTTGTAATAATAATTCTGCTCCCTAGATCGAACCATTCATGCTTTTTAGCAAGTTTTGAGAGTTGGTCCCACTTATCTAGGTCATCAAGAACAATAAGGATTTTCTTGTTGCAGAATCTCCTTTTAATTTGATTAATCCCTACATCACAGTAAAAAATCTTCACTGATTTGATGTTAAGAATTTCCGCCAATAATTGTTTTGGTAATTGAACAACTTTGCCACCCTTTGAAGCTTCTCGAACATAAGAAAGAAAGCTACACCCATGAAATCGACTATAAATTTGATTAAAGACAACCTTGGCAAGAGTAATCTTACTGATGCCTCCCATACCTCGGACTACTAGATAAAGTACATTTGGAGAACCTTCATCTAATAGGTGCACAATGTCTCCAACACAATCCTGAATTCCAACTAAATGATTAGGAGGATTTTTGTATCTTTGATTCAGCTAGATCAAAACTTCAGCAACAATCAATCTAATGAGTTCACCTTGCCTGTAAAGTTTGATCCGAAGGATCTAGTCAGAAATATTGTAGATAGAATATTAATTTATTAAGTTTAGGAATATTATAAGTTAAACACAAACCCGCCACGGAGGAGGAGAGGAAAGCAGAAGCGATCGCCCCACTCCGAAACATTTTTGTATATGTACTGTGCAGATATTTGGGAAAAAGAATAATTATAAGTGGAGATTACTTGTAATTAGTATGTAGTTTCAACATCTAACTCTTTTTTAAAAAGAAAAATCAATCCATCAAAATAAATGTCAATTTACTTACATTAATTGCAATTATTTATCGAATTCAATTGTCAAGGTAAAAATGAAATCTTTAACTTTATGGAGGATGCTCCCTCATTCGTAAATTGCAAAAATTGAAACCTTTTATCTTCCTTTAAATATATGCAAAGGATTTGTTCCTTTCTTTCTTATTGCTCACATGTAGTTTGTCCTCTATTTTCTTGGTTTGAAATGGATTAAAGTCTTAATAGCTGAAATGAGATAAAAACACCACAAGTATTATAAATTTCGCACGGCACTCACTTGAGTGTTATTGCTTTTTTTTTTTTCAAATCACTGAAATGCCATAACTTCTAAAAAATGTTCACTTAAATTCTATGACTTTTAAAAATAAGTTCACTTGATTGTCATAATTTTCTTTTGATCACTTAAGTGTCATAACTTAAAAAAAAAAAAAGGTTCATCATAAGTCCCATGCCACGTCAAATTTCTAGCACTTGTTAACATCTTAAAAAATTACGACACTCAAGTATTTTTTTTTTTTTTTTAAATCATGGAACTCAAGTGATTAAAAAGCAAGTGATAACACTCAAGCGTTTGTTCTTTAGAAATAATGATAAAATAATGTTATGGCTCTCAAGTGAGCGCCATGTGAAAGTCATATCTCTTATGGTGTCATTTTCCTTAGTTGGAACAATTGTTTTCTACATCAAACCTACAATGATTTACTGACCAAAAAAAAAAAAAAAAACTACAATGATTTGGAAGTTTGGAAAAAAAATATTTATAGTCTATTTAAAAGATGCAACTCAGATACTGAAATTATAGGTTTTGTTATGTCTTAGTAGAGAATCTATTTAGCATTATGTTATTTTAGATCTTACTTATATATTATTAACATTTCTTTGTACTCTTTATTTCTGCGAATTGTTTTTCTTGTAAGAAATTGTGAATTTTCATTGACATTATAAATACCCTCGTATGACAATCTACGTTGTTTAGGTAAAATTTCCCATTCATATAAAGTATTACTCAGAATTATGATGAACTAACATTAATTGATTATTTTCATAAAACAGTTCGTGCTACAAATTTTTTTTTTTGACATTTGATATGGTTAAAATAAAGAGTCGTAAAAAAAAATATTTCTCTTGTCCAAAAACTAGTCTACGTTTACTCAGGGCTCGCATGACAAAATTTATGTTTCTCTATTTCTTTGTTTTTTTGTTCCTCCGAATATGTTTGGAATAGAAATCCGTTTAGTAATACAATTTTATTTTTCTATTTGTAGAATAGATTTCTATTCCAAAAATAAATTTTAAGTAGAAATCATAAGTTAAATTTTTTTTAACTTTTTTTTTATATTTCTAGAATAAAAGTAAGAAATGAAAACTCTTCTTGTCATTGACTCTTGTCACCACCCATTGCCCAACCGGTGCTCGTGGGATGACAGCCGCCTACTGTTGGACGTCAGATGTCAGATGCTTGATGCCCAACACTCGACGCTTGCCACCGAACGACGGCCGTTGCCTCCCTAGAAATAGAAATTTTATTCTATTATCAAATGAATTACTGTTTCAAAAAAATAAAAATTGAGTAGTTATCAAACTCGTTTCTCTGTTCAGAAACTCGTCCAAGAAATAGAAATTGAGAAATTAATTTCTGATCAGAAATTGATTTCTATTCCAGAAATTTTGTTATACGTGCCCTTATTGTGTAAGTTTATTCACTATGCTCGTGCAATAGGAATTTCTTTTCAATTTAAATTTCATTAATAACATTGGCCTCTCTTGACTTTAATCCTCGCTCCGTCACCGACAGAAACTAATAGAGCCTATTTTTACCAGAATAAGAGAAAGTTTTTCTTTGAAGAGACTCGGTCTTGTGATTTCTAATGTGTTGTCTTTGGCACGTCGGAATGGAATTCGTAGAGGATGAAATGAAATAAACGATAATTCCAACATTTTTTGTTTGGCGAATCGTGGGAACGAAATGGTATTCTTTAATTATAACTTAATAAAACAAATTTAGCCATTGCTTAATATTAGTGTTGAGGGAAGCACTCTACACTAGCTTAGTCGTGGAAATTACATATGAAGAGAAATCAATCCTTTTTTTCAGGGAACCGAGTGACCAATAGAGCGAGTGAATGTGTAACGGGCAGATATTATATATGTGTGAATGGAATGAAACAGAGAATAATGAGTAGTTTTAGATTTTGTTGCAAGGATGAGAATATTTGCAATTGCTTATACTTGTACGAATTAAATATATAATTTAAAAGAAAAAGAGAGGCTCAAACCTTACCCTTTATTTTTTAGATCCCACCCTTTGATACGACTGACTTCCCACCCTTTGATATGAAAAGAAAAAGAGAGGCTCAAAGCCTCCTTCCATCGTTGTAATACATCACAGCCAAACTTCTCCTCCTGCTTCTTCAAAGCATCATGGTACAACCCAGTTTGGCATGATTGTTGCTTTGCCGTCTCTGTTTCTCAAGCAGTCCACCATACATGCAAGCTCACGAAGACATCACGCACTAGAAGCATAGTTTTTAGAGAAGATTGACACACAAATTTTAGAGGTCTTGATTGCGCGCTTTAATTCATCTCCGATTGCTTTGCCTTTTCTGATCTCTTCATTGTCTCTGAAAACATGAATTCCAGCTATGTTCATGGAGTGATGGAGGCAGTCAGCAAAATTCAAGCGAGTGTGGGGCCCTCTAAAATTATAAAAAAAAATCTCGAATTCAGCTCTTAGTGACAACTCAACATCACCGCTACCGGTGGCGGACGCCGTTGTTCCATGATGTGTCCTTCCTGTCCATTGCCAAAAGTACATTGATGAGTTTATGATGAAGGCAGAGATGTAAGAGGAGTGTCTAATCGACGTGATTCTGGAAGATTTATAAACAAGCCATAGAGCCATGGGAAGTCTCCTCCTTTTCGTTGTGCTTTTTTAATTTAAGGGCTGCAGAACTTTCTTGCAGTAAAAATTATTCTGTCAACTATTCTAATTAATTACCCTTCAAAAAGAAAACATATAACGTCAATCACTAACTCGTCGCATTCTAAGTCGTGGGCTGTATATTTCTCGCGTTGCTTTTTTCTATGGAAGGGCCCGAGAAATTTCCTACAATTAAAAATTATTCTATCACTCCAAAAAATAAATTATATAATCTCCATAGATTCCAGTCCACATTCCAATTTATTGATAAATATGAACATCAATGACAAGAGACCCGACTCTTCATGACTTGCGTAAGGACCCCTAAATTTTCCATTGCTTTGAATGGGGAGTTATGGAGTTATGTGGATTCTTTGCCAGTGGCCATGGGCTTCGTTAGTGAGACCCTCTATCTCCCTACCTGTTTACATTGGTCATGGAGGTACTATCGGGTATTCTCACCACTCGCTCTTTGATGCCGGAGTTCAAATATTATTGAAGATGCAAAGCGACTAGCCTTTCACACTTATTCTTTGCGGATGACGTCTTCCTGTTCTGTGAAACTGATTTGCCTTCGGTGAAGCTATTCAAGGAAGACCTCCAAATCTTTTCTGATTAGTTTGGCTTGGATCCAAACACAAATAAAAGTGAAGTCTACCTTGCAGGAGGTTCACCTTTTTTAAGGAACCAAATCCTCCTTACCCTTGGCTTCTTAGAAGGAAGCCTACCGGCTCGCTATCTTCGGATTCCCATCATCACTTCTAGGATCAGTAAGGTAGATTGATGCGTGTTAGTCAACCGCATCACTGCGAGGGTACAATCTTGGACCCATCGCTTCCTCTCCTTCACCGGTCGGCTACAATTGATCAAATCAGTCCTTCATGCCATCCGAGCATACTGGGGCTAGTGTTTTTATCTTACTTGTAGCAGTCTTGGATCAAATTGAATGAATACTTAGATAATTCCTATGGAAAGGCCCGAAGTTGGGAAGAGGGAATGTAAAGGTTTCCTGGGAGGATGTCTGTTGCCCAAAAGAAGAGGGGGGCCTTGGGATCCGAAAGCTTCATGAGTATAACAAGGCCGCCATGTTAAAACATATTTGGATTTTGTTTGCCGATAAGGAATCTTTATGGTGCAAATGGATTCACTCGACCTTCTTATAAAGATCGAATTTCTGGGTGGCCAAAAAGCCAACCTATTTTTCGTGGGCTTGGAAGAAGATCCTCCAAGTTAGGACTGAGTGTCGAAGCTCCTTCTATTGGAGAATTGGGGATGGTTGCTCGGTATCCCTCTGGTTTGATAACTGGCACCCTAGGAGCCCTTTGAACTTGTACTTTCCGGACTCGGCCATATATGTATCTGGCCTTCCTAGGCAGGCGACAGTGGCAGACCTATTCACTGACCATGGAGCTATGATTAAGGGGGTCTTGGACTCTTAGGTGGATCCCCTTCCCACCCTCTCCCACTCTTCCGATCGTTTCGGCTGGAAGGGAAACACCTCCCATCTCTTTACGGTAGCCTCGGCATGGGATTTGATTAGGAGGAGGAAGACTCGGGTCTCTTGGCACACATTCATTTGGAATAACTCCATCACTCCAATGTACCAATTTAACCTTTGGCTTATTGCCAAACGGAGGCTTCCTACCCAAGCTCTATTATTATTATCTTATGGTAGGATAGATAGTGCCTTGTGTCCCTTCTGCAATGAGGTGCCGGATTCTATAGACCACCTATTTTTTGGCTGCTGCATCTCCTCTGGCATCGCCTTCTTTTGGGCGTCCAAGTGCAATCTTCCGTGGTGAAACAATTCGTGGGTCGAAAATCTCAAGTGGACCACCACCTTCCTTATGGGCAAATAATTCTATAAGTGTATTGCTCACTTCTCTTTTGGTGCTCTTTGTTATTTCATATGGAAGCACAGAAACGGCATCCTATTTCGAGAGTAGAGCTTATCCATCCCAATGGTGAAGAATCAACTCGTCAAGGTCGTTAGAGACAAGGCCACCACCTATAGGAGTGTGGACTATACTTATAGAAACTGAAGGCTGTAGAGTAGCTGGGGTATTGATCCGATCATCTTTTGAGCTGGGGACTCTTCTATTTCTACAGGGCCCTAGCCTGGTGTTTGCTATTTGGACACTCTTCATCTGTACAGCTACTTCCTTGACGGTTCTTCACTTTTGTCGTTGCTGGACGTGTGCGTAGATTGGGGTTCATCTGGCCTTTCGTGGCCTCCCGCTGCTGTCCGTCTCCTTTTGCCTTTATTTGGCTGTTTTGCTTCCTTAGACCCGCTCTTGCGGTCCTCTTTTGCATTCGACTCCCTTCCACTCACTCTAACATGTTGTTTTGTTGAGTGCAAGTTTTTTGGTGCCGGATCTTTTGTAATTATTAGTTAAAGCTCAATATATTCTTACCCTTCACCAAAAAAATAACATAAAATGACAAGATACAAGAAAAATTCGTCTTTAGAAAGAATAAGGAGTCTGCATGCTGTGGGTTGCTCGAAGATAACTTACAACAAGCACCCAATCACTAGTGACAAATACAAAAAAGAAAGATTATAATTCATGTGGGAGTAAGAAAAGTGTCAATCTACAGGGGAAAAAACGTCAAACACAAGTGACCAATTGAGTTCAAGTGACAGCACGTCTATTCAAACAAAAGTGTCCGTATAAAATTCCACGAAGGTCCGATACATATAATGACTTTTTCAAATTCGAAATAAAGAAAGCATTTTTTTTCCATGTATTACATTCTATCTAGTTAAGTAAAATATTCCATACATACTTTCTTTCAAGATAGTAATTTCTAAGATAAAAAATTAACTTAGGGAGTTCTATTCTTATTGTTATATATGCGAAATCAAATCTTAAGGGTTGCATTGACGTCCACCATTCACAACTTATGAGCAAGAGAAGCTCAAGAAACGTGCAGTGTGCGCAAACTCATACAAAAAATGTACAAACAAGAAGCTTCATCTGATAATAATCAAGTCATATACTATAGTTTAATTTTCTCTTACCATTGGAATTGGTCAATGACATATACTCTAGTGATATTTTTGGTGTAGCTATAGTTTGTTACAGTTTTACCCTTAATAAATTGATTTTCCTTTAACTTTGCCACTTTGTGTTGACGAGTTTCCATCTTCTCATTTATACTATTATCGTGAAGCTTGTTGTGATTTTTTCTGAAAAAATTATGGCACTTTTTTATTGGTTAATCGTTAATAAGTTAGCTTAAGCACAGAAAAAAAATTCCAGGTGTTAGGTGGAGAGAAAGTGTCAAAGTCAACTTCTCATAAAGCTCTCCCCCTTAAAGCACCAAAATACATATTTCAATGTTAGATTATTAGATGAGATAGATGAAATTATCAGACTGGATTAGATTAGACATTACACCAAAAGATATCTCCATCAATAGGCAAGTGAATCATAGAAAAAGCTTTTGTGCTTTCTACTGTTAGTGAAGATCCTAGATCGAACATGAAATGGAACTTTAAGAAGCTTTACATTAATCTGAATTACTTGCTAGACCATATAAATTGTCACCCAGAAAGAGACATATAATCATAACAAAACTAAAATACAGCTACATTATTAGATTGTTAGATGAGATAGATGACATTATCAGATTGAATTAAATTATATATTAGATTGTTATATGTCTTCATCAATAGGCAAGTGAATCATGAAAAAAGAATATTGGATTATTAGCCGTAAGCCTGTCGACGGTGTGCACCGGGATGACGGCAAAAGTTGGATCTCATTTGCAGCTGCTTTTGTGTGTGTGTGTCTATATATATAACTTTCTTTTTTGGGAGTACCAGAAAATGCCCATTTTATTCTTCTAATTTAACTAGCAAACTAGGATCCGTGGCATTTAATGGTGATTTGACGGTCAACAATTTTTTAAAGAAAAATCCAATATAAACGGAATGGTCTAAAATTCAAGAACTCCAAACTTAGTGGCCGACTGGGCTGCGAAAGCCCATTCCTCCAATTCGGCCCTCAACTAGATCATCTCTCCTCCGTTTGTACTGATGGACTTAGTTTATGCGGATGCTTTTTCTTCAGGGTGTAAGGTCCCATTATGTTAAATATATATGTTGATTTCCATCAAAAAATAAAATTGGCAAAAAAAAAAAAGTTAAAAGATCCATTTGAACATTTTTTATAAGTTGAGAGCCTATTGATACCTTTGTCCTTTTTTTTTTTTTTTAATACCACAGCCTTTCGGTCTTAATACAATGTCTACTTATAAAGTCACCTTTTGTTTATTAGACAATTTGACTTTGAGCTCTTCAACTTCAAAGTCGAGTTTGCTGCGACGTTAGTTATAAAAATCCTTTATTTTTGTTTGCTTTCCTCTTACAATTGACCTGGTCAATGACATATCCTTTAATGATACGAGCTTCCTCTTTATAAATTAATTTTCACTAGAAGGAGACGAGCTTTTGTCTACTCATTTAATACTATTATGATGAAGCTTGATCTGATTTAGCTAAAAAAATATCATGGCAGCTCTTTAATTGTTAATCCTAATTAAGTTAGCTTAAGAAAAGAAGAGAAAAGAAGAAAAATTGCCAGATATTAGGTAAAGCCGTGGATGTCAACTTTTCATAGATTAAATTAGAAAAAAATAGATTAGATAACTTAATAATAATAGAACTAAAATACTACTAGATTATTAGAATGTTATATGAGTTAGATGACATTATCAGATTGAATTAAATTATATTAGAAAGATTAGATTATATATTAGATTATTATATGTCTTCATCAATAGGCAAGTGAATCACAAAAAAAAGAATATTAGATAATTAGCCGTAAGCCTGCTGATGGTGTGCGCTGGGATGACGGCAAAAATTGGATCTCATTTGCAGCTGATTTTGTATAATATTCTCCTTCTTTTTTTTTTCCATTTCAAACTTTCTTTTTTGGAAGTTCCAGAAAATACCACCGTGGCATTTAACAGCGATTTAACGGTCAACAATTTTTTAACAAAAAAACCAATATAAACAGCATAGTCTATAATTCAAGAACTCATTTGGCAATGAAAACAAAAAATGTTTAAAGATCCAACTGAACATTTTGCATAAGTTGAGAGACTACTAATACCTTTATTCTTTTTTTTTTCCCTAATACTATAGACTTTCTGTCTTAATACAAAGTCTATTTATGAAGTCAACTTTTCTTTATTAGACAATTTGACTTTGACCTCTTCAATTTCAAAGTCGAGTTTATTGCAATGTTAGTCATAAAAATCCTCTATTTTTGTTTGATTTCCTCTTACAATTGACCTAGTTAATGACATACACTTTAATAATTTGTTTTTATAGTTTCAGTTTGTTACGATCTCCCTCTTTATAGATAAATTTTCAATCAGAGGAGACGAGCTTTTTTCTACTCATTTAATACTATTGAAGCTTGATCTGATTTATTTAAAAACAAATCATTGCTGTAAAATATTACTTGGCGAATAAATAATAGAAAGAATAGAGAGATTGAGTAGAGAGAATTAGACACTAGAAATCGTAGAGAAAGTCAGAGAAGATGGTGTGACTGTTTATTCTGATGGTTGTCCACAGTAGTGATTGTACATCAAAACTAAACTCTTATTTATAGGAGAACAAGAATGTACTTATCATTAATATCAATGTATCGAATGATACATGTACTGGATAGGGGATATGAACGTTCATTATATAGGGAGATGTACTTAGAATGTATGATACAAATGTACCATAATAAGTACATTAGATAAGATGAATATAATGAATATTCATTCATGTATTTCATCTATTCGTGTATTTCATCTATTCGTGTATTTCATAACACTCCCCCTTGAATATTCATTGTATTCATTATGAATGTGCATCGAATGATACTGCCTCATTAAAAACCTTAAGCTGGAAAAACCCAGTGGAACAAAAACCGGACAAAAGGGAAAAAGAGTGCATAGCACAAATTTTATGATTTCTCCCTTTTATGGATGCATTAATTGCCTCGTTAAAAACTTTAAGCCGGAAAAACCCTATGGGAAAAAACCGAACAAAAAGAAAAAAGAGTGCAATGCATATATAGCCACTGCTGGGGCTAATCAATCTTTCATCTTGTGAACTCGCTGCATATCAATGCTATAATGCATAATTCATATATCTCCCCCTCAATTGAGCCATGTAGCCACTGCTGGGGCTAATAAATCTTGCACCTTGTGAACTCGCCACATACCAATGCCATATACTAATTTCTCAAAAGTTGATGTTGGCAATGATTTGGTAAAAAGATCTGCAAGATTATTTATGGATTGAATCTGTTTAACATCAATTTGTCGACTTTCTTGGAATTCATGAGTATAGAAAAATTTCGGCGAGATATGCTTGGTCCTATCACCTTTGATATATCCTCTTCTGACTTGTGCAACACAAGCAACATTATCTTCATAAATTATAGTGAGATAACTTGTAATCTGTATTAAACAACAAAAATTATGAATATGCGTTATAACGGATCTTAACCAAACACACTCTCTTCCAACTTCATATAAAACAATAATCTCAGAGTGGTTAGAAGATGTAGCTACTAGCGATTGCTTCGTAGAACACCAAGAAATAGCGGTGCCGTTATAACAAAATAAATACCCGGTTTGAGAGCGAGCCTTATGTGGATCAGATCTATATCCAGCATCAACATATCCAACTAAACCAGAGTTAGTTGAATTCTTGGAATAATATAATCCCAAATCTATGGTTCCTCGGAGATAACGAAAAATATGTTTAATTCCATTATAATGTCTCCGAGTTGGCTCAGAACTAAATCATGCCAATAAATTTACCGCAAAAGCGATATCTGGTCTCGTACATTGTGCCAAGTACATCAAAGCCCCAATTGCATTGAGATATGATACTTCAGGACCAAGTATCTCTTCATTTGATTCTCTAGGACGAAATGGGTCCTTTTGGAGATCTAGAGACCTTAGAACCATAGGGGTGCTCAATGGGTGAGCTTTGTCAATGTTGAAGCGTTTAAGCAATTTTTCAACATATGCTGATTAATGGACGATTATTCCATTTGCTTTATGCTCAAGCTCTAGATCAAGACAAAGTTTGGTTTTACCCAAATCTTTAACTTCAAACTCCATTTTCAAATACTTAGCAGTTTCAGCTAACTCTTATGGAGTTCCAATTAAATTTATATCGTCGACATAAACTGCTACAATAGTAAATCCGGTTTCTGATTTCTTAATAAACACGCATGGACAGATAGGATCATTCTTGTACATTTCCTTTATTTAGGTACTCACTTAGGCGTTGATACCACATGCGACCGGATTGCTTTAACTCGTACAAGGATCTTTGCAATTTTATTGAGAATAAATTGTGGGGAGTGCATGCTTTAGGCATTTTGAATCCCTAGGGAATTTTCATATAAATATCATAATCTAATGAGCCATATAAATATGCCGTCACAACGTCCATAAGACGCATTTCCAATCTTTCAAAGATTGCTAGGCTAATGAGAAAACAAAATAGAATCATATCCATCATAGGTGAATATGTCTCATTATAATCAATCCTAGGTCTCTGAGAGAATCCTTGGGTAACGAGTCGGGCTTTATACCTAACAATCTCATTTTTCTCATTTTGTTTTCGGATAAATACCCATTTATATCCAACGGGCTTTACATTATCGGAGATACGAGTTACAGGTCCAAAAACCTCTCGTTTAGTTAGGGAAGCTAATTCAGCCTTAATTGCTTCCTCCCACTTAGGCCAATCTTGCATTTGACGACGTTCAATAATAGATTGCGGCTCACAATCATCATCCACAATTTTATGAGTAACTGAGAATGCAAAAGCATCATCAATGATGATTTCATTTCGATCCCAAATTTCATTATAATATGTAATGTAATTCTCAGTATTCCCGGGATTGGTGTTCCTTTCATGGGTTTGCGCCTCTTCAGGGGCAATAAGCTCTTCAGGAGCAAGCACAACGCCAGGCTCTTCTGGAGCGGATTCCTGATTCTTTCCCCTTCGTTTTCTAGGAGCAATATCTTTTGATCCTATCGGTCTACCACGCTTCAAGTGCGGGGGATTTTGATCCATTTTAACTTGTCCTTCAGGAACAACTATCCTAACTGGAGCATTTGCAGCTGGAATATGATAATAGTGCAAATAAACATGCAAATGTGTCATTACGTGTAGATAATAGGCAAACATGTGACCATCTACATGATGCGTCCACTAGTACCATAAAATATCGATATGGTCCACTTGGTGATTGTATTGGTCCACAAATATCACCCTGAATTCTTTGTAAGAATAAAGGGGATTCAAGATTAACCTTTGTTATAGAAGGTTTGATAATGAGCTTTCCTTGTGAGCAAGCCTCACAATTATAATCTTTGGACAACAATACCTTTATATCTTTTAAAGGGTGCCATTTTGTATTTTGAATTATCCTACGCATCATTGAAGTGCCAGGATGACCAAGGTGATCATGCCACAGTCCAAACTGATCAGGGCTTACCAATCTCCAGGATGTGGTGGCGTAGGTTTCAACAGTTTTAATCATGACACAATACAAACCCATAGAAGAAGCTTCTAGCTTCTCATGGATGGTCTTCAGGCCCATCTTATAAGAGGAAATGCCAATGTATTCCTTATTATGCTCATAAATAGTCTCAATATGGTACCCATTACGGCGTACATCTTTGAAACTGAGCAGATTCCTCTTTGATTTAATGCTTAGAAATGCATTCTCAATATGTAGGATTATGCCATTTGGCAAAATAATTGCGGCATTCCCAAAACCATCAAGAATCTGAACATGACCTGATATTGTATGGATTTGTGCCTTTCGCAATGTCATACTCGAGAAAAAGTGTCTACTACGAAATATAGTATGTGTTGTTGTACTATCAAGCAAACAAACATCTTCCTTTTTTCTCGGTATTTTCCATTTGCATTTATATTGACAACTTTAGGTGTCAAGTATCATAAAAGTTGCATATTAGTTATATAGTCGAATAAAATTTCAAAAAATAAATATTATATAAGGTTCATAAGCATTTTATAAAGAACAATAAAAAGTAATATATTTAAAGCGAAACAACATAAAATTCGAAATTCAAATTATCATCCACCAATCTGATTCATCAAAGTAATTAGAGGTCCTCAAAGAAATCAGAGACATCCAATGATGCATTCGCTACTTCAGGAGCAAGAGGGGTCCCACCAACGGAGATATTGTTGGCCTCAACAGCGGTTATGACAGTAGGATTGATTTCAATGACATGAGATTCACCACGCTTGCCCGTATTATTTGAAGATGCTTGATATAGGTCAACAAAGTGTTTTGGGGTGCGACAGGTACGTGACCAATGCCTAGTCATGCCACAGCGATGATAAAGACTTTCATTAATCATCTTCTTTGGCTTCTTTTCTTTGCCATGATTCAGGCCAAAGTTTGATTTCCTAGGGCGGTTAAATTTCTTGCCATCCCTCCTAGGATTATATTCTTGCCTGCGCTTATAACCCTTAAAATGACCATTATTTTTCTTAAAGTTAGCATGTGCTTCAAGCAATGCTTTTGAGCCAGCAGGTCTAAGATCATGATTTTTGAGCAGCAATTTATTAGTTTGCTCAGCAATGAGAAGCACAGAAATTAATTCATAATATGTGGCAAACTGACGTTGCCAATATTGCTATTGCAATACAATATTCGAAGTATGGAAGGTGGAGAAAGTTTTCTCTAATAATTCAGCATCAGCGAGTTTGATACCACATTACTCAAGCCGAGAAATAAAGCAGAATTATAATCAGACACTGATTTAAAATCTTGCAGTCTGAGATTTTGCCAATCATATTGTGCTTGAGGAAGGATAACAATCTTGGTATGATCATATCTATCATTCAACCTCCTCCACAGGATCTGAGGGTCTCAAACGGATAAATATTGAGTCTACAAGCTCTCATGCAAATGATGGCGAATAAAAATCAGCGCATTTGCTTTATCCTTTTCATTTGAGGTTCCATCCTCCATAATTGTATTAGCGAGACTTTGCCCTTGGAGATGCATTTCCATGTCAAGGCACCAGGATAAATAATTCTTTCCACTCACTTCCAGTACGTGGAATTTGGGCTTTTCAATATTTGCCATAATCTTTGCAAAAATAAATCCTTATTAATTAAAAGGATTTCCAAATATCCATCGCCACTTCAGGAGCAAAAGGATACTTTTAGATTTGAAATTTGGCTTCGGGCCAAGAAAAATAAAGATGAAGAATTGATAGAAGAAGATGAAGTATAAGTTGATTAATAAACAGAATACCCACCTTGCAAAATTTACTTACTCAGTCGGTAGATCCTCGTGCTTGCAAAAATTACTTACTTAGTCGGTAGATCTATCGTGCTGATAACGTGTTGTAAAATATTGCGTGACGAATAAATAATAGAAAGAATAGAGAGATTGAGTAGAGAGAATTAGATACCAGAAATTGTAGAGAAAGTCAGAGAAGAGGGTGTGACTGTTTATTTTGATGGTTGTCCACAGTAGTTATTATACATCAAAACTAAACTCCTATTTATAGAAGAACAAGAATGTACTTATCATTAATATCAATGTATTGAATGATACATATACTGGATAGGGGATATGAACGTTCATTGTATAGGGAGATGTACTTAGAATGTATTATACAAATGTACCATAATAAGTACATTAGATAAGATGAATATAATGAATATTTATTAATGTATTTCATCTATTCGTGTATTTCATAACAATCATGGCATTTTTTAATTGTTAATCACAATTAAGTTAGCTTAAGAAAAGAAGAGAAAAGAAGAAAATTTGCCAGATGTTAGGTGAAACCGTGCATGTCAACTTTTCATAGATTAACTTAAAAAATTAGATTAAATAACTTAATAATAATAAAACTAAAATACTACTGGATTATTAGATCGTTAGATGAGATAGATGACATTATCAGATTGAATTAAATTATATTAGAAAGATTAGATAATATATTAGGTTATTGTATGTCTTCATTAATAGGCAAGTGAATAATGAAAGAAGAATATTAGATTATTAGCCTAAGCCTGCTGACGGTGTGCACCACGTTGACGGCAAAAGTTGGGTGTCATTTGCAGCTGCTTTTGTATAATATTCTTTTATTTTTTTTTTAATTTCTAACTTTCTTTTTTGGAAGTTTCAGAAAATTCCCATTTTTATTCTTCGAATTTAACTAGCAAACTAGGATGCCGCCGTGGCATTTAGCGGTGATTTAACGGTTAACAATTTTTTAACCAAAAAACCAGTATAAACAGAGTAGTCTGTAATTCAAGAACTCATTTGGCAAAAAAAAATGTTCAAAGATCCAATTGAACATTTTGCATTAGTTGAGAGACTTCTGAAACCATTATTCTTTTTTTCCCCCTACTACTATAGACTTTCAGTCTTATTACGATGTCTACTTATAAAGTCACCTTTTGTTTATGAGACAATTTGACTTTGACCTCTTCAACTTCAAAGGCAAGTCTGTTGCGATGTTAGTAATAAAATTCCTCTATTTTTGTTTGATTTCCTCTTACAATTGACCTGGTCAATGACATACTCTTTAATGATTTTTTTTTTTTTTGGGTTTTTTGTGCAGCTTCGGTTTGTTACAATCTTCCTCTTTATATTTTAATTTTCACTAGAAGGAGACGAGCTTTTTTCTACTCATTTAATAATATTATGATGAAGCTTGATCTGATTTATCTAAAAAAGATCATGGCATTTCTTTAATTGTTAATACTAATTAGGTTAGCTAAAGAAAATAAGAGAAAATAAGAAAAAATTGCCAGATGTAAGGTGAAACTGTGTATGTCAACTTTTCATAGATTAAATTAGAAAATAGTAGATTAGATATTAGATGTCTCTGTCGTTAGTCAAGTGGATCATTTAAAAAAAGACCTTTCACGCTTTCTACTATCTATGAAGTTCCAGATCAAAGTTGAAATGGAACTCGAAAAAGTTAAGACGCTAATTCCAATTACTTGCTAGATTACACATACTGTAACCATCCAGAGAGATATAATAATGATAAAACAAACTTCGAGATAGAATGCTATATCAGGTTTAACTGTAATATATCTAGGAGAAAGGGTGCACACTCTCACGCAACTCTGACTTAGACACCTCAGGATTTGGTAGACCAGTAGACTTCTTTCATGAAACTACAGCGTAGAAAGTAGTGATGCTTCCTATTGTTCCAATTCCTACTATTCTTTAAGTTTGGTCGACCGAATAAACATCACACACAACGTTAATTGTGTTGAATTTTCTACATTCTTCGCAAGTTTTGCAGTCTGTCACCAGACTCGCCTAACATTGGGCATCCATAAACATAGGTTGACATGTATTTATTATATAAGGAAAACCTTACAATGATTCATAATGAAAGAGGCACAATGTCTGTAAATTACGTAGTTCTGGTGGATCAGGTAATCTTTTTATGCATGGCAAATCCTAATTAATAATTCCTCCAGCGATTTCAATTTTCTCAAATCTTGAATTTCTATTAGCTGCTAGTAGCTGCTCACTGTCAGCTCTTCGAGCTTCCCTAAGCTTGATAGACCCGATAGCCTCACCAACTTCAGACAATTTGCCACTTTTAAATGATAGAGATTCTTTAGTTGTTCAAACTTGATCTCTCTCAACCAACATCTATAGAGTGTCAACTCAGATGAGTACCTCAAGTTGGAAAAGAATGGCTGCTTTAGTGGAAACCTGAGATATCTTGAATTCAAACGACAAAGACCGGAAGAGGCCTTGTGAGAGATCAAGTTTCATTGCAAGGTAAGAGATACTTTTACAATCGTCAGATTTCAAAACTATAAGATTCTCCGGCATCCTTATGGCCTTCAATAGATCTCTTATCTCAATCTCAGCCTTAACTAAGTACTTCAGGCTTCAAGATATCTAATAGAGGCAGCTGCTTTCCTAATCTTTGTACTTTGCAAATGTTGACGCCTAAATTTCCATTCTAATTAATTAGGTTTTATTTTAGTTTAGTTTATTTTATCTTTTTCGGATAACAAAAAAAAAAAAAAAACAGAAAACAAAACAAAAGTAAAAATAAAGCAAAAGCAGCCCATCCCTCCTTCGCATGGGCCCTTCCGGCCCATTCTCCTCCAGCTCGGCCCCCTTTGGGTCATCTTCTTCCTCCATCCGCCTCTGCAGCACACGCGCAGAGAGCGCGGCGATGGATGGGCGGACGGGCAGCGATGGCGCGCGTGGAGCAGGGAGGAGCAGGCGTCGACGGGACGTGACTGGGGGAGGAGCAGATGGCGGATGAGACGGCAGTCTAACCGGTGGGTCGACCCTCGCCGACCGGCCGCCCCCCTCGCCTATAAATAGAGGGGGGCCACCGTCGATGAAGGGGGAGGAGGGCCGTAGAGAAGGAGGAGCAAAGAGAGAGAGGCGGCAAAGGTCGAGGACTGCAGATCTTCGAGACCTCCCAACTGAGAGACTTTAGAAAGGGGGGCCGAGGACGAGCAGGCCGAGATCTGAGGTCGGCCGAAGTCCTCAAGGCAGATCCGAGCGTGAGGGGGTAGATCTGAGAGTGAGAGGGCTGAAACAAAACACACAGACCTAGAGAGAGGGTGTTCCGGTTGGCTCCGACCGAGTCCAGGTTCTCGCCGTCGTCGTTCGCTACAGTCTTCACCGTCGCGGATAGAGCCCTCTGGCTTCGTTGTTGCTCGCCGTGGCCTCCGCCGTCGTAAATCAACCCCTGTCGTTGCCGTCATTGCCTCCATTCAAGAAAAGGTAAAAATAGGCCCGTCGCCGTTGTCCCCACCGCTTTCCATCGCCGTCACCTTTGTCATAGTCGTCGCCATCGTTGCTGTCGCCGCCGTAACGCTTCGCTTTCCATCCCTGGCGTTGCGGATTCGCAAACCCTAGGGTTTGTGATTTTTCGGGTTGCGAAGCGAATCTGAACCCGGAAAATCGGGTAGGGTTCGCAATCTGGGGCGGCTGGGGAAGCGGGTCGCGAGTCGGAGTCGGGTCGGGTAGGGTTCCGAAGGAATCGGGTCGCGAGCCGGATCCTGGTCGGGGAACCGGGTAGGGTTTCGCCGGTCCCCCCCTAAACGGTGCCGTTTCAATAAAGTAAAAAAAAAAGAAAAAAGATAAAAAAATCCGAGTCGGGCCCGATCGGCTTTTTTATATTATTTTAAATAATATGTTTTAATAAATAAATATTAAATAAATAATTTACTTTCCAAAAAAAATATATAATTTATTTTCGAAAAATATTAAAAAATATTTTAATTTCCAAAAAATAGAAAATATTAAAAAAATATAAAAAATGTTTTATTTTCCAGAAAAATAAAAAAAAATTAAAAAATACTTTATTTTCCAAAAAAATATTAAAAAACATTTTATTTTCCAAAAAATAAAAAATATTCTATATTTTCCAAAAAAGCCAAAAATTCAGAAAAAGCCAAAAAGACTTGTATTTTTCCAAAAAAAAAAAAATACCAAAAATCCCTTTTATGTCCAAAAAATAGAAAATGACCCCAAAAAATGTCTTTTTTCCAAAAATACATGGAAAATCCCTAAAACATCCAAAAAACCTTAGGGTTTAAACAAGGTTAGGTACCGAAATGGCATTAGTGATTAACTAGTGTAATCAAGTCCCCCATCCTAATTTCTCTAGTTGCGCAAGAGCGAGTATTTCTCCCAATATTTCGCGTGTTTCTAATCAACCCACCCCAAATTGATTAGTGGTGATTCCGTTTTAAAAAAAATTAACTTACAGGTTAAAAACTTAGACTATTAAAGTCGTGAATTGATGGACTTGGGAGAGTCCGGGCTTAATAAACCAAGCCGAGCCATTAGCCTCCGCTAGGCGCCCGCCCCGATCGGGCGCCGAAAAGGAGAGGTCGCGACAACAAATATAACTCAGATCAATGACTCTAGTCCTCCAATGCAGTTTGGTAGCTCCCTTATGGGAGTGAATACCAAGTTCATCTCCTTCAATCTTTTAGATCTTCAATAAAATTAGGTAACTCTCTTATTCTTGTGTCGTACAAATTCAATGAGTAATGGTCTCATTTTTTCAATAGAGTCTAGAAGCTTTCAAAGCCAATAACAACCCTTTAAAGACAAGCGTGTCCATCCCGCCATCTCTCCAATGGATGAATGAAGCTCTCATATACACTGGCCCTCTAGATTTAGGCTTGACAGGTACTTTAGTCGCATATTGCAGAAGCTACTATGAAGTATGAACAGGTCAAAATAGACGCTTATGGACAAATTCGTCGACTAAACTTGGGCTGCAATTGTTTCCAAGCACTGTTGGTGCTCTAGCTTACGGATAGAGCTATCAATTTCTAGTGATATTGGACAATGTTCATCAAAAACCAGTATATTCAAACACAAACATGTCATGTCAGGAGTTGTCAAGTGATGGCATTTCAAGAGATATATAATTTTCAAGTAATGATTCACCTCTTAAACAAATTAGAATAAGAAAAGCAAGACAAGGCAAATGGCAACAAATAGAGGTGGTGTCGAGCAGGAGCGAATGGTCCTCATACTCGAGGTGCTTGCCCTCGTTCAGCATGAATTCTCCCACAACTTTACCTCACGCAACGGTTGGGAAATTTCGATTCACTTTACTTTAGCCATGAGATTTTGTCATATTCAGGACTCACCACAAGCCTATATGGGCCAGCTCGGAGCCAAGGTGGAGGTTGTCCCACTTCTTATGTACTAGAGAATCCAAATTTGGGACTTGCTTACGCTAATCAACCCTTTTGTTACATAAATTTGTTTTTGTTTGCCTATTAAGTAAGCAATACGGTCTTGTCAAGTTAAAAATCGTAAGGTTCTTTCCACTAAGTGTCGATGGTTATCTGTGAAAATATTCCTTAATGGATCATACGAGACAAAAATCATACCAAACCAAGATAATGAAAGCCATACATCAAGTGATATAAAATGCAAAAGTAGAGATGGCGAAAGTAAAATACTAAACGATACACTTAACCTCGTTATTAAGCTTGAACATGAAGTTATAAGTCAATGAATGATGGTCCAAGCATGCATATTTCAAGCGCGCATATTTTAATATCATGTTCGTAGAACCATACATCTGATTTGTGAAATTATGTAGAACTCATCTTATAAGCATCAAACTAGCTGACGAGATGTAAAGGAATTTGTTATCCTTAGTTTGCTCATTTATTGCGTACCCACATTTGATAGAAATGTCTCAAAAGAAGGAGAAATTTGAATTGTTTTGTTTTGGTAAGCCATATTGATCGATTTTAGTACAAAAGAAAAGAGAAAAGAAAAGGTAATGGTGCTCTCATGCTGGGCACTATGCTGAGAGGACGCCATTAATACAGAAATCTAAAACGCCAGAAAATGAGCAAAATATAACTAGATTATAACTAAACTTTCACAATTGTGCGGATACATTGATCTATGGAAGACGCAGAGCTTCGCCCACGAAATTAGGAATATTGTCCACATATGATACAACAAACTTTACAGTACGGATTGCTATCCTCATTTCCATACATGTGTGTTCAAATCCTACCCAAAGGGTGATGTTGACATCACAACCCATGAGAGAGATTCTCAAGAAATATGCATCGTGCGCAAACTCAAACCAAGGTGTTTAAAAAACAAGCTTAACCTAATAATAGTCTAGTCCTCTCGTAATATAATGACTAGAATTAAGAGGTATTAAATGCATCTTTTGATCAACTATAATATTGGCATGGATCAAGTATTATTCGAAGAACATGACTTCCGTATTGCCGCTCTGACAAAACGTGTAATGTGTCATAATGCTGAAAAACACGAGAGACAAAACAAAAATTTGAACTTCCAAGAAGTTACACAAGAATATTTTATTCTCTACGTGGATAAGCACCGATTCAACAAGTGCAAAATCATTTCAATGATTGGTAACCTACCGTTGGGTCAATTCAAGTAGAGACGGACCCCAAGTGAGAGAGAACTGAAGATCAACAGAGTATGACAGAAATATCATCTCAAGCATAATCGGGCATCACTTTTTTTCAGGCTTGTGATAGGCTAAGAATCCTCAATAAAATTAAATCACACAGTTCAGTAGCAAACAGACAAAAACAGAAGATGTTGAAAGTTTATCAGCATTCATGCATTTGTCACACAGACGGTTCTTGCAGGGCTGTGGGTAGCTCTAGCTCAGGCGCAGATATAAGAAGTGGAGAGAGACGTAAAAGTCGACCATCTGCTTGGTTACTTCTTTCAAACTTGGAGGATCCCACTGCACGTTATTTAAAAGACCCACAATAAGTTTCTGTCATGAAAATTGAGAAAACGTCCAAGATTGTAAAATTTGGGACTGACTTTTACCGTAGGAGTCAAGTCCTTATCCACTAACCATGCCCGAACGCCCTGCAGATGACAAAGAAAACTATTAATCAGAACATAAACCTGACCTTTGCAACCCCACAGGTGGCAAAGAGTACAGTAATGTGACGGTAAGGAGAATGGGAGAAACACCACAAGTCCTAATAATTTAATGGCAGCGGATGTCCATGATTCGCATACCCCTCAAAAGTCTCGAAACTTTTCCAGAGATTCCACAAAGGATATTCGGTATTACCAGGTTAAACATTGATCAAGATTCTGGAATTTGCCTTCATGGAAATTAAATTCTGAACCTTAACCAAATCTGACAAAAATAATCTACGTCCAGCGAAGAAAATCGAAAGAATGGCAACTCAGAGATCTTAAAGTGACTTTCAAGCGCATGGAGAGGCTTTCCTTAGTTTTCTTGATCCGACTAGAATTCGTACTTAACGGACTTGAATGGAAAATTTATACAAATTCGAAAGCTTGAGCAGACAAGTTAGAAGTGCAATAATATAATTGAAAGTACTTAAGCTCGATCATGAAAATAGAACGTAAAAACAAATTAAGGTGTGCGGTGATGAGGGAAAATTACCGGTGGGTTGGGTCCCACGAGGCCGAAATCACAAAATCAGCTATAAAAGTTTGCTAATTAATGGCCATAAGTGTGGGCCCGCGAGTAATACTCTTCTCCCAGGATGAGTCCCAAACGAAAAAGACGCGTGTTCGACCGAAAATTTTAAAAGACTGGAGAGTGCCATCCTACCAAAAACGATCAAAAGCAACTAGATTTGGATTCATTTACTAAGTTTTCTTTTTTTCTTCCTAATATACTCTCGTCTTTGTTTATGTCATATTGGGTGCAATAATACTAATGTCCATAAATCATGCGTGTATTACGAATTAACATCAATTAAAAAAAAAAAAAACGAGGTACATAACAATGCCTCCAGAAATTTGTGCCTCACATCTTAGTTTCTCTCGGTACGTAATTCCTTCTAATAATTTTAGGGCCGCTTCTTCAACTTCTTAAAATTACTTATGATTTCGAAAGGTTCATGAAAGAATTTCGTGTTACTTAAAATGACGTGAAATGGCAATGTGATGTATGTTCAGTATTAGATAAAGGCAGATCTCAAATACATGTGGAGGTATAAGGCAAATCAAAGTAAAGATTGCCCCACAAGAGACCAAGACTTGACTTCAAGGAAGCCTCGACGGATCCTTTCGACTATCTAATAGGAAAGTAGAAGAATGCTATTTATGTATTCTCTAAATGAAAACCTAATTCTACTCCCAGTAGAGGACTTTGCTAATGAATATGCTCTTCGGTTCTAAAAGCACTTTGCCCATTAAGTGTCTAGTCCATCAAGATTCAGATCTATTCTTGCATTTATACGTCTTTTTAACCGTAGATTTTCAATCTTGATACAATATTCACTCAGAAAGTCATTTTTTGTTTATTAAATAATTTGAGTTTGAACTCTTTAACTTCAAGGTCGAGTTTGTTATGGCCATGCTATGACAATTCTAAAAGTCCTTAGCTTTAGTTCAATTTGCTCTTATTATTGAATTGGTTAGGGACATAAACTTTAGTTGATATTTTTGGTGCAGATTTGTTATGATTTTCTCTAATTTCGTCACCTGGTGGTTTTTGTCTACTCATGTAGTACTGTTATGATGAAGCTTGATGTGATTTTATTGTTAAAAAAATTGGCATTTCTTCATCTGTTAATCAAAATTAAGTTAACCGAAAGAAAAGAAAAGAATATAGAAGAAGATTGCCATGTGTCAGGTGGAGAAAGTATCATTGTCAACTTCTCATGAAGCACTACGCACCACCACGCATTTATTTAATTAAACTATACAAAATTAGACCGAGTTATTTTTGTAATGTGAAAAATATGGATATGCATCTTTAGAAGGGAAGGGGAAGAACTGAAAAAAGAAAAAAAAAAGAGTTGACTGATCGTTTGAAAGGAGACAATGAGATAAAGAATTGGGAATGCGAAAGAAAAATGAAGAAAATAAGGCAAGGTACGAGTGAAATGGTAAAGCGTACCGAGTGTCAACCATACTTAGGAGGTCTCCTTGAAAATAGGCGCGGGTTGGATTTCCGGCACCACCAGCAAGATTCCAAAACGTCACGAAACTCGCCTAAGTTAGGGCATGCATGAACATCCAGATGACACGCGCTTGATAAATCAGGCAAATCTTGCAGTGATTCACAGTGACATACGTACAAACTCCGCAATTTATATAATTTTGATAAATCAGGTAACCTTTTTATGGAGCTCCAGTTCGCAATGAATAAGTACTCTAGCGAGTTTGGTAAATCAGGCAAACCTTGTAGTGATTTACAGTCCATTACGGACAAACTCCGCAATTTATGCAATTTTAATAGATCTGGTAACCTTTCTATGGAGCTGCATTCCCCAATAGATAATTTCTCCAACGATTTTATTTCTTCTAAATCTTGAATCTTGATTAGCTGTGGACACGAAAAGATACTCAGCCTTTCAAGCTTCCCTAAGCTTGATAGGCCAGATATCTTCACCAGCGATTTACAGCTATCCACATCTAAACGATGGAGATTCTCTAACTGTTTAAACTCGATCTCTTTCAATTCCCATCTAGAGAGTGTTAACTCACGCAAACATCTCAATTCCACAAGGAGGGGTTGTTCTATTGGTGACTTGACACCATTTAATCCCAAATAATGAAGACCTAGAGGAAGCCTTGGGAGAGATCGAGGATCATCACAAAATATGTCAAGTTCCCAAAGATGAGGAGGCCATGTGATATCTATATCACTACAATCATGGTATGTCAACCCTTCAAGATTCTCCAACATCCCTATTGCCTTCGGTAGCACTTTTATCTTACTTCCATGCATACGTAAGCGCTTCAGCCTTTTAAGATATCCAATAGAAGGAGGCAATTCTGTAATCTCTGTATACTGCAAGTTTAAGTAGAGTAATGATTCTAGTTCTCCGATGGAGTGCGGTAGCTCCCTTATTTGAGTGAATCTCAGGTTCATCACCTCCAATCTTTTGAGATCTCCAATGGAATCATGTAACTCTCTTATCTTACTATAAACCATAAATAGGCGCCGCAATCTTTTAAGATATCCAATA
Source organism: Eucalyptus pauciflora (assembly GCA_007663325.1). Lineage (NCBI taxonomy): Eukaryota > Viridiplantae > Streptophyta > Magnoliopsida > Myrtales > Myrtaceae > Eucalyptus > Eucalyptus pauciflora. The sequence continues at coordinate 4,598,077 of VMYD01000091.1, forward strand.
GAAGCAGGTAGTGTTGTAATCTTAGTCCACTGCAAATCTAAGTCGAGTAATGATTCTAGTCCTCCAATGGAATTGGGTAGCTTCTTTATCCGAGTGTATCCCAAGTTCATTTTCTCCAACCTTTTGAGATCTCCAATAGAATCAGGTAACTCTCTGATTCTTGTGTTGAACAAATTCAATTCAAGCAACAATATTAATTTCCCCAAAGAGTTTGGAAGCTTTCTAAACCGATAACAATCCACTAAAGACAAGCATGTCAAGCCTACCATCTCTCCAATAGATGGGTGAAGCTCTCGCATACATTGCCCCTCTAACTTTAGACTTGAGAGGTACTTCAGACCGTATATTGCTGAAGGCACCATGCACATCTCAAAATGGGGGCTTCTCAACAACTTTAATGGTTGAACTCGAGATCCAATTATTCCCAAGTGCTTTAGACGCTCTAGCTTACCGATAGAGCTACCAATTTGTGGCGATTTTGGACAATGTTCAGCAAAAACCAGTATCCTCAAATTCAAGCATGTGGAGAAATCAGGAGTCATCGAGAGATGGCATCTAATGAGATGTATTACTTTCAAGTCATAATTCGCCTGCGAAACAAATTAGAATTAGAAAAGTAAGGCAACCCCGAATAGCAAATCTGCATATGTGATCTGAAACCATACCATGCATGGGCCCCATCCGTTCCAGTTATTTGGAATTTCGCTATCCAAAAGCTTGAGCATGACTAATTTTCCTAGGTAGAGATTAATCGCTTGCAAGTTTGAAGGGCAACGATACCAAGAAAGCCATTTTAAACTTGAGAGAATATTCTTAAAGTCTCCTACCAAGTTTCCCCCCCTCTAATTCCATCAACCTTAAGCTAGGTAGCCTTAAAAACTCTTCACTTGTAAAGTCATGCTCTTTTGGAAGTCCAGTTAGTTTGAGTGCCGTCACGTTCTCCGTTCCCTGACAGCATGAATAGGCATGAGTGAATTTTCTTCAATGAAGAAAATGAGCGCATTCTGTGAGTAAATATTACATTAACTTCTTCTATAAGTAAACCATTATGTTTGCTTCTACTTTTAGAATGTAAATGTGAGCTATTAATATATTTTGCTAGATATAAACTATGATATTACCTTCATTTTACTCAAATTAAGAAATTTAGGTTTTTGCGATGTGCAAAAAAAACAAATGAACACATCAAAGATATACTCTAAATTTTGAGCTGATGTTCCCTTGATATAGAAAACAACTTTAAATAAAACTTACCCTTCTAGTCTGCACTACTTCCAAAGCAACCCTGGGGTACCATAGTCTACTACGCATCCTAGGAAATTCATCTTCTTGTTGAACAATAACTCTTCCAAGGTCTCTGAGCAGGCCATGCATCAATAGTCTATCATCATCATCAACCTTTATCAAAGACTTACGGGTAAGGACAATGATATTGCTTCTTGGGTAATACTCCAAAGCTTTCCACATATAATGAGGATAGATTGTTTTTTCACCAATAAAATAACATGCAATATCAAGAAAAATTTCTCTTTGTGCATTGTCTAGCAGCTCAAAGCTAATCTTTAATATGTCATGAACTTTTTGATTTGGAAGTGAATTTAATTTCTTCAACGTGTCTTTCCAAAGTCGTTTACTTTGGCAATAAAGAGAGGAACCAATAACCTCGAGGGCCAAAGGAAGTCCACTGGCTGTGAGAGCAATCTTGCGAGAAATATCATCATAGTCATATGGAGGGGAATCCATTTTGAAAGCATGCTTAGAAAAAAGCTGAAGAGCATGCTGATGGCGTAATTCTCTCATTCGGTAGATTTTGAACTCTTTGAAATGCGTTTCAACATTATTTTCTTCATTCTCCTCTTCGATTAGCAAAAAACCAGTGTCCCTTGTTGTAATAATAATTCTACTCCCTAGACCAAACCAATCAGACTTTTCTGCAAGTTTTGAGAGTTGGTCCCTTTCATCTAGGTCATCGAGAACAATAAGAACTTTCTTGCGGCGGAATCTCATGTTCAATTGGTAAATCCCCGCATCAGCGTCATAAAACTCTGGTGGATTGGAGTTAAGAATTTCCGACAATAATTGTTTTTGCAATTGAACAATTTTGCCGCCCTTTGACGCTTCTCGAACATTTGAAATAAAGCTGCACCCATGAAATCGACTACAAATTTGGTTAAAGATAATCTTGGCAAGAGTCGTCTTACCGATGCCCCCCATTCCATGGATTACTAGATATCGCACATCAAGAGAACCTTCATCTATTAGACGCATGACGTCTTCAACTTGATCCTGAATTCCGACTAAATGATCCGGCAGCTTTTTGTCTCTTTTATTCAGCTTGATCGAAACTTCAGCAACGATTCTTTTAATGAGTTCACCGTGACTGTCATATTTGATAAAGGGTCTAGTAAGAAACATCCAAATAGAATATTAAAGTATCGAGCTCTGTAATATTATGAATTAAACGTAAACCAAGTGTTTTATAATATCAACATAACATTGAATTAGAAGTTAAGAAAATGCATTTTTATTCAATCTGAAAGATGCAAATCGAATAATGAATATAAATTGGATTTTTCATGTCTTAATGGAGAATTCATCTAGTTTTGAAAGGAATTGATTTAACTGGGTGGAAAATTCATCTAATTTTAAAGGATTAATTTAATTGGGTGGAAAATTTTTCTAGTTATGAAAGGACTGATTTAATTAAGTGGATGTGCTGTGAGTAGTTATAGAATATGTGTGAATTGAGTGACAATTTTATGAAAAAGAGAACAATGGGTAGTTTTAACTTTTAATGCAAGGGTGATAATATTTCTCATTATTTATATTTCTATTAATTAAAATTTTTAAATAAAAGAAAACAAAAAAGAAAGCTCAAACCTTACCCAGTATTTTTGAGATCCCATCCTTTCATACGAGCGACCTTTTTCAGAGTCTGTTTCCATCGTTGCACGACCTCGCAGCCAAATCTCTCTTTGTGCTTCTGCAGAGCGTCCTGGTATAGCTCAGTTTTAAGTTTGACATCTTTGGGTTTCACATCAAAGAAAATCGGCAGAATCATGGTTTTGCAATCCACCATGTATGCAAGCTCACGAAGACACCATGCACTGAAAGCATAGTTTTTGGAGAAAATGGGAATACAGATTGCGGAGCTCTTGATCGCATGCTCTAGTTCACCTCCAATTGCTTCGCCTTTTCTGATCTCTTCGTCATCTCTGAAAACGTGAATGCCTGCTCCATCCATGGCGTGATAGAGGCAATCAGCAAAATTAAGACGAGTGTCCAGTCCTTTGAAACTCAAGAACACCTCGAATTCAGCCCCCAACGACGACGTGGGGTTGCCTCTATCGGTCGACAACACCTTGTACTCAGCCCCAAGCGACAAGTCCACATCAACGCTATCTGTCGACCCTGCTGGTCCATCTGAATATTTCCTCTTTGCCATCTTCTAGAGCTAAAAGTGCAGTGATCGAGTTTAATAACAAGGAGAGAGATGTAAGAGTAGTGTCTAAATCGTGGAGTATTTATGAACGAGCCAAAGAGTCGCGGGAAGGGCTGAACAAAATATTACATTATAAACTATTTTGGTAAAAAAATTCAATTGATTTCACGTCACGTTCTAATTTGTTAAACGAAAAACTTTCCCAGATTTCAAACTATAAAAACAAACAGAGGGTGTACTTTAAAATAATCCATGGACACATTTGGTATCAGTGATCGCATATCACATGCTTGTGGCAGGAAGGCAGAGCCATGAATCAATCGGGAAAAAGAGTCATTAACGACAAAACCTGTTTATATTATATTACAAGCAGATAATGGTGTTCTTGGCTTACATGGATGGCACTTCCATTCACATTTTATTATATTCAGTAACTATCAACTCCATCTGTCCATATAAATTTGCCCGTGGTGATGTCATTAGTTAATAACTAATGGTCCGAGTATGCATTAAGATATCTGCATGACTAACTTAATTCTCTTTCTTTTTTGGCCTTATGAAAACTATATAATGGAAGATCGTTGAAATTAATTCACATGGCAAGTGCACGACGTTAGACCAATGGTAGGTCGCTTGTCATTAGAGGAAGATGGAAGAAGGAAGAAGAAAAAAAAAATAAAAAATAAAAATATATATATATATATATATATATATATTATAATTATAATTATAATTATAATTACGATTTTTTTAAAATAATTTTGTAAGGCTGAAGAGGGAGAGAGTGCGTGTGTAAGCCCTAGGTTAAAAATAGGTAATAAACTCAATCCATTTAGACCCATTTATTTTAACCTTCAAAATTTTAAACCCACTTAAAGAAAACTCTACAAAATTGAAGTGACTCATATATGACCAATTTATTGGGTTTAAGACCCATTTTGACAAATCTAGTTTTTGTTGGCTTGAAGACATTGTATGTAAAAGTTTTCTTAATATGGACTACATTAATCATATTGTAATTTACCGTTTAACGTTTTCCGTTTTACGGGGATTGGTCTAAGGTGAGATAGAAGGTTTATTAATTAGTTTAATATGGGATGGCTAGTGTGGGCCGAGTTGAGCCTGGCCCGTAATGAGGGGGCCTAGCTGAAAACTCTATAAATAGCGCTAAGTCTCTTCTCTAACCCTAATTTTTCACACGTATCCTCACATAAGGAGCGTTAACCTAACGCTAAGGGGTGAGGGGGCCGTCTCATTGAGCCAGTGATACGGAGGGCAATAGAGGAGAAGGACTTGAGTAAGGAACACTGTGTTTCTGCTTTCGCTTCAAGATCGATGGATCCCAAAACAGGTGCGTTAATTCTTCTGCTCAATTATGCATGTTCTTGTTCTTGGTATGGTGATATTGGGATTGCATAATCTGCATCTTACATGTGGTATCAGAGCCTCCATAACCCTAGAACTTGAACGCATTGAATTTTGCCCTAATTTGTGATTTTCGAATTTTTTAAAGACTGTAAAAGTAAAATTAAATCACATATTCTTACTGGGCTCGACGAGACGATCAAGACCGTGGGCGGCGCATCGCCGGGGGAGGCCCCACGCGCCCCCACGCGCAGCCACGCGCCGCCGGTCGTCGAGGACGTGCGCTCACGCGTGTTCATGCGCCCTCACGCGCTCCCACGCGCGGGGTGCTGGACGCACGTGCGGCGCATGCGGGCGCTGACGTCACGCTGACGTCAGCGACCCGGATTCGGATTTGGATTCGATCCGTGCGCCGACCCGCTGACGTCATGCTGGGATCCGACCCGCTAATGTCACGCTGATGTCAGCGATGGACCTGAACCGACCGACCCGACTAAGATGGCGACCGACCCGGCCCGTTGACTCGACCCGACCCGGTCAACCGGTCGGACCGGGCGGCTAGACCAGACCGGTTTGACCGGCCCTTTGACGACCCGCACGTGGGCTCCACGCGCCGCGCACTCAGGCGGCGCATGCCGGCGCGTGGGTTCTCCGATCCGCGCGTGGTTGGTGGCATTCGACTCGTATGATAATTTCCTATGTCGTGGTATATTTATTTTATATTTTTGATGATTTTATGGATGTAAAAATGCATACGGAACCCTAAATACGTGCTTTTTAGTGTATTTTTTGCGTATTTTGCTTGTATTTTTTCTGTGATTTTGGAAATACAGGTGCTGGGTTACTGGTATGTTATAACATGGACTTTGTGAGTGTTGTTCATCAATATTTTACAATAAAGTTTATTTTTATGAAGCAATGTAATTAGTAGATATGTGATTTTGGTGATTTACTGCCCCTGTCACTAAAATTAAAATCACATATGTATGATTTATGTGAGATGTGAATTTTATATCCCTGGTATGAGAGAGTTTCAATAATTCAATTGAGTTGTGACCGCCAAAGTGGCACACTTAATTGGGTTTGAGAAATTTTGATCTCGTATATTGATTGGGATGTCTCATGGTCTAATGTATAGTCATACTCCCAAATGGGGTGATTATGTATTAGTTCATGGAGGGATACATGATTATGTGGTGGAGGAATGACTGATCCTAGTGGTTCATATGCCCAAAGGTGATGAATTCACAAATATTGGAATATATTCTTATAACCACTATCATGTGGGGAGTGTACAACTGCTTGTCATGTATTCTGTCCAAAGGTGATTATGTGATTTTGCATGTAACTCTCTAGATGTGTACTTGTGAGTCTAGTTACACAATGCTCACATGATGTTAATTATATATATTGCTTGTATTTCAGTCATTTTTTCTGTAAATGGTAACTCCGTCGCTATTGAGGTTCTTGCTGGTTCAAATTTTAAGAAATGGAGAGAGAATTTTCTGTTTGCCATGGAGATGGCAGATGTTCATATGGCTCTTACTACTGATCGGCCGGTAGATCTGACTGCTGAGAATACAGAGGCTCATAAAGCAAATTTTGCTGCATGGGAAAAGAGCAATAGAATTTGCTTGTTGTCCATGAAGCATTCCATTCGGGAACACTTGAAAAGTGGTTTGCATGCAGACTGCAATGCTAGGCAAATGATGGAAGCTTTAATGGCTAGAAACCGTGTGTTGCCTAATGCAGAGATAGGGACACATCTGCAAACACTTTTTACCATGAAGTATGATAGTTCTGGTGGAGTTAGAGATTATGTTATGAGGATGGTTGATTTGCAGACAAAGCTTCAGGCTCTTAATGTTGAAATTCCTACTGCTTGTATCGTCCATCAAGCTCTAAATACTCTTCCTCCTGACTTTGGGATTATTAAGACCAATTATAGTTCCCAAGATGAAACCTGGTCTGTTAATGACCCGATTGCTAGGTTGGTGGCAGAGGAAGATAAGTTGAAGAAAGATAAAGGGCACATTGCTCTTTATGCTTCTAGTTCAGCTAGTGACAAGGGTAAGAAGTTGAAGAACTATACCCACAAAAGCAATTCTGAAGCTGCTGGTCCTTCCAACTACAAAGGAAATTCTAAAGGTGCAGGTCCTTCTAACACTCTGGGTCCTAAGAAAGCATTCACCAAGAACTATGGTGTTCTTTGCTACTTTTGTAGAGAAAGAGGACATGTGAAGAAATGTTGCAATAAATTTAAAGCTTGGTTGTCCAAGAGAACTAAGAATGAGCCTAAAGGTAATAATTCTTTGGCGTTTGTTTGTGAATCCAATCTATCTGAAACCCCAACCAATTCTTCGTGGCTAGATAGTGGTGCAACTAATCATGTTGCGTTTACCATACAGGGGTTCATAAACCGAAGGACGCCAAATCAAGATGAATTAAAGCTCACTGTGGCAAACAACATTGGAGTTGACGTCGAGTTTGTGGGAGACGTCATTTTGATTTTAGATTCTGGTTTTAGGATGATGTTGAAGAACACCTTTTACGTACCTTCTTTTAGGCGGAATTTAGTTTCAGTGTCTTGTTTGGACGTATGTGGATACTCTTTTGAGATAAAGAGTAATACTATTTCCATATTTTATGATTCAAATAAGATTGGGTGTTGCAATTTATCTAATGGATTGTATCGATTGATCTTATCTCCCAACAACATGTACGTTGCTTATTCAGCTGAAAATGTTGTTTCCAAAAGACCTCTACCTAAGGAACAATCTTATGCATTATGGCATAAACGTCTTGGTCACATCTCCAAAGAAAGAGTAGAAAGGCTAATAAAGGCTGACATCCTGCCTACTCTTAAAAGTGATCTAGAGACTTGTGTGGACTGTTGTAGAGGTAAGATGACTAAGATAAAGAATAAATCCGCTGTACGTAATTCTGATTTGTTGGAGGTTATTCACACTGATATTAGTGGACCGTACACGACTACCTTATGCAGAAATTTTTATTTCATCACATTTATTGACGACTTTTCCTGATATGGATACTTATACTTGATTAAAGAAAAGTCCGAGTCTCTTGATAAATTCAAGATTTTTCGGACTGAAGTGGAGAAACAGTTGGGAAAAGTTATTAAGATTGTCAGATCTAATCGTGGTGGTGAGTATTTTGGTAGGCATGGTGATGCTGGACAACTTAAAGGGCCGTTTGCTAAATACTTAGAATATTCTAGGATAATAGGTCAGTTTACTATGCCCTGAACAAAATGGTGTGGCTGAAAGGCGGAATCGCACTCTTATGGACATGATGAGAAGTATGATTAGTAGGACAAATTTACCCGATTTTTTATGGGGTGAAGCTTTGAAAACAACACTTTATATTCTAAATCGTGTTCCTACTAAATCGGTTCCATTGACTCCTTTTGAGTTATGGACTGGATGTAAGCCTAGCTTGAATCACTTTAGAGTTTGGGGATGTCCTGTAGAGGTGAAGTTATACAATCAGACATTGAGTAAGTTGGATTCCAAAACTACTCGATGTTACTTTGTATCTTACCCAGATCATTCAAAGGGGTATAGGTTTTATAACCCTAATGGAGGTACAAGAATTGTGGAGTCTCAGACTGCAAAATTTCTAGAATTTGACATAGCTGAAAATGGTAGTTGCTCACGAACGATTGAAGATGATAGTATGGTGGGGATTACTAGATCATTGTCTCATCCTGTGCAGACAATTGTGGAGCCTCCTGCGCCACAAAATGAGCCTGTTGTGGCCCAGGATCCTACTGTTAAGACAGTTCATGAAGAAATTCCACAAGTTCCTCAGATTTTGAATGAGGATGAAGTAGCTCCACTCAGAAGATCAATTAGGGAAAGACGTTCTGCTATACTACCAGATTATCTAGTCTACCTAGGAGAGCATGATTATGGTATTGGTTGTGTTGTTGATCCGGTGATTTATACGGATGCCATCTCATCTCCTCAATCAGATTTGTGGTTAGATGCGATGAATGATGAGATGCAATCTATGAAACACAATGGTGTTTGGGAGCTTGTTGAATTGTCTGAAGGTTGTAAACCTATTGGCTGCAAATGGGTATACAAGACTAAAAGAGATTCCAAACGGAAGATTGAAAAATTTAAAGCCAGACTGGTAGCTAAGGGTTTCACTCAAAGAGAAGGAATAGATTATGAAGCAACATTTTCTCCCGTTTCTTCTAAAGATTCCTTTAGAGTGATATTGGCATTAGTAGCTCATTTTGATATGAAGTTACACCAGATGGATGTTAAGACTGCTTTTCTAAATGGAGACCTTAATGAGGAGGTTTATATGGTGCAGCCTGAAGCTTTTGCAGCAGATGACTCAGGTAAGCTTGTTTGTAGATTGAAAAAGTCTATTTATGGCCTTAAACAAGCTTCTAGACAGTGGTATTTGAAGTTTCATAGCATTGTCACTTCATTGGGTTTTATTGAGAACAAAGTAAATCAGTGTATATACACCAAGGTTAGTGGGAGGAAATATATTTTTCTCATACTTTATGTGGATGATATCTTGCTTGCTAGTACTGACATTGGTTTATTGCATGAGACAAAGCGGATGTTATCGAAAAGTTTTGACATGAAAGACCTTGGTGATGCGTCTTTTGTTCTTGGCATCGAGATCCATAGGGATCGCTCTCGCCGTTCATTGAGTTTGTCTCAGAGGGCATATATTGATCGCATTTTAGAAAGATTCAATATGCAGCATTGCAAACCAAGAATTGCTCTTGTTATTAAAGGTGATAAATTGAGTCTTTTACAATGCCCTAATTCAGATTTTGAGAAAGTTCAAATGAAGGATGTACCTTATGCTAGTGCACTTGGTAGTATTATGTATGCTCAAGTTTGTACTAGGCCAGATATTGCTTTTGCAATAGGGCTTCTAGGCAGATATCAGTCAAATCCAAGTCACGATCACTGGGTTGCTGCCAAGAAGGTTTTAAGGTACTTAAAGAGAACAAGAGATTATATGCTGATTTACAGACATGTTTCAGACTTGCAGCTAGTAGGGTATTCAGATGCTGATTTTGCTGGCTGTTAAGATGATAAGAAGTCAACCACTGGATACATATTTATGTTGGCAGGAGGTGCAGTATCATGGAAGAGCGAGAAACAGAAGTCCATATCTTCTTCTACTATGCAAGCGGAGTTTGTAGCATGCTTTACAGCTGCTACTCAAGCTATTTGGCTCCGGTACCTCATTAGGGAGTTATCAGTTTATGATTTTGTGGATAGGCCCATACAGCTGCATTGTGACAATAACTCTGTAGTGTTGTTTATTAATAACAACAGAAGTCTCAAGGGGTCTAAACACATGGAGGTCAAGTTTTTGACTATAAAGGAATCGGTACAGAATGGTGACGTTGCAGTAGATTATATTCCTACAGATGATATGGTTGCAGATCCACTAACTAAAGGCCTACGTCCATGTATATTTGAGCGACATGTCATTAGCATGGGCTTAGGAGCATCTTGGGATGCTGTTATTTAGTGGGAGATGTTTTTTATTTTTCCTTTGAATAAAGTTTACATCTGTTTTTGTTACAAATTTAGTAACATTCTGATATATATATATGTCAACTTTTGCATTCAATAAAATATTTTTGAATGGTTTGTTATTATGTTGAATATATATATTGTTAAAAGTCTCAAGGTATTGCTTAAATCTTGAGTGAAGGCTAGGGGCATTTGGATATTAGCCTTGTCCATATGTCTTGCTATATACATAAAGAATGGTTAACCATAAAGACAAGACATATGTTGGGTTCATGGAACCATAAGGACATTCTCTAGTGGCACAATTTTTGTGACGCTTAAGGTAAGAGAATGGTGACTAACAAATGGGATCTCTCTATGAGAGATGTTGTCCATTTGACACACTACCATATTGGATCCATATCAATAGAGTTGAGAATATTCGTGACCATGGAAGGCTCTGTGTGTATACATGCAGTTACCGCCATGATTCAGTGTTTGAAACTTTTTGTGATAGGATTGACTATTAAGAATTGTCTCTAGACCAATGTGTGCACATACAGTACGATTTCAATTAATATAGTCCAAGTGGGAGAATGTAAAATTTTTCTTAATATGGACTACATTAATTAATATTTGTAATTTACCGTTTAACGTTTTCCGTTTTACGGGGATTGATCTAAGGTGAGATAGAATGTTTCTTAATTAGCTTAATATGGGCTGGCTAGTGTGGGCCGAGTTGAGCTTGGCCCGTAATGAGGGGGCCTAGTTGGAAACTCTATAAATAGCGCTAAGTCTCTCCTCTAACCCTAATTTTTCACACGTATCCTCACATAAGGGGCGTTAACCTAACGCTAAGGGGTGAGGGGGCCGTCTCATTGAGCTAGTGATACGGAGGGCAATAGAGGAGAAGGACTTGCGTAAGGAACACTGTGTTTCTGCTTCCGTTTCAAGATCGATGGATCCCAAAACAGGTGCGTTAATTCTTCTGCTCAATTATGCATGTTCTTGTTCTTGGTATGGTGATATTGGGATTGCATAATCTGCATCTTACATTGTATACATCAAGCATCGTTTACCGAACTTGTATGGATCATTACATAAATCAAGGATCCTGTGGATTCTAATTTTTCACCTAGTACTTTCACGGTTTGACCAAAAACGACTTGAGGTCTAACTCGTTTGAAAGTTCGATTGGACAATATAAGTGGGTATAATTTGGAGAGAGCTTCCAGATGATACCAATTCGTCAAAATTGGATGATCGCATCTTGATATACAACGCCTTTTAATCTCCGCCATTTGATATTTGATGATATCGGTAGTTATGTAATTTTCCCAATCAGATGACGTTAGTCGAAAGGAGGAGTTACGCATTTTCACGTCATCGAGATTCACATAGGTGCTCCCCGAGTTCTAACTGATTCGGTTGTTTATTGATTGAGTTGTGAACTGATTACATTAGTAAATTATCAAAAGATTTATGACTCAATTGGTTAAATTGAAAAGTTTATGGCTTGAATTGGCATGAGTTCAACAAGTTTAGGACTTTTTAGACAATTTTCCCAAAAATTTTCCACAATAAAAAATTATTTTATATAATTTTAATTTATTCCACTCCACATTCTAATTTATTAATAGACATGAACATCAACGACAGAGATACAACAAATCATAGCCCTTTATATAATGCTGTTTGGGCCAGACGCATAGAGAATCATAATACTTCGTTTGAAGAAATAATAAGGGGTCTGCAATTCGCGATGGACAAAAAAGTAACAACCTGCGGAAGAAAACAGGAAACACAGAGGACCAATAAAGTTGAAGGACGGCACTTCCATTCACATGTCGTTCTATTCAATGAGTGAGGACTCCATCTGTCCATGTATAATTGCGCCTGATGTCCGTGAATGTACGATTCGACGAAAGTCCGACGCTTCTGATGATCTTCTTAAATTTAATTTAAAGAAAGCATTTTCTTTCATGTATTGTACTCTATTTAATTAAGTAAATTATGTCATATATAAATTATATTTGCAATAAAAACTTAAAGGGAAAATACCAAATACTTTTTCTCAAAGTGAAAATTTCTTAGATGAAAATGTTTCTTGAACAAGGAATTCAAGTGGAATATTTTGTATCAAGTGTAAGACTTTTATGGTTATGCCTAGAAATGTTTTTTTCCTCTTTCGAAAGTATTATCTTTCTTGCCAATCACAATTCATTTCCCTCAAAATAAAGATTATATGTTATTAACTTTCATGATATCATTTGCTAAATTTTCCAGATATATCCCTTAATTCGATGGTACGTACATCTATTATGTAATTGATAAGTCAGTTCTTTTCTATACTAAAGTGTCAGCTACATAATAAAGGTTCTCAAAAGGCGATGTATGTGATATAGGAGACCTAGGCATGTTGGTTGTTTCTTGATTGAGTCTTATTTGTATTTAATCAATTGACTCCTAAGCCTTTTTGAAAAATGTTTAATTGAGTCCTAGTCTCCTTGCCGGGGATAATTACTCATCGTAAAATCATGTCATTTTAGTTCTCTAAGAAATTAGAATTATTTCGACAATAACCAAGGAATGAACAAATAAGTTTTATTGATAACTGAGTAAAAACTTGACTACTTCATTCAAAACATAAATAAAATTTTGTCCATAACATTATGTAACTCAAGGAAAAACAATGATCATAACTTTGAGTTTTTCCTTCTCCGTTTTGGTAAAATGCAGACTTTATTTCTCTATTGGTTTCCATAATCAAATTCTACACTCATTTATCTATAAGATTCATATGTTTTATTTCTAATTATGGTTCAAATCACGATATATTTCATTATAATCTCAGAGTACGACTACTGGTTACGAAAGGTCATTAGCATTGATATTAATACTTGATTGCATCTTAGTCAAAATCTTTAAGATTCAATTAACCAAAAATAATTTGTTTAAGACTTGATTAATCAACCGTCAAAACTTTAGGACTTATATCACACTTGTTCTTACACATCCAGCGTGATTCGCTAAAAGAAGAAGAGTTCTCCACATGTACTACATGTTATCAGTTCTATAGCGATTCCCGTGTTTGTTTTGTTGTTACACTTCTAGATAACGTTAAAAAAACATTAATAAATTGATCTAATTAAAAATATACTATCAACTATTCCAATTGTTCCAAAAAGAAGATATATAATATCAATTGATTCCACTTCATGTTTTAAGTCTTGGGAAGTCTCTTTCATTGTGTTGGGTTATTTCTTGGGCGTCCTTGGAAGGGCCCAAGAAATTTCCCACAATGAAAAATTATTCTGTTCATGTCATAAAAGAAAATATATACTTTGAATAGATTCCACTTCACGTTCTAATTTATTAATAAACAAGAACATCAACAAGATACAAGAAATCGTAATCCTTATCCAAGTTCTAATTTATTAATAAACAAGAACGTCAACGAAGTGCAAGAAATCGTAATCCATATTCAATGTTGCTTGGGCCAAATCCGAGGAAAATAAGGCCACTATTACCAGGTCCCTTTTATTATAATAATTATTAAGAGAGAGAGAGAGAGAGAGAGAGAGAGATTACCAGGTCCCTTCTTCCTATTTCCTTGAGAGAGAATTTTGGAAATGATGGGGACGTTAATATATAAACAATAAATCATGTTGAGATATGAAATGTACCAATCCACGGAGGGAAAAAAAAAACATTAAACATAAGTAACCAATGAAGTTCATAGGACGGCACACATCCATTCGCATTTTGTTCTATTCAATAGCCAATTTGTAAATGATCTTTTCAAAATTAAGATAAGGAAAGCATTTCATTGATGTAATATATTCTACTTAATCGAGTGAAGTCTCTTTCATTGGGAAGTCTCTTTCATTGTGTTGCGTTATTTCTTGGGATTCTTGGAAGGGCCCAAGAAATTTCTCACAATGAAAAATTATTCTATTCATGTCATAAAAGAAAATATATACTTTGAATAGATTCCACTTCACGTTCTAATTTATTAATAAACAAGAACATCAACAAGATACAAGAAATCGTAATCCTTATCCAAGTTCTAATTTATTAATAAACAAGAACGTCAACGAAGTGCAAGAAATCGTAATCCATATTCAATTTTTTTTTTTTATCAGAAAAGAAAATTTCGTTCAACACACCAAAGGATTACAAAGAGTAGCCAACGCATCAGCTATTAACAGGTCTAACAAAATGGGAGAAGTTGGGATGGGCCAAATCTCGGAGAGGGCCTCGTTCGTATGGCTTTTGGTGGCCCAGTCCGCTACTGCATTCGCCTCCCTTCGACAGTGGCGAACCCTAATGTTTGAAAATGCACGAAGGAGATGGATGGCTTCGTTGAAGATTGCTCGGACCTCCTGTGGCGGCTGGGCATCAGTGTTGACAGATTCAACCAGTATTGAACTATCGGATTCAATGATCAGTAGATCGAAGTGTCTGCCGAGGCGATTCAAATGGCGAAGAGTGACCAAAAGTGCCATAAACTCCGATTGTAGAGTCGATGAAGCGGGAAAGGTTGTGGTAAGTCCATCTATCATTTTGCCATTGTAATCTCGGATAATGCTGGCCATGGATCTCGTGTGGATATGTGGCCGAAAAGCCCCATCGATATTTACCTTAAAAATGCCCTGATATGGAGGATGCCATAACTCGCCTGTTCTGATCTGTTGTTGGCCGATAGCTGTAGGGTTGCGATAAGAGTAGAGAGCGGACCGAGCATGGTGATGGCATTGTCAATCACTTGTGACGCATCCACCTGTTGGTAACGAAAGATGAAGTTGTTCATGCATTTCCAAATGTGCCATAGGATGTATGCGATGGTGTTCTGATCAGGTACGCTTTGCTTTCGCACAAACACAGCTGCGATCCATTCATCTATTCTCTGTGTATGCTGTGTCTGAATGGGTAATTTAAGCTTGGGGTCTGACCATATGGCAATAGTCCAAGGACAACGCGGAAATAGGTGTGCTTCTGATTCAGGTTCATTATGTTGGCAGATCACACAATAAGGGTCAGAGCTGATGTTCCTGTGAAATAGATTAGCTCTTGTAGGTAGAACATTATGGAAGAGACTCCACATAAAATATTTGATCTTGGGCACAATGCTTAGCTTCCATAATAATTGCCATAAGACTCTTGGAAGCTGATAGTTATGCGAATCTTCAATCTGATTACTGCTGGTTGTTGTTGGCCGGATGGACCGGTAACCACTCTTAACGGTATAGGTGCCGTGAGTGGTTGCCGTCCATATCAGTTAATTATTCTGTATGAGAAGTGTCACGCCCCGATCCTCGAACACGTGCCCATCCCTCACCTGGTCGACTAATAGCGACGTCCCAGGACGCATCGCCGACCCTGTTCATTTTATATGCGCAAGCGGAAGTATAAAGAAAATCCCCAGACAATAAAACAATGGGATAGAAAAGTAGGGCCATAACTTTCACATTGAAGCTTATAACCAAACTTTTATATACAACACAAACAGTATAATCCACAACCCTTCATACCCTCCTGATTCACTCTATTCGCACCAAAAGAGTTCACAAAAGAAGATGGGATCTCAGTCCATCTGGATCGTACTCAAGATCCCTCTCGATGCTATATTCTTCTTTCAAAAATCCTTTTCCTTCTCAGATTTCTCCTCCTCAGCTCCTCATCGGGGTCCTGAAATGTTATCCCACAACCGGGATGAGACTACGTCTCAGCGAGTTCTACCCCACTAAGACTCAATTAGGGAGCCAATACACTACTCGGTTGCCTAAGCACAGCACAAATCAGAGGACTTACCTTAGCCTCAGATTCCACCTGCATGTTAGCACATATCACATAGGCATCCAAGTAATCACATCACTGATCGAAGCATCGATCAAATCGACCTAGTCGATTTCACACCAACAAGACCACTCACGGTCATTCCCATTCAATCAATCAATTTACCACATCAGACTCAAGCAATGGTCAATCACATTAAATCACACTCAGATCGGACCATCGATCAATCGACTTAGTCGATTACATGTCATAGAGCACACGTGCATTCTCTAAGGCACTAGTTCACCAAAGTGATGCATCAAATCACCGAGCCCACGTGTCTCTTCCAAGATGCCTCGCTTAATTCCTTGGGCCCACGTGCATTCTCTCAGGCACTCGTTCACCAAAGTGATGCATCAATTCACCGAGCCCACGTGCCCTTTTTATGATGCTTCTCTCAAGATCTAGTGGCTTTACGGTCCCACCCGATCCTCTCAAGATTTAGTGGCTTTACGGTCCCACCCGACCATCTCAAGATCTAGTGGCTTTACGGTCCCACCCGACCATCTCAAGGTCTAGTGGCTTTACGGTCCCACCCGACCATCTCAAGATGTAGTGGCTTTACGGTCCCACCCGACCCTCTCAAGATTTAGTGGCTTTACGGTCCCACCCGACCCTCTCAAGATCTAGTGGCTTTACGGTCCCACCCGACCATCTCAAGATTTAGTGGCTTTACGGTCCCACCCGACCATCTCAAGATCTAGTGGCTTTACGGTCCCACCCGACCCTCTCAAGATTTAGTGGCTTTACGGTCCCACCCGACCCTGCTCACCATTCTACTCACTTTACGACTCAACAAAGCATAAGAATGCTGAATAAACACACTTGGCCATTATCCAATCAATAACCCAATCTCAATCAATTCCAAGCAATTTAGGGTAAATCCCTAAAATGACACAATTTAATTAATTCCAAGCAACGTATAACTCAAATAAATAAACAGGCTACGCCACGACAATCAGCACGAGATTTCGGTCGTCGGCCATCTCAGCCTTAATTTCCAAAAAATAATTAATTAAATAATTAATTTCGAAAATTAAATAATAAATATTAGAAATTCAATTTAGCTCAAAATAAGGCCCGATTAAATAAACGGACTTCACCACTGTCCTCAGCGTAATATTCCGGTCGCTGGCCATCACACTTGAATTTTCGGGAAATAAATAATTAAATAATTAATTTCGAGAATTAAATATATAATTACCATAAATTCAATTCAGCGCAATATAAAGCTCAATTAAATAAACGGGCTGCACCACGATCACCAACATAATATTCCGGTCGCTGGCCATCCAAGTTGAATTTTCGGAAAATAAATAATTATTTAATTTAATTCCGTAAAGTAATATTTAAATGCCAAAAATCTCACTTAGGCCCGAAATATCAAATTGAAGCCCGATAAAGGGTCGGAAAATTCCCGGGCTACCCTCAATAAATAGTAGACCATGTCTACTTGCTAAATATGCATTCAATTTAACTAATTTACATCAAAATCAACTAATAAACCCTAATCAAAACACTTAAGCTTAATTAAATAAACTAACAACCAATTAAGCATAATTAACCCACTAAGCAAGCGTTAGTGAGGTTACCCACCGGAATCGCGCGCAACCGGTACCAAATCGACGGGCTCGGCGCGGGGAATAACAAACTCCAAAGCACGGCACGACTCCGAGGCCCGGAAACGGCCCAAAGGCGGGCCTAAAGCTGCTGGAAACCCATTCGTGGGTTTGCTGTGGTGGCTGGCCGGAGGAGTTCCGGCGGCCCAAAGGGGCGAGGGGAGGGTCGGTGGAGGTGAGGGGGAGCTCCGGGGAGTAGGGCGGCGACTGTGGCGGCGAGCGGCGGCGGTTGGAGGCGGTGGCCGAGATGGGCAGCGCACGGGCGGAGCTGGGCGGACGGCGAAGGCCGAGCGCGCGGGAGCTGCTGGGCGCGCGGCAGACGCGCGGGCGGCGGCACGGTGCGAGCGGCGGCGCGGAGCGACGGCGGCGGCACGGGCGTAGTGCGGCGGCGCGGTGGCTGGCCGGCGAGCTTCCTCCTCTGATTTGCTGGTTTCGGACAAGAAGAAGAAGAAACGGGAGGGGCTTCGTTCGCGTGCGGGGGATTTTGGGGAGAGAGAAGAGAGGAGAGAGAAGAGAGAGAAGAAAGAGATAAGAAGGAAGAAAAGAAGAGGGGGCCAGCTAAGGGGGGGGGTGTGCGCACGGATGGGGAGGGAAAGGAGAGAGAGAGAGAGAGAGAGAAAAAGAGAAAAGGGAGAGAGAGAAAAAGAAAATAAAAATCAAACAATTCTTGTTTTTCTTTTCTTTTCTCTTTCCCTTTCTAATTTCTTTTGGTCTCCGATTTACATTCCGATAATTTCTTTCTTGAAATTTCGGACCCGTCAATAAATTGACGGACGATGAGACAAATCCCCAAAAAGAATTATGACACGCTTAAAATTCGATTCCCGAAATTGAGTTCAACTTCATGGTTAAAATCGACCGAACACGATTTTAGTCCGATCCGACCTATCGAGTAGCTTTTAGGGATTTTACCGCGGTTATATCCCTTAACGGCTTCACTCAATAGATGGGTTAACTCATGAGTGATCAGCTCAGAGAAAAAGGACCATCGGCGCGTCGACGAAATGCCCATTTCAAATTCGGGACGGGTCGAAAATTCGGGATGTCACAAGAAGGACTGATCAGGATGGTGAGAATTTCCCTAACTGTAGTGTCGTGATAAAAGTTATGAAGTATTGGAACATTCCAAGCATTGGTTTGCCTATCAATGAGTTCGGCTACCGTAACCGGTTCTTCACGGTTTGCTGGGCCACCTAGAATTCCTTGCACCCACCGATCTTCTCTTATGTTAATCCTAGTTCCATCACCTACTGACCAGTGAAGTTTAGGAAGAATTGAATTCCGACCTAGTAAAAGACTTTGCCAACCCCATGATGGTCTGGCCCCTTTATCAGCATGCAAAAAATCTCGGGAATGAAAGTAGATACCTTTAAATAATTTACTCCATAGTGCCGTAGGATTATGAAGCAGACGCCAAGCCTGTTTTCTGAGCAGTGCATTGTTGAAGTTCATGAGATCTCTGAAACCAAGACCACCTTGATTCTTGCTCATTTTAAGCGCATCCCATCTTTTCCAATGGACTCCTGATTTAGCAGCTTCATTTTGCCACCAGAAACGAGCGATCTTTTTTTCAATGGAAATACAAATTGAAGTAGGAAGTTTAAATATTGTCATAGCATACTGGGGCATTGCCTGAACAACAGATTTAATAAGTATTTCTTTACCCCCCTTAGAGATCAAGTGTTCTTTCCATCCATCCAGTTTCCTATTCACTCTCTCAATAATCCAAGTAAATACCTCCTTCCTGGAATGTCCCCAATCAGAATGAATTCCCAAGTATTTTCCAGTTTTAAGTAACACTGGGACTCTCAAATCATTCGCCAAATTTTCCTGTAAGGCAGAAGGACAAAACTTGGAAAAATAAATTCCAGATTTATTCCGATTAATCTCCTGTCTCGTAGCTACGCAATATTAATTCAATAAGTTGGCCAGATTTAGGCATTCTTGAAGCTTTGCGTTTAGGAAAAAGATGGCATCATCAGCGAAGAATAAATGAGATAATATAGGACACCACCTGTTAATCTGAATACCTTTGATATGGCCCATATGAATCGCTTGGTGCATGAGATTTGATAAAACATTTGCCATGAGGATAGAAAGATATGGAGAAAGTGGGTCACCCTGTTTGATTCCTCTAGTTGGATGAAAATAGTTTAATTGTTTTCCATTGAATTTAATATTGTACAATACCGTTGTAATACACTGCATGATCCATCGTACCCAAGTGGTGTGAAAACCCAACTTTAGGAGATAAGACTCGAGAAAATCTCACTCCACTCAGTCATAGGCCTTTCTCATATCCATTTTCACAACCGCCTGAAAAGTTTTCGCCTGTTTTCTAGTGCGTAGTTGATGAAGCACCTCCTGCACTATATATATCTTGTCCTGGATTTGATGGCCACTTACAAAGGCGCTTTGCTCATTGGAAATTAATGATGGAAGCCAGGGATTTAGTCGATTGGCTAACACTTTGGAGATAATCTTATAGGCATAATTACAAAGGCTAATAGGTCGAAACTGGTCTAGGTTTTCTGGGTGAGGAACTTTTGTAATTAAGGTGATAAAGGTTTGATTTAGATCAGTAGGCATAATCCTTGTTCTAAAGAACTGCTGAATTAACATAAAAATATCAAGCCCCAAAGTATCCCAATTTGACTGATAAAATAAGCCATTCATACCGTCGGGTCCTGGAGCTTTAGTAGACCCTAGCTGGAAAACGGCACGACGGACCTCATCCTGGGTAATCTCGACCACCAACTGATCATTCATTTCTGGGAAAACCACTGTCGGGCATTGATCAATGACAGGCTGATAGTCTCGTTGCCCGATAATTTGGTAAAGGTTGGTGAAGTACTATGTGGTCATATTCTTTAGAGAGTTGTCATCCCAAATCCATCTCTGATTCGCGTCCTTCAACATACAGATTCTATTGCGTTGTCTTCGTTGTATAGCTGTGGCATGGAAGAATTTTGTATTCTTATCCCCCCACTTAAGCTAACTAATGCGAGATCGCATTGCCCATAATTGTTCCTCTTGCTGCCATAACCTGTTTATTTCCGCTTTGATATTGCTAATGGACTGCTTATCATATCGTGTGTGAGGTAGGTTAATGTAATCTTGAAGCTGCTGATGTAAAAGTGCTATTTGGTTTTGGGCTATGGAAAATTTTTGGTGACTCCAGGTAGTTAAGGCCTTTGAAACTATTTTGAGTCTTTGCGACAGATTGTAATGTCGTCCATGTCTTGAATTCCATGATTCTTGAATAATTTCACTGCATTCCTTATCCTGTAACCAAAAAGCTTCAAAAGTAAAGTACTTACCTCGCCGTCTCTTGCTGCCATCAGTATTTAGCAGGAGAGGAGTATGGTCAGAACCCACTATTGGAAGTGCAAACACTTCAGCTTCGGGGAATGCAAGACACCAGTTAGATGTACAGAATGCTTGGTCAAGCCTTTCTTTGACTAAATCAACTCCTTCACGATTATTCAACCGGGTAAACGCACAGCCTTTAGTTGCCATATTCATCAAAGCACATTCTTGGACGACTTGTCTAAAAGAAGCCATCATGTAGGTGTTAGGTGGTCTCTTGCTAACTTTCTCCCAAACATACAATATCTCATACACCAGGTCTCGGCTGTAGCGGTGAGCAGGATAGCGACGCGGCAGAACGAGTGACGGCGCCGGTGGAGACTCGCCGCGAGGAAGATGAATAGTCGAGGGGTTTTTTCCTTTTTTTTTTTTCTTTTTGCTTTTTCTCTCTTACCTTACTTTTTCACTTTTGCTTTTTGGTGTTTTTCACCCAACGAAAATAGAACACCCCCAATTTACATACGTGACCCCTTTTATAAGCCAAAAAATTGTATCTTGGAGGTATATTTCATTTCTAATTTTGCTTGAGCACGATACCCCTAAATATATCGCTGAAATTTTTTTCGCATATTCCATCAAGAAAATTCCCCTTTTGTGCAAAAGTGCATTCTCCCAGTGTATATTACCTAAATATGTGAGAAATCTTAACGGAATATAACAAAAAATAAAATTTTCCTAAACTATATGCTATGTGATTATTATTATTTTATTTTTTTTTAATTTTTATTTAGCAAAAATTAATCCCAAAAATTTAGTTGTCAACAATATTATCTTTCTTGCATATGATAATCACATTTTAGTTTAAGTAAGAATTACACGATGTGAACTTGGATAATATCATTTGCTAAATTATCCAAATATATTCGCTAACTGAATGATATGTTAATACTCAATTTTTTTTTTTTATGCAAACTATCAACTGAAAAATAAAGGGATAATGATTAAAAAAGTCCTCAATCTATTGTACAGATGTATTAGTCTTAAACTTTTGAATTTTACCAATTTAGCCCATAGTTTTATATGATTGCTAATGTAATCCTTCTAATTAATTTCGTTTTTTTTTTGTCGGTCCTACTCTACTTCTATTATAACTCTCACTCTCAGACTTTTGTTCTGCCTCCTTGCAGGGCGTGGGAGTCGAAACCCACACTTGAAACTAAATTCGCCCCCACTCCAACCCCCCTAAAAAGGTGGGGATTCAAACCCCTCACCTCCCCATTTTATGTTGGAAATGTGGCTACTGAGGCAAACCCCAATGGTTCCGATTAATTTAGTTTGAAGACAATGTCATTGACACCAATTGTCCCACATGTTTAAAACTCTTTTTTTAATAAAAAACATTATGAATATTTTAAAGGACTTATTTTCCTTATCTTTTTTTTTCCTCGTATTGTTCTTCTTATGCCTTTTATGATGGCTGCCAACCAGAGGTGAGCTTACCTCGCCAGATTTGTGTGAAGTGGTCGACGAGGGCCACAATGCCCTCACCTCACATGATCTGTATGAGGTGCGCTTGTGGCAAGCAAGAGCCGTCGGTGGTTGGCATGGAATTTTTGGTCGACAAGGGTGTCGTGGCCCTTATTTGCAACTCGTGAGGTCTTGTTGACTGTTCGAGAAAGAAGAATAGTAAAAGAGAAAGAAAATAAATACATAAATTTATAGAAATTTTTTGGAAAATTTGAAAACATTGTAAAAATTATCCATGTCACTACCGGCTATATCATGTAAGATGGTTGACATTCACATTATCTATTTTTGGCCAAAATTGGCCAGAATTAACTATATTAACAAATTATCAAAAATTTTAAGATTAAATTACCCATTTTAATTAATGTAGGATTGGATTGGCATCCATATAATAACTTTATAACTTTTTGGCTAATTTTCTCAAAAGTAAAGAATTTACATGTATTATTAAAAAAAAAACCCTAAAGTGTCTCGGTTGTTAGTTGATTGTGTACTAAACATTCTACATGGCCAATTGACTCTTAAGCCTATTTGAAAAATGTCCAGTGGGTCCTAATCTCCTTCTTGTGACATTTACTTATTGCAAAATCATGAATTTTTAGTTTTCACAAAATTAAGCATTATTTTGACAATAATCAAGGAGTAAAACACATAAGTTTCATTGAAAATTCAGAGAGAAAATTGATTACGAGATTTTATGGAAAAATACAATTAAACTTTGTATCATTACTTTACGTGGCTCAAGGAAAAAATCAAAATCACATACTTTAGGTTTTTCCTATTTTTTTAGGTATTTTTTTTTTTTGGCTTTGTTACTTAATTTGTTCCCATAATTGATCATTAAGATTCACATGTTTAATTTTTTATTGCGGTTAAAATGATGCTTTGTTCCAAAAGTGTATAATTGTCCACTTACTAAAGATCATTGGCAATGATATCAATACTAATTGCATTTTTGTCAAAGCATTTAAAACTCAGTTGACTAAAAATAGTACGTTAGTTTAAGAAAACATTAGTACTTTGATACACTTATTCTCACACAAATGTGTTAACTAAAAGAAGAAGATTAACTGTCCACGCATACGCGTTATCTAATCTTTTGCAGTTTCCCTTGTTTGTTCTAGTCAGAAAATACAGATCAATTGAGCTAACAAAAACTACATTTTCAATTTCAATTTCACCATAGCAGCAACTTCGTTCTAGTTATAAATGACAAAGTCCTAGTCCAATGTCATTAACTTGTCATGTGAATTAAATTGGCCTATGTGCATGAATAGTAAATGGGACTATAGTTTAGTTTAATTCCCATTTTGCCCCTTCTAGAAGCTAGTAGCCTAACGAGACAAAATTGGTGGGCATACAAGAAGGAAAGTGGCGCCCAAGGAAAGGAGGGAAGAGAAGAAGACTTACCTAGCTAGCCTACGTAGCCCATATCCATATCCTGGCACATGCCATTATCTAACATTAATGAGCTTGGATGGGATGATCTTCATGAAACATTATTAGCCAAGTAAAAGATTAGTCATGAGCAAATTAAGGAAATTGTACATGAGATCATTTATACTTGAATAGGAAAATCTTGAGTGAACTCATTCCTTTCTCTCATTCTATCATCTCTCATTCTCTCTCTGCCTTATCTCTTGGCGCTCTCCCTCCCTCTATTCCCCTCACCATTGAACCCATTCCCCTCTCACACTCTCCCTCTCTCGGCTCACCTCACCCTCACACCTCATCTCTTGTCACTGTCGTCCGCTGCCCTTGCCGTCACCCTTGTTGAGTCGCCGTCCAATGCCACTCGTTGTGTCACCATCCCCGCACCTTTGCCGTGAGTCTTGTGCCCTTGTCGAGCCACCCTCATGTTGTGCCTTGGCCATGAGTTCCTACATCGTGCCACCTTCATTGCGAGCGACTGGGAGCTGTTGCAAGCCACCGAGCCATTGCCGTGCCAATGCCGAACCACCGCCGCTCCTTGTTGCTATCCACTACCAAGCCGTGCCTCACACCTTATCGAGCCACCACTGTGCCAAGCCGTCACCTGCCATGAGCCATCACCATTGCTGCTCAACGCTGAAGGTAAATCCAGATCGTAACTTCCTAACCCTTACTTAGGGTGGTAGTTACACTTAAGATTAGGGTTGGAGTAAGGTTAAAGATAGTTAGATTAGATGATAAGTGGATTAGGCTAATAGGTTATCATTGATGAAAGATAAGTACTAGTGATAGGTTATTGTGAATAGTGATAAGTGGACGTGATTGTTAGGACTAGAATTAGCACCTAGAGGGGGTGAATAGGTGACTAAAGCGATTTTATAAATTTTAACCCGAATGAGAGATTAATGAATTAAAAACAACAATCGCTGCAAATGAAAGTAATGAAAGATAAAAAGATTAGGGATAGGGAATCAAGACTCCAGATTTATAGTGGTTCGGCTTAGACCAAGCCTACGTCCACTCTCCCGCACGGACAGCCCTTCTGGCTGGATTTCACTAATAATCAAAAAGAGTGTTTACAATCTCACGTCCTTGAATCTACAGTGTAGAAGCTCCACTACACTTCCTCAAGGTCTCACCACACTTTGGTCTCTCTTTTGATTACAAATATTGCTCAAAGAATAACATAACAAGGAGATTCAGACTTTGGAATTTTTCTATCCGGCACACTTCAACAACTTGAGCATCTCTCTTATATACTTCTTTATGACTTCATTACCGTTGGCACATTCCAAAGAAGTTCTTCCAATCAACCCGTTGGACAGAATCAATTTAGAGAGATCTCGAGCTCTTTAAGGTAAGTGTAGATAGCCCATCAATCATGCTCGCCCATCCAATCGGGATCTTGGTTTCAATAAGTAGAACCTTCCAAATATAAGATGCGAATCTTAGAGAATCTATATTTATTCAGATATGAATATAAGATCTTGTAGTGTTGAATCCAGTCGAAATATATTCCTTAGCCATTGGAGCCAAAACCATATTGGATATAATCAGAATATAAGTTTTTAACTTGGCAGTCTGGAAACTATCCATGAGAGTAGACTTAGAAACTTAAGTCTTGATATCGTCAGACTTTGATCTTCAAACTTTACTAGTAGAGTCTGCAAGTCTTCAGACTAGACTGATGGAAATGTTTTGTCGACTTCAAAATATCTGAAGAGAATTTATCCAACAATCTCCCCTTTTTTTATGGTGACAAAATTTTCCTGCAGATTTGAATACCATTGCCCTGCAATACAACATTTAAGCTAACAATGATATCTCATAAAAGATTAGAATAAAGATAGTATAAGTTGTCCTGTACACAGATTTATCCTGTACATAGATATGCATCCATAGAAAACGCATTAGTCCTGTGCAGATATCAACTATCTTTATCTAATTTAACAACTTAAAGTAATGCAGTAATAAGCAAGCATTTCAAAAACTCAAGATAAAGTCAAAATGTCAATCATAAATGTCAAAAAAAATATTAAATTCAAAAAGGTGTTTAAAAAATGAAAGTTTGGAATGAAGTGAAAATCTGCAAGTCTTCTCCCCTTTTTTGTCATCATAAAAATGTGAGAAAATCAAGGAGCGTGAGGAATGCAAATAAGTTGAAAGTCCTCCATAGACTTGATAGTTCCTTCCAGCTTCCTCAAATCCTCCTGTAGTTGAGTGAGAGTAGTGCCTCTTGTAGTGGCCTGAACGTGATGTTGAATATCTTTAATCTGATCATGCAAAGAGATGAACATAGCATGATTCTCATTCTGCAAAGTCTAAAATTCACACCCCATAGCATATATTTGGCTTTTGAGCTCCAAAATGATTTCAAGCAACCTTCCGAAATCAACTGAATTGTCAGTTTGTGTGCTTGCATCAACTCGATCTGATGGTGGAGTTAAACCAATGGAGTGAATATCGGCAAGAAAATCATTATGTGGAGATGTTGCTTCTTCCTCAGGAAAATGAGCAGCATGTACATCTTCTGCATCAGGAGGTGATCTACTAACACTTGCACTGGTAAATGTCAGGAGAAGAGGAGTACTTTTTCTTTGGACATCTCCCCATATTTCAATGCCTTCTGGAGGGGAGAAGTACTCTTCTTGCTGAGGAGTTTCCTCAGTGGCAAAATGTTGTTGATCCTTCTTTTCTGCTGGAGAATCTGCTCGATCTTCTTTGGCTTGAGAGTTTGCTGATTGTTGCTGGGAGTCTGTCTTTGCTGTTTCTTCTTCTTCTTCTTCTTCTTCTTCTTCTTCTTCCTGCACGGATTCCTTTTCCTGGTTCCCTTTCTCAGTTTCCTCTGCAACTTGTTGTTCTGGTCTGCTGACACAGGAGTAGAATACTGAGAAACAAAAACAGAAATAGGCATATCATCCTCATCATCTTCATCCTCCAAGATGATTGACCGCCTCTTCTTGATAGGACCAGTCACAGGTTCCTTTCCTTTCCTCTTAGCAGCAGAAGAGTCTGGTCTGGTCTTAACATGAGTTTTCTCCTTGAACTGCTCTAACTTCTTACTGAGATCTTTCATATGCATTTTTGTAATCATCCTCAGACCAATGACAATTTGATCAATAGTCTTCACAGAGAGAATGTGGGGAGGCTGAATGTTCAAATGTCTGAAAAGACGAGTGATGAGAGCAGCATAAGGGAGTTTTCCCTTGTCCTTCGCTATAGACCTGTACATGTGAAACATGATAGTATGGGGCAAAGAGAAGTTTAGACCGATCTTGATTGCATACATTAGTTTGGCTTTTGAGATTGATACATCTGTCTTCGATGTCGATTTCGGTCTGAGACAGTTGATCACTATCTTATGAAGCATAGTGTTTGTAGCATTCATCCTTGAGTAGGAGAGACGACCTTTTGCGATTCTGTCTCTCGCAAGTTCCAGAGTTGCATGACTCATAGACACAGAGATTGATTGGAAAGTTCCCCTTTCCACACCAATTACATCCGCCAGAGTATCTATGTCAACCACATACTGTCTATCTCTCACACTGAAGGAAAAACTATTGGCATCAATAAAATTGAGGTTGGAATAAAAATAGGCTGTCAATTCAGAATAAGCAACCTCGCTCTTAGTACAAAATTTATGAAGTTGAAGCTTCTCAAACTTCTCCCTCAAATTGATGTTCAACAGATCTAGAAAATCAAAATCCACCGTTCGTGGGTTCATCACCCCACGCTTCAGCAATTTCCCATACACTTTCTTGTGTTCCTCAGATCGGAACAATTCGTCATTCTTTCCTCGAAGAGTTGGGGCTACACCCATCCTAGGCTTAAAATGTACAAACATCTTCTCATCATCATCTTTCCCCTTAGGCTAATTTATACTACCAAAGCGAGGGTCACTCGGAAAGTTCGCAAAAGTTTTTGCTGCCGTTCCAACAGGAACAACGCCCGATCTCTCCATCATAGTGAGAAAATGTGTCTCATTTTTATAGCCTTTCTCTTTCAAAAACTTATCAATGAAAGTCATTGCAGAACCTCATTCCTTCAATACATAATAAAGCCTATAAACAAACATAGGCTTAAGAGTCCTTACAGGTTCGATATCTTCAATGATTTCCTCTGTATGTTGGGGATGACGAACATGGGATCTATTTGGAGAGGTGTGCTGTTGAGAGTGTTGGTGTATTTGTTCACTTGGAAAGTCACCTTCATCAGTGAGATCAAAATGCGTAGGCCCCTCAGCCGAGTCCTGTGGTCCCCTGCTCGCAATTCTTGAAGATTTCCTCTAGTACGACATTGTCACTTTCTTGGCGGGAACTTTCACACTTGTGCCGCAAGAAAGATACAAACTTGAGGAGAAGAACTTGAGAAGGAGAATCTCAGAAAGTGAAAGTTTGAGTTATAGGTGTTTTTGTGTGAAAGAAGAAAGAGGAGGAGAAAGAGTATAAAAAGTAATCGAATCGTGGTATCTGAAGCGTCGCAATAAGGAAAGAATAAACAAAATTCTTTTTCAAAAAATAATTGCTTTAAACAAATCAATAACCACATTTGTTTAGAAAATAACTGCCTTAATAAACTCAATTATAGATAAACAGACAATCTTACCTTTTTGAGATATCAGCTTAAACGAGTAAATGAACTGTAATTCTAACAACTTACAGTCGTGATGATTGGCATTCCAAGTCTGAATCTTTGAGTCTGATACTTTGTCAGACTTAGATTCTGAGTCTGAGCTTCAACAGTCTTCAAGAGATAAAATGTTGAGTCTTGAACGAATAGACTCAAATGAGCTTTTCTCAAGTAGCTTTGTGAAGATGTCTGCCGGTTGATTCTTCGAGTCAATAAATTGTATCAAGACTTCTTTGTTCTGAACATGATCTCTTATAAAATGATGTCGAATCTCAATATGTTTTGCTCTTGAATGTAGAATAGGATTCTTTGTAAAATTGATTGCACTGGTATTGTCACATTTGATCTCTGTGCAAGAGTCTTCAATACCAAAGTCTCATAGTTGTTGTTTTATCCATAGTATTTGAGAACAGCAACTTCCAAGAGTTACGTATTCTGCTTTAGCTGTTGAAAGAGCCACAGTACTTTGCTTTCTTGAAAACCAAGATACTGCCCTGTTTCTAAGTAATTGACAAGTACCTGAAGTGCTTTTTCTTTCAACTCTACAACCTGCAAGATCTGCGTCTGAATAACCAAGAAGAGTAAAGTCTCATTCTTTGGGATACCATAGACCAATCTTAGCAGTAGTTGTAGCATATTTAATGATACGTTTTGCATCAATTAAATGAGATTCTTTAGGATCTGATTGAAACCTAGCACATATGCAAACGCTAAATAATATGTCAGGTCTAGATGCAGTAAGATAGAGAAGTTTACCAATGATACTCCTATATAACTTTTGGTCGATTTTCTTCCCTGCTTCATCTTTGTCTATCTTCAAAAAACTTGACATAGGTATGTCAGTCTTTTCGCAATTCTCCAGACCAAACTTTTTAACAAGTTCTTTTGCATATTTTTCTTGATGAATAAAGATTCATTTTTTCAGTTGTTTCACTTGTAGACCAAGGAAGAAGGATAGTTCACCCATCATGCTCATCTCAAATTCATCCTGCATAGACTTAGAAAATTTCTTGCACAAAGTCTCATTAGATGATCCAAATATAATATCATCAACATAAATCTAAACAAGTAGAAAGCTTTTACCTTCCTTTTTAATAAACAAAGTAGTGTCTACCTTTCCTTTAGAGAAACCACTTTGAATTAAAAAGTTACTTAGCCTTTCATACCAAGCTCGAGGAGCTTGTTTTAATCCATATAAAGTTTTTTTCAGTCTAAACATTGAGTCTGGTTTTTTTGAGTCTTCAAATTCAAGAGGTTGTTCCACATAAACTTCTTCTTGAATAAATCCATTCAGGAATGTGCTTTTGACGTCCATTTGAAATAACCTGAAATTTTTATAACATGCAAAAGCAAGTAGTAATCTGATTGCTTCTAACCTTGCTACTGGAGCGTAAGTCTCATCATAGTCTATCCATTCTTCTTGCGTGTATCTTTTAGCCACGAGTCTTGCTTTGTTTCTTGTCACTTTGCCTTTTTCATCGACTTTATTCCTGAAAACCATTTAGCTCCAATAACATATTTGCCTTTTGGTTTAGGAGTCAATTCCCAAACATCGTTAATATTGAATTGTCTGAGCTCTTCTTGCATTGCTTCAATCCAGCTTTCATCAGCTAAGGCTTTTTCAATGTTTTTGGGTTCTATTTCAGAAATAAGTGCAACAGCACTAGACTTTTCTCGCATTTTGGATCTTGTCCGCATTCCCTCATTAATGTTTCCAATAATGAGTTCTTTAGGATGATTAGACTTGTGCTTCCAGTTACCGGATAGTCTGATAGGTTGTTGATCTTTTTCTTGAGTCGATACTTCATCAGTAACTTGTTGTATTGCTTCTGAATTTTGAACTGCTTCTAAAGAGGTAGATCTAGCAGAGTCTGGAACAAATTCTGATTCTTCAGTCTAAATTTGCTGAATTTGTGGAGAGTCTTGAAATTTGACATTCATTGATTCTTCCACAGTCTGAGTCTTCTTGTTGAATATTCTATAGGCTTTGCTTGTAGTTGAGTAACCAAGAAAGAATCATTCATCTGATTTTCCTTCAAACTTACCAACTCGATCATTTGCATTCTTTAAAATAAATCATTTACAACCAAATACTTGAAAATAAGAAACAATTGGTTTCTTTCCTTTAAAAATTTCATAAGGGGTTTTCACAAGAATTGATCTTAAAAACACTTTGTTAATAATATAGCAAGCAGTTGAAACAGCTTTAGCCTAAAACCTTGAAGAAATATTACTTTCAATCAAAAGAGTCATTGCCATTTCTTGTAAAGACCTATTATTCCTTTCCACAACCCCATTTTGTTCTGGTGTATATAGAGAAGAGAATTTATGCTGAAAACCAGACTCATCGTAAAATTTAGCAAAGTCTTGATTTTCAAACTCACCTCCATGGTTTGTACGAATGCTTGAGATAGTGTGACATTTTTCATTTTGCACATTCTTAGCAAACTTTGAAAAGAGAGAGAAAGTCTCAGACTTACTTGAAAGAAAGTAGACCCATGTAAATCGTGAATAATCATCCACTATTACTAGGCAGAACCTTTTTTCACCAATGCTTTGCGTTCTAGTAGGTCCAAATAAGTCCATATGCAAAAGCTGCAGTACACGATTAGTGGAAACTTACTTATTGGTTTGTAAGAGTTTCAACCTGTTTACCCAGTACACATGGAGTGTATAGATCAGACTTTAAGTAATTGAGAATAGGCAATCCTCGAACAAGTTTCTTGGAAGAGATCTTGGTAATTTGCTTCATATTGATATGGCCTAGCTTTCTGTGCCATAGATTAGCTTCATCTTGTATTGATATTAAGCACTGTGAACTTTCATGATTCACATCCAGAAGATAGATATTTCCATGTCTTCGTCCAGTAAAAGATTAAGTAAAGTCTTTACTGATTCCAGAGCACGTTCCTTCCTGGAAATTGATCTTGAAACCAGTATCACACAATTGGCTTATGCTAAGCAAGTTGTAATTTAATCCTTCAACTTAGGAGACATTCTTGATTAACAGATTTCCAATAATTACTGTTCCACGACCAGTAATTCTTCCTTTATTGTTACCACCAAAATAAACTTTTCCTCCATCTATCTGGACAAGTTTTATGAAGCAACTTGAGTCTCCCGTCATATGTCTTGAGCAGCCACTATCTAAATACCATTTTATCTTCCTTTTGATAGTGACCTCGAGTTCACTATTTGAGTCTATATATGTATCAAGGTCTGAGTCTGAATCAGATTTTGCCATCAAACAGATATTGACATAGTCATCACCACTCTCTTCACATTCAGTATCACTCCAGATCTCTACTTTGAGTGCCTTCCTGTATTTCTCAGTCTTTCCTTTTCTTTTCTTTAACAGAGGACAATTGGGTCTGATGTGTCCATTTTTCTTGCATTCAAAGCAAGTCACTTCTTTGTTAGAATCATCTTCATCTGTTGATTTGTTTTGAAACATTTGTGAGCTTTGTTTCTTCCAATTGAATTTCATTCCCTTCTTGTTTAGCTTTCTGAATCTCTTTATCATGAGTGCCAGTTCTTCATCATCTATATCTTCTTCAGAGTCTATAACATCAGAATAATCGTTGGTGTGCTCTACTTCGTAAGACTGAAGAGTTCCAACCAGTTCGTCTACAGAGAGTGGAGCAATCCTCTGTGTCTCTCTTATTGAGGTTTTTATGTAATTCCAGTCTTTAGAGAGTTCACGTAGGAGTTTGTTGATGTCGCGACCCAATTTTTCGGGTTTGTCACCTAAAACTAGGTTGATGGACTACTAAGCCTTTAAGCTTAACTCGGGCTCTCCCAAGCCCATACCAAATCGCGACTTAGGATTTTAACATGCAAAAGATTATTATCTAGGAGTCGCCACTAATCAATTTGGGGTAGGTCGATTAGACACCTAAGTAAAATAACGGGAGGATTATCTTACTCCTACGAACCAGAGACTAAGGGTACGGGGACTTGATTACACTAGACTATCCTAGTGCCCTTTCGGTACCATTTCTTTTTAATTTTCAAAAAAAATGTTTTGCAGGCAGCTTGATCTGATTTTAATTCATTTTCCTAACGTGTGAGGCGATCATGCGAGTGCACAAACAACCAATTTAACACCCGAGAAAACGAATAAAATAATGCAGGACATACCTTAAAGAAACGAAAGCATCTGCGTTGTTAGATCAAAAATCATATAAACAATCCTAGATATGATTTCTAATTAACACGCAATTTCAATTTTTTTTTGTTTTCACTTTTTTTAATGAAAATCATGCGATGCATGCTAATAACCTAATATGACATGACGACATGACCTAAACTATATGACATGAAGAAATGCAATAATTAAATGCAATCTAAATGATCTAATTATCATAACATGCAATGCGATGCAATGACATATAAAATTATCTCAACTAAAATGACATGCAAAATGCAATTTAATATGAGAGCTATATGTCACGTGACATTTATTGAATGACTTAATCTAATGACATGAAAGTTCTAATTAAATGAACTTAAATAAACTAAATGACGTGCATTTGATGTTCCTATTTTTAAAATGCAATCTATCCTAAAGATGATCTAAATTAAAGATGAAACATGCAATTCTGACCTAATATGCACAATGATTTTTTTTGTTTTTTCTTTATGAAATTCGAAATTAAAACTAACACATAACTAAACGTGCAATTCAAATAAAAAAACTAACAACCTAAATGAATGCATTTTTTTTTTTGTGTTTTCTAAATTCGAAATAAGATCCTTATTCTAGATATGCAAAATAACCAGAAATATTCTAGAATCAATTGAAATCCTAATCCAAATATCTTTTTGATTTTTTCTTAGTGATAATCTAAAACAAACATTAAATCTAACAAGCAAGATATTCAAACAAATAAAGGATCAAAATAAACGAAAAAATAACCCGTTATCTCACGGGTCAAATTAACGAATATTTTAACCCTGAACATCATGATAAGAAATCAAAATAATTAAAAATCTAATCCGAAATCTTACGGATCAAATTAATAATTAGATTAATTCAACAGTTAATATATCATAGACAAACCCCAAAAATTATCATAATTAAAAAGATGACCCGACGTCTTACGGGTCAAATTAAATAATTACAATAACTTTAGGAACAATT
Source organism: Eucalyptus pauciflora (assembly GCA_007663325.1). Taxonomy (NCBI): domain Eukaryota; kingdom Viridiplantae; phylum Streptophyta; class Magnoliopsida; order Myrtales; family Myrtaceae; genus Eucalyptus; species Eucalyptus pauciflora. The sequence goes on from VMYD01000091.1 coordinate 4,631,899, forward strand.
CCTATGGATAATGCCTATAACAATTATAACTAAAACTCACCTCACAAAATTCACTTTAAACACTAATAATAAAATTACCTAAAAGTAAAGTAAAATGACATAAAATAAAAAATAAAAATAAAAGAAAAAACAACCTAAGGAAAATAGGGGTAGCCAATTCGTCGGTCCGGCAAGGGGAGTTGGGTCGCCGACGTTCGGGCTCCGGCGCGGGCACTCCGGCGAGGGGTAACAACGCGCGGCAAGGGGCTTCGGGTACTCGGGTCGCGACGTCGGCTGGCGAGTGGAGCAGGGGCTTCGGGCGCTCGGCGACGGCGGCGATTTTGCGAGCGGAGCAAGGTGCAGTGGCGCGGCTGGGGTGTTCTCTCGGAGGCAGCAGGCGAGGCGTCCGGCGGGCCAAGCGTCGCGAGGAGGCTCGGACGGTGCGGAATCGAGACGGAGACGCGACGGGGCGCGGCGCCGGGCTGAGCGAATCGCGGACAGAGCAGGTCGGCGGCGGTCGGCGGCTTCGGGCGGTGGTGCGGCTGGCTTCGGGGCGGCGATCAGAGGCTCAAGTGCTCCGGTGGCGTCGGGTAGATGCTGGGCGACGCTCGGGGCGGCGCGGCGGTCGCGGCTGCCGGTGGAGGACGATGGGCGGCTGTTTCTTGGGGCGGCGCGGCGGAGCGGGCTGGGAGGAGGCCGACTGGCGCTCGGATGGAAGGGCACGGGCCAAGATGCGCGAGGAAGAAGATCTACAGTGTTTTTCCCCTTTTTTTTCGTTTCTCTCTCCTCTCCTCCCCTCACGTCACTTTCCCCTCTTTTCACTGTTTCGCTTGCACTTTTTCCTTCTTTCTTGTACTTTTCACCTTTTCCTCTTCTCAAACGCACGATGGCTTCCTTGCTTTTTCTTCTCACTCTTGTGCTGATTTTTTTTTTCACCTTTAGAAAACCGAGAAGAGCCCCCCTCCAATTGATTGTACGTGACTCTTTTATACACCAAAAAAATGCATCCTTGTGATATATTTCATTGCCAATTTTGCTCACGTAAAATTCTATTGAATATATCGTTTCACCCCGTGTAATATTTTTTTGCATATTTGATAGAAAAAATTCCCTTTTGCACAAAAAATGCATCTTTCGATGTATATTACCTAAATCTATGAAAAATCTTAACAAAATATAACAAAAATAAAATTTTCCTAAACCTATATGCCATGTGATTGTTTTTTCAATTTTTTTTTTTAATTTAGCAAAATCAAATCCCAAAATTTTAAGTGTCAACAGCTGCCCCTCTTTGAAGGCGAGCTCGCAGAGGTTGCCTTTAAAGACAAATTGAGGCCTAAATTTTGGTCATGTTCATGCAATGAATGATTTTTGTTGGAACATGAATTCCATTTTTTAATGCAATTTATATGATGCATGGAAATACTAATGCAAATGATAGATGAACCTACCTGGAATAACTTACCTTCGAGGAGGATAGAGTAATTCGAGGTAGTGGGTATTACCTGTCCAGGACCCGTACCATTCTACGGTCGCCTAGAATAGTAACATGACTTTGTGACAATAATGCTTTCCCAGGACCCGTACCATTCTACGGTCGCCCAGTATGGCAGAAAGGAGCTGCTCTCTCAGGACCCGTACCATTCTACGGTCGCCCAATACGGCAGGAATGGGTTGCTTTCTCAGGACTCGTACCATTCTACGGTTGCCCAATACAGCAGAAAAGTTTTGTAAGGAACTGCTTTCCTAGGACCCGTACCATTCTACGGTCGCCCAGTACGGCAGAAAAGTTTTGTTTAGGACCCGTACCATTCTACGGTCGCCTAACAGGGATTCATTTTCCAGGACCCGTACCATTCTACGGTCGCCTGAATAAAGAATAAGTGTTGTCGAGGACCCATACCATTCTGCGGTCGCCTTGACGGAAAATTGATTTTTCAGGACCCGAACCATTCTTCGGTCGCCTGAAAGGGGAAATTGCTTTTCCAGAACCCGTACCATTCTACGGTCGCCTGTTAGAGCAATAAATGTTGTTTAGGACCCGTACCATTCTACGGTCGCCTAAACGGGGGTTTACCTTTCAGGACTCGTACCATTCTACGGTCGCCTGAATAGGGAAATAAGTTTTGTCTAGGACCCGTACCATTCTACGGTCGCCTAAACGGGGGTTTACCTTCCAGGACTCGTACCATTCTACGGTCGCCTGAATAGGGAAATAAGTTTTGTCTAGGACCCGTACCATTCTACGGTCGCCTAAACGGGGGTTTACCTTCCAGGACTCGTACCATTCTACGGTCGCCTGAATAGGGAAATAAGTTTTGTCTAGGACCCGTACCATTCTACGGTCGCCTAAACGAGGGTTTACTTGGCTAGGACCCGAACCATTCTTCGGTCGCCCAGCGTCGCAATCTGAGGAAAAATCTCTAGGGACAACTCCATCGAGTGTCAAAGTACTCAAAAGTGAAAATACCTGTACAACGACAAGTATTTAAGGTATAGATAGAGATATACTTACCTGGTGACATCTCTGCTCATTAGGGATATGTCTCCTGTAAAGATGGGCATTGGGCTACAAAAGCACGCCAGGATAATATAAAAGGACAACTTGACCGAGTCAAGTGTCGAGAAATGGGTAGAGATATACTTACCTGACGATATCTCTGATTCTTTGGAATATGTCTTCTGGAACTTAGATATCCTGTGGAGGCCTCTCACCTCCTGGTAGAAATAAATCAATGATGCACCTTGAATGTTCATGATGGTTTCTCATCTCCTCATATCATGAGGCATTTTGAAAGGAACCTGAATGTTAAGAGCTCTTGGGTCTTTGAGAAAACATTATCTGTCAGACATGATTAGAGCAAAAATGCATTCACCAAAGAATTAAGCAATTAAGGCTATTCTGGAATGCATACTTCAAAATCTACTGAAGCTTTTATCAATTCAATCAAGATTCATGCATAATGACTTTTTCATCATCTAAATTTCCACTAGAGAGAATTATCATTCAAGACAATTTTCACTCATGACATGAATCTCTTAAGAATACTAAATGAGAGATTTTCGGTTAGAAAGGACTTTCGACTCACTCTCATTTAGAATGGCTATTTTATGAGAATCACTCAATTTCTTCATATCGACATGGGTCTGAGTATTCTCGCAAGCGGTACGATCTTACCAATCTGAGAGGTCTTTAACAGGGACCATAATGTGGGCTTAGCCAACGGCTTAACAAAGGGACTCTTTGAGTCAAGGATATTGAATGAACAGTCTTGTAATCATTTCCGGGTTTATAAGTCAAGAACCCTGCAAAAATGAGAAGGAAATAATTCTGCTCGCATTTCTTCGAGCGATGCTTATAAACATATGAACTCTTACGTTAATTCAAGTGCCCTAATCTGAAGAGACTTTGTAAGGGACGTAACGTAGATTGGGTTCATGGGTTGAGAAATGAAAGGATCATTAGGCTCAAAAAGTGTGTAAAAGGTGAGAGTTGATGATCATCTTGGCATTGCCACCACTTTTCTTTTTCACCATTGGGGATTGTCTTCATGAAGTGCCCCATTGATTGTAGAAACTCGACATTTGAGTTCTTTGAGTATTGCTCCATTGGGATTCAACTCTTACAATTGACAGTCACCTATCTTGACTTTCTTTTTTCATCTATGGGCATTGGCCTTGCTTTTACTAGGCACACTACTTTTTATGCCCCTAGTTCTCATGCATTTTTTTCTTCACTTCTTTTTTCATGGGCATCGGCCTTGCTTTTACCAGGCACACTGCTTTTTCATGCCCATTAGTTCTATTTTGAATTCAATTCTTGCGCATAATGCATGCGTCAAGCAATTACACTTTAAATGACACTATAACTTGTCAAGAGTCTTCATCTGCCTTTTGCCTTGCCCCGGTGTGGGGGTTGATCATCAACTGGTTTTGCCTTGCCCTAGTGTGGGGGATGATCATCAACTGGGTTTAAAGAAATGAAATTGCAGGCTCAAGTGGGCTATGCAAAGGATATAAGTGTATAGGATAGAGAAAGAAATGCTCTTCGTCATCCTAAGGCATTTAAATTAACGCATGAATTCAATGTAATAGCATAACTTGAAGATTGATGCAAGTGAGAGCAAGAAAATTTCAATTCATTTTCCTTACCTCATGATGCCATTTGATCTCTTAATTGCCCCGATGTGGGGTGATTCTTGACAGGAGTGATTTGAAAAGAATATCCATAAGTGTATGGGCTCAAAAGGTTTAAGCAATGGATCACTTGTAGTGTTTGAGGATAGAGAAATGAATTGCCTCTCATCATTTCAGTTGCCATACCTTTTGCGAGAGAACTCTTTACCTTATGGATATGAATCTTCCTACACTCATCTCACAAGTGTATGAATATGGGACTGTGTATAGGACAAGGTTTGCCTTTCATCATCCCGAGTCGTCTCATTTAATAGGCTCAATCAGTTTCACATCATTCATTAAATCAATCCATCTTGATGCTCTTTAGTGGAATTAGTGGATAAAACATGTAAGAGTCATCATGCAAAATCTTTTTTTTAAAAAAATTCAACTGCTCAACAGCTTTAAGCATGTCAACTTCAAACAGTTTTCTATACTGCAAAATGGTTTTAAACATTCATTCAAGGATTCCTCTACAATGGGAATTGCCTTAGCAGTTGATGTCTTTGGATTGTCCCTATCATTTAAGATTGAAAATCCACTTTTGCCCCTGCACAAAAGAATGTGCATCATTATGATATTATGCAACATGAAAGTAATTCAAATTGCACATCTATTTTGGCTCGAATCGAGACTTTATCTCAGTCGGATCACTACTAAGATCTGGCATGCCCACAATCTTGTCATATCAACTCCTTAGAAATGTGTCATTGACAGTTGAGCCAATTGCAACCTGTTGTACTTTTTCAGATGCCTTCTCATCAGACCGAAAAAGTAATGCTCTGAAACATGAAGTAAATGAGTCAGAAAATTAAATGGGGCTAACCTAATCCATGCTTTTGGAAATGGCTTGAAAAATGATTTTTTTTTCGATGAAATGCTTTTTGTTTTCGAAAAAGTTTATGGGAGGAAGCATGAGAAAGTCCAGCCCTCAGGATTTCTCCGTGGATGATATTTTCTTTTCATGGCTGGATATCGTCATTGGACTAGTTTGGTATACCTCATCATGCCCTCAAAATAAAATTTGTAATTTTATTGAAATTCATCAATAAATTACATTTATTAAATAAAAAATGCAACACTTAAGAATTAAAAGGAAAGTGGAAACATCTCTCTAAAAACAAGAAAAATTCCCACGCAGGGGAATATGCAAAAATAGTAAAAGAGTTACTATTGTGGGCCAAAGCCCATCTCTTCTGAGGGTCTTTCATTGATAGCTCCTATGATGAGATCGTTGAACAAGCTTGCAACTCCTTCCAGATCATTATCAGGGTTTTCTGCCTTCGGGGGTATCGGATCATCCATGCCACCCCATCCATCTGGGATTATCTCATGAGGATCAATGTAGTAACTGGGAGGGGCCGAATACTTCACCAAGTAATCAAACTTGCCACTAGGCTGCCCCAGAGTGTCTATGACTTCAGCTTCATCCTGCATCATTCTTGGAGGACCGGAGAATATTTCGTGAATGCTCGGGGGTAGTGGGTTTTGCCTCCCTCGCCTTTGGTCAGGTGGCGGGTTCCGCTCTCCCTGTCTTCGTCCTTCAGAACTTTCCCCTCCTCTTCCAGCAGCATGGGGCCTCTGAGGGACTTCATTTAGACTTTGAATACTCTGACTATTTCTTCCATGGTGACTACCAGGAACAAAACCATTCACATCCATCATCCTTTCCATCATAAAGGCAGCATTTGAAGCTTCGGGAGTGCGTGGTGGTGAGCCTTGAGATGCATGTATGGTGGACACCAACTCAAATGAGTGGTAACTTGATTCGGATTCAATGTCTGGTTCCAGGATAGCATTGACCGTATCCTCATGCTTCAGTGGCGGATCTTTCTGGATGTTCGGCCGAGCAATTTGAAATGAGAAGGCCTTCGTGTCCAAGAGATTTTGGATCTTGTGCTTGAGGGTGAAACACTCATCAGTTGAATGCCCCAATTCACCACTATGGTAGTCACACTTCTTCGTCGGGTCGTAACTGCGATTACTTTCACGGTTAGGACGCTTTGGTTCACTAGTTAGCAAACCATTCTTTCGGAGGATTGTCAGCACTTGGGATGGAGACCCAGGGAGAGGAGAGAATTGCCTTGTATTATTTGCTTGGGCAAATGGTTGACGGCCAGCAGTTTGTGGCTGTCTTGGATTCATCTGGATAACCGGGGCATGTTTGGCACTTTCTTGACTATAAGTCATGTTCACATCCTCAGCCGCTTCCTTCTCCTTCTTGGGAGTGAACCTTTTACTAGATGGCTCAGTAAACCATCCTTCCCTTATCCCTACTTCGAGTTGTTCTCCCACGGGAATAAGCTGATTGAAGTTTTCCACATACGTGCTGGCCATTGGGTTACGGAACTCAGACGGGAGAGTTTTGACAAACAACTTCATCAACTCCTTATCAGTAGGCTCGGGAGTAATTTGAGCTGCCAGATTTCGCCATCTCACGGCATACTCTTTGAACGACTCGTTCCTCTTTTTCTCCATCCTCTCAAGATCCTCTCGAGAAGGTGCAATATCCATGTTGAACTTGTATTGCTTGAGAAATGCGTCGGTCGCTTCATTCCAGGTGTCGAGAAGGTTCACATTTTTCATGACATACCAGTTTAGTGCAGGTCCAGTCAAACTCGCATGGAATGATTGGATCATGAGGGGCTCGTTCTTGACATATTGGGCCATACACACGTGATACATCTGCAAATGAGCTTTTGGGCAGGAAGTACCATCATACTTCTCAAAATCCGGCATCTTGAATTTCTTTGGCATGTTGACCTTCTCATACACCGATAGGTCGAACGGGAGTGAATTCTGCGACTCTTGTAGTTGTTTCAATTTTTCCTCTAGCTTTGAGAAGCGTTCATCATGATCAGTCTTTGGAATGCTCTCGAGCTTGGTCTTTCTAACAAGGATCGAGTCATCTTCCAACTCAAGCATGTCATCGTCAACCTTGTTTGTTTGCTTCGGGATAGTTATTTGAGGAAGAGCAGGTGCAGTTGTAGGATTTACTTGGAGGAACTGGAGTTGATCCGTCACAAGCTGTAGAGAGGCAAGCACTTGTTGGAGTTGAGTTTCCACAGCAGACATACGATCACGCATTTCTGATTGGTCGGCCATTCTAGCTCTTAATCGCGTAATAATGGGCGAACGTGGAGGATCCGTTGTCACCTAAGGAAAATAGATAGTGTAAGAACTAGTGACAATATAGGAAAATGGCCCATGACAATGGTCTAATCGATATTTTTCACTTCTTATTTATTTATTCATGGGAAGTTCGTATTAAAAGGGAATTTCCTAAGAAATGGACATCCAAATTTCCTAAACATGATATGAAAACAAACTCGCTAAATTTTTTTTTTATGCCTCATTTCCTAGCAATTTCATTTCTAATTGACAAAGAAATTAAATTAATGATTGACCTAAATTGTCATGAACCGACCCAAAAATACAATAAAATAAATTGCATGGTATAGGGATAGAAGACTTACTTTACCAAGGAAAATCAATGGCAATCACATAGACACATCGCATGAAACGTGAGGCTCGATTTCTATCTAAAAGGCTTAACAAAGTGGAGCTAAGAGGGTGATCTGATCGTTGCAGTCTCGCATTAACTTCAGGTCCCCTTAACTCCGGGCTTAGTCGAATGGAATGTCCAATAGTCACGCGGTCTCGCGGATATGGACAAAACACATTTCGACACCATGAAAAACTTTCGGGGAAGAGAAGGTCAACCTCTACATAGCAGTCTCGCTTTGGAGGAAGAATACTTCTCAACACCATCCTAGAAATCCTATCGCAGCCCAGGTCGGACCGCAGGTTGTGTGTGCAAATAGTGTGGTGTTAAAGCAATAAAGCATGCACAACAATTTAAATGCAAACAACACTTCTAATTGGAAAAAATAAATCATTCATTCCACACTCCAACCTGCAAGACAAAGGTTAGCAAAGACTACTCCCCTTATACCTCCCATCTGCAAAAACATTTAACACCTTAAAAATGTTAGGGACATACCTGGAATCCTCGCTGCCAAGCAAAAACATTTTTCAAAAAAAGAAAATTGGCCTAAGTCCACTAAGAGTTTCAACTCAAGTCCCCAGCGGAGTCGCCAAGCTGTCGCGACCCAATTTTTCGGGTTTGTCACCTAAAACTAGGTTGATGGACTACTAAGCCTTTAAGCTTAACTCGGGCTCTCCCAAGCCCATACCAAATCGCGACTTAGGATTTTAACATGCAAAAGATTATTATCTAGGAGTCGCCACTAATCAATTTGGGGTAGGTCGATTAGACACCTAAGTAAAATAACGGGAGGATTATCTTACTCCTACGAACCAGAGACTAAGGGTACGGGGACTTGATTACACTAGACTATCCTAGTGCCCTTTCGGTACCATTTCTTTTTAATTTTCAAAAAAAATGTTTTGCAGGCAGCTTGATCTGATTTTAATTCATTTTCCTAACGTGTGAGGCGATCATGCGAGTGCACAAACAACCAATTTAACACCCGAGAAAACGAATAAAATAATGCAGGACATACCTTAAAGAAACGAAAGCATCTGCGTTGTTAGATCAAAAATCATATAAACAATCCTAGATATGATTTCTAATTAACACGCAATTTCAATTTTTTTTGTTTTCACTTTTTTTAATGAAAATCATGCGATGCATGCTAATAACCTAATATGACATGACGACATGACCTAAACTATATGACATGAAGAAATGCAATAATTAAATGCAATCTAAATGATCTAATTATCATAACATGCAATGCGATGCAATGACATATAAAATTATCTCAACTAAAATGACATGCAAAATGCAATTTAATATGAGAGCTATATGTCACGTGACATTTATTGAATGACTTAATCTAATGACATGAAAGTTCTAATTAAATGAACTTAAATAAACTAAATGACGTGCATTTGATGTTCCTATTTTTAAAATGCAATCTATCCTAAAGATGATCTAAATTAAAGATGAAACATGCAATTCTGACCTAATATGCACAATGATTTTTTTTGTTGTTTTTCTTTATGAAATTCGAAATTAAAACTAACACATAACTAAACGTGCAATTCAAATAAAAAAACTAACAACCTAAATGAATGCATTTTTTTTTTTGTGTTTTCTAAATTCGAAATAAGATCCTTATTCTAGATATGCAAAATAACCAGAAATATTCTAGAATCAATTGAAATCCTAATCCAAATATCTTTTTGATTTTTTCTTAGTGATAATCTAAAACAAACATTAAATCTAACAAGCAAGATATTCAAACAAATAAAGGATCAAAATAAACGAAAAAATAACCCGTTATCTCACGGGTCAAATTAACGAATATTTTAACCCTGAACATCATGATAAGAAATCAAAATAATTAAAAATCTAATCCGAAATCTTACGGATCAAATTAATAATTAGATTAATTCAACAGTTAATATATCATAGACAAACCCCAAAAATTATCATAATTAAAAAGATGACCCGACGTCTTACGGGTCAAATTAAATAATTACAATAACTTTAGGAACAATTCCTATGGATAATGCCTATAACAATTATAACTAAAACTCACCTCACAAAATTCACTTTAAACACTAATAATAAAATTACCTAAAAGTAAAGTAAAATGACATAAAATAAAAAATAAAAATAAAAGAAAAAACAACCTAAGGAAAATAGGGGTAGCCAATTCGTCGGTCCGGCAAGGGGAGTTGGGTCGCCGACGTTCGGGCTCCGGCGCGGGCACTCCGGCGAGGGGTAACAACGCGCGGCAAGGGGCTTCGGGTACTCGGGTCGCGACGTCGGCTGGCGAGTGGAGCAGGGGCTTCGGGCGCTCGGCGACGGCGGCGATTTTGCGAGCGGAGCAAGGTGCAGTGGCGCGGCTGGGGTGTTCTCTCGGAGGCAGCAGGCGAGGCGTCCGGCGGGCCAAGCGTCGCGAGGAGGCTCGGACGGTGCGGAATCGAGACGGAGACGCGACGGGGCGCGGCGCCGGGCTGAGCGAATCGCGGACAGAGCAGGTCGGCGGCGGTCGGCGGCTTCGGGCGGTGGTGCGGCTGGCTTCGGGGCGGCGATCAGAGGCTCAAGTGCTCCGGTGGCGTCGGGTAGATGCTGGGCGACGCTCGGGGCGGCGCGGCGGTCGCGGCTGCCGGTGGAGGACGATGGGCGGCTGTTTCTTGGGGCGGCGCGGCGGAGCGGGCTGGGAGGAGGCCGACTGGCGCTCGGATGGAAGGGCACGGGCCAAGATGCGCGAGGAAGAAGATCTACAGTGTTTTTCCCCTTTTTTTTCGTTTCTCTCTCCTCTCCTCCCCTCACGTCACTTTCCCCTCTTTTCACTGTTTCGCTTGCACTTTTTCCTTCTTTCTTGTACTTTTCACCTTTTCCTCTTCTCAAACGCACGATGGCTTCCTTGCTTTTTCTTCTCACTCTTGTGCTGATTTTTTTTTTCACCTTTAGAAAACCGAGAAGAGCCCCCCTCCAATTGATTGTACGTGACTCTTTTATACACCAAAAAAATGCATCCTTGTGATATATTTCATTGCCAATTTTGCTCACGTAAAATTCTATTGAATATATCGTTTCACCCCGTGTAATATTTTTTTGCATATTTGATAGAAAAAATTCCCTTTTGCACAAAAAATGCATCTTTCGATGTATATTACCTAAATCTATGAAAAATCTTAACAAAATATAACAAAAATAAAATTTTCCTAAACCTATATGCCATGTGATTGTTTTTTCAATTTTTTTTTTTAATTTAGCAAAATCAAATCCCAAAATTTTAAGTGTCAACAGTTGACCTTCATATGTCTCGAGATTGGATGTCCCTGATATTCAATACCATTCACAATTTCAGTAAAACGACTAAACATGTCAGTTATTGATTCTCCTGATCTCATCTTAAAGACTTCATATTGTCCCAAAAGAATATTGATCCTTGTTTCTTTCACTCGATTAGTCCCTTCATAGGTAATGTGAAGCCTATCCCAGACTTCTTTTGCTGTATCACAAGAAGATGTTCTGTTATACTCAGTAGGGGATAAAGCACAATATAAGGAGTAATTGGCTTTAGCGTCAAGAATCTGTCTCTTGGTTATTTCTTCTTGAGTCATCTGAATAGGATCGGCAACTTCTTTTCCTCTCTCTGATTCTGATGCAGCAGCAGGAATGATTCCTTTATCTACCACTTCTCATTCCAAAGGATCTTTCGATCTTAGGAATGATTTCATCTTGTTTTTCCATATGCTGTAGTCTTTTCCATCAAAGTATGGAGGTCTGGTATTGCTTTGACCTTTAACCAACCCTGCAGGCAACATACTAGCCATAGATCTTTTACTCAGAAGTAAAGACACTTCTTATAAACGAGTACACAAGCTCTGATATCAATTGTTAGGACTAGAATTAGTACCTAGAGGGGGTGAATAGGTTACTAAAGCAATTTTATAAATTTTAACCCGAATGAGAGATTAATGAATTAAAAATAACAATCGCTGCAAATGAAAGTAATGAAAGATAAAAAGATTAGGGATAGAGAATCAAGACTCCAGATTTATAGTGGTTCGGCTTAGATCAAGCCTATATCTACTCTCCTGCACGGACAACCCTTATGGCTGGATTTCACTAAGAATCAAAAAGAGTGTTTACAATCTCACACCATTGAATCTACAATGTAGAAGCTTTACTACACTTCCTCAAGGTCTCACCACACTTTGGTCTCTCTTTTGATTACAAGTATTGCTCAAAGAATAACATAACAAGGAGATTCAGACTTTGAAATTTTTCTATCCGGCACACTTTAACAACTTGAGCGTCTCTCTTATATACTTCTTCATGCATTCATTACCGTTGGCACCTTCCAAAGAAGTTCTTCCAATCAACCCGTTGGACAGAATCAATTTAGAGAGATCTCGAGCTCTTTAAGGTAAGTGTAGATAGCCCATCAATCATGCTCGCCCATACAATCAGGATCTTGGTTTCCATAAGTAGAACCTTCCAAATATAAGATGCGAATCTTAGAGAATCTATATTTATTCAGATATGAATATAAGATCTTGTAGTGCTAAATCCAGTTGAAAGATATTCCTTAGCCGTTGGAGCTAAAACCATATTGGATAGAATCAGAATAGAAGTTTTTAACTTGATGGTCTGGAAATTGTCCATGAGAGTAGACTTAGAAACTTGAGTCTTGATATCGTCAGACTTTGATCTTCAGACTTTACCAGTAGAGTCTGCAAGTCTTCAGACTAGACTGATGGAAATGTTTTGTCGACTTCAAAATATATGAAGAGAATTTATCCAACAGTGATAACCTATCGTGAATAGTGATAAGTACTAGTGACAAGATATCATGAAAAGCGATAAGTGGACGTGTTAACCTATTGTGAATAGGGATAAGTACAAGCAATAGGCTATCATGAAGTAAATGTGATAACTTATGAAAAAGATTATAATTGTTTATTATATTTTCATTTTAAATGTGATAAGTGCTTATTTTATTTTTATTTTAAATGTGATAAGTGCATAGTACATTGCAATTTTAAATGTAATAAGTACTTATTAAATTTCTAATTTTTAAAGTGATGATTACTTATTATATCCTAATTTTAAATGTGATAAGTGCTTGTAAAATATTATTTTTGAAAAGTGAAATGCTAAGTTGATAAATGAACTTATGGAGTGGTATTGTATGCTATGAGGTTAATGCATGATTATTTTGGTTGATAAATAATTAATGGGGGATCACATGGAATTATTTCATGACATTTTTGTGTGTTTGCTAGTGTATAATGTATGAGTACTAAACACTCTTGCATTGGCTAATGAGAAAGATAAAAATTGGCTTGAGTAATTGATGTGCTCGTGTGATCACATAAATGGTTTCGTACTCGTATGAGGGATGATGCCTGATAGATTTCAGATGTCTTCACGTCAACAAGATGCTGCCTGTGAATGGAGTTTAGAACAAAGCTCCTTAAATAGAATGCAATTTCTGAGTGAGGTTGAGACAATGCCATGCTTGATGGGGCAAGACGATGCCTTAAGTCAGCCAACAACTCCCACAAATGAGAGGAGGAGTAGGATTATCATTGGGCGGCGACCGGGTTTTGTGCTCCTTCCGGTCAGTGCAACAACACTGTTGATCCAAAAATAATAGCGCTTGCCACCGTCGGATCTCGTCGGTACATATGATGAGAGATCGCATATCATGAATGCATGAAGCAATAAATATGAAAATAAATTATCTATTGATAAAAATGGCACAGCACAAAAAAAGAAATTGCATAAATATTTATGGAAAGACAATAAAATATCTCCAGAATTGAAATTGCTTTTGGAAAGATGTTCTAGTATCTAAAACATCTAGAATATAATATTGAAAAAGGCCAGGGATAAAATAAAAATAAAAATTTACGCATTTGGTATTTGAAAAGAATAATTGAAATATCATAAAAATAGGAGGAGTTGACATGTTATCACTTTGATCAATCATCAATTGCCGAGGGTTATCAATTTCCTCGTTTTTTCTCCCAAAAAGAATATATTCTCATAAAATTTATCTTGTAGAAATTGTTTAGCTGGATAGACACTGAAATTCAATCTGTCCAATCGAGGGTTATCAATTTCCTCGTTTTTTCTCCCAAAAAGAATATGTTCTCATAAAATTTATCTTGTGGAAATTGTTTAGCTGGATAGACACTGAAATTCAATCTGTCCAATCTAGACGATAATCCATATTCTAGTGAAACTAGAGAGCGCCGGCTTCTCCACTCTGGGTTCGGAAAAATCTCAGAACAGATTCTCCTTCAAAATCTTTGCCTTTAAATATGAATAATTCAGCATTAAGACTTTGCACTCTTCTTCTCCACTCTATAGTTCTCATCTAACTTTGTCTTTGCAGCTCGTATACTTTCGCAGTTCCCAGGGCGATCGTCATCAAGTTCACGCTTGTCCTCTCCCTCGTGGTCCTCGTGCTGCCGCCGCCGCCATGCCGACCCCTAGAGGTCTCGAACTACCAAGACACAGAAGATTGGCCCGAATTGACTGTTGCCCAGCTAGACAAGAGAATCATTGAAGAAGAGTTCCTGCCCCTGCCCGAACCTGAACCCGAGCCCCTACCCCTGCCTGAGCCCGAACCTGAACCCGAGCCCCTACCCCTGCCTGAGCCTGAACCCGAGCCCGAGCCTGTCCCTGGCATGAATCCAAACCCTGCGATCATAATGCCGATCCCAACGCCCGAAAATACTGCCGGAAGTACGACGTCCTCGGCCATCAGGTCTTCCCCGTTGCTCAGTTCGGTTGTTTGTTCCTCTCTTTTCCTTGGTTGGTTGTCTAGAATCCTAGATTGAATAGAACCCTTAAGAAAGAACAAGTTAGGGTTGGTCGTCGTGTCGTATTTATTTTTCTTGTAAATCCTGAAATAAATTTCGGATTCTTAATTATTTGGTTTCCCCTGCAGTCCTGTTTTGCGTTTCCTTGCGTGTAAATTTCTGTGATACATGCTCATGATGTTTTCAGCGGTCAGTAATAACTCTTGCATGGATCGGGTATATATATATATATTCTTGTTTAGGACTATCGCAAAAGAAAATCGAAGATGATCAATCCGGTGCTCGGATTGTATTATTTCGTCCTTTACTAGTTTGTTCTATTTTGATGGTTGATTTCATGAGGCTCGTGAAGGCCGATTTTAGGTGGATGATTCTACCATTTTTTATTTTTTATTTTTATCTTGGTGGTAGGTTTCCAATAAACAGTTTTATAAAGTAAAAAAAAAAAAGATTTGTGGATAATTAGCAATGCTTTAATGAAATTATCAACTTATCTCTTATCATCTACCTTAAATTATCGATTCTTAACATGCATTTATCAATCTTTATAAGAGTATATCACCAATTCGATTAGATCATCCGGGTCATCAAATTTGAGTTAGTATTTGTTTTTTCTTAAATTAATTAAGTTTTGTTATTATTGATCAACTTTTATTTCTCCTAGTAAACGCCTCATATTTATTGATTCTTACGTGTGAATTATCAATTTTTCTCCTATCAAAGGACTAATTGTAGTTCACCAGCTATCATCTAAGTGGATGACCAACGTGTCAATATTTCTATTAAGTTACCATTTTTATTTACCTTACTAGTAACCATTTCCCAACTTTTTTCAGAAATTACAAAACTTGATTGGAGTAATTACTCTTTGATTAAATTACTAACTTACTAAGCGATGTTTATTGATTGCTTTAAGTTACCAACTTCTCTCATCTCATATAAAATATAATTAGTTTTATCTTCCACAATTTTTTTTTAACCTTTATTACCAGCAAGTCGAGATTATTAATCCTTATTTGAGTGACTTACTAACTTTATTCCGATTAAATTACCCACTAGTGTTGGGTTACAAGGTCAATGATTATTTGTTTTCTTTTTAAATGTACGAACTTTCCTATTGGATTATCACTTTTACATGATTTACTTAACGTACTGTATTTAGATTTTACCAATTTTTCTCCTACTTGACACTTATCAACACTTAATTAAAAATTACCCCCCTGGAAAAAATCCGTTTTTCTTTACCGAACAATAAAATTTTGCCACGTAAAGTGAGAATTGAACCCCAATTACTTAGCCAAAAGGATATAAATAGGAAAAATCCAAAGGGAGGGAGACGAAGTAATTTATCCGAATATAGGATGAGGGTGGGAAAATGACTGAAATTATGTACGACATGATAGGACTTTTTGAGTCCCGACTAATCTCTCGTAAAGCAATTCCCCTATCTCACGCACATCGAGTCTTAACACGAGCCGAAATTGATTCTCTTGGGGACAACCTCGGAGAAAAAGAAAGATCGATGAGTGTAATCCGTTCTTTGATCAAGTCTACTTTGCACCAGAACAACCTTGACCTCCTCAATTGCATTCTTTGTACATCTAATTTCACTGTCCACGTGATCCCCTCTTCGTCTCAAAACAAAGTTTCCTCCATAACTCGCAGCGTCGGCGATTCCATGGTGGAGATTACATTCATGCTCGAACATTTCTGCTGTCATTCGTCTGCTGATGTTTCAATCTATGTAGAGCCCGACTTGCGGAAACATGAATTATGTGGCTAGGGCCATCACATTACATCCTGTCTTCTCTTTCGCTAGAATTAATTGTTATCTCGATACAAAGAAGATGAAGTAGTAAAACCAGTCTTGTCTCCTAGAGTTTGGTTCGACTATTTCTTTGTGACCCAGAGATTTTCGCAACTCCATGATGGAGATCAAATTCGAACTCGCCCTTTCCTGCGTGATTCTCATGTTGTTGTCTGATCTTTCAAGAGCTTGGCTCGCGAGATTGCCGAGTCCATGGATAAGAACATCAGCCAACAGCGGCAGCAGCAACCGTCGACAATGCGTCCTCCTCTTTCCAAGCAAGAAAGATTGGCATGCCGGTGAAGAAGCTGAGTGGCGGTGGAGGTGTGCGTGGCGGTGGGGGTGGGGTGGGCGTTTTGGTAGCAGTGAGAGTGGTTGCGCAGGTGGTGGTGGTAACGGCTACTGGCGAGAGGAAAAAGGAGGAAGGTGGGAGAAAAAGGGAAAAATAAAATAAAAAATAAAAAAATAAAAAAATTTAGTAAAATAAGATATTTTTTAAAAATTGTCAACGTCAACGTCGGCCGAACAGCCGGTGCCAGTTGGTATCCACGTGAATGCTAACCGATCAAATTTGATCGGATAGACTGAATTGGCATTATTGTAAAAGATTTAGGATTCAATAGTCCAAAAAAAATAAATTTAAGATTGAATTAGCACAATTATGATAGATTCAGATTTTTTTTAGTATTTTTCCCTATGAAATTTGATACAAAAGAATTTGGAATTTGTTGACACCTAATTTAGGATCAATTTTTTTATTTTTTAAAAATAGAAGATAATAAATAAAATAAAGCATTTGGGTTTGTGGAGGGAAATTTCAAAATTAAAAAAAAAATGAAATTAATGAGGGGAATTAATGGGATTTGTCTAGCGATATAGAAAGAATGGACACTCACTCGAATATTGGGCGTGAATCTGGACATGTTCGCGGCAATATAAATGAATTGCGAAAGAAGGTGAGGGATTTATGGCAACAAATTAGGGCTAAGATTTCGGCAATCCCCGCGAACAAAGGAGCACGGGTTCTGACTTTCCAATGTTAAATGGAAGTCTTGTACTATAAAAGGGACACGTCGAGTCATTAAAAAGGGGGAGGAGGAAGAAAATTCAGAAGCAAATTTTTTTTTTTCGAGAGACGTGCGAAAGGAAGTCTTCGTCCATCTTGGTAAGAGAGAAAACCAATTTTCTCTCCTTTCTCTGACAAGAAAAAGGAAAAGTCAGCAGCCGGTTTTTTTCCTTTCGTTGATTTGCTGCAGAGAAAAGTGACCAGAGAAAGGACAGAGAAGTCTGCGAAGAGGTGACCGGCCAGCAAGGGGAAAAGAAGAAAAACAAAAAAAGAAAAAAAGAGAAAAGGAAGCCCAAAAAGTTGTCTTCTTCGTGTGGGTCTTCTTTCCCTGCGAGAGTCCGTCCGCGAGACCCACACTAGCGCCGGTGACGACGATTGAAGAATAGTCCTCGAAGTCGCGATGATGCCTCTATCGCCCATGCTCTCCATCCGTCGTCGACGCCATTGAGCCAACACCATCGGACGCCGAACGCCTCCGACGCAACAACCCGCGAGCCCGAACGCCTACAGCACCGAAGCCCGAGCTGCCCGTCCGCAAGACCACCGCGACCCGCGAAGCCGCCGCCTCACCACGCGACGCCTCCAGTCTCGCTCCACCTCCCGAGCGATGCCGAACCGCCAGTTCTCCGCCCCGAGCTCCGCCACTTGCTGCATCCTCTATCTTTGTTGCAGGTCCGATTGCCACCCGAACCTCGCCGGAGATCCGACGCGAGCTGCCACCCCCTCTTTGGTTATCCCATCCCCATTGCTGTCCTCTCTCCTTAGGTAGTTTTGTTTTTTTTTTACTTTTACTTTTCATTTTTGGAGTTTAGTTTATTTCATTACTTGTTTTATCTTTTAGGTTAATTTTTCTGTTTATTTCATTTGATAGCATGTTTAGTTTAATTATTTAAATGTTGGGTGTTAATTTTTGCAATTTCTATATTCATTATCCGTAGATTTTTACCTCAAATTACTATAGTTATTAATTTGATCCGAGAGACATCGGGTCATTTTTTAATTATACTAATTTTGAGTTTGTTTAGGTAGAATTTCATTGTTAAATCACAATAATTATTTAATTTGGTCCATAAGACTTCGGACTAAATTTTAAATTATTTTGATTTCCTTATTGTGATTGTAGAGTTAAAATAATTATTAATTTAATCCGTGAGACAACGGATTATCTTTTTTATTATTTTAACTCTTATCTTAGTTTTTATGTAAAAATAATTACTTGTTTGAAAAAATGAAAAACATTATAAAAAGGGAATAGTGAAAAATTAAAAAATTTGCATGAGCATGTGAGTCATATAGGTTTATTAAATTAAGACACGTAGGTTTAATAAATTGACCTTTAGGATTTTTTAGAATTTCACCCTTAGATAGTTGTTTTTTAGTCAGGATTAGATTTAAACATTTTTTTTATTATTTAGGAAAAGTTTGCATGATATATAAAAAAAATAAGAAACAAAAAATAAAAAATAATAGGTGCATATTAACTAGTTTGCATATTAATAAATTAGGATTGCATCATAGTATCATGTTTTAGTAATCCCATCGTGTAATTTTTAATTGCATATAATTAACATTTTTTTTAAAAGAAAAACATAAAAATCATTTACTTGGCTAATTAATAAATTAGTTCATAATTAATCTCATTTCATATCATCATTGTTTAGTGTAGGTTGCATACATTTAAAAAAAAAAATCATTAAAAAATCACAAAAAGAATATGCACATAGAATTGTTATGTCATGCATCCTATGTCATGTAGTATATGCACCTTTAGGATTGTATAAATTAGATTGCATACATATAGTTCAAATTAGGCCATATAAATTGCATTTCACATATCATTAAAGTAAAATTCATGCATATTAATTTTAGATTAAGATTGCATAATAATAAAAGTTAGGTGTCATGTCATTTAGAAATCATGTTTAGGGCATGCATTTTTATTAGCATTTTTTTTAAAATGTTTTCTTAGAGAGTGGACTTTAATAAAGTTGTAGTTTATAATTTCTTAGCACTTTGATTTATTGAATGTTATTTAATTGATTGTGCACCCGCATGACCACCCTTTGCATGTTAGTAACTTAGGTTAAAATTAATCAAGACTGCCTACAAAAACAAATGTTTTTTTTATAAAAAAAAATGTACCGAAAGGGCGTTAGATTAATCTAGCGTAACCATGTCCTTGAATCCATTAAATCTCTGGTTCGTAAAAGGTAAAGTATTCTCCCATACTTTACCTGGGTTTCTAATCAGCACTAATTGGTTAGTGGCTGCTCCAATTTGAAATATAATTTGCATGTTTTAATGGGTCATTTTCTTAACATCAAGTCGCGATTGGTAGGGCTTGGGAGAGTCCGCGCCAAGTCTTCGGACTTAGTAATCCATTAACCTAGTTTTAAGTGATTCACCCTCGAAAAAAATTGGGTCGCGACATAATTTATTTGGATGCTCTGGTTATTCTTTTTAGTTTCTTGAATTTATTATCACAATTTTCTGCTTGCTATTATACTAGGAAACATACTTGAGCTATGTCGCGGGACCATTACCAATCAAAGTGACTATTTAGATAAACGATATTTCGTCTTTTTATCAAAACTTTGATTTTTCTAGTACTTTTGATACATTTTTTTAATATAAAAAAAATAGCAAGAATATTGGCTAAACTATCGTGTTTTCCAGCTTACAAAATGAGAAAATAACATATACGGTGTCATTATAAGTTCTCATTAAATCGTCATTAATGATTGATTATAGAGAAATCAATAATATAACATTCGATGATAACATTGAAGTGGCGACCTTTTTCTCTAAGGTACAATAACTTAATTATTTCGAATTTGATCTTTAGTAAACTGTAAGTAATTTTCTTGGTGATGTAAATACACTGTCAAAGTATTGTGTGATAGCTCTCAAAGATACAAATTGATCACATACCGATAGCTCAGTCTACCGACCATCAATATTTACTCTTTTTTCATCGACCTTGTATTCGCATCTCATAATTCGTGCAATTCTCATGGTGGACATTACATTCGCCCTTGTCCTATGCCGCTACCTCTATGTCAATCTCTCAAGGCCTTGGGTGATGATAGTGCTATTTAGTTAGCCAACAATTATCGCGAATGAGCAGAGGAGTAGGATCGTCACCAGGCGGTGGTAGGGTTTCCTGCTACTTCCGGTTAGTGCAACGACATCGTTAACCCTATCGTTGACTAGTCGTCAGGGGGGATTGGGGTGGGGACGATTTCATTTCAGGAGTGGATTTCGACTCCCACGCCCTGCAAAGAGGCAGGACAAAAGTCTGAGAGTGAATATTAGAGTATCATTAGAGTAGGACTGACCAAAAAAAAAAAAAGCCAGACCATGCCTGAAAATAATAGCGTTCCCCGGTCGTCAAATCTCATCTATACATACGATCGCGTGAACAAATAAATAATGAAAAGAAATTTTCTATCGATAAAAGTGGCACGGTATGAAAAAATTGCATAAATATTTATGGAAAGACAATAAAATATTTCCATATTTGAAATTGCTTTTGGAAAGATGTTGTAGCATTTAAAACACCCATAGTGTAATGTTGAGAAAGGCGAGGGATAAAATTGAAAAACAAATTTACGTATTTGGTATTTGAAAAAATTAATTGAGATATCATAAAAAAAAAAAAAAGGAAAAGCTCACGTGTCATCACTTTGACCAATTATCAAGTGCCAAGTGTTATCGACTTCCTCAGTTTTACTTCCCAAAAAGAACATATTAAAACTTATCTTGTGGAAATTGTTTAGCTAGATAGACACTAAAATTCAATCTTTCCAATCTATATGAATCCTTATTCTAGTGAAACTAGAGATCACCAACTTCTCCACTTGGCGTTCGGAAAAATCTCATAATAGATTCTCCTTCAAAGCCTTCGCCTTTAAATACGAATAATTCACCATCAATTATTGCACTCTTCTTCTCCGATATCGTAGTTCTCGTCTAACTTTGTCTTCGCAGCTCGTAATCTTTTGCAGTTCTCATGGCGGTCGTCATCAAGTTCGCGCTCCTCTCCCTCGCAGTCCTCCTGCTGCTGCTGCCGTGCCAACCCTTGGAGGTCCCGAACTACCAAGGCGCGGAAGATTGGCCCGAATTAACCATGGCCGCCCTACGACACCAGAGAATCACAGAAGAAGATAGGACCGGCTTCAACATGAGGTTAGGCGGAGCTGTCACCGAACCTGAACCCGAACCCATCCCTATCACCAAACCGGAGTCGGAACCGGAACCCATCACCGAACCCAATCCCGGACCTGGACCTGTCTTGTGTGAAGGACTGCTTCCCCTGCCATCAGGCCTTAGCCATCGCTCG
Source organism: Eucalyptus pauciflora (assembly GCA_007663325.1). NCBI lineage: Eukaryota > Viridiplantae > Streptophyta > Magnoliopsida > Myrtales > Myrtaceae > Eucalyptus > Eucalyptus pauciflora. Next base: position 4,653,592 of record VMYD01000091.1, read on the forward strand.
GTTGGTTATGCTCTTCGCCTGAGGTGGAGGGATGTAGAATCCTATATTGAGTAGAATCCACAGGAAAGAACAAGTTAGGGTTGGTTATAGTGTGACAATTTATTTTTTCTTATAACTCCTGAATTAAGTTGGACTCTTGGTTATTTGGTTCCCTTTATTTTCATGTAGTCTTGTTTTGTCATTCTTGAATGCCATTACTTTTTTTTCTTTGACCATGGGAGTTTCATAATTTCTAAAAAAGAACATTCATGTGGTATAGTGAGCTCTGTACATAAATTTGAATTATCACATTCATGTGGGGCCATATGAAGTTTATGATACTTGTGATATTTTTTTCCCTACATATAATATATATGTAAGAAAATATTGCAAGTTCTTGTTTAGGCCTATCCCAGAGGAAAATTGAAGATGATCAATTTATGTGATTGGAAAGCAAATAGGAATCTGAACAAGAAGTCATTCGGTTCTCGGATTGTTAGTCATTCGGTTCTCGGATTGTATTATTTCGTCTTTTACCAGTTTCTTCTATTGTGGTGGTTGATTTCATGAGGCTCGTGAAGGCTGATTTTTGGTGGATGGCTCTACCATTCTTGATTTTTTTTCTATAGGGGTAGGTTTTTGATAGAAAGTTTTGAAATGTTAAAAAAAAAAAAATCAATTTGTGGATAAACACTGATACTTTTATGAAATTATTAACTTATATGGATTAGAATATAAGATCATCTCCGTTATCGACTTTAAGTCATTATTTTTTCTTTAATTTAAATAAGTTTCGCTATCATTTATCAACTTTTAGCCCATTGTTTTCGGAATGCAAATCAAGCAGCAGATTGGGTGGCAAAGGCTCATTGAAATGACTCTTTTCCAAATTGACTGTCCAGCATTATGTTTTGATTTCAAACAATCTTCTTTAAATCTTCTTAGCGATGAAAGTACAGCTTTTTCCGACCCAAAAAATAAAATGGCATTCTTCATACATACAACGTCACTATCCACACGATCGACACTCATCTTCCTCTCAAAAGTTCATATCGAAACAAAGTTTCCTCGATAACTCACAGCGTCAGCGATTCCATGGTGGAGATTACATTCTTGCTCAGCCTTGTCTGCTGATGTTTTAATCCATAAAGGGCCTGACCTGCGGAAACATGAATTATGGGGCTAGGGCCATTGGGTTGCATGTTGCATCATCCCGTCTTCTCTTCTCCTAGAATTACTTGCGCTCTCAATACAAAGAAGATGTAGTAAAACCCTACTTGTCTCCAAGAGTTTGCTTTGACTATTTCTTCGTGTCTCTGAGATTTTCACGAGTCAGTGGTGGAGATCAAGTTCACGCTCACTCTTTCATTTGCAGTTCATCTGTTGCCGTGCCAATCTGTTGGAAATTATGATCCATTTCTTAAAATTATCTAGAAACTACTAACTTAATCACGAAGGCAAGGACCTTCGTAGCAGCATCCACATTGAAGATTGTCTAGAATTGTTGAGAATGGAACGGACTGTTGTGTGATTTAATGAATTTTTGGGTGATCTACACAACCTCCTATTATTTTAGTATTTCTCCCCCTACCTATCGATCGACCACTACCCTAAAATGGAATCAGTACTCCCCCGACTCCTTAGTAAGCCTGTCACAATGTTTCATTGTGATATATTATCATTCCCACTTGGGACTCACAATGTTTCATTGAAAAAGAAAATCCTAGAATAAGCTAGAGAAACCTACGTGGGCAGCAAGAGTACGTTGGTAGGAGAAAAATAGTTGTCTTACAGCTGTACTATGCCAGTGAAAAAAGTCAAAATTATCATGTTATACTATGCCAATGAAAAAAGTCAAAATTATTATGCTTGTAGTCGGTGGAGTTCCTCTATAAATAAAGCCTAGAATCATTCATGTAGAGAGTGAGAGGAGCATGAGAATATACTCCATATCATGAAGCTCCTCCACTAACACTTCCTTGTAAAATTATTTTCATAAACTAATAAAACTATTTTCTCCCGTATCTATGTTCTTTATCTTTCGATTATCCTATCTTATCTCTTTTCCATCCACTACAAACCATATAATACACTTGCACACATTACTAATATAAAACTATCATCAATACCAAAACCATGCTTCTGCATGCACACATCCAAAAATTTTTAACATGAGGGATTTGAACTCTCGAGTCCGATTGAACATCACGAGAGCTTGGTTCTCGGTTACGCGAATTATGTGGGCAAAAAGCGTTGGACAAAAAGCCAGCATAAGAGAGGTTCTGGCGCCGTTCATGGCTCGACATGGTGGTGATAATTCTTACAGCGTCACAACGATGTCGTCCTCGGCCATTGCATCTCAGTCTGCCGCTCGGTTCTATCGTTTGTTCCCCTCTTTTCCTTGGTTTAGCATTGCCTACGTCGTTCTGCTGGGGAAATTCGGTCGTTCGCTTGAGGAAGGGTTTGCATACGCATTCGAGTCAGAAACATGGAAGCAACATACTCGACTATCGAAGTCCCAATGTTTTGCTGCATTCTGCTACATTTTATTCTCTCTTTCCATCTGGCTTACTATTGTTCTGAATAGATGACGTCTCTTCAAGACGTCAAAATAAAAAATAAAATAAAAAGAGGACCAAAATGCTGTGGCGATAGGAGATATTTCCAGTAGCGTTAGATCTATAGTTTCTCTGTACTAGTCTGGGATTCTCATCAAATGTTTCTGGAACGAATAGCAAGTTCTTTTCAAAGTCATTGGATGCTCATTTAATTCTTTTGCTAAATAGACTGATTGAATTGAATTTTCCTCGATACCGTTCAGCATTCGTGCGAAACCCACTTTCAAAAATTATCGAATGCTCTAATTTCATTACTCCCAATCCTGATGATTTGTGATGATTTGTGATGGGTAAAGTTAATGGGGGACGAGTTCGGGTTCGGGATGGGGACGACCATTACTCACGAATCCGTCCAGCTGCCATCCCTATTTGCAAAGTGAAGGAAAAGTGTTGGTAAAATCAGTTATTCATTCACCATACTCCTTTTCCTCAAGGATTGCACTTCACAAGAAGCATAGAAGCCAGAAAGTTAAGCATAACACAGACTTACCAAAAACTGAGACAGAATAGCAAGAAATAGATGTTCCGCTATGATATATATGAACAAGCAAGGGAAGCATACAATAATGCAGGATGAAAAGAAAGGATCAACATATTGATAGAGAAGTTGAAGTTCCTACATGACTTCATGCGAATAAGTAAAAACACTGCAGATCATCACACCCCAGATGCCGTGCAAAGTCATTCAGATTCTGCTAGCTTAGCTCGAGAACCGCTTCCAGCTTGCCTGATCAGATTCGGAAGACATCCGTCTGGAATCGCTCATCGTACAACTGCCAGTGGCCATACCGCTCCGTATGGAAAACCGACCGAGGTTTGTAGAAATTAGGCTTAATTATGTCCTGCAGATTCTTCAAATTGGATGTCGCATTCACGAAATCACGACTAGTCAGGTTTGCACACCCAAACAGGTCCAAGTGCATAAGGTCGAGACAACCGTCGCAAATGGAGGTAAGACCTCTCGCCGTTAACTTGGAAAAGCGAATCTCGAGGTGCTCCAGTTGAGGCATGTACTTCCCTATAGCGGCAGCTTCTGAATCGCCTTCTTGCGGGAAAGCATTCAAATACTCAGTGGGGACTACACCCTCATGTTGGGAAGGATCTAACCAGTTCATCAGGTTCCTCTTCAAAACTTTAAGATTAGGACAGTTCCTCCCAATCAGAACCAAAGATTTATGACACACCTCATGGCAATAGCTAATATCGAGCTCCCTGAGGCTGGCGCAACGGGACGCTATCCTGGCCATTGAGGCATCGGTGACACTTTGGCAGCTCTTGATTGAGAGAACCTGAAGATTCGGGCACCTGCAATTCGCGGGCGGCAGATAATCATCATCATCAACAAGACTCAACTAAATCGAAAGTATCTTCTCAAAGCTGATTGCTGCAACGCTTTAGCATATGGCAAACAAAACATGCAACAGAAAGAACCAGCCAGCTGGACAGGATGATCGCAATGCGAAATTCCAAACTTCTTCGGTCTGACGTTTAATTTCGCCGCAGCAGATAGAATACAATTTTCGATCCAATCCCAATTCGATTGACACCATATTCAATTATGCGACGGCCGGTCATAATGAGATTCCATACCATCCAAAGAAAGATGTCCACGTCAGAACAACGAAAAAACAACGCAAATTCGACTATGTTCCTGCCACAATTCCATGTACGCTTCTACAGCGACTCAGATAAAAGCAAGCTTCGAGCTCGCATCCAAGGCACAGCATGTCCCATTTCACCTCCGTTTCAAGTAATAAAAATCATAACTTTATCGAAAGATGCAATCGAATCGGCGAACCTCTCGGCGACCAAGTCGAGGGCGCGATCGGAGCAATGGCGGGCGCGGATCGCGGCGAGGCCGCCGTCGTTCCAGCCTACGGCCGATCGGAGCATGGCGTCGACCCTCCTCTCGAACTCCGGCGACCACCAGCGGATCGACTCGCGGGACGACTCGAAGCGGGCCTCGAGGTCGAAGGCGGAGTGGAGCGAGGGGTCCGTGCAGGCGCGGTGCCACGACTTGCAGACGAGCATGGGCCCCGTCCAGAGCTGCTCCGCCGTGAGGCGGGAGAGGACGTTGGCGAGGCACTCGTGAGTCAGCTCGGCCCAGTCCGGGCTCGGCCCCGACTCGCCGGAGGAATCGACCGGCGGCGGCGGCGGCGGCGGCGGTTGGTCGAGGGCGTCCATTGGGAGGATCGAGGAGCGATGGCGGAGTGCGAAGAGGGGAAATGGATTATAAAACCGGTGGAGGCCGGTGGCGGTGGAGAATTAATTGCAGAATGGACCCTAGACTTTAGATATTTCGCAATTTGACCCGTGGACTTTACTGATATTACTGAGGAACGATGAAACCTGGGGAATGAAAATTAAAGTGGTAAATAAGGGAAATGTGATATTATATAAAGAAGGTTGACCAAAAAATTTAAATATTTCTTATTACTTTTCATCCAAATATTTATGTCGCCCCTAAAATATGAGTATTTTGCCTTACATGTTTTTCCTGCCTTTTTTTTTAATCTGTTGCCAATTTTCATCCTGGTAACCCCTTACCTCATGCTATTGTATAACAATTTATTTTCCCATTAGTGCGATTAGAATCCAATGCACACTACACAATCACATCTCTAATTGAGATAAGTAAAATCGAGAAAATATATTGCTTTTCAAAAGAAGTAAATTTTTTGTGGCTATATTTTCTTTCGTCAATATTTAAATGGATATGCAAAGTCATTTCTCCATAATTGTTTGACTCAAGGGGCATTTGTTTAAAGCAATTATCATATGGTAACCGTTGAGTTATATATGGTGGGGAGCTCTATGGAGTCGGTTATAATGATCTTTCTACTGTGAAAAAATTATGCTAGACGTTCTCAATTAGGTGAAAATTTTGAATTAGATCATTAAGTGACTTTAGTGTATTTTTTGCAAAGTAGCTTCAAAGTTTAGGAAAAAGAACAAAAGAAAACACATAGGGCGTGGCTACTATTGGTCATCTCCATCGTGGAACAAACCTAGCGAAGCCAATCCATGGCTAAAAAGGATCAAACCTTCGAAAAGGCAGCCAAGGGAGCCGAATAGCGTGATCGAGAATTTATTGACGACAGCTTTCGCTCCAAAAATCTCTCAATTCCACACAATCGAATTCTAGCATACCATATCGAAACCTCTACTGCCAATCTACCACAAACAAACCTCATTGAACCTACAAGAGCAAGAACTCAATAATTGCCACTAGAATCACTGTTCTCACCATCAATTCATTAGCCTCCACATAACTCACGCCTCCACATCCATGTTTCACCAAATCGTCTAAATCTAGCTCATCAACTACATCCAAAATGGAAACCTTCTCTCTTACCAGCCAAACAAGCCCACAAAATCAATTTTCGAACCATCGCTATCTTAATAGCGGCGCTCTTGCCAACCACATCAACCCGGGCATTTATGAACAGCTCTTGTGGACCAAGACCCGCACGAACCCGTACTCGGTCACTCAAACTCACTATCATCAACGACCCTCAGTGATCCTTTTGGTTTAGCATTTGGAATGGGCTTTTGGCCTCTAAGGGCATTTGGCCAAATGCAAACATGTTCAGTTCAATTTCTTTCGGAGAATTTTGACAAAATGTAATTACATCTCCAAATGGCTCTAAGGGCCTTTAGCCCAAAGCAGCTTGGAAGATTCTTTGGAAAGTTGCATCTTAGGAATATAAGCCCCATTACTGTTCACGGGTATTGTTAGTCTTTTTTGGAGAAACAAATGGAGGCTGATGATCGCCGCATGAGGGGTTGCCCTTGGCGACTGTTGCCTAGGGGTTGCGACCACTTGGAAATTGCCACTTAAGATCGTCCAACCTCATGGGAGGTGGCCTGAGGTCGCACGATCTCAAACATCACTTGGGTCGCATGACCCAATCGTCGCTTGAGATCCAACGACCTTAGGTGGCAGTTGCCTGGGTCGCGGGACCCCAGGTGTCCCGTGAGGTCCGACAACCTCAAGTGAGGCTACCCAGTGGCTAGATATGGCCACTGGTGGCTAGATAAAAAAAAATATTTAAAACTTTTTTTTTTATAAAAAAAATTTAGCAAAAGTCCTAATGTAGTTTTTACCAAACAACATTTAAACCAAAATTGTTTCGCAATGTACTTTAAAATTATAATTTACCAAAAGCTATTTGCATTTCAAAAAACTTTTTTAACCTAAGGGTCCATTCGTTTCGAGAAAAATATTATGTTTCCGGAAAACATTTTCCTAGAAGTCATTTTCTAGGAAAATGACTCTATTTTCCGGTGTTTGGCCGAAACTTAAATTTTGAGTGGAAAATATTTTCCACCATTCATTAGCTAATTTAATTGTTTGGAAAAAATTATCAAAAATTGAATTTTAATATTTTTAATTGACCAAAAAATTAGTTTTATTTCCATATATTTTTAAAAAATGAATTTTTAATTATTTGTATTTTTTTAAAATCGAAATTTTTATTATTTTTTATTTTTTATTTTTTCCTTTTTCTTTTCCTTCCCCTTCCACCTCCTTCTTCCTCCTCCTTCCTCCGATGCGCGTCAGGCTTCCTCCACCTTTCTACGCCGCCACATGCTTGACGATGGCTAGCTGCCCGCGGCCGACCAAGACCCGGTTGCCAAATCCGGCGAGCTCGAGGCTCGACCAATCTCGTCCGAGCTCACCAGAGTTTCACCGAGCTTTGGCGAGCCGCGAGCTTGTCAGATCTAGTGACGGAGCTCCTCACTTGGATAGAGAGCCCGAGCTCTGCAGCCAGATCTGGCGAGCTTGCGGCTGGCTAGAGCCCGGCGAACCTCTAGCGAGCTCGAGTGAGGCCCGCCTAGCTCGCTAGATCTGGCGAGGCCGAGCTCCGCCCCAGGTTGGCGAGAGCTTCGCCTCACCCTATCAGGCGAGGCCCGAGCTCAACTTCGCTAGATCGGGCTAGGCGGAGCGTCGCTAACTTGGGGCAAGGCTCGAGCTAGCTTGTGGCCGTGGCCGGTCACTAGCCACCGTCGTGGCCGGCGACCAGCCAAGGCTAAGGAAGAAAGATGAAAAGGAAAGAAAGAAAAGAAAAAAAAGAAAAGGAAAAAAAGAAAAAAGAAAAAGAAAGCATAAAAATAAAACAAAAATGTGTCTATAAGAAGAAGAAGTTATGGAAAATATTTTCCACTTTTGAAAAGTGGAAAACATTTTCCTCATCTTTGAAGGTTGTTTTTTCCAATGATGGAAAACATTTTCCTTGAGTAGTTTATTTTCCGTGAAACAAACATCGGAAAATCTGGAAAAGATTTGCCTGGAAGTCATTTTCCGTGAAACGAACGAAGCCTAAAGGTGTTTGCATTTTCCCTAGGACATTTGTCCAAAGCCAAACCAAACGGGGCCAAAAAGGTCTAGAACCTTGCGACACTTGACAAACAGGTTTAGAGTCTACCTTTCCATCCAAGGCCTACTCCGTTCCTAGGTGAATATTTATCTTCCCCACCTAGGAGGGAAAACTCCTGAATTTTATCTCCTTGAGTTCAAATAAAATAATTTAAAGAGTTACGTAGGTCCACGCAAAACACTAAGAAAAAGAAATTAAAAAAAAAAAAAAACTTGTGAGGTGTCCACTCCGAATATCGAGAATAGCAAAATAACTTGCTTGACTTCCTTATATTTCAAATTTATCTGAGCAGATTCTAATTATCTTACAAATAAGGAGCATATAAATACAATGCTTGCTTCACATGCATTGCATTAGAATATAGGGGCGAACATGGTTCCTAGGAGGTCTCGTTCGGTTCTGTGTTCTGGTTCTCAGTTCCTCTTTTCTCGAAACGAGCGCCAAAATCGGAACTGGAACCATAACTGGACCGGGATTACTAAACCTAAAATTGTTTATGTCTTTTGCTTTTCTTTTTGCCTTCTACTAGAGCATTTTGGTTCTCATGGGATTTCCATTATCAAATTCACATAACATAACATTAATGGGCTCCATCTATTTTGTAACATCCCGATTTTCAACCTATGAGAGATGGCTATAAGTCTAGTGTTCCAATGGCAAGGATCAGTCATGGATTGATCAAGAGATTGGTCATGAACTAATCTAATGACTATGCAAGTGGACCTAAGTCGTTTGGTCGATGGATGACTGTTCAACCATAAGGGTTGACCGAAAAATAGTTACGTTTCACCAAGAATAGATGGACGATCATGGATTGATCCCTAATGGCCACATGACAATCGGGATGACTATGATTCCACTCGGTCATGTACCAATTGTGGACGACTATGATTCGACTTGATATGACCATATATTGGTTATGGATTGACCGATCTCAAATGGCCATATGACAATTGGGAGTCGCCTCAGGCCTAGGGTCAATCCAAGAGCTAGTCCGCTCAACCAGAAATTTATGATCAAGAAATTTCTATTCTTTGCATCATCTCTTAGAGACATGTCATTAGAAAAAGATACCATAGGTATCATAATTTTCATATGGTGCATACTTAAGTGTTGTAACTTTTTCTCTATCACTTAAGTACCAAAAGTTATGTACGTCACTCACTTAAATACTATAACTTTTTTTTTTGTCCGATCATTGAAGTGTCATATAACTTTTCAATTGATCACTTGGATGTCATAACTTTTTAAAACCGTTCACCACAATGCTATACCATGTTGGATTTCTGCCACCTAAGCGAACTTTTTAAAAAATTCTTGGCACTTAAATAATCAAGTAAAAGTTATGATATTCAAGTGAAATTTGTTTTTTTCGTAAAGTTATGGCATTTAGGGCCCTATTCAGTGACTTGCCAAACAGTGACTATTTTTGCTTATTTGGTTCCCCGTAACCAAAAAGAACAAAACTCTATTTGGTAATGTTTTGTTCCCAAGAATAGGTCTGGCATAAAACTAATAAGTAGAAAAAGGTTGCTCCTTTGTTCTTGGGAATAACTCAAAACTTAAGCCGAACCATCTTCTTCTTTTTTTCTCTCTTGTCTTTTCTTCTTTTTCTTTTCTTTCTTCTTATCTTCCTCTTCTTCTTACTATAGGCGGTCGCCAATCATGGTGATGGCCGGCAACCAACTAAATGAGGTCCGGCGACCTCGCCAAAGTCTTGCCATGGCTAAGTGAGGCTCCCTAAGGCTAGCAATCAACTAAAGGAAGAAGAATAAGAGAAAGGAAAAGTAAAAAAAAAAAAAAAACATAAAATAAATAATTTTTTTAAAAAATGCTATGTCACAAAAAAATTATAGGGTTGTACCAAAAGCATTTATGTTCTTTTTCTATTCTAGGAATAGAAATTTTGTGTAGTTTCCAAACACTCTTGAATAATTAGAAACTCGTCTAAGGAACAGAATCGGACAAAAAATAATTTCTAATAAGAAATTGTTTCAGAAAATAGAATGGTTATCAAACGCATCATGAGTGGTAAAAAAAAAGTTATGGTACTCAAGACGTTATACGTTTTCGAGATGCATTACCACAAATTATTCACCATCCTCATATGTATCTTCCATGGTTGAGGTGTAAATTAGTAATTTCCAAAATTCTTCATCTATTTGCACTTCTTAGACTAGATATAGCTTTGTAGGTTCCCAAGTTCCAAAACCTCTCGTCATGTAGAGCTTTGTCTACCTTCTATGGTAGTTTCTTCTAGCTTTTTCACCTCAACCCTAATCCCCATCAATAACCCCCTCATTTCGGTCCATCTACCTTAATCGCTCCATCAATTCACCTTTCTCAGGTGAATTTGTGCTTCATTGTCTTCTTTCTCTTCAGTGTGGTACCTCCAGCAAGCTAGCCGGCATCAATTCCCGCCGTCTAATTGCTTGCATGTCTCGAATTCTTCACAATCGACTTTGACGGTGCATCAATTAAGTGGTTTTCGACTTATGACTTTCCAGGTTTTTCATTTCTCCTTGTCAGTCTTCCTTCCTGCACCTCGTTTATTCTGTTGGACGATGAGTTGCTCGTGGTATGGTCTCGCCTTCCTCCTGCTCCAATTAGATTAGGGTGTTATTGAGTTCGGTTGGTTCAAATGGCTTCAGATGATCAAGAAGGGTCCTCGCGATTAGCTGCCCTATGTCAAAGATTGGGTCGCCTCTACTCTGAACAAGAACTAGAGATCTAGGATGAAGAACCCCCACCTGAAAGGTTGCAAGAATGCCGGTTAATTTTAGTTGGCAATATCTTCCCTAACCCATCTGTTAATCTTCAAGCTTTCCAAAGTACCATGAAGCAGGCGTGGTGGACAGACCAAGTAGAGATTTCCCAGCGAGGTGCTGACTTGTTTATAGCAAAGTTCAAGTTAAAGGCCGAGAAACAGAGAATAATTGACTGTGGCCCTTGGCTGTTCTCAGGCCATTTGGTTAATTTTACGCCTTGGATACCCAACACGCCTTTACACTGTTATGATTTTACTCACTGCGCTTTATGGTTGCAAGTTTTTGGCTTACCTTTGGAATGGAGCACTGAACAACTTATTAGAAAGGCGGTTAATCAGGTTGGTAACATTATTGAAGTTAAATCAGATACAAAAGAGGGCTTAGCCTTAAGAGCTGGAAGAGTCGGGGTCGACATCAACTTGCAGGAACCTTTAAAGACTGGAAAACTAATTCGCATAAATGGCAAAACTCTGTGGCTAGATTTTAGATATGAACGATTATTGCATTTCTGCTATTCTTATGGAAAACTGGGGCATTATGCTATGAATTGCAAAGACTACCCTTATGAAGAAGCAAAGCTAGATGGCAGAGACAAGATGGCCTATGGCCAATGGCTACAGGCCGAGGTTAGAGAACATAGTCCTTATTGGAAAACGTTTTATAACCCTCAGGATAAAACAAAGCATATTGATGAGATTGTACCCGAAACCCCCCTGCCCTACAGCTAACTATCCCTCTATTGCCCCCAATAGCAACTGTTGAAACAGCTCCCAAATCGACACCTGCAACTCATAACAGGCCCTTAGTTGAAGTGACACGCCAGCACTCCCATCTAACTGATTTAGTACAAGGGGATCCGTTAACTACTAATTTGGTTCTTGCATCAGCAAAATTAAAAGCAATTTAGACTCAACTCATGGATATGTAGCAACAAAAACAGCGAAAGACTACCAGAACTATCACTATAATAGGCATAGCCAAAAAATAGAAAAAGGTTTTCTCCCTATGAGATGCGGAACTTAGCCTCCTCAGACTTTGATGATACTCAACTCATGGACACTCCAGTAAATGCAGCAGAAGAGGCGGCACAATGGGCTTTGACGGCTGGCCCTAAACAGTCACCCACATACAAATGAAGTTAATCTGCTGGAACTGTCAGAGTTTGGGCAATCCCTTGACAGTTCAATCCCCCGATTGATATATTTTTTGCGGCAATTGAAAGACGGCATCCACGATCAGAAGGGAGTGGCAAGCTAGAGATCTTCGTCATTGATGGACTGCTATTTGAAGGAGAATGTATGAGATATGTTCCAAAAATGTAATATTGTTATATCTTTATGTGTTTATCATGTTCTATCGTCATACTGATGAGGTTGTGTTTATAGTATTAGACTTAAAAAACTCAATAAATATTTACAAATCCTCACTTTGGTTCCTTGATCCCCTATGTTAAACTCATTGGAAATTTAGTTAGTATATCTCCTTGAAAAGGAGTATTCGAGATTGAGAGTTTTAAATTGAGACAATTTTTACTGCCAATTATGTGATGCACTTCTCATATCCCTCGTCCTCTTGCTGCCAAAAGAGTATTGCATTTTTTTGAAGTTTGGATTCTCATTTCTACACCAGATATGAACTTTCTCCATATCATGATAGTATGTAAGCATAGGCTTTACCTTTTTCTACTCGACATGTTACATGATTATTTCAAATCCGTTCCTTCATAAGGAAAAATCGCATATGTTTCCAAGATAATCCTATCCTTGTGATACTGCCAAGCGAAGGATATGATTATTTTGACCAATATATCCAATATTACAAGGGAAAGTTCTCCAAAAAGTCATAAACCCATTGTACTTCCGATAATTCAGTTCTAAATATTTTACTTATATTAATTGAGTTTCAAACATTTTCACATTCTGCCAATTAGTCAATCCAACCAATTTTAACCAAAAATGGTTGACGTGGACACTGGCCATTCTACGTAGCAGGGGCGATAATTTTTAATAATATCTTTGTGTGTGTGTGTCTATATATATTTGTCTTTTACTTTTGTTTTCTTATTTTTATTGTTAAAGGCCGTTAAAGGGCGCTGGCCACTTGGTGAGGGCCCGTGGCCCTCGTCGCTTAAAGCTAGGTTAGAGCCGTGACCCCGCCCTTGCCCCATGGCCGGTGAGAGCTGATTTGAGTGAGGGTTGAAAGCCCTTGTTGACCACCACTGGACAAAAGACATGACTCTCGCCTAGTGACTATTGGGGGCTCGTTGCCCTCGCACACAACCCTTGCCAGCCATGTACAAGTGCAATGAACCCTCGCCAGCCACTAAGCAATGTTGAACGAGGGTTGTGAGCTCTCATCCAGTTTCGGTGTGCAGGTTGAGCCTTGGCCAATGGCCCCATAATAGTCCTTAACAATGGAAAAAAAAAAGTAAAGAAGAAAAAAGAAATATATATATATATATATAAATTTAAGAAATATTATAATTGCCCACGTCAGCACTAACCATGCCATGATGGATGGCCAGTATCCATATTAGCGATTTATGGTCAAAATTGGCTAGATGGATTTAATTGGCAAAATATTAAAATGTTTAAACTCAATTGGCACAATTAAAATGTTTAGGATTGAATTGATATTATTAGGATTTTTTGGACAAAAATTTCCCAATATTGCAGTAAACTACACCCTGTAATTGAAGTGATGTCTTAAAAGACAAGTAGATAATAAAGTAACTTCATATCCAACAACAAAGAAAGCTGGGTGTATTAGGGGTGTTAGTTAGGGGTGTTAGTAAACGAACCGAACTGAAAATTGAACCGAACCGAACCGAAAGTTTTGGTTTTTTCTATTCGGTTTTCATTAAAAACCGGAATTTTTCGGTTTTCAATTTTCAGCTTTTGGTTTACCCTTTTCTTTTTTTCTGTTCAACCCAAAATAATCTAAATTCAATATGTTACTGCACTTCAAGCTTAGAGGATTTTGCAATTTAGATCATATACTTCATTCCATTTTTTTAAGCATTGGCCAAATAATAGAATTGTCTCTTAGAGAATCATCAAGACTCAAGAGAGATTATCTTAAGCAATTGTTTAAATCGAATATCATTTTTTGGCCAATGCTTAAAAAAAGGGAATGAAGTATATGATCTAAATTGCAAAATCCTCTAAGCTTGAAGTGCAATAACATATTGAATTTAGATTATTTTGAGTTAAACAGAAAGAAAAAAAAAAAAAAAAGCGAAAACCAAAAGCTGAAAACTGAAAACCGAAAAATCGAACCGAACCGTTGATGCCCCTAGGGTGTATACAAAGCGAGAAGGCCAAAGCTATGTTCAACAATTTTTTTTCAAACCTAAGAAACAAAGAATACGACAATTGTGCCGAAAAAATGATAAAATTCATAGAAAGTTATTATTTCTGTATACTTATATTAATCATGATTGTTTCCTTTGTTGCTTTTACATATAATAACATGCTTAACCATGCAAGATTGACTATATAATGACCATTTAGCATTTGAATTAAATCTATTTATGAAACTTAAATTAATATAGAAGAGGAAGTATATGTATTCGATACAAATTATCAGGATGTATATCAAACAAAGTTTGTCTGGTTCTTACCTCAGATGTGTGAAGATAGCTTCCTCACTCAACTCAATCCTGTGGAAACATATCCAGTGTGTTCTTCGAGGTGGACCAGATAAGAAAGCATATGAAGAATACCTAAGTATTTCATAAACACCTCTCCTTCACTAAATAATTTCTCAAGGATTGAAAACATTGCTCGCTCAAGGGCTAAGTAAAGTCGCAACTAGATGTCACTTGATCTTGATCAATGGCTAGATTAATGCCCATTTGGTTTGGTTTTTATAATCTATATTTTCATAAGGGCGTCAATTCTTGTAATTTTTATATTTGTTTTTTTATCATTCCATCTCCTGCTTTCTCTTTTTCCAAGTCTTGTTTTTTTTTTTTTATTCTACAAATATTGCTTACAGTGATATAGAGATTGTATTAGAAGCGTCAATCTCAAGGGTAAATGAATGATAAGATCTAATGGATCGTATATCGCAGAGAACATTGGATATTTTAAATCGCTTGATCTAATAGATCGTATATCACCATCAAGATATTGCACTCGTCTTCTCCATATCGTAGTTCTCGTCTAACTTTGTCTTCGCAGCTCGTAATCTTTTGCAGTTCTCATGGTGGTCGTCATCAAGTTCGCGCTCCTCTCCCTTGCAGTCCTCCTGCTGCTGCTGCCGTGCCAGCCCTTGGAGGTCCCGAACTACCAAGGCGCAGAAGATTGGCCGGAATTAACCATGGCCGCCTGACGACACCGGAGAATCATAGAAGAAGACAGGACCGGCTTCAACATGAGGAGGTTAGGCGGAGCTGTCACCGAACCCCAATCCGAACCCATCCCTATCACCAAACCGAAGTCGGAACCGGAACCCATCACCGAACCCAAACCCAGACCCGGACCTGTCCCTTGTGTGAAGGACTGCTTCCTCTGCCATTTATTTTTTCTTATAACTCTTGAATTAATTTGGACTCTTGGTTATTTGGTTCCCTTTATTTTCATGTAGTCTTGTTTTGTGTTTCTTGAATGCCATAACTTTTGTTTTTCTTTGAGCATGGGAGTTTCATAATTTCTAAAAAAGAACATTCATGTGGTATAGTGAGCTCTGTACATAAATTTGAATTATCACATTCATGTGGGGTCATATCAAGGTTATGATACTTGTGATATTTTTTTCCTACATATATATAATATATAATATATAAGAAAATATTGGAAGTTCTTGTTAAGGCCTATCCCAAAAGAAGATTGAAGATGATCAATTTATGTGATTGGAAAGCAAATAGGAATTTGAACAAGAAGTTATTCGGTTCTCGGATTGTATTACTTCGTCCTTTACCAGTTTCTTCTTGTTGACACCTAAATTTTGGCGACCCGTTTATTTATTTATTGCATTAAAAAATTAGGGATTAATTTTTAACCCCTAAAAAAAAATAGAATTAAGTTGCATAGCATATAATTTTAAATGCATTATTGCACTGGCTATCGACGGCAGGTGGATTTAACTTACTAACCTTGAATTTTTTGAGCCCTCAATTCGACCAAGTCCATGGATCAGAATCACATTATGTCTTTCACATGATGGCTCGAGCTCGTATGGTTTGAAGAGGATATTGCATTGCACTGACTTCAAAAAGGAAAAGATATGATTGCAAGTGAGGTAATATTCAGCCAAGCAAATGGGGAAGGAAGAGATATGTTTGTCCAAAGAATAAGCTTTCTCACATGTAAAAGTGGACTCGATATATATCAAGGGAGGTATTCTTGGTCAAAAGAGATCATTCATGAAGATTCATAACAGCACGTAAGCGTGGAAGATCGAGAACAAAATAGCAAATCAAGACTATTTCCCTGTGGTATAAAGACAAACGGGAAAGAAAAATCAGAGAATCTTTCTGAATATTTACTCCTGTTTTGACGTGCAAGAGTGAACAATATAAAAAGAGAATAAGAAGAGGTTCTTGGGGGGTGGACAAATATATTCTAAAAGGCACGAGAGAGAAAAAATTCTCTCTACCAAGTCGAGGAGCCCCCACGTTGTGCGAGGCCTGTTGCTGCGGCGCCACACCCTAGCCGCCGGAGTTATCGTCGCCACACGTCTTTGCTACGTCGCCTCTTGCAGCGGCGATGGACTCGCTGCTGTGACCTCTTTGCCTTTGCGACGAGCTGCTGATCTGGTGCCGACCTCCTACCGTGGTGACCAAGCCTCAACGACCTCAGCCTCATCTACTTGCTGTTCATATTGTGCTATCGATTTTCTCGGCTTCGCGGGCTAAATTGTGCGCCAGCGAACACCACATCATTAGGGCCGCACAACTCAAAAGGACATTGAGAAAGCCAAGAAATTTCTCCTTTGCCTAGGGTTCGGACTTCACGTTCAGTTTGTCCTATTCAGTGGGTTTGATGCCACAAAGTTCCATCCCAATTATAATCCAACGCTTCAAGTACCCCTACATTAGCAAAGTCAACATCTCTATGCATCCCTGTTGTTGCGCAAGACCACCTCTTTGACCAACGTTCAGATACTTTGGCGAAGTCCTAGTTTCGGATGAACGCACGAGCGATGCAATAGTGGCGGTCCAGCAGGCTCTCAGTAAAACAAAACAGCATAATCTCGATTTTTATTTGCAGGTTTTGGCTGAGTTTTCGTCACGGCTAAACCACGTGTGCTCGTGTCCCGACGACGAGATCACTGCCGTTTGCCACCGCCTTGCCACCGACGCACTCGAGCCGAGAAGTCCACATCAACTTCAGCGAGGTCTCTTGTGATTGCAGCATTCAACGATCACTTGCGGCGGCTTTTAAAAAATATTGGATTTCCCGAGAGACCCCATCACCTCTTCACCGTGTCGAGTCTGTCCAATTTTGACAAGCAAGTGTTTGAACAAGGTAATAATTTTATCTTAGTCAAGATTCATATATTTCATTGCCCTGCTCGAATTATTGCATTCTTGATTGAACTCTCGAATGATATCCACATAATATCAATTAGCCTTTTAAATTGGGAAATCTTCCTAATTTCGCAACGTACATATGATTGACGGTCCGATTTCACGCTCGAAATACGACCCGCAATCGTACGGAAAAATCACCAATCCGATCTCATGCTCGAGATACGATTCGTGATTTTGTTTAAAAATTGGCCAATCTGATCTCATGCGCGAGATACGGTTCGTCAATTTATTTCCTGAAATTAAAAGGACGTTGATGATATCTTGCTTGATATGTGGTGCCGTGCTGTTCTTAATGCCTTATTTGCTTGCTCCCGTAAAGGAAAAAAATATTTGAGTTAGATTAGATGCATGTTAGGATGTTACTTGTTTTAGGTTATTTTGCATGTTTAGAATAGGAAATTTATTTATTTCGAATTTCTTAAATAAAAAATACCAAAAACATAAATTTAGGGTGTTAGATTTATGTTTCATTAGTTTAAATTACACGTTTAATTATGTGTCAACTTTAATTTCGAATTTTAATAAAAAAAAAAAAAAAATCATCATGCCTATGTCATATAGAATTGCACGTCATTGCATGTTAGGATTGCATGTTTATTAGTTATAGATTTAGATAATTTATCATAGATAGATTGCATGCTTATTAAGAAAAATAGAAATCATGTGCACGTCATGTAGAATTAGGTTCATGAAATGCACGCCATTTAGTGATTGTTGTTAGGTTCATTTGATTAGAAATTTCACGTCATTAGAGTTGGGTCATTTTGGTTAATTTAGATTGCATATTTAACTATTGCATGTTCATTAAGAAATCACAAAATTTTTTACTCATTCATATAGTTTAGGACATTTTGTCATACCATATTATTTCATTAGAAGTATTGCATTGCATATGGACTATATTCTCGTTAAAAAGTGAAAGCAAAAATTGATTGATTGTTTGTTAATTAGAAATCATATCTAGGATTGCTGATGTGAATTCTGATCTAACGATGCAGATGCTTTCGTTGCTTTGAGGTAAGTCCTGCATTATTTAATTGCTTTCTTGAGTGTTAAATTGGTGGATTGTGCACCCGCATGATTACCTCACATGTTAGGGAAATAGATTTAAAATCAATCCAAGCTGCTTGCCAAACATTTTGTTTAAATAAAGAATGGTACCGAAAATGCATTAGAGAAATCTAGTGTAACCAAGTCCCCGTACCCATAGTCTCTGGTTCGTAGGAGTAAAGTAAACCTCCCTTTGCTTTACTTGGGTTTCTAATCGACCCACCAAAAATAGATTAGTGGCGACTCCTAATTGAAAATCATTTGCATGTTAAGAACTTTAACCTAAGTCGTGAATTGGTATGGGCTTGGGAGAGCCCGAGTTAAGTCTAGTCTTAACAATCCATTAGCCAAACCCTAGGTGGTTCACACCCGAAAAAATTGGTCGCGACACTTCTATTGTGGTGGTTGATTTCATGAGGCTCGTGAAGGCCGATTTTTGGTGGATGGTTCTACCATTCTTGATTTTTTTTTCTATAGGGGTAGGTTTTTGATAGAAAGTTTTGAAATGAACAAAAAAAAACCGATTTGTGGATAAATACCGATACTTTTATGAAATTATTAAACTTATATGGATTAGAATATAAGATCATCTCATTCATTGACTTTAAGTCCTTATTTGTTTCTTTAATTTAAATAAGTTTCGTAATCATTTATGAAATTTTATTTATATTTCTATTAAACTCCTCACATTTATTAATAATTCTTACCTGCGACTTATCAACTTTTCTCGTAACAAATAACTAAGTAACACGCCCGTAACCCATTGTTTCCGGAATGCAAATCAAACAGCAAATTGGGTGGCAAAGACTTATTGAAATGACTCTTTTCCAAATTGACTGTCTAGCATTATGTTTTGATTTTAGACAATCTTCTTTAAATCTGCTTAGCAATGAAAGTACAGCTTTTTCTGACCCAAAAAATAAAATGGCATTCTTTGTACATACAACAACGTCACTATCCACACGATCGACACTCATCTTCCTCTCAAAAGTTCATATCGAAACAAAGTTTCCTCAATAACTCACAGTGTCAACGATTCCGTGGTGGAGATTACATTCATGCTCAACCTTGTCTGCTGATCTTCTAATCTATAAAGGGTTGATCGAAAAATAGTTACGTTTCACCATGGATAGATGGACGATCATGGATTGATCCAGAATGGCCACATGACAATCAAGATGACTATGATTCCCCTCGGTCATGTACCAATTGTGGACGACTATGATTCGACTTGATATGACCATATATCGGTTATGGATTGACCGATCTCAAATGGCCATATGACAATTGGGAGTCACCTTGGGCCTAGGGTCAATCCAAGAGCTAGCTCGCTCAACCAGAAATTTATGATCAAGAAATTTCTATTCTTTGCATCATCTCTTTAGACATGTCATTAGAAAAAGATACCATAGGAATCATAATTTTCATATGGCGCATACTTAAGTGTTGTAACTTTTTCTCTATCACTTAAGTATCAAAAGTTATGTACGCCACTCACTTGAATACTATAACTTTTTTTTCCAATCATTGAAGTGTCATATAACTTTTCAATTAATCACTTGGATGTCATAACTTTTTCAAAACATTCACCACAATGCTATACAATGTTGGAATTCTACCACCTAAGCGAACTTTTTTAAAAATTATTGGCACTTAAATAATCGATTGAAAGTTATGATATTCAAGTGAACTTTTTTTTTTCAAAAGTTATAGCACTTAGGACCCTAGTTGGTGACTCGCCAAACAGTGACTATTTTTGCTTTTTCGGTTCCTCGTAACAAAAAAGAACAAAACTCCATTTGGTAACGTTTTGTTCCGAAGAATAGGTATGGGATAAAACTAATAAATAGAAAAAGGTTGCTCTTTTGTTCTCGGGAATAACTCAAAACTTAAGCCAAACCATCTTCTTCTTCTTTTCTCTCTTGTCTTTTCTTCTTTTTCTTTTCTTTCTTTTTATCTTCCTCTTCTTCTTACTATAGGCGGTCGCCAGTCATGGTGATGGCCGGCAACCAACCAAACAAGGTCCGACGACCTCGCCGAAGTCTCACCATGGCTAAGTGAGGCTCCCCAAGGCTAGCAATCAGCTAAGGAAGAAGAATAAGAGAAAGGAAAAATAAAAATAAAAATAAATCATAAAATTATTAAAAATTTTAAAAAATGCTATGTCACAAAAAAATTATAGGGTTGTACCAAAAGCATTTATGTTCTTTTTCTATTCTAGGAATAGAAATTTTGTGTAGTTTCCAAACGCCCTTGAATAATTAGAAACTCGTTCAAGGAACAGAATCGGAAAAAAAAAATTTCTAATCAGAAATTGTTTCCGAAAATAGAATGGTTATCAAACGCATCATGAGTGGTCAAAAAAAAGTTATGGTACTCAAGATGTTATACGTTTTCGAGATGCATTACCACAAATTATTCACCATCCTCATATGCATCTTCCATGGTTTAGGTGTAAATTAGTAATTTCCAAAATTCTTCATCGATTTGCACTTCTTAGACTAGATATAGCTTTGTAGGTTCCCAAGTTCCAAAACCTCTCATCATGTAGAGTTTTGTCTACCTTCTATGGTAGTTTTCTTCTAGCGTTTTCACCTCAACCCTAATCCCCATCAATAACCCCCTCATTTTGGTCCATCTACCCTTAATCGCTCCATCAATTTGCCTTTCTCAAGTGAATTTGTGCTTCATTGTCTTCTTTCTCTTCAGAGTGGTACCTCCAGCAAGCTAGCCGGCATCAATTCCCGCCGTCTAATTGCTTGCATGTCTTGGCTTCTTCACAATTGGCTTTGACGGTGCATCAATTAAGTGGTTTTTGACCTATGACTTTCCAGGTTTTTCATTTCTCCTTGTCAGTCTTCCGTCCTGCACCTCGTTTATTCTGTTGGACGATGAGTTGCTCGTGGTATGGTCTCGCTTTCCTCCTGCTCCAATTAGATTAGGGTGTTATTGAGTTCGGTTGGTTCAAATGGCTTCGGATGATCAAGAAGGGTCCTCGCGATTAGCTGCCCTGTGTCAAAGATTGGGTCGCCTCTGCTATGAACAAGAACTAGAGATCTGGGATGAAGAACCCCCACTTGAAAGGTTGCAGGAATGCCGGTTAATTTTAGTTGGCAATATCTTCTCTAACCCATCTGTTAATCTTCAAGCTTTCCAAAGTACCATGAAGCAGGCGTGGCGGACAGACCAAGTAGAGATTTCCCAACGAGATGCTGGCCTATTTATAGCAAAGTTCAAGTTAGAGGCCGAGAAACAAAGAATAATTGACAGTGGCCCTTGGTTGTTCTCAGGCCATTTGGTTAATTTTACGCCTTGGATACCCAACACGCCTTTACACTGTTATGATTTTACTCACTATGCTTTCTGGCTACAAGTTTTGGGCTTACCTTTGGAATGGAGCACTGAACAACTTATTAGAAAGATGGTTAATCAGGTTGGTAACGTTATTGAAGTTAAATCAGATACAAAAGAGGGCTCAGCCTTAAGAGCTGGAAGAGCCAGGGTCGACATTAACTTGCAAGAACCCTTAAAGACTGGAAAACTAATTTGCATAGATGGGAAAACTCTGTGGCTAGATTTTAAATATGAACGATTATCACATCTCTACTATTGTTATGGGAAACTGGGGCATTATGCTATGTATTGCAAAGACTACCCTTATGAAGAAGCACAGCTAGACGGCAAAGACAAAATGGTCTATGGCCAATGGTTACGGGCTGAGGTTAGAGAGCATAGTCCTTATTGGCAAACGTTTTATAACCTTCAGGATAAAACAGAGCAGATTGATGAGACTGTACCTGAAACCCCCCTCTGCCCTACAGCCGACTATCCCTCTACTGCCCCCAATAGCAACTATTGAAACTGCTCCCAAATCGACACCTGCAACTCGTAACAGGCCCTTAGTTGAAGTGACTTGCTAGCACTCCCATCTGACTGATTTAGTACAGGGGGCTCCATTAACTACTAATTTGGTTCCTACATAAGCAAAATTAAAAGCAATTTAGACTCAACTCATGGATATGCAGCAACAAAAACAGCGAAAGGCTACCAGAACTATCACTACAGTGGGCACAACCAAAACATAGAAAAAGGTTTTCTCCCTATGAGATGCGGAACTTAGCCTCCTTAGACTTCAATGATACTCAACTCATGGACACTCTAGTATATGTAGCAGAAGATGCAGCACAATGGGCGTTGGTGGCTAGCCCTAAACAGCCACCCACATACAAATGAAGTTAATTTGCTGGAATTGTCAGGGTTTGGACAATCCCCTAACAATTCAAGCTCTCAAGGCCTTAACGGCCAAGGAAAAGCCCGACTTGGTTTTCCTAATGGAAACTAAGAATAATGAACCAGTGATCCAACGTTTGCAACGTCGTCTACACTTCCAAAGTGCTTTTGTTCGAAACCCAATTGGTCTAAAAGGGGGTCTGGCGGCTCTTTGGAATGACCGCTTAACATTAAACATAGTTCACTCTTCGGAGGACTATTTCGACATGATCTGCCGAGACTTGATTGACGATAGAACGATGCGCATTACTTGTCTCCATGCCCCTCATCCTACCATAATCGATAACTGTTATGGGAAGAACTAAGAACGATTAGCAGCTCCAACACTTTGCCTTGTATATGTGCCGAAGATTTCAATCACATTATCTACCCATGGGAAAATGTTGGCAAGCGACCATCAGCTTCATATCGTCTATTTTCCTTTAGAGCTGTCATTAATGACTGTGCCCTAATGGAATTAGAAAGCAAAGGTTGTGCTTTCACTTGGATGAATAATAGAGCGGGGAATGAATTAGTCAAAGAACGTTTAGATCGGGTAATGTGTACGCTAGAATGGCGACTGTTATATCCTGAGGCTGAAGTATTCGCTTTGCCGACTATGGGTTCTGACCATAGTTGGGCAATTAACCGCTTTGGTCACTCTCGAAGAGGTGCGCTGGGCAACTTTCCAGTTGGGGGCTTCGAAAGCCCCAGGCTTGGATGGTTTGAACGGACTTTTTTATTAGACGCACTGGGATATTATTAAGGATGACCTTCTGATGTCAGTGCGGGATTTCTTTAATTTAGGAGTGCTGCCTCACAATCTAAATAGAACCATTATTGCTTTGATTCCCAAAACCAATCACCCTGAAACACTAGATCAATATAGGCCCATCAGCCTATGCAACTATGCATAGAAAATAATTTCAAAGGTTATCGCTAATCGTCTTAAACCATGGCTATCTGATCTTATCTCTAAGGAACAAGCTTCTTTTGTGAGTGGATGACAAATCCAAGACAATATTTTGATCATTCAGGAAGTTCTTCATCAATTCAAGACAAGGCAGTGGAAGCGAAAGTACAAGGTACTAATTAAGACAGACATGCAAAAGGCGTATGATAGAGTTGAGTGGGATTTCCTCAGAGATTATTTACTTAGATTGGGTTTCCACCCAAGGTGGGTTATTTGGGTGATGCAATGCATCACTACCCCATCCTTCAGTGTACGCTTTAACGGTGAACAACTACCTTACTTTTAGCCGTCAAGGGGACTCCGTCAAGGTGATCCACTATCCCCTTACATTTTTATCTTACTGGCGAATGTTCTTTTAACCCTAATTAACCAAGCAATCGAAGTAGACCATCTCAAAGGGCTCATGCTATCCAGGTCATGTCCGACTCTCTCCCATCTTTTTTCCGTTGATGACTCGGTAGTTTTCCTAGACGGTACAATTAATGAATGTCAGAACCTTGCTAACATCTTGAACCAATATTGCATAGCCACGGGACAAGTAATCAATAGGAACAAATCTGGAATGTTTTTTTAGTAAATATTGCCCTTTGAGACTGCACGAAAATTTGGTAAGGGAATTTAGAATTTCGGTGTTGCAACTATATGGCAAATACTTGGGTGTACCTTCGGACTGGGGATGATCAAAACAAGAAATGTTTTATTAGATATTAGAGAGAGTAAATGCAAAACTGGAAGGTTGGAAAGAACGATTACTATCGAAAGGGGGAAAAGAAATCCTACTTAAATTTGTTGTGCAAGCTATTCCTCAATATGCTATGTCTATCTTCAAGCTTCCTCTATCTCTTTGTATAGTGCTTGAATAGAGAATTTCCAATTCTAGGTGGAAGAACGACAAGAGCAGGACAGGAGTGCATTGGCAGAAATGGGATATGCTAAAAACTAGCAAGAACAATGGGGGTCTTGGCTTCCGAGACCTAATAGCTTTTAACAGGGCAATGCTTGGCAAGCAAGCATGGCGATTAATTCATCAACCTCTCTCTTTGTGGAGTCAAATTTTAAAGGGGCTTTATTTTCATTCACAAGACTTCCGAACAGTGGATAAAAGGTCTCTCCCATCCTAAGGCTGGCAAAGCCTTCTTATTGGTAGAGAGGCCATCATACCTAATGTAAGATGGTTTGTTGGTGATGGAAAAAACATCAAGATACGTGAGGATAGGTGGCTACATATAGGAACTATAAGCGGACCAGCCGTAAGAGAGGAGCCAGCATTGGTGGCTGATCTTTATGACCCTTACCACCAATCTTGGAACCTTCCCCTTATCAAACAGTTTTTCGATGATCAAATCATCAATGAAATCCTTAGAATTTCTATCAAACCACATTATGCTTCTGATCAATTAGTTTGGACAGCAACAAAGCATGGTCTTCACACAGTGAAAAGTAATTACAATTCTATCATCAACACAGCAAGCAAACTCAGAAATCATCAAGCCTCCACATCATTCCAGCCTCCTAGAATACTCTGGTGACAAATATAGGCTATGCAAACAGCACAAAAAATCCACATGTTCTTATGGTCAGCATGCCAAAACTCACTTGCAACAAAAGCAACTTTGTTTCATCGACACATCACCCCTGATCTTATATGTAATCTCTACAATCAACATGCACAAGAAACCCTAGAACATCTATTTTTCTTTTGTTCACGGACTAAGGGAGTCTGGAGTCATCCTGATCTCAATGTACTGATCACACCTCATTCAGTTCTTTGCCTCGACGCATGGATCACAGTAAGAGTAAAAGCACAGAAAACCTTACCTAAACTAAAAACTATAGCACATGTATTATGGCAGATCTGGTGTGGCCGCAATCACTTCATCTTCATACATCGGCAACTAGATCCGAGCATTGTTGTTGCAAACGCCATTACACAGACCCGAATCTACAAAATCTCCACTCCCAAGCGTCAGCAAACAAAGCATTTTGCTCTCAACCCAACACACTTATGGAGACCTCCTGATCGCGGAACCCTGAAATGCAACATAGATGGGGCTTACAAGCAAGGTAGTCAAATAGGATCTATGGCGTGCATAAGTCGAAATCACAAGGGCATACTTACTAACGTTTTTACTAGAGGATTCCCTGCCGTCTCTGCGCTTCAATTGGAGGTACAAGCACTTAGCTTTATGCTCCATCATTTGCTACACCAAGGCCTCAACAACGAACATCTGGTGATTGAATCGGACTGCCTGCTCTTGATCGAAATGGTGAACGATAGAAGAACGCCGCCTTGGGAAGAACGCATGCTCTTTGCTGAGGTCAACAATTTGCTTTGCTCTTACCCTAACTTGCAGCTTCGACACTGTAGACGGGAGGCAAATGGAGTGGCTAATTGGGCTGCTAAGGCCCATGGCAAATCGGACCTGGTTCATAACTGGAACATTTTCCCCCATTTTCTTCTACTGGACCTTGTGTACGCGGATGCATTATCTTCTGGTTGTACTTTCTCAACGTTTTAAATATATCCTTTCTTTTTTACCAAAAAAAAAAAAAAGATTAGATATAGCTTCTCATTTATTTCTCAATTAAAAGCGAATATATTAAAAGAAATCAATTTCCACTACAATTAAGACCGTAAATTTATGCTAAGCCGCAACGGTGTTATATCTAAAAACTATTTTTAATTTACTAGCCAGAAGGAATACTTGTCCATTAAAATCTTATCGAAAATGTTTTGAAGATAACAAATTATAACTAAAAAATATCTATCTCCACAGCAAAACTCAAGACGCCACTGCATGAAATGTTTGGAGTCATACAATATCAGAGTTGAACTTTATAGTTCATAGTACTGTGAAAGAGATTATGCATTTCCTAAGTAAAGCCAACAATGTAATGCCGAAAACCCTTCAAATCTAGGACTCAACAATGTTCTCAATGTGTCTAAAAATGTTTTTTCGCTCTTATGTTTTTCGTTGATTTTAATATTAATAAAGGCTGAAGCAAACTTCAACAATGTTCAACATCATTTAGGTGGAAGTCTGAAAAACATGCATGAAGGTACGAGTCGGTGAGACACGATAAGAGGCAATGACAATTGTGGCATTATCAGATTATGGTTAATCAATGCAAAAAGAGAGTTTCCATTAAAGGTAAGTAAGACATTACCATCTTTTGTACTTGCATGGATTTTTCGTGTATACAACGAAATTCTTAAAAATGTCTATGCGATTACATATTGTCATAATATGGCTTGAAAATTAAAGTTGATATCCAGTATAGAAAGGAGAATAAAAAATTTAATATGGTGCATAAAGAGCATGAGGGATTTGGGAATGTATCACATAATTGGTAGTGAAAATCCATCTCTATTTAAAGCTCTCAATCTGAAATACTCCTTTCAAGGAAATATATCGACTAAAGTGCTAATGAGATTATCATAGTTAATTAAGGAACCAAATTGGGAATATAGAAAAATTAGTTCAACTTTCAAGTCTAGTACTATAAATACAGCCTGGCTGCTCCTATGGTGAAACACGTCAACACATAAAGATCAATACCTCATACATTCTCATTCGGATAGCGGCCCACAATGATGGAGATGATATCTGGGGACTAGCTCTAGCTTGCCTCTCCCTTCAGATCGCCCATCCCGATATTCTAGTTGCGTCGGATGTAAAATGATCATTAGGTGTTGCCTATTCGTAGCCATGTAGCCTAATCATGTTCTCCGATGGAACCAGATTAAGGTACGAACTATTAGAGCTAACTTCTTATGTCGAAGATGTTGTATAAATTATCTTAAAGTATTTTGAAGTTGACAAAACATTTTCATCAGTCTAGTCTGAAGACTTACAGACTCTATTGACAAAGTCTGAAGATCAAAGTCTGAAGCTAGCAAGACTCAAGACTCATGTTTCAAAGTCTACTCACATGGACAGTTTCCAGACCGACGTTTATTATGATCTTATATGATCTTTATTCTAACGGCTAGAGAATATCTTTCTACTGGATTTAGCACTAGAAGATCTAACTTTTGAATTCGAATATATATAGATTCTCTAAAGATTTCGCGACTTATATTTGGAAGGTTCTACTTATGGAAACCAAGATCCTGATTGTATGGGTGAGCAGGATTGATGGGCTATCAACACTTACCTTAAAGAGCTCGAGATCTCTCTAATTGATTCTGTCCAACGGGTTGATTGGAAGAACTTCTTTGGAAGGTGCCAACAGTATGCAAGGCATGAAGAAGTATATAAGAGAGATGCTCTAGTTGTTGAAGGGTGCGGATAGAAGAATTCCAAAGTCTGAATCTCCTTTTCTATTTTGCGATATCATTCTTCGAGCGTTATATGTAATCAAAAGAGAGATCATATTGTAGTGAGACCTTGAGGAAGTGTAGTAGAGTTTTCTACACTGTGGACTCAAGAGCGTGAGACTGTAATCACTCTTATTGATTCTTAGTGAAATCCAGCCAGAAGGGCTGTCCGTGCGGGAGAGTGGACGTAGGCTTGGTCTAAGCCGAACCACTATAAATCTGGAGTCTTGATTCTCTATCCCTAATCCTTTTATCTTTAACTGCTTTCATTTGCTGCAATTGTTGGTTTTAATTCATTAACCTCTCATTCGGATTAATTTATTAAAATTGCTTTAAACACCTATTCACCCCCCTCTAGGTGCTAATTCTAGTCCTAACAATTGGTATCAGAGCTTGTGTACTTGTTTATAAGAAGTGTCTTTACTTCTAAGTAAAAGATCTATGGCTAGTATGTTGCCTACAGGGTTGGTTGAAGATCAAAGCAATACCAGACATCCATACTTTGATGGAAAAGACTACAGCATATGGAAAAATAAGATGAAGGCATTCCTAAGATCGAAAGATCATTTGGAATGGGAAGTGATTGATAAAGGAATCATTCCTGCTGCTACATCAGTATCAAAGAGAGGAAAAAAAACTGTTGATCCTACTCTTCTAACTCAAGAAGAAATCACCAAGAGACAGACTCTTGACGCCAAAGCTATTTACTCTTTATATTGTGCTTTATCCCCTACTGAGTATAACAGAATATCTTCTTGTGATACAGCAAAAGAAGTCTGGGATAGACTTCACATTACTTATAAAGGAACTGATCGTGTGAAAGAAACAAGGATCAACATTCTTTTTGGACAATATGAAGTCTTTAAGATGAGATCAGGAGAATCAATAACTGACATGTTTAGTCGCTTTACTGAAATTGTGAATGGTCTTGAATATCAGGGACATCCAATCTCAGGACATATGAAGGTCAACAAACTCCTTCGAGGACTCTCAAAAGACTGGAATTACATAAAAACCTCAATAAGAGAGACACAGAGGATTGCTCCACTCTCTGTAGACGAACTGGTCAGGACTCTTCAATCCTATGAACTGGAACAAACCAATGAAGAGGAAGACTCAAAAGGTAAGAAATCTATTGCCTTAAAGTCTAATGACTATTCTGATGCTACAGACTCTGAAGAAGATCTAGATGATGAAGAACTGGCACTCATGATAAAGAGATTTATAAAGTTGAATAGAAAAGGAAGGAAATTCAACTGGAAGAAACAAAATTCTCAAAGGTTTCAAAACAGGTCAACAGAGGAAGATGATTCTAACAAAGAAGTGACTTGCTTTGAATGCAAGAAAAAGGGACACATCAGACCCAACTGTCCTCTGTTAAAGAAGAGAAAAGGAAAGACTGAAAAAAACAGGAAAACACTCAAAGCAGAGACTTGGAGTGATATTGAATGTGAAGAAAGTGACGATGATTATGCCAATATCTGTTTAATGGCAAAATCAAACTCAGACTCAGACCTTGATTCAGACACAGACTCAGACAGTGAACTCGAGGTTGGTAACCTGAAAATTCCTGTTAAGGTTTCTAAATACATTGATGAACTTTGTCTTAGTCTGAAAACCTCTCTTAAGAGGATCTCCGAATTGAAAAGGGAAAATTCTACATTGAAGCAACAGGATAAACTTATGAAAGAAAAGTTTGAAAAGTTGGAAAAAGATTTTGTTGTTGTGAAAGAAAACTCAGACAGTATTTCAAATGAAAAGTATCTTTTGAAAAATGATATCACTAACATATCAAAAAGATTTTCAAATGGTTCTGAAAAGCTGGATAAGATTCTTTCGATACAAAGACCATATTTTGATAAGTTAGGTCTTGGTATGACTTCTGAAACTATTCCACTGATTGATTTTCCGAAGGTAAAAGAAAGAATTAAACAAAGACCAGCTAGAATTGCTTATAAGAATCATTTCCAGAAAGTTTTTGTAAAACCTGTTGGCAGAAATGCTTTGAGATGTTCCAAGTGTAAAAGCTTAGAACATTTTGAGAAAGAATGTCCTTTGGTTTGGAGACCTGTTAAAAAGAGTTGGGCTAAGATTGTCTATTGTTCTAACACTTCTGGACCCAAGATGGTATGGGTACCAAAAAGAGCTTGAATTCGTGTTAATTGCAGGTTACTATCAAAAAGAAGATTAAATGGTATCTTGATAGTGGCTGCTCAAGACATATGACAGGAGACTCAAGCTGCTTCATAAAACTTGTCCAGATAGACGGAGGAAAAGTTTCCTTTGGCGGTAACAACAAAGGAAGAATTACTGGTCGAGGAACAGTAAAGATTGGAAGCTTGTCAATCAAAAATGTTTCCTTAGTTGAAGGATTAAATTACAACTTGCTTAGCATAAGTCAGTTGTGTGATACTGGTTTCAAGATCAACTTCCAGGAAGAAACGTGCTCTGGAATCAGTAAAGACTTTACTCAATCTTTTACTGGACGAAGACATGGAAACATCTATCTTCTGGATGTGAATCAAGAAAGATCACAATGCTTAATATCAGTACAAGATGAAGCAAATATATGGCACAAAAAGCTAGGCCATATCAATATGAAGCAAATCAACAAGATCTCTACCAAGAAACTTGTTCGAGGATTGCCTATTCTCAATTACTCAAAGTCTGATCTATGTACACCATGCGTACTGGGTAAACAGGTTAGAAATTCTTACAAATCAATAAATAAAGTTTCCACTAATCATGTATTGCAGCTTTTGCATATGGATTTGTTTGGACCTACTAGAACACAAAGCATTGGTGGAAAAAGGTTCTGTCTAGTAATCGTGGATGATTACTCACGATTTACTTGGGTCTACTTTCTTTCAAGTAAGTCAGAGACTTTCTCTCTCTTTTCAAAGTTTGCTAAGAAAGTGCAGAATGAGAAATGTCACACTATCTCAAGCATTCGTACAGACCATGGAGGTGAGTTTGAAAATCAAGACTTTACTAAATTTTGTGATGAATTTGGTTTTCAGCACAAATTCTCCTCTCCATATACACAATAACAGAATGGGGTTGTGGAAAGGAAGAATAGGTCTTTACAAGAAATGGCAAGAACTCTTTTAATTGGAAATCAAATTTCTTCAAGGTTTTGGGCTGAAGCTGTCTCAACTGCTTGCTATATTATAAACCGAGTGTTTTTAAGGCCAATTCTTGAGAAAACTCCTTATGAAATTTTTAAAGAAAAGAAACCAATAGTTTCTTATTTTCAAATATTTGGTTGCAAATGTTTTATTCTAAAGAATGCAAATGATCGTGTTGGTAAGTTTGAAGAAAAATCATATGAAGGATTCTTTCTTGGTTACTCAACTACAAGCAAAGCTTTTAGAGTATTCAACAAAAAGACTCAGACTGTGGAAGAATCAATGAATATCAAATTTCAAGACTCTCCACAAGTTCAGCAAATTCAGACTGAATATTCAGAATCTGCTTCAGACACTGCTAGATCTAACTCCACTGAAGCAGTTACTAATTCGGATTCAGTACAACAAGCTACTGATGAAGAATCTACTCAAAAAGAGGATCAACAACAACCTGTCACTGAGGAAACTCCTCAAAAAGAAGATTTCTTTTCTCCTCCAAAAGACATGGAAACAGGGGGAGATACAAACAGAGAACATACCCCTCTTCTACTGACTTTTAGAGAAGAAGATGCACAAACAGGTGTTAGTCGATCACCTCATGATGCTGAAGATGTTCATGCTGCACAGTTTCCTGAAGGAGAGGCATCATCTCCACATACTGAAATTCCTGCTGATATTCATACTGGCTTGACTCCACCATCAGACCGAGCTGAAACAAGCACACAGACTGACAATTCTGGAGATTTTAGAAGGCTGCTTGAAATCATCTTGGAACTTAAAGGCCAAATTTATGCCATGGGGTATGAATTTCAGACTTTGCAGAATGAAAATCATGCAATGTTCATCACTCTGCATGATCAGTTTAAAGAGGTTCAGCGTCAGATTCAGGATACTGCAAAAAGCACTACTCTCACCCAAGTATAGGAAGATTTGAGGAAGCTAGAAGCAACTGTCAAGTCTATGGAGGACTTTCAACTTGTTCGCATTCCTCGTGCTCCTTGATTTTTTTTTATGCTGACAAAAAGGGGGAGAAGACTTTGCAGATTTTCAAGCATTTCAAATTCAGACTCTATCCTAAAACCAAACCAAATCTTATCTTCAATTTTCAAACATTTTTTTTGAGTTGTTATTTTGACTTTATCTTGAGTTTTTTAATTGTGTGCAGTTTTTGAATGTGTGCTCATTATTGCATTACTTTAAGCTTTTCAATTAGATAAAGATAGTACTGTCTGTTTATGACTAATGAGGTTTCGGTGAATGCAGATCTGTGTACAGGGTAAGTCTGTGTACAGGATATCTGTGTACATGATAACTTCTACTATTTTTATTCTAATCTTTTATGAGATATCAATGCTTGCTTAAAAGTTGTATTGCAAGGCAATAATATTCAAATCTACAGGAAAGTTTTGTCACCATCAAAAAGGGGGAGATTGTTGGATAAATTCTCTTAAAGTATTTTGAAGTTGACAAAACATTTTCATCAGTCTAGTCTGAAGACTTACAGACTCTATTGACAAAGTCTGAAGATCAAAGTATGAAGCTAGCAAGACTCAAGACTCATGTTCCAAAGTCTACTCACATGGACAGTTTCTAGACCGACGTTTATTCTGATCTTATATGATCTTTATTCTAACGGCTAGAGAATATCTTTCTACTGGATTTAGCACTAGAAGATCTAACTTTCGTATTCGAATATGTATAGATTCTCTAAATATTTCGCGACTTATATTTGGAATGATCTACTTATGGAAACCAAGATCCTGATTGTATGGGCGAGCAGGATTGATGGGCTATCAACACTTATCTTAAAAAGCTCGAGATTTCTCTAATTGATTATGTCCAACGGGTTGATTGGAAGAACTTCTTTGGAAGGTGCCAACGGTATGAAAGGCATGAAGAAGTATATAAGAGAGATGCTCTAGTTGTTGAAGGGTGCGGATAGAAGAATTCCAAAGTCTGAATCTCCTTTTTCTATTTTGCGATATCATTCTTCGAGCGATATATGTAATCAAAAGAGATATCATATTGTAGTGAGACCTTGAGGAAGTGTAGTAGAGTTTTTTACATTGTGGACTCAAGAGCGTGAGACTGTAATCACTCTTATTGATTCTTAGTGAAATCCAGCCAGAAGGGCTGTCCGTGCGGGAGAGTGGACGTAGGCTTGGTCTAAGCCGAACCACTATAAATCTGGAATCTTGATTCTCTATCCCTAATCCTTTTATCTTTAACTGCTTTCATTTGCTGCAATTGTTGGTTTTAATTCATTAACCTCTCATTCGGATTAATTTATTAAAATTGCTTTAAATACCTATTCACCCCCCTCTAGGTGCTAATTCTAGTCCTAACAGAAGATGTCCATAGGACTCGAACTACGCTGTTGACATTTAGTGTGCTTCATTTGGACGATTGTCCTCTCACAGAGCAAACCAACTTTGTTAGGAACAAATAATTGTTACTTATGATCATTATCCTTTTTCTGAAGAGCTTTTATGCCACTATGAACAACGTATGCCCACATAGATGCATTTTCTTTTTATTATATTTTCTCATAGTCTGACAATAAATGTTATATTTCTAGATCTCTACAATCAAAGATAAGGAGAATAACATCAGTTCTTCCTTTAGGATGCAGTAAAATTTCTCCTATGGAGCTTCTTCTCCATGTGAAGCTGGCTCTAGTAATTTGAACGCAAATCATGTTCCACTAGAGGACTTGAATGGGCTACATGGACACGGATCAATAACTCCCCCCGATTGATATATTTTTGCGGCAATTGAAAGATGGCATCCACGATCAGAAGGGAGTGGCAAGCTAGAGGTCTTCGTCATTGATGGACTGCTATTTGAAGGAGAATGTATGAGATATGTTCCAAAAATGTAATATTGTTATATCTTTATGTGTTTACCGTGTTCTGTCGTCATACTGACGAGGTTGTGTTTATAGTATTAGACTTAAAAAAACTCTATAAATGTTTGCAAATCCTCACTTTGGTTCCTTGATTCCCTATGTTAAACTCATTGGATATTTAGTCAGTATTTCTCCTTGAAAAGGAGTATTCGAGATTGACAGTTTTAAATTGAGACAATTTTTACTGCCAATTATGTTATGCAATTCTCATATCCCTCGTCCTCTTGCTGCCAAAAGAGTATTGCATTTTTTTAAAGTTTGGATTCTCATTTCTACACCAGATATGAACTTTCTCCATATTATGATAGTATGTAATTGTATAGGCTTTACCTTTTTCTACTCGACATGTTACATGATTATTTCAAAGCCGTTCCTTCGTAAGGAAAAATCGCACATGTTTCCAAGATAATCCTATCCTTGTGATACTGCCAAGCGAAGGATATGATTATTTTGACTAATATATCCAATATTATAGGGGAAAGTTGTCCAAAAAGTCATAAATTCATCGTACTTCTGATAATTCAGTTCTAAATAGTTTACTTATGTTAATTGAATTTCAAACATGTTCACATTCTGCCAATTTAGTCAATCCAACCAATTTTAACCAAAAATGGTTGACGTGGACACCGGCCATTCTATGTAGCAGGGGCGATAATTTTTAATAATATATTTGTATATTTATATTATATTATATTATATTATTTTTTTGCCTTTTACTTTTGTTTTCTTATTTTTATTGTTAAAGGCCGTTAAAGGGCGCTGGCCACTTGGCGAGGGCCCGTGGCCCTCGTCGCTTAAAGCTGGGTTAGAGCAGTGACCCCCGCCCTTGCCCCATTGCCGGTGAGAGCTGATTTGAGTGAGGGTTGAAAGCCCTTGTTGACCACCACTGCACAAAGGACATGACTCTCGCCTAGTGACTATTGAGGGCTTGTTGCCCTCGCACACAACCCTTGCTCAGATGTGAGGCGAGGGCTCAGGGCTCTAGCCAACCATGTACAAGGGCAATGAACCCTCGCTAGCCACTAGGTGATGTTGAGCGAGGGTTGTGAGCTCTCATCCAGTTTCGGTGTGCAGGTTGAGCCTTGGCCAATGGCCCCATAATAGTCCTTAACAATGCCAAAAAAAAAAAAAAGGAAAAGAAAAAGAAAAAGAAAAAATATATATAAATTTAAGAAATATTATAATTGTCCACGTCAGCGCTAACCATGCCATGATGGCTGGTTAGTATCTATATTAGTGATTTATGGTCAAAATTGGCTAGATGGATTTAATTAGCAAAATATAAAAATGTTTAAACTCAATTGGCACAATTAACATGTTTAGGATTGAATTGATATGATTAGAATTTTTTGGACAAATTTCCCAATATTGCAGTAAACTAACCCTGTAATTGAAGTGAGGTCTTAAAAGACAAGTAGATAATAAAGTAACTTCATATCCAACAACAAAGAAAGCTGGGTGTACAGAAAGCGAGAAGGCCAAAGCTATCTTCAACGGATTTTTTCAAATCTAAGAAACAAAGAATGCGACAATTGTGCCGAAAAAATGATAAAATTCATAGAAAGTTATTATTTCTGTATACTTATATTAATCATGATTGTTTCCTTTGTTGCTTTTACATACAATAACATGCTTAACCATGCAAGATTGACTATATAATGACCATTTAGCACTTGAATTAAATCTACTTATGAAACATAAATTAATATAGAAGATGAAGTATATGTATTCAATACAAATTATCAGGATGTATATCAAACAAAGTTTGTCTGGTTCTTACCTCAGATGTGTGAAGATAGCTTCCTTACTCAACTCAATCCTGTGGAAACATATCCAGTGTGTTCTTCGAGGTGGACCAGATAAGAAAGCCTATGAAGAATACCTAATTATTTCATAAACACCTCTCCTTCACTAAATTATTTCTCAAGGATTGAAAACATTGCTCGCTCAAAGGCTAAGTTAATGCCCATTTGATTTGGTTTTTATAATCTATATTTTCATAAGGGCGTCAATGTTGGTAATTTATATATATATTTATCATTCCATCTCCTGCTTTCTCTTTTTCCAAGCGATAGTCTTGTTTTTCTTTTTTTTATTCTGCAAATATTGCTTACAGTGATATAGAGATTGTATTAGAAGCATCAATCTCAAGGGTAAATGAATGATGCGATCTAATGGATCGCATATCGCAGAGAACATGGGATATTCTAAATCGCTTGATCTAATAGATCGTATATCACCATCAAGATATTGCACTCGTCTTCTCCATATCGTAGTTCTCGTCTAACTTTGTCTTCGCAGCTCGTAATCTTTTGCAGTTCTCATGGTGGTCGTCATCAAGTTCGCGCTCCTCTCCCTCGCAGTCCTCCTGCTGCTGCTGCCGTGCCAACCCTTGGAGGTCCCGAACTACCAAGGCGCGGAAGATTGGCCGGAATTAACCAGGGCTGCCCGACGACGCCAGAGAATCATAGAAGAAGATAGGACCGGCTTCAACATGAGGAGGTTAGGCGGAGCTGTCACCGAACCCAAACCCGAACCCATCCCTATCACCAAACCGGAGTCGGAACCGGAACCCATCACTGAACCCAAACCCAAACCCGGACCTGTCCCTGGCGTGAAGTACTGCTTCCCCTGCCATCAGGCCTTAGCCATCGCTCGGTTCGTTCGTATGCTCTTCGCCTGGGGTGGAGGGATGTAGAATCCTAGATTGAATAGAATCCACAGGAAAGAACGAGTTAGGGTTGGTTATAGTGTCACAATTTCTTTTTTCTTATAACTCCTGAATTAATTTGGATTCTTGGTTATTTGGTTCCCTTTATTTTCATGTAGTCTTGTTTTGTGTTTCTTGAATGCCATAACTTTTTTTTTTCTTTGATCATGGGAGTTTCATAATTTCCTAAAAAGAACATTCATGTGGTATAGTGAGCTCTATACATAAATTTGAATTATCACATTCATGTGGGGCCATATGAAGTTTATGATACTCGAAAATATTGGAAGTTCTTGTTTAGGCCTATCCCAGAGGAAAATTGAAGATGATCAATTTATGTGATTGGAAAGCAAATAGGAATCTTCTTAGCGATGAAAGTACAGCTTTTTCCGACCCAAAAAATAAAATGGCATTCTTCATACTTACAACGTCACTATCCACACAATTGACACTCATCTTCCTCTCAAAAGTTCATATCGAAACAAAGTTTCCTCGATAACTCACAGCGTCAGCGATTCCATGGTGGAGATTACATTCATGCTCAGCCTTGTCTGCTGATGTTTTAATCCATAAAGGGCCTGACCTGCGGAAACATGAATTATGGGGCTAGGGCCATTGCGTTGCATGTTGCATCATCATGTCTTCTCTTCTCCTAGAATTACTTGCGCTCTCAATACAATGAAGATGTAGTAAAACCCTACTTGTCTCCAAGAGTTTGCTTTGACTATTTCTTCGTAACTCTGAGATTTTCGCTACTCAGTGGCGGAGATCAAGTTCACGCTCACTCTTTCATCCGCAGTTCATTTGCTGCCGTGCCAATCTGTTGGAAATTATGATCCATTTCTTAAAACTATCTAGAAACTACTGACTTAATTACGAAGGCAAGAACCTTCGTAGCAACATCCACGTTGAAGATTGTCTAGAATTGTTGAGAATGGAACGGACTGTTGTGTGATTTCATGAATTTTTGGGTGATTTGCACAACCTCCTATTATTTTAGTATTTGTCCCCCTACCTATCGATCGACCACTATCCTCAAATGGAATCAGTACTCCCCCGACTCCTTAGTAAGCCTGTCACAATGTTTCATTGTGATATATTATCATTCCCACTTGGGATTCACAATGTTTCATTGAAAAAGAAAATCCTAGAACAAGCTAGAGAAACCTACATGGGCAGCAAGAGTACGTGGGCAGCAGAAAAATAGTTGTCTTACAGTTGTACTATGGCAGTGAAAAAAGTCAAAATTAGCATGCTTGTAGTCGGTGCAGTTGCTCTATAAATAGAGCCTAGAATCATTCATGTAGAGGGTGAGAGGAGCATGAGAATATACTCCATATCATGAAGCTCCTCCACCAACACTTCCTTGTAAAATTATTTCATAAACTAATGAAACTATTTTCCCCCATATATATGTTCTTTATCTTTCAATTATCCTATCTTATCTCTTTTCCATCCACTACAAACCATATAATACACTTGCACACATTACTAATAAAAAACTATCATCAATACCAAAACCATGCTTCCACATGCACACATCCAAAAAATTTCTCGGTTACGCGAATTATGTGGGCAAAAAGCGTTGGACAAAAATCCAGCATAAGAGAGGTTCTAGCGCCGTTCATGGCTCGACATGGTGGTGATAATTCTTACAGTGTCACAACGATGTCGTCCTCGGCCATTGCATCTCAGTCTGCCGCTCGGTTCTATCGTTTGTTCCTCTCTTTTCCTTGGTTTAGCATTGCCTACGTCGTTCTGCTCGGGAAATTCGGTCGTTCGCTTGAGGAAGGGTTTGCATACGCATTCGAGTCAGAAACATGGAAGCAACATACTCGACTATCGAAGTCCCAATGTTTTGCTGCATTCTGCTACATTTTATTCTCTCTTTCCATCTGGCTTACTATTGTTCTGAATAGATGACGTCTCTTCAAGACGTCAAAATAAAAAATAAAATAAAAAGAGGACCAAAATGCTGTGGCGATAGGAGATATTTCCAGTAGCGTTAGATCTATAGTTTCTCTGTACTAGTCTGGGATTCTCATCAAATGTTTCTGGAACGAATAGCAAGTTCTTTTCAAAGTCATTGGATGCTCATTTAATTCTTTTGCTAAATAGACTGATTGAATTGAATTTTCCTCGATACCGTTCAGCATTCGTGCGAAACCCACTTTCAAAAATTATCGAATGCTCTAATTTCATTACTCCCAATCCTGATGATTTGTGATGATTTGTGATGGGTAAAGTTAATGGGGGACGAGTTCGGGTTCGGGATGGGGACGACCATTACTCACGAATCCGTCCAGCTGCCATCCCTATTTGCAAAGTGAAGGAAAAGTGTTGGTAAAATCAGTTATTCATTCACCATACTCCTTTTCCTCAAGGATTGCACTTCACAAGAAGCATAGAAGCCAGAAAGTTAAGCATAACACAGACTTACCAAAAACTGAGACAGAATAGCAAGAAATAGATGTTCCGCTATGATATATATGAACAAGCAAGGGAAGCATACAATAATGCAGGATGAAAAGAAAGGATCAACATATTGATAGAGAAGTTGAAGTTCCTACATGACTTCATGCGAATAAGTAAAAACACTGCAGATCATCACACCCCAGATGCCGTGCAAAGTCATTCAGATTCTGCTAGCTTAGCTCGAGAACCGCTTCCAGCTTGCCTGATCAGATTCGGAAGACATCCGTCTGGAATCGCTCATCGTACAACTGCCAGTGGCCATACCGCTCCGTATGGAAAACCGACCGAGGTTTGTAGAAATTAGGCTTAATTATGTCCTGCAGATTCTTCAAATTGGATGTCGCATTCACGAAATCACGACTAGTCAGGTTTGCACACCCAAACAGGTCCAAGTGCATAAGGTCGAGACAACCGTCGCAAATGGAGGTAAGACCTCTCGCCGTTAACTTGGAAAAGCGAATCTCGAGGTGCTCCAGTTGAGGCATGTACTTCCCTATAGCGGCAGCTTCTGAATCGCCTTCTTGCGGGAAAGCATTCAAATACTCAGTGGGGACTACACCCTCATGTTGGGAAGGATCTAACCAGTTCATCAGGTTCCTCTTCAAAACTTTAAGATTAGGACAGTTCCTCCCAATCAGAACCAAAGATTTATGAGACACCTCATGGCAATAGCTAATATCGAGCTCCCTGAGGCTGGCGCAACGGGACGCTATGCTGGCCACCGAGGCATCGGTGACACTTTGGCAGCTCTTGATTGAGAGAACCTGAAGATTCGGGCACCTGCAATTCGCGGGCGGCAGATAATCATCATCATCCACAAGTCTCAACTAAATCGAAAGTATCTTCTCAAAGCTGATTGCTGCAATGCTTTAGCATACGGCAAACAAAACATGCAAAGTTCCAAACTTCCTCAATCCCAATTCTATTGACACCATATTCAATGATAAGACGGCCGGTCATAATGAGATTCCATACCATCCAAAGAAAGATGTCCACGTCAGAACAACGAAAAAACAACGGCAAATTCGACTATGTTCCTGCCACAATTCCATGTACGCTTCTACAGCGACTCAGATAAAAGCAAGCTTCGAGCTCGCATCCAAGGCACAGCATGTCCCATTTCACCTCCGTTTCAAGTAATAAAAATCATAACTTTATCGAAAGATGCAATCGAATCGGCAAACCTCTCGGCGACCAAGTCGAGGGCGCGATCGGAGCAATGGCGGGCGCGGATCGCGGCGAGGCCGCCGTCGCTCCAGCCGACGGCCGATCGGAGCATGGCGTCGACCCTCCGCTCGAACTCCGGCGACCACCAGCGGATCGACTCGCGGGACGACTCGAAGCGGGCCTCGAGGTCGAAGGAGGAGTGGAGCGAGGGCTCCGTGCAGGCGCGGTGCCACGACTTGCAGACGAGCATGGGCCCCGTCCAGAGCTGCTCCGCCGTGAGGCGGGAGAGGACGTTGGCGAGGCATTCGTGAGTCAGCTCGGCCCAGTCCGGGCTCGGCCCCGACTCGCCGGAGGAATCGGCCGGCGGCGGCGGCGGCGGCGGTTGGCCGGGGGCGTCCATTGGGAGCATCGAGGAGCGATGGCGGAGTGCGAAGAGGGGAAATGGATGATAAAACCGGTGGAGGCCGGTGGCGGTGGAGAATTAACTGCAGAATGGACCATAGACTTTAGATATTTCGCAATTTGACCCGTGGACTTTACTGATTTTACTGAGGAACGATGAAACCTGGGGAATGAAAATTAAAGTGGTAAATAAGGGAAATGTGATATTATATAAAGAAGGTTGACCAAAAAATTTAAATATTTCTCATTACTTTTCATCCAAATATTTATGTCGCCCCTAAAATATGAGTATTTTGCCTTACATGTTTTTCCTGCCTTTTTTTTCTAATCTGTTGCCAATTTTCATCCCGGTAACCTCTTACCTCATGCTATTGTATAACAAATTACCTTCCCATTAGTGCGATTAGAATCCAATGCACACTAAACAATCACATCTCTAATTGAGATAAGTAAAATCGAGAAAATATATTGCTTTTCAAAAGAAGTAAATTTTTTGTGGCTATATTTTCTTTCGTCAATATTTAAATGGAGATGCAAAGTCATTTCTCCATAATTGTTTGACTCAAGGCGCATTTGTTTAAACCAATTACCATATGGTAACTGTTGAGTTATATATGGTGGGGAGCTCTATGGAATCGGTTATAATGATCTTTCTACTATGAAAAAAATATGCTAGACGTTCTCAATTAGGTGAAAATTTTGAATTAGATCATTAAGTGACTTTAGTGTATTTTTTGCAAAGTAGCTTCAAAGTTAGGGAAAAGAACAAAAGAAAACACATAGGGCGTGGCTACTATTGGTCATCTCCATCGTGGAACAAACCTAGTGAAGCCAATCCATGGCTAAAAAGGATCAAACCTTCGAAAAGGCAGCCAAGGGAGCCGAATAGCGTGTCGAGAATTTATTGACGACAGCTTTCGCTCCAAAAATCTCTCAATTCCACACAATCGAATTCTAGCATACCATATCGAAACCTCTACAGCCAATCTACCACAAACAAACCTCATTGAACCTACAAGAGCAAGAACTCAATAATTGCCACTAGAATCACTGTTCTCACCATCAATCCATTAGCCTTCACATAACTCACGCCTCCACATCCATGTTTCACCAAATCGTCTAAATCTAGCTCATCAACTACATCCAAAATGGAAACCTTCTCTCTTACCAGCCAAACAAGCCCACAAAATCAATTTTCGAACCATCGCTATCTTAATAGCGGCGCTCTTGCCAACTACATCAACCCGGGCATTTATGAACAGCTCTTGTAGACCAAGACCCGCACGAACCCGTACTCGGTCACTCAAACTCACTATCATCAACGACCCTCAGTGATCCTTTTGGTTTAGCATTTGGAATGGGCTTTTGGCCTCTAAGGGCATTTGGCCAAATGCAAACATGTTCAGTTCAATTTCTTTCGTAGAATTTTGACAAAATGTAATTACATCTCCAAATGGCTCTAAGGGCCTTTAGCCCCAAGCAGCTTGGAAGATTCTTTGGAAAGTTGCATCTTTGGAATACAAGCCCCATTAGTGTTCACGGGTATTGTTAGTCTTTTTTGGAGAAACAAATGGAGGCTAATGATCGCCGCATGAGGGGTTGCCCTTGGCG
Organism: Eucalyptus pauciflora; assembly: GCA_007663325.1. Lineage (NCBI taxonomy): Eukaryota > Viridiplantae > Streptophyta > Magnoliopsida > Myrtales > Myrtaceae > Eucalyptus > Eucalyptus pauciflora. Next base: position 4,695,890 of record VMYD01000091.1, read on the forward strand.
ACTGTTGCCTAGGGGTTGCGACCACTTGGAAATTGCCACTTGAGATCGTCCGACCTCATGTGAGGTGGCCTGAGGTCGCACGATCTCAAACATCACTTGGGTCTCATGACCCAATCGTCGCTTGAGATCCAACAACCTTAGGTGGCAGTCGCCTGGGTCGCGGGACCCCAGGTGTCCCGTGAGGTCCGACAACCTCAAGTGAGGCTATCCAGTGGCTAGATATGGCCACTGGTGGCTAGATAAAAAAAAAAAAAATTTAAAACTTTTTTTATAAAAAAAAAAAAAAAATTAGCAAAAGTCCTAATGGAGTTTTTACCAAACAGCATTTAAACCAAAATTGTTTCGCAATGTACTTTAAAATTAAAATTTACCAAAAGCTATTTGCATTTCAAAAAACTTTTTTAACCTAAGGGTCCGTTCGTTTCGAGAAAAATATTATGTTTCCGGAAAACATTTTCCCAGAAGTCATTTTCTAGGAAAATGACTCTATTTTCCGGTGTTCGGACGAAACTTAAATTTTGAGTGGAAAATATTTTCCACCATTCGTTAGCTAATTTAATTGTTTGGAAAAAATTATCAAAAATTGAATTTTAATATTTTTAATTGACCAAAAAATTAGTTTTATTTCCATATATTTTTAAAAAATGAATTTTTAATTATTTGTATTTTTTTTTAAATCGAAATTTTTATTATTTTTTATTTTTTATTTTTTCCTTTTTCCTTTCCTTCCCCTTCCTCCTCCTTCTTCCTCCTCCTTCCTCCAATGTGCATCAGGCTTCCTCCACCTTTCTACGCCGCCACATGCTTGACGATGGCTAGCTGCCCGGCGGCCGACCAAGACCCGGTTGCCAAATCCGGCGAGCTCGAGGCTCGACCAATCTCGTCCGAGCTCACCAGAGTTTTGCCGAGCTTTGGCGAGCCGCGAGCTCGTCAAATCTAGTGACGGAGCTCCTCACCTGGATAGAGAGCCCGAGCTCCGCTGCCAGATCTGGCAAGCTTGCGGCTAGCCATAGCCCGGCGAACCTCTAACGAGCTCGAGCGAGGCCCGCCCAGCTCGCTAGATCTGGCGAGGTCGAGCTCCGCCCCAGGTTGGCGAGAGCTTCGCCTCGCCCTATGTGGCGAGGCCCGAGCTCAACTTCGCTAGATCGGGCTAGACGGAGCCTCGCTAACTTGGGGCAAGGCTCGAGCTAGCTTGTGGCTGCGGCCGGTCACTAGCCGCCGTCGTGGCCGGCGACCGGCCAAGGCTAAGGAAGAAAGATGAAAAGGAAAGAAAGAAAAGAAAAAAAAGAAAAAAAGAAAAAGAAAGCATAAAAATAAAACAAAAATGTGTCTATGAGAAGAAGAAGTTATGGAAAATATTTTCCACTTTTGAAAAGTGGAAAACATTTTCCTCATCTTTGAAGGTTGTTTTTTTCCAATGATGGAAAACATTTTCCTTGAGTAGTTTATTTTCCGTGAAACAAACATCGGAAAATCCGGAAAAGATTTTCCTGGAAGTCATTTTCCGTGAAACGAACGAAGCCTAAAGGTGTTTGCATTTTCCCTAGGACATTTGTCCAAAGCCAAACCAAACGGGGCCAAAAAGCTCTAGAACCTTGCGACACTTGACAAACAGGTTTAGAGTCTACCTTTCCATCCAAGGCCTACTCCGTTCCTAGGTGGATATTTATCTTCCCCACCTAGGAGGGAAAACTCCTGAATTTTATCTCCTTGAGTTCAAATAAAATAATTTAAAGAGTTACGTACGTCCACGCAAAACACTAAGGAAAAGAAATTTAAAAAAAAAAAAAAACTTGTGAGGTGTCCACTCCGAATATCGAGAATAGCAAAATAACTTGCTTGACTTCCTTAGATTTCAAATTTATCTGAGCAGATTCTAATTATCTTTCAAATAAGGAGCATATAAATACAATGCTTGCTTCACACGCATTGCATTAGACTATAGGGGCGAACATGGTTCCTAGGAGGTCTCGTTCGGTTCTGTGTTCTGGTTCTCAGTTCCTCTTTTTTCGAAACCAGCACCAAAATCGGAACTGGAACCATAACTGGACCGGGATTACTAAACCTAAAATTGTTTATGTCTTTTGCTTTTCTTTTTGCCTTCTACTAGAGCATTTTGGTTCTCATGGGATTTCCATTATCAAATTCACAGAACATAACATTAATGGGCTCCATCTATTTTGTAACATCCCGATTTTCAACCTATGAGAGATGGCTATAAGTCGGGTGTGCCAATGGCAAGGATCGGTCATGGATTGATCAAGAGATTGGTCATGAACTAATCTAATGACTATGCAAGTGGACCTAAGTCGTTTGGTCGATGGATGACTATTCAACCATAAGGGTTGACCGAAAAATAGTTACGTTTCACCAAGAATAGATGGACGATCATGGATTGATCCCTAATGGCCACATGACAATCGGGATGACTATGATTCCACTCGGTCATGTACCAATTGTGGACGACTATGATTCAACTTGATATGACCATATATTGGTTATGGATTGACCGATCTCAAATGGCCATATGACAATTGGGAGTCGCCTCGGGCCTAGGGTCAATCCAAGAGCTAGTCCGCTCAACCAGAAATTTATGATCAAGAAATTTCTATTCTTTGCATCATCTCTTAGAGACATGTCATTAGAAAAAGATACCATAGGTATCATAATTTTCATATGGTGCATACTTAAGTGTTGTAACTTTTTCTCTATCACTTAAGTACCAAAAGTTATGTACGTCACTCACTTAAATACTATAACTTTTTTTTTGTCCAATCATTGAAGTGTCATATAACTTTTCAATTGATCACTTGGATGTCATAACTTTTTTAAACCGTTCACCACAATGCTGTACCGTGTTGGATTTCTGCCACCTAAGCGAACTTTTTAAAAAATTCTTGGCACTTAAATAATCAAGTAAAAGTTATGATATTCAAGTGAACTTTGTTTTTTTCCTAAAGTTATGGCATTTAGGGCCCTATTCAGTGACTTGCCAAACAGTGACTATTTTTGCTTATTTGGTTCCCCGTAACCAAAAAGAACAAAACACTATCTGGTAATGTTTTCTTCCCAAGAATAGGTCTGGCATAAACTAATAAGTAGAAAAAGGTTGCTCCTTTGTTCTTGGGAATAACTCAAAACTTAAGCCGAACCATCTTCTTCTTTTTTTCTCTCTTGTCTTTTCTTCTTTTTCTTTTCTTTCTTCTTATCTTCCTCTTCTTCTTACTATAGGCGGTCGCCAATCATGGTGATGGCCGGCAACCAACTAAATGAGGTCCGGCGACCTCGCCGAAGTCTTGCCATGGCTAAGTGAGGCTCCCCAAGGCTAGCAATCAACTAAAGGAAGAAGAATAAGAGAAAGGAAAAGTAAAAAAAAAAAAACATAAAATAAATAAAATTTTTAAAAAATGCTATGTCACAAAAAAATTATAGGGTTGTACCAAAAGCATTTATGTTCTTTTTCTATTCTAGGAATAGAAATTTTGTGTAGTTTCCAAACACCCTTGAATAATTAGAAACTCGTCTAAGGAACAGAATCAGAAAAATAATAATTTCTAATCAGAAATTGTTTCCGAAAATAGAATGGTTATCAAACGCATCATGAGTGGTCAAAAAAAAGTTATGGTACTCAAGACGTTATACGTTTTCGAGATGCATTACCACAAATTATTCACCACCCTCATATGCATCTTCCATGGTTGAGGTGTAAATTAGTCATTTCCAAAATTCTTCATCTATTTGCACTTCTTAGACTAGATATAGCTTTGTAGGTTCCCAAGTTCCAAAACCTCTCGTCATGTAGAGCTTTGTCTACCTTATATGGTAGTTTCTTCTAGCTTTTTCACCTCAACCCTAATCCCCATCAATAACCCCCTCATTTCGGTCCATCTACCCTTAATCGCTCCATCAATTCGCCTTTCTCAAGTGAATTTGTGCTTCATTGTCTTCTTTCTCTTCAGTGTGGTACCTCCAGCAAGCTAGCCGGCATCAATTCCCGCCGTCTAATTGCTTGCATGTCTCGGATTCTTCACAATCGACTTTGACGGTGCATCAATTCAGTGGTTTTCGACTTATGACTTTCCAGGTTTTTCATTTCTCCTTGTCAGTCTTCCTTCCTGCACCTCGTTTATTCTGTTGGACGATGAGTTGCTCGTGGTATGGTCTCGCCTTCCTCCTGCTCCAATTAGATTAGGGTGTTATTGAGTTCGTTTGGTTCAAATGGCCTCAGATGATCAAGAAGGGTCCTCGCGATTAGCTACCCTATGTCAAAGATTGGGTCGCCTCTACTCTGAACAAGAACTAGAGATCTAGGATGAAGAACCCTCACCTGAAAGGTTGCAAGAATGCCGGTTAATTTTAGTTGGCAATATCTTCTCTAACCCATATGTTAATCTTCAAGCTTTCCAAAGTACCATGAAGCGGGCGTGGTGGACAAACCAAGTAGAGATTTCCCAGCGAGATGCTGGCTTGTTTATAGCAAAGTTCAAGTTAAAGGCCGAGAAACAGAGAATAATTAACGGTGGCCCTTGGCTGTTCTCAGGCCATTTGGTTAATTTTACGCCTTGGATACCCAACACGCCTTTACACTGTTATGATTTTACTCACTGCGCTTTCTGGTTGCAAGTTTTTGGCTTACCTTTGGAATGGAGCACTGAACAACTTATTAGAAAGGCGGTTAATCAGATTGGTAACGTTATTGAAGTTAAATCGGATACAAAAGAGGGCTTAGCCTTAAGAGCTGGAAGAGTCAGGGTCGACATCAACTTGCAGGAACCTTTAAAGACTGGAAAACTAATTCGCATAAATGGCAAAACTCTGTGGCTAGATTTTAGATATGAACGATTATTGCATTTCTGCTATTCTTATGGAAAACTGGGGCATTATGCTATGTATTGCAAAGACTACCCTTATGAAGAAGCAAAGCTAGATGGCAGAGACAAAATGGCCTATGGCTAATGGCTATAGGCCGAGGTTAGAGAACATAGTCCTTATTGGAAAATGTTTGATAACCCTCAGGATAAAACAGAGCAGATTGATGAGATTGTACCCGAAACCCCCCTGCCCTACAACTGACTATCCCTCTATTGCCCCCAATAGCAACTGTTGAAACAGCTCCCAAATCGACACCTGCAACTCATAACAGGCCCTTAGTTGAAGTGACTCACCAGCACTCCCATCTGACTGATTTAGTACAAGGGGATCCGTTAACTACTAATTTGGTTCTTGCATCAGCAAAATTAAAAGCAATTTAGACTCAACTCATGGATATGCAGGAACAAAAACAGCAAAAGACTACCAGAACTATCACTCCAGTGGGCATAGCCAAAAAATAGAAAAGGTTTTCTCCCTATGAGATGCGGAACTTAGCCTCCTCAGACTTTGATGATACTCAACTCATGGACACTCCAGTATATGCAGCAGAAGAGGTGGCACAATATGCTTTGACGGCTGGCCCTAAACAGCCACCCACATACAAATGAAGTTAATCTGCTGGAACTGTCAGGGTTTGGGCAATCCCCTGACAGTTCAAGCTCTTAAGGCCTTAACGGCCAAGGAAAAACCCGACTTGATTTTCCTAATGGAAACTAAGAATAATGAACCAGTGATCCAACGTTTGCAACGCCGTCTACACTTCCAAAGTGCTTTTGTTCAAAACCTAGTTGGTCTAAAAGGGGGTCTGGCGACTCTTTGGAATGACTGCTTAACATTAAACATAGCTCACTCTTCGGAGGACTATTTCGACATGATCTGAAGAGACTTGATTGACGACAGAACGATGCACATTACTTGTCTCCATGCCTCCTCATCCTACCATAATCGACAACTGTTATGGGAAGAGCTGAGAACGATTAGCAGCTCCAACACTTTGCCTTGGATATGTGCCGGAGATTTCAATCACATTATCTACGTATGGGAAAAGGTTGGCAAGCGACCATCAGCTTCATATCATCTATTTTCCTTTAGAGCCGTCATTAATGACTGTGCCCTAATGGAATTAGAAAGCAAAGGTTATGCTTTCACTTGGATGACTAATAGAGTGGGGGATGAATTAGTCAAAGAACGTTTAGATCGGGTAATGTGTACGCTAGAATGGCGACTGTTATATCTTGAGGCTGAAGTATTCGCTCTGCTGGCTATGGATTCTGACCATAGTCCCCTACTCTCATCCACAATAGCACCTACTAGAAACTACAAAAGGCCTTTCGTCTTTGAGGCTTTTTGGAACCAGGATCGAGAATGCCAGGCGATCATCTATAATGCATGGAACTCAGTTCAGGTAAGTCATCCTACTCTACTGCACAAACTATATGTTGTTTCTATGGCTTTAGAAGGCTGGAGTCGCTTAAAATTTCACAATGGACACTTGCGGGTAAATACCTTACACCAACAACTTTAGTTGATCACTAATAGATCACATATTAACAGCAATGATAAAGAGGCAGCCTCTATTATCTATGATGAAGTTAGAATAATATGGTAGCAAGAAGAACAGTTTTGGGCTATGCGATCCATAATGAATTGGTTGCGATGGGGCGACAAAAAATACTAAACTTTTTCACGCAACTACCATCCAAAGACGCCAAAGAAATATGATTACTATGTTACAGGATGTTAATCAGGAATGGGTGCAGGATCCTCAAGCCCTCGGGGAGATGACGACTGATTTCTTCTCAAATTTATATACATCAGGGGGTATCGAGACTACGGGCCTATTTTCAATCAATGTCCTCCAGTTGTCTCACCAGAAATGAATGACCAATTAACCGCTTTGGTCACTCTCGAAGAGGTGCGCAGGGCAACTTTCCAGTTGGGGGCTTCGAAAGCCCCAGGCCCGGATGGTTTGAACGGACTTTTTTATCAAACGCATTGGAATATTATTAAGGATGACCTTCTGATGTCAACGCGAGATTTCTTTAATTCAGGAGTGTTGCCTCGCAATCTAAATAGAACCATTATTGCTTTGATTCCCAAAACCAATCACCCTGAAAGACTGGATTAGTATAGGCCCATCAGCCTATGCAACTATGCATATAAAATCATTTCAAAGGTTATCGCTAATCGTCTTAAACCATGGCTATCTGATCTTATCTCTAAGGAACAGGCTGCTTTTGTGAGTGAACGACAAATCCAAGACAATATTTTGATCGTTCAGGAAGTTCTTTATCAATTCAAGACTAGGCAGTGGAAGCGAAAGTAAAAGGTACTAATTAAGACAGACATGCAAAAGGCATATGATAGAGTTGAGTAGGATTTCCTCAGAGATTATGTACATAGATTGGGTTTCCACCGAAGGTGGGTTATTTGGGTGATGTAATGCATCACTACCCCATCCTTCAGTGTACGCTTTAACAGTGAACAACTACCTTACTTTCAGCCGTCAAGGGGACTCCGTCAAGGTGATCCACTATCCCCTTACATTTTTATCTTACTGGCGAACATTCTTTCAACCCTAATTAACCAAGCAGTCAAAGTAGGCCATCTCAAAGAGCTCACGCTATCCAAGTCGTGTTCGACTCTCTCCCATATTTTTTTCGCTGATGACTCGGTATTTTTCCTAGACGGTACAATTAATGAATGTCAGAACCTTGCTAACATCTTGAACCAATATTGCATAGCCATAGGACAGGTCATCAATAGGAACAAATCTGGAATGTTTTTTAGTAAACATTGCCCTTTGAGACTGCAGGAAAATTTGGTAAGGGAATTTAGAATTCTGGTGTTGCAATGATATGGCAAATACTTGGGTGTACCTTCAGACTGGGGACGATCAAAATGAGAAATGTTTTCTTGGATATTAGGGAGAGTAAATGCAAAATTGGAAGGTTGGAAAGAACGATTACTATCTAAAGGGGGAAAAGAAATCCTACTTAAATCTGTTGTGCAAGCTATTCCTCAATATGCTATGTCTATCTTCAAGCTTCCTCTATCTCTTTATAAAGTGCTTGAATAGAGAATTTCCAGTTTTTGGTGGAAGAACGACAAGAGCAGGACAGGAGTGCATTGGCAAAAATGGGATGTGCTAAAAACTAGCAAGAACAATGGGGGTCTTGGCTTCCGAGACCTAATAGCTTTTAACAGGGCAATGCTTGGAAAGCAAGCATGGCGTTTAATTCATCAACCTCTCTCTTTGTGGAGTCAAATTTTTAAGGGGCTTTATTTTCATTCACAAGACTTCCGAACAGCGGATAAAAGGTCTCTCCCATCCTGAGGGTGGCAGAGCCTTCTTATTGGTAGAGAGGCCATCATGCCTAATGTAAGATGGTCTGTTGGTGATGGCAAAAACATCAAGATACATGAGGATAGGTGGCTACTTATAGGAATTATAGGTGGACTAGCCGCAAGAGAGGAGCCAGCATTGGTGGCTGATCTTATTGACCCTTACCACCAATCCTAGAACCTTCCCCTTATCAAACAGCTTTTCGATGATCAAATCATCAATGAAATCCTTAGAATTCCTATCAGACCGCATTATGCTTCTAATCAATTTGTCTGGATAGCAACAAAGCATGGTCTTCACACAGTGAAAAGTAATTACAATTATATCATCAACACAGCAAGCAAACTCAGAAATCATCAAGCCTCCACATTATTCCAGCCTCCCAGAATACTCTAGCGACGAATATGGACTATGCAAACAACACTAAAAATCCGCATGTTCTTATGGTCAACATGCCAAAACTCACTTGCAACAAAAGCAAATTTGTTTCATCAACACATCACCCCCGATCCTATATGTAACCTCTGCAATCAACATGCACGGGAAACCCTAGAACATCTATTTTTCTTTTGTTCATGGACTAGGGGAGTCTAGAGTCATCCTGATCTCAATGTTCTGATCACACCTCATTCAATCCATCGCCTCGACGCATGGACTAGAGACTATTGTGCATGTATTATGGCAGATTAGGTGTGGCCGCAATAACTTCATCTTCAGACATCAGCAACCAAATCCGAGCATCGCCATTGCAAACACCATTACACAGACCCGGATCTACAAAATCTCCGCTCCCAGGTGTCAGCAAACAAAGCATTCTACTCTCAACCCAACACACTTATGGAGACCCCCTAATCACGGAACCTTGAAATGCAACATAGACGAGGCTTACAAGCAAGGTAGTCAAACAGGATCTATGGATACTGACGTTTTTACTAGAGGATTCCCAGCTGTCTCTGCGCTTCAATCGGAGGTACAAGCACTTAGCTTTACGCTCCATCATTTGCTGCACCAAGGCCTCAACAACGAACATTTGGTGATTGAACCGGACTGCCTGCTCTTGATCGAAACAGTGAATGATAGAAGAATGCCACCGTGGGAAGAACGCATGCTATTTGCTGAGGTCAATGATTTGCTTTCCTCTTACCCTAACTTGCAGCTTCGACACTGTAGACGGGAGACAAATGGAGCGGCTGACTGGGCTGCTAAGGCCCATGGCAGATCAGACCTGGCTCGTAACTGGAACATTTTCCTCCCTTTTCTTCTACTGGACCTTGTGTATGCGGATGCATTATCTTCTAGTTGTACTTTCTCGACATTTTAAATATATCCTTTCTTTTCGACCGAAAAAAAAAAAACAAAAAAAAAACTAGATATAGCTTCTCATTTATTTCTCAATTAAAAGCGAATATATTAAAAGAAATCAATTTCCACTACAATTAGGACCGTAAATTTATGCTAAGCCGCAACGGTGTTATATCTAAAAACTATTTTTAATTTACTAGCCAGAAGGAATACTTGTCCATTAAAATCTTATCGAAAATGTTTTCAAGATAACAAATATTATAACTAAAAAATATCTATCTCCACGGCAAAACTCAGGACGCCACTGCATGAAATGTTTGGAGTCATACAATATCAGAGTTGAACTTTATAGTTCATAGTACTGTGAAAGAGATTATGCATTTCCTAAGTAAAGCCAACAATGTAAAGCCGAAAACCCTTCAAATCTAGGACTCAACAATGTTCTCAATGTGTCTGAAAATGTTTTTTCGCTCTTATGTTTTTCGTTGATTTTAATATTAATAAAGGCTGAAGCAAACTTCAACAACGTTCAACATCATTTAGGTGGAAGTCTGAAAAACATGCATGAAGGTACCAGTCGGTGAGACACGATAAGAGGCAATGACAATTGTGGCATTATCAGATTATGGTTAATCAATGCAAAAAGAGAGTTTCCATTAAAGGTACGTAAGACATTACCATCTTTTGTACTTGACATGGATTTTTCGTTTATACAACGAAATTCTTAAAAAGGTCTATGCGATTACATATTGTCATAATATGGCTTGAAAATTAAAGTTCATATCCAGTATAGAAAGGAGAATAAAAAATTTAATATGTTGCATAAAGAGCATGAGAAATTTGGGAATGTATCACATAATTGGTAGTGAAAATCATCTCCATTTAAAGCTCTCAATCTTAAATACTCCTTGCAAGGAAATATATCGACTAAATTGCTAATGAGATTATCATAGTTAATTAAGGAACCAAATTGGGAATATGGAAAAATTAGTTCAACTTTCAAGTCTAGTACTATAAATACGCCTGGCTGCTCCTATGGCGAAACATGACCAACACATAAAGATCAATACCTCATACATTCTCATTTGGATAGCGGCCCACAATGATGGAGATGATATCTGAGGACTAGCTCTAGCTTGCCTCTCCCTTCAGATCGCCCATCCCGATATTCTAATGCGTCGGATGTAAGATGATCATTCGGTGTTGCCTATCCGTAGCCATGTAGCCTAATCATGTTCTCCGATCGAAGCAGATAAAGGTACGAACTATTAGAGCTGACTTCTTATGTCGAAGATGTCCATAGGACTCGAACTACGCTGTTGACATTTAGTGTGCTTCATTTGGACGATTGTCCTCTCACAGAGCAAACCAACTTTGTTAGGAACAAATAATTGTTACATATGATCATATCCTTTTTTTTCTGAAGAGCTGTTATGCCACTATGAACAACGTATGCCCACATATACGCAGCTTTTTTATTATTATATTTTCTCATAGTCTGACAATAAATGTTATATTTCTAGATCTCTACAATCAAAGATAAGGAGAATAACATCAGTTCTTCCTTTAGGATGCAGTAAAATATCTCCTATGGAGCTTCTTCTCCATGTGAAGCTGGCTCTAGTAATTTGAACGCAAATCATGTTCCACTAGAGGACTTGAATGGGCTACATGGACACGGATCGGTAACTCCCCCCGATTGATATATTTTTTTGCGGCAATTGAATGACGGCATCCACGATCAGAAGGGAGTGGCAAGCTAGAGGTCTTCGTCATTGATGGACTGCTATTTGAAGGAGAATGTATGAGATATGTTCCAAAAATGTAATATTGTTATATCTTTATGTGTTTATCATGTTCTATCGTCATACTGATGAGGTTGTGTTTATAGTATTAGACTTAAAAAACTCAATAAATGTTTACAAATCCTCACTTTGGTTCCTTGATTCCCTATGTTAAACTCATTGGAAATTTAGTTAGTATATCTCCTTGAAAAGGAGTATTCGAGATTGAGAGTTTTAAATTGAGACAATTTTTACTGCCAATTATGTGATGCACTTCTCATATCCCTCGTCCTCTTGCTGCCAAAAGAGTATTGCATTTTTTTGAAGTTTGGATTCTCATTTCTACACCAGATATGAACTTTCTCCATATTATGATAGTATGTAAGCATAGGCTTTACCTTTTTCTACTCGACATGTTACATGATTATTTCAAATCCGTTCCTTCATAAGGAAAAATCGCATATGTTTCCAAGATAATCCTATCCTTGTGATACTGCCAAGCGAAGGATATGATTATTTTGACCAATATATCCAATATTACAAGGGAAAGTTCTCCAAAAAGTCATAAACCCATTGTACTTCCGATAATTCAGTTCTAAATATTTTACTTATGTTAATTGAGTTTCAAACATTTTCACGTTCTGCCAATTAGTCAATCCAACCAATTTTAACCAAAAATGGTTGACGGGGACACTGGCCATTCTACGTGGCAGGGGCGATAATTTTTAATAATATCTTTGTGTGTGTGTGTCTATATATATTTGTCTTTTACTTTTGTTTTCTTATTTTTATTGTTAAAGGCCGTTAAAGGGCGCTGGCCACTTGGTGAGGGCCCGTGGCCCTCGTCGCTTAAAGCTGGGTTAGAGCCGTGACCCTGCCCTTGCCCCATGGCCGGTGAGAGCTGATTTGAGTGAGGGTTGAAAGCCCTTGTTGACCACCACTGCACAAAAGACATGACTCTCGCCTAGTGACTATTGGGGGCTCGTTGCCCTCGCACACAACCCTTGCTCAGATGTGAGGCGAGGGCTCACGGCTCTAGCCAACCATGTACAAGGGCAATGAACCCTCGCCAGCCACTAGGTGATGTTGAACGAGGGTTGTGAGCTCTCATCCAGTTTCGGTGTGCAGGTTGAGCCTTGGCCAATGGCCCCATAATAGTCCTTAACAATGCAAAAAAAAAAAGTAAAGAAGAATAAAAAAAAAAAATATATATATATATATATATATATGTATGTATGTATATAAATTTAAGAAATATTATAATTGCCCACGTCAGCACTAACCATGCCATGATGGATCGCCAGTATCCATATTAGCGATTTATGGTCAAAATTTGCTAGATGGATTTAATTGGCAAAATATTAAAATGTTTAAACTCAATTGGCACAATTAAAATGTTTAGGATTGAATTGATATTATTAGGATATTTTGGACAAAAATTTCCCAATATTGCAGTAAACTACACCCTGTAATTGAAGTGATGTATTAAAAGACAAGTATATAATAAAGTAACTTCATATCCAACAACAAAGAAAGCTGGGTGTATTAGGGGTGTTAGTTAGGGGTGTTAGTAAACGAACGGAATTGAAAACTGAACCGAATCGAACCGAAAAATTCGGTTTTTTCTGTTCGGTTTTCATTAAAATCGAAATTTTTCGGTTTTCGATTTTCAGCTTCTTTTTTTTTTCTATTCAACCCAAAATAATCTAAATTCAATATGTTACTGCACTTCAAACTTAGAGGATTTTGTAATTTAGATCATATACTTCATTCCCTTTTTTTAAGCATTGGCCAAATAATAGAATTGTCTCTTAGAGAATCATCAAGACTCAAGAGAGATTATCTTAAGCAATTGTTTAAATTGAATATCATTATTTGGCCAATGCTTAAAAAAAGGGAATGAAGTATATGATCTAAATTGCAAAATCCTCTAAGCTTGAAGTGCAATAACATATTGAATTTAGATTATTTTGAGTTAAACAGAAAGAAAAAAAAAAAAAAAAGCGAAAACCAAAAGCTGAAAACTGAAAACCGAAAAATCGAACCGAACTGTTGACACCCCTAGGGTGTATACAAAGCGAGAAGGCCAAAGCTATGTTCAACAATTTTTTTTCAAACCTAAGAAACAAAGAATATGACAATTGTGCTGAAAAAATGATAAAATTCATAGAAAGTTATTATTTCTGTATACTTATATTAATCATGATTGTTTCCTTTGTTGCTTTTACATGTAATAACATGCTTAACCATGCAAGATTGACTATATAATGACCATTTAGCATTTGAATTAAATCTATTTATGAAACTTAAATTAATATAAAAGAGGAAGTATATGTATTCGATACAAATTATCAGGATGTATATCAAACAAAGTTTGTCTGGTTCTTACCTCAGATGTGTAAAGATAGCTTCCTCACTCAACTCAATCCTGTGGAAACATATCCAGTGTGTTCTTCGAGGTGGACCAGATAAGAAAGCATATGAAGAATACCTAAGTATTTCATAAACACCTCTCCTTCACTAAATTATTTCTCAAGGATTGAAAACATTGCTCGCTCAAGGGCTAAGTAAAGTCGCAACTACATGTCGCTTGATCTTGATCAATGGCTAGATTAATGCCCATTTGGTTTGGTTTTTATAATCTATATTTTCATAAGGGCGTCAATTCTTGTAATTTTTATATTTGTTTTTTTATCATTCCATCTCCTGCTTTCTCTTTTTCCAAGTCTTGTTTTTCTTTTTTTATTCTACAAATATTGCTTACTGTGATATAGAGATTGTATTAGAAGCATCAATCTCAAGGGTAAATGAATGATGCGATCTAATGGATCGTATATCGCAGAGAACATGGGATATTTTAAATCGCTTGATCTAATAGATCGTATATCACCATCAAGATATTGCACTTGTCTTCTCCATATCGTAGTTCTCGTCTAACTTTGTCTTCGCAGCTCGTAATCTTTTGCAGTTCTCATGGTGGTCGTCATCAAGTTCGCGCTCCTCTCCCTTGCAGTCCTCCTGCTGCTGCTGCCGTGCCAGCCCTTGGAGGTCCCGAACTACCAAGGCTCAGAAGATTGGCCGGAATTAACCATGGCCGCCTGACGACACCGGAGAATCATAGAAGAAGACAGGACCGGCTTCAACATGAGGAGGTTAGGCGGAGCTGTCACCGAACCCCAATCCGAACCCATCCCTATCACCAAACCGAAGTCGGAACCGGAACCCATCACCGAACCCAAACCCAGACCCGGACTTGTCCCTTGTGTGAAGGACTGCTTCCCCTGCCATTTATTTTTTCTTATAACTCTTGAATTAATTTGGACTCTTGGTTATTTGGTTCCCTTTATTTTCATGTAGTCTTGTTTTGTGTTTCTTGAATGCCATAACTTTTTTTTTCTTTGACCATGGGAGTTTCATAATTTCTAAAAAAGAACATTCATGTGGTATAGTGAGCTCTGTACATAAATTTGAATTATCACATTCATGTGGGGTCATATCAAGGTTATGATACTTGTGATATTTTTTTCCTACATATATATAATATATAATATAATAAGAAAATATTGGAAGTTCTTGTTAAGGCCTATCCCAAAAGAAGATTGAAGATGATCAATTTATGTGATTGGAAAGCAAATAGGAATTTGAACAAGAAGTTATTCGGTTCTCGGATTGTATTATTTCGTCCTTTACCAGTTTCTTCTATTGTGGTGGTTGATTTCATGAGGCTCGTGAAGGCCGATTTTTGGTGGATGGTTCTACCATTCTTGATTTTTTTTTCTATAGGGGTAGGTTTTTTATAGAAACTTTTGAATGAAAAAAAAAAAACCGATTTGTGGATAAATACCGATACTTTTATGAAATTATTAAACTTATATGGATTAGAATATAAGATCATCTCAGTCATTGACTTTAAGTCATTATTTGTTTCTTTAATTTAAATAAGTTTCGTAATCATTTATGAACTTTTATTTATATTTCTATTAAACTCCTTATATTTATTAATAATTCTTACCTGCGACTTATCAACTTTTCTGGTAACAAATGACTAAGTAACACGCCCGTAGCCCATTGTTTCCGGAATGCAAATCAAACAGCAAATTGGGTGGCAAAGGCTTATTGAAATGACTCTTTTCCAAATTGACTGTCTAGCATTATGTTTTGATTTTAGACAATCTTCTTTAAATCTGCTTAGCAATGAAAGTACAGCTTTTTCTGACCCAAAAAATAAAATGGCATTCTTCGTACATACAACAACGTCACTATCCACACGATCGACACTCATCTTCCTCTCAAAAGTTCATATCGAAACAAAGTTTCCTCAATAACTCACAGTGTCAACGATTCCGTGGTGGAGATTACATTCATGCTCAACCTTGTCTGCTGATCTTCTAATCTATAAAGGGTTGATCGAAAAATAGTTACGTTTCACCATGGATAGATTGACGATCATGGATTGATCCAGAATGGCCACATGACAATCAGGATGACTATGATTCCACTCGGTCATGTACCAATTGTGGACGACTATGATTCGACTTGATATGACCATATATCGGTTATGGATTGACCGATCTCAAATGGCCATATGACAATTGGGAGTCACCTTGGGCCTAGGGTCAATCCAAGAGCTAGCTCGCTCAACCAGAAATTTATGATCAAGAAATTTATATTCTTTGCATCATCTCTTGAGACATGTCATTAGAAAAAGATACCATAGGAATCATAATTTTCATATGGCGCATACTTAAGTGTTGTAACTTTTTCTCTATCACTTAAGTATCAAAAGTTATGTACGCCACTCACTTGAATACTATAACTTTTTTTTCCAATCATTGAAGTGTCATATAACTTTTCAATTAATCACTTGGATGTCATAACTTTTTCAAAACATTCACCACAATGCTATACAATGTTGGAATTCTGCCACCTAAGCGAACTTTTTAAAAAATTCTTGGCACTTAAATAATCGACTGAAAGTTATGATATTCAAGTGAATTTTTTTTTTCAAAAGTTATAGCACTTAGGGCCCTAGTTGGTGACTCGCCAAACAGTGACTATTTTTGCTTTTTTGGTTCCCCGTAACAAAAAAGAACAAAACTCCATTTGGTAACGTTTTGTTCCGAAGAATAGGTATGGGATAAAACTAATAAATAGAAAAAGGTTGCTCTTTTGTTCTCGGGAATAACTCAAAACTTAAGCCGAACCATCTTCTTCTTCTTTTCTCTCTTGTCTTTTCTTCTTTTTCTTTTCTTTCTTTTTATCTTCCTCTTCTTCTTACTATAGGCGGTCGCCAGTCATGGTGATGGCCGGCAACCAACCAAACAAGGTCCGATGACCTCGCCAAAGTCTCACCATGGCTAAGTGAGGCTCCCCAAGGCTAGGAATCAGCTAAAGGAAGAAGAATAAGAGAAAGGAAAAATATAAATATAAATAAATCATAAAATTTTAAAAATTTTAAAAAAATGCTATGTCACAAAAAAATTATAGGGTTGTACCAAAAGCATTTATGTTCTTTTTTCTATTCTAGGAATAGAAATTTTGTGTAGTTTACAAACGCCCTTGAATAATTAGAAACTTGTCCAAGGAACAGAATCAGAAAAAAAAAATTCTAATCAGAAATTGTTTCCGAAAATAGAATGGTTATCAAACGCATCATGAGTGGTCAAAAAAAAGTTATGGTACTCAAGATGTTATACGTTTTCGAGATGCATTACCACAAATTATTCACCATCCTCATATGCATCTTCCATGGTTGAGGTGTAAATTAGTAATTTCCAAAATTCTTCATCGATTTGCACTTCTTAGACTAGATATAGCTTTGTAGGTTCCCAAGTTCCAAAACCTCTCATCATGTAGAGTTTTGTCTACCTTCTATGGTAGTTTTCTTCTAGCGTTTTCACCTCAACCCTAATCCCCATCAATAACCCCCTCATTTCAGTCCATCTACCCTTAATCGCTCCATCAATTTGCCTTTCTCAAGTGAATTTGTGCTTCATTGTCTTCTTTCTCTTCAGTGTGGTACCTCCAGCAAGCTAGCCGGCATCAATTCCCGCCGTCTAATTGCTTGCATGTCTTGGCTTCTTCACAATCGGCTTTGACGGTGCATCAATTCAATGGTTTTCGACCTATGACTTTCCAAGTTTTTCATTTCTCCTTGTCAGTCTTCCTTCCTGCACCTCGTTTATTCTGTTGGACGATGAGTTGCTCGTGGTATGGTCTCGCCTTCCTCCTGCTCCAATTAGATTAGGGTGTTATTGAGTTCGGTTGGTTCAAATGGCTTCGGATGATCAAGAAGGGTCCTCGCAATTAGCTGCCCTGTGTCAAAGATTGGGTCGCCTCTGCTATGAACAAGAACTAGAGATCTGGGATGAAGAACCCCCACTTGAAAGGTTGCAGGAATGCCGGTTAATTTTAGTTGGCAATATCTTCTCTAACCCATCTGTTAATCTTCAAGCTTTCCAAAGTACCATGAAGCAGGCGTGGCGGACAGACCAAGTAGAGATTTCCCAACAAGATGCTGGCCTATTTATAGCAAAGTTCAAGTTAGAGGCCGAGAAACAGAGAATAATTGACGGTGGCCCTTGGTTGTTCTCAGGCCATTTGGTTAATTTTACGCCTTGGATACCCAACACGCCTTTACACTGTTATGATTTTACTCACTATGCTTTCTAGCTGCAAGTTTTGGGCTTACCTTTGGAATGGAGCACTGAACAACTTATTAGAAAGATGGTTAATCAGGTTAGTAACGTTATTGAAGTTAAATCAGATACAAAAGAAGGCTCAGCCTTAAGAGCTGGAAGAGTCAGGGTCGACATTAACTTGCAAGAACCCTTAAAGACTGGAAAACTAATTTGCATAGATGGGAAAACTCTATGGCTAGATTTTAAATATGAACGATTATCACATTTCTACTATTCTTATGGGAAACTGGGGCATTATGCTATGTATTGCAAAGACTACCCTTATGAAAAAGCACAGCTAGACGGCAAAGACAAAATGGTCTATGGCCAATGGTTACGGGCCGAGGTTAGAGAGCATAGTCCTTATTGGCAAACGTTTTATAACCCTCAGGATAAAATAGAGCAGATTGATGAGACTGTACCTGAAACCCCCCTCTGCCCTGCAGCCGACTATCCCTCTACTGCCCCCAATAGCAACTATTGAAACAACTCCCAAATCGACACCTGCAACTCGTAACAGGCCCTTAGTTGAAGTGACTTGCTAGCACTCCCATCTCACTGATTTAGTACAGGGGGCTCCATTAACTACTAATTTGGTTCCCGCATCAGCAAAATTAAAAGCAATTTAGACTCAATTCATGGATATGCAGCAACAAAAACAGCGAAAGGCTACCAGAACTATCACTACAGTGGGCACAGCCAAAAAATAGAAAAAGGTTTTCTCCCTATGAGATGCGGAACTTAGCCTCCTCAGACTTCGATGATACTCAACTCATGGACACTCTAGTATATGTAGCAGAAGATGCAACACAATGGGCGTTGGTGGCTGGCCCTAAACAGCCACCCACATACATATGAAGTTAATTTGCTGGAACTGTTAGGGTTTGGACAATCCCCTAACAATTCAAGCTCTCAAGGCCTTAACGGCCAAGGAAAAGCCCGACTTGGTTTTCCTAATGGAAACTAAGAATAATGAACCAGTGATCCAATGTTTGCAACGTCGTCTACACTTCCAAAGTGCTTTTGTTCGAAACCCAATTGGTCTAAAAGGGGGTCTGGCGGCTCTTTGGAATGACCGATTAACATTAAACATAGTTCACTCTTCGGAGGACTATTTCGACATGATCTGCCGAGACTTGATTGACGATAGAACGATGCGCATTACTTGTCTCCATGCCCCTCATCCTACCATAATCGATAACTGTTATGGGAAGAACTAAGAACGATTAGCAGCTCCAACACTTTGCCTTGGATATGTGCTGAAGATTTCAATCACATTATCTACCCATGGGAAAATGTTGGCAAGCGACCATCAGCTTCATATTGTCTATTTTCCTTTAGAGCTGTCATTAATGACTATGCCCTAATGGAATTAGAAAGCAAAGGTTGTGCTTTCACTTGGATGAATAATAGAGCGGGGGATGAATTAGTCAAAGAACGTTTAGATCGGGTAATGTGTACGCTAGAATGACGACTGTTATATCCTGAGGCTGAAGTATTCGCTCTGCCGACTATGGGTTCTGACCATAGTCCCCTACTCTTATCCACAATAGCACCTACTAGAAAATGCAAAAGGCCTTTCGTCTTTGAGGCTTTTTGGAACCAGGATTGAGAATGCCAAGCGATCATCTATAATGCATGGAACTCAGTTCAGGTAAGTCATCCTACTTTACTGCACAAACTATATGTTGTTTCTATGGCTTTAGAAAGCTGGAGTCGCTCAAAATTTCACAATGGACAATTGCGGGTAAATACCTTACACCAACAGCTTCAGTTGATCACCAATAGACCACATATTAACAGCAATGATAAAGAGGCAGCCTCTATTATCCGTGATGAAATTAGAAGAATATGGCAGCAAGAAGAACAATTTTGGGTTATGCGGTCCAGAATCAATTGGTTGCGATGGGGCGACAAGAATACTAAATTTTTTCACGCAACTACCATCCAAAGACACCAAAGAAACAGGATTACTATGTTACAGGATGTTAATCAAGAATTGCTTCGGGATCCTCAAGCCCTAAGGGAGATGATGACTGATTTATTCTCAAATTTATATACATCAGAGGGGTATCGAGACTACGAGCCTATTTTGAATCAATGTCCTCCAGTTGTCTCACCAGAAATGAATGACCAATTAACCGCTTTGGTCACTCTCGAAGAGGTGCGCTGGGCAACTTTCCAGTTGGGGGCTTCGAAAGCCCCAGGCCCGGATGATTTCAACAGACTTTTTTATTAGACGCACTGGGATATTATTAAGGATGATCTTCTGATGTCAGTGCGAGATTTCTTTAATTTAGGAGTGCTGCCTCACAATCTAAATAGAACCATTATTGCTTTGATTCCCAAAACCAATCACCCTGAAAGACTATATCAATATAGGCCCATCAGCCTATGCAACTATGCATAGAAAATCATTTCAAAGGTTATCGCTAATCTTCTTAAACCATGGCTATCTGATCTTATCTCTAAGGAACATTCTTCTTTTGTGAGTGGACAACAAATCCAAGACAATATTTTGATCATTCAGGAAGTTCTTCATCAATTCAAGACAATGCAGTGGAAGCGAAAGTACAAGGTACTAATTAAGACAGACATGCAAAAGCCGTATGATAGAGTTGAGTGGGATTTCCTCAGAGATTATTTACTTAGATTGGGTTTCCACCCAAGGTGGGTTATTTGGGTGATGCAATGCATCACTACCCCATCCTTCAGTGTAGGCTTTAACGGTGAACAACTACCTTACTTTTAGCTGTCAAGGGGACTCCGTCAAGGTGATCCACTATCCCCTTACATTTTTATCTTACTGGCGAATGTTCTTTTAACCCTAATTAACCAAGCAATCGAAGTAGACCATCTCAAAGGGCTCATGCTATCCAGGTCATGTCCGACTCTCTCCCATCTTTTTTCCGTTGATGACTCGGTAGTTTTCCTAGACGGTACAATTAATGAATGTCAAAACCTTGCTAACATCTTGAACCAATATTGCATAGCCACGGGATAAGTAATCAATAGGAACAAATCTGGAATGTTTTTTAGTAAATATTGCCCTTTGAGACTGCACGAAAATTTGGCAAGGGAATTTAGAATTCCGGTGTTGCAACTATATGGCAAATACTTGGGTGTACCTTCGGACTGGGGATGATCAAAACAAGAAATGTTTTATTGGATATTAGGGAGAGTAAATGCAAAACTGGAAGGTTGGAAAGAACGATTACTATCTAAAGGGGGAAAATAAATCCTACTTAAATTTGTTGTGCAAGCTATTCCTCAATATGCTATGTCTATCTTCAAGCTTCCTCTATCTCTTTGTAAAGTGCTTGAATAGAGAATTTACAGTTCTTGGTGGAAGAACGACAAGAGCAGGACAGGAGTGCATTGGCAGAAATGGGATATGCTAAAACTTAGCAAGAACAATGGGGGTCTTGGCTTCCGAGACCTAATAGCTTTTAACAGGGCAATGCATGGCAAGCAAGCATGGCGATTAATTCATCAACCTCTCTCTTTGTGGAGTCGAATTTTTAAGGGGCTTTATTTTCATTCACAAGACTTCTGAACAATGGATAAAAGGTCTCTCCCATCCTGAGGCTGGCAGAGCCTTCTTATTGGTAGAGAGGCCATCATACCTAATGTAAGATGGTTTGTTGGTGATGGAAAAAACATCAAGATACGTGAGGATAGGTGGCTACCTATAGGAACTATAAGCGGACCAGCCGTAAGAGAGGAGCCAGCATTGGTGGCTGATCTTATTGACCCTTACCACCAATCTTGGAACCTTCCCCTTATCAAACAGTTTTTCGATGATCAAATCATCAATGAAATACTTAGAATTTCTATCAAACCACATTATGCTTCTGATCAATTAGTCTGGACAGCAACAAAGCATGGTCTTCACACAGTGAAAATTAATTACAATTCTATCATCAACACAGCAAGCAAACTCAGAAATCATCAAGCCTCCACATCATTCCAGCCTCCCAGAATACTCTGGTGACAAATATAGACTATGCAAACAGCACCAAAAATCTACATGTTCTTATGGTCAGCATGCCAAAACTCACTTGCAACAAAAGCAAATTTGTTTCATCGACACATCACCCCTGATCTTATATGTAATCTCTACAATCAACATGCACAGGAAACCCTAGAACATCTATTTTTCTTTTGTTCACGGACTAGGGGAGTCTGGAGTCATCCTGATCTCAATGTACTGATCACACCTCATTCAGTTCTTTGCCTCGACGCATGGATCACGGCAAGAGTAAAAGCACTGGAAAACCTTACCTGGACTAAAAACTATAGCACATGTATTATGGCAGATCTGGTGTGGCCACAATCACTTCATCTTCATACATCGACAACTAGATCCGAGCATTACCGTTGCAGACGCCATTACACAGACCCGAATCTACAAAATCTCCACTCCCAAGCGTCAGCAAACAAAGCATTTTGCTCTCAACCCAACACACTTATGGAGACCCTCTGATCGCAGAACCCTGAAATGCAACATAGACGGGGCTTACAAGCAAGGCAGTCAAATAGGATCTATGGCGTGCATAAGTCGAAATCACAAGGGCATACTTAGTGACGTTTTTACTAGAGGATTCCCAGCCGTCTCTGCGCTTCAATTGGAGGTACAAGCACTTAGCTTTACGCTCCATCATTTGCTGCACCAAGGCCTCAACAATGAACATCTGGTGATTGAATCGGACTGCCTGCTCTTGATCGAAACGGTGAACGATAGAAGAACGCCACCTTGGGAAGAACGCATGCTCTTTGCTGAGGTCAACAATTTGCTTTGCTCTTACCCTAACTTGCAGCTTTGACACTGTAGACGGGAGGCAAATGGAGCGGCTGATTGGGCTGCTAAGGCCCATGGCAAATCGGACCTGGTTCATAACTGGAACATTTTCCCCCCTTTTCTTCTACTGGACCTTGTGTACGCAGATGCATTATCTTCGGGTTGTACTTTCTCCACGTTTTAAATATATCCTTTCTTTTTTACCAAAAAAAAAAAAAAGATTAGATATAGCTTCTCATTTATTTCTCAATTAAAAGCGAATATATTAAAAGAAATCAATTTCCACTACAATTAGGACCGTAAATTTATGCTAAGCCGCAACGGTGTTATATCTAAAAACTATTTTTAATTTACTAGCCAGAAGGAATACTTGTCCATTAAAATCTTATCGAAAATGTTTTCAAGATAACAAATATTATAACTAAAAAATATCTATCTCCACGGCAAAACTCAGGACGCCACTGCATGAAATGTTTGGAGTCATACAATATCAGAGTTGAACTTTATAGTTCAAAGTACTACGAAAGAGATTATGCATTTCCTAAGTAAAGCCAACAATGTAATGCCGAAAACCCTTCAAATCTAGGACTCAACAATGTTCTCAATGTGTCTGAAAATGTTTTTTCGCTCTTATGTTTTTCGTTGATTTTAATATTAATAAAGGCTGAAGCAAACTTCAACAACGTTCAACATCATTTAGGTGGAAGTCTGAAAAACATGCATGAAGGTACCAGTCGGTGAGACACGATAAGAGGCAATGACAATTGTGGCATTATCAGATTATGGTTAATTAATGCAAAAAGAGAGTTTCCATTAAAGGTACGTAAGACATTACCATCTTTTGTACTTGACATGGATTTTTCGTTTATACAACGAAATTCTTAAAAAGGTCTATGTGATTACATATTGTCATAATATGGCTTGAAAATTAAAGTTGATATCCAGTATAGAAAGGAGAATAAAAAATTTAATATGTTGCATAAAGAGCATGAGGGATTTGGGAATGTATCACATAATTGGTAGTGAAAATCCATCTCTATTTAAAGCTCTCAATCTGAAATACTCCTTTCAAGGAAATATATCGACTAAATTGCTAATGAGATTATCATAGTTAATTAAGGAACCAAATTGGGAATATGGAAAAATTAGTTCAACTTTCAAGTCTAGTACTATAAATACAGCCTGGCTGCTCCTATGGTGAAACACGTCAACACATAAAGATCAATACCTCATACATTCTCATTTGGATAGCGGCCCACAATGATGGAGATGATATCTGGGGACTAGCTCTAGCTTGCCTCTCCCTTCAGATCGCCCATCCCGATATTCTAGTTGTGTCGGATGTAAAATGATCATTAGGTGTTGCCTATCCGTAGCCATGTAGCCTAATCATGTTCTCCGATGGAACCAGATTAAGGTACGAACTATTAGAGCTGACTTCTTATGTCGAAGATGTCCATAGGACTCGAACTACGCTGTTGACATTTAGTGTGCTTCATTTGGACGATTGTCCTCTCACAGAGCAAACCAACTTTGTTAGGAACAAATAATTGTTACATATGATCATTATCCTTTTTCTGAAGAGCTTTTATGCCACTATGAACAACGTATGCCCACATAGATGCATTTTCTTTTTATTATATTTTCTCATAGTCTGACAATAAATGTTATATTTCTAGGTCTCTACAATCAAAGATAAGGAGAATAACATCAGTTCTTCCTTTAGGATGCAGTAAAATTTCTCCTATGGAGCTTCTTCTCCATGTGAAGCTGGCTCTAGTAATTTGAACGCAAATCATGTTCCACTAGAGGACTTGAATGGGCTACATGGACACGGATCGGTAACTCCCCCCGATTGATATATTTTTTGCGGCAATTGAAAGACGGCATCCACGATCAGAAGGGAGTGGCAAGCTAGAGGTCTTCGTCATTGATGGACTGCTATTTGAAGGAGAATGTATGAGATATGTTCCAAAAATGTAATATTGTTATATCTTTATGTATTTATCGTGTTCTGTCGTCATACTGACGAGGTTGTGTTTATAGTATTAGACTTAAAAAAACTCTATAAATGTTTGCAAATCCTCACTTTGGTTCCTTGATTCCCTATGTTAAACTCATTGGAAATTTAGTCAGTATTTCTCCTTGAAAAGGAGTATTCGAGATTGATTGTTTTAAATTGAGACAATTTTTACTGCCAATTATGTGATGCAATTCTCATATCCCTCGTCCTCTTGCTGCCAAAAGAGTATTGCATTTTTTTAAAGTTTGGATTCTCATTTCTACACCAGATATGAACTTTCTCCATATTATGATAGTATGTAATTGTATAGGCTTTACCTTTTTCTACTCGACATGTTACATGATTATTTCAAAGCCGTTCCTTCATAAGGAAAAATCGCACATGTTTCCAAGATAATCCTATCCTTGTGATACTGCCAAGCGAAGGATATGATTATTTTGACCATTATATCCAATATTACAGGGGAAAGTTGTCCAAAAAGTCATAAATTCATTGTACTTCTGATAATTCAGTTCTAAATATTTTACTTATGTTAATTGAATTTCAAACATGTTCACATTCTGCCAATTTAGTCAATCCAACCAATTTTAACCAAAAATGGTTGACGTGGACACCGGCCATTCTATGTAGCAGGGGCGATAATTTTTAATAATATCTTTGTATATTTATATTATATTTTATTTTTTTATTTTTTTGTCTTTTACTTTTGTTTTCTTATTTTTATTGTTAAAGGCCGTTAAAGGGCGCTGGCCACTTGGCGAGGGCCCGTGGCCCTCGTCGCTTAAAGCTGGGTTAGAGCAGTGACCCCCGCCCTTGCCCCATGGCCGGTGAGAGCTGATTTGAGTGAGGGTTGAAAGCCCTTGTTGACCACCACTGCACAAAGGACATGACTCTCGCCTAGTGACTATTGAGGGCTCGTTGCCTTCGCACACAACCCTTGCTCAGATGTGAGGCGAGGGCTCACGGCTCTAGCCAACCATGTACAAGGGCAATGATCCCTCCCCAGCCACTATGTGATGTTGAACAAGGGTTGTGAGCTCTCATCCAGTTTCGGTGTGCAGGTTGAGCCTTGGCCAATGGCCCCATAATAGTCCTTAACAATGCAAAAAAAAATAATAAAAAAAAAAGTAAAGATGGAAAAAAAAAGAAAAAGAAAAAATACATAAATTTAAGAAATATTATAATTGCCCACGTCAGCGCTAACTATGCTATGATGGATGGCTAGTATCCATATTAGCAATTTATGGTCAAAATTGGCTAGATGGATTTACTTTGCAAAATATAAAAATGTTTAAATTCAATTGGTACAATAAAAATGTTTAAGATTGAATTGATATTATTAGGATTTTTTTGGACAAATTTCCCAATATTGCAATAAACTACACCCTGTAATTGAAGTGATGTCTTAAAAGACAAGTAGATAATAAAGTAACTTCATATCCAACAACAAAGAAAGCTGGGTGTATTAGGGGTGTTAGTTAGGGGTGTTAGTAACCGAACCGAACTGAAAATTGAACCGAACCGAACCGAAAGTTTTGGTTTTTTCTATTCGGTTTTCATTAAAAACCGGAATTTTTCGGTTTTCAATTTTCAGCTTTTGGTTTACCCTTTTCTTTTTTTCTGTTCAACCCAAAATAATCTAAATTCAATATGTTACTGCACTTCAAGCTTAGAGGATTTTGCAATTTAGATCATATACTTCATTCCATTTTTTTAAGCATTGGCCAAATAATAGAATTGTCTCTTAGAGAATCATCAAGACTCAAGAGAGATTATCTTAAGCAATTGTTTAAATCGAATATCATTTTTTGGCCAATGCTTAAAAAAAGGGAATGAAGTATATGATCTAAATTGCAAAATCCTCTAAGCTTGAAGTGCAATAACATATTGAATTTAGATTATTTTGAGTTAAACAGAAAGAAAAAAAAAAAGCGAAAACCAAAAGCTGAAAACTGAAAACCGAAAAATCGAATCGAACTGTTGACACTCCTAGGGTGTATACAAAGCCAGAAGGCCAAAGCTATGTTCAACGGATTTTTTTCAAACCTAAGAAACAAAGAATATGACAATTGTGCCGAAAAAATGATAAAATTCATAGAAAGTTATTATTTCTGTATACTTATATTAATCATGATTGTTTCCTTTGTTGCTTTTACATGTAATAACATGCTTAACCATGCAAGATTGACTACATAACGACCATTTAGCATTTGAATTAAATCTATTTATGAAACTTAAATTAATATAGAAGAGGAAGTATATGTACTCGATACAAATTATCAGGATGTATATCAAACAAAGTTTGTCTGGTTCTTACCTCAGATGTGTGAAGATAGCTTCCTCACTCAACTCAATCCTGTGGAAACATATCCAGTGTGTTCTTCGAGGTGGACCAGATAAGAAAGCATACGAAGAATACCTAAGTATTTCATAAACACCTCTCCTTCACTAAATTATTTCTCAAGGATTGAAAACATTGCTCGCTCAAGGGCCAAGTAAAGTCGCAACTACATGTCGCTTGATCTTGATCAATGGCTACGTTAATGCCCATTTGGTTTGGTTTTTATAATCTATATTTTCATAAGGGCGTCAATGTTTGTGATTTATATATATATATATATATATATATATATATATATATATATATATATATATATATATATATATATTATCATTCCATCTCCTGCTTTCTCTTTTTCCAAGCAATAGTCTTGTTTTTCTTTTTTTATTCGACAAATATTGCTTACAGTGATATAGAGATTGTATTAGAAGCATCAATCTCAAGGGTAAATGAATGATGCGATCTAATGGATCGTATATCGCAGAGAACATGGGATATTTTAAATCGCTTGATCTAATAGATCGTATATCACCATCAAGATATTGCACTTGTCTTCTCCATATCGTAGTTCTCGTCTAACTTTGTCTTCGCAGCTCGTAATCTTTTGCAGTTCTCATGGTGGTCGTCATCAAGTTCGCGCTCCTCTCCCTTGCAGTCTTCCTGCTGCTGCTGCCATGCCAACCCTTGGAGGTCCCGAACTACCAAGGCGCGGAAGATTGGCCCGAATTAACCATGGCCGCCCGACGACACCAGAGAATCATAGAAGAAGATAGGACCGGCTTCAACATGAGGAGGTTAGGCGGAGCTGTCACCAAACCCCTACCCCAACCCATCCCTATCACCAAACCGGAGTCGGAACCGGAACCCATCACCGAACCCAAACCCAAACCCAAACCCGGACCTGTCCCTGGCGTGAAGGACTGCTTCCCCTGCCATCAGGCCTTAGCCATCGCTCGGTTCGTTCGTATGCTCTTCGCCTGGGGTGGAGGGATGTAGAATCCTAGATTGAATAGAATCCACAGGAAAGAACGAGTTAGGGTTGGTTATAGTGTCACAATTTATTTTTTCTTATAACTCTTGAATTAATTTGGACTCTTGGTTATTTGGTTGCCTTTATTTTCATGTAGTCTTGTTTTGTGTTTCTTGAATGCCATAACTTTTTTTTTCTTTGACCAAGGGAGTTTCATAATGTTGTACTTTAGCTGGTACGTGCATGATGGGGTGCAATTGGACGCACCGTTTCAAGTTGAAACGATACGATGGAAAGGCACTAATGGAGGGGTACGAAGGAAGACGTATAAAAGCCTCTCGAACACAACCATTAGAAGGGTTGTCAGATCATTTGCACCAAAATCTCTCTCAATTTCCATCATCAAGGAAGAAGGCGTTCCATCTTCAATTTTGCAAGAACGATCGGCATTTACGCTGTGGAAATTGGGTGTTTTCCTTGTGATTGCATCCAGACCAACGTGAGGTAGTGTTGTTCATGATTGAATCGCAATTCAACGTTCGATCCGGGGTTATTTGCTGTTTGCGCATCGGAATCAGGTAAGTCGTCTTCCGCCGACTAGAATTCCTTCATTGGTATCAAAGCCCGGTTGTGATTCCTGCCTTGTTTTTCATTGAATTTTCTCGTTTAACTTTTGATATTGAGATCAAGAGTATCAAATCTACACTGTTTGGATGTCTAATGGTCGGAATTGCCATTTGAAAAACTCGAAATTCAACCGAAGCGAAGAACGGACTTGGGGTCGCGTACACCCGTACGGTTTTGGTCATTTTTCGATATATTTTTTTGGCCAAAATTATTTTTGGAATATACAAGGTGAAAGATCTCGTCGAGACGAATCCAACGGTGGGTCGAGCGCCGCCATACGACGCTGCACGCGCCCACACGCGCGGCAAGAAGCCGCTGCGCGTGGGCTCCACGCGCCTGAAGTGCTGGCTTGGCCAGCACGTGCGCCACACGCGCCAACAGCAAACTGGCGGGTGCGGTCACGCGCCGGTTGGCGAACCGGCGCGTGATGACGTCACCATGACGTCATCCAATGGTCGGTAACCGTTGGGATGACATCATCGATGACGTCACGGCCGGCGGTAGTTAGCCGGCCGGCGACCCGACCTGACCCATTGACCGTTGACCGGTCAACGGTCAGACCGGCCAAGAGCCCTATTGGCTCGCTGGCGCATGGGTGCACGTGGAAGCTCCGATTGGAGCGTGGTTGGTGGCGTTGGGTTTGTATGGATGTCCTCTACACTGTGGTATAATTATTTTTCATTTTTGGATTTTATAAATGTATGAAAATGTGTAGGGAACCCTATTTACGTGTATGTTTTGGGGTTTAATGCATAGTTTATTCATTTGTAGCTTGTATTTTCTTGTGGTTTAGGAAATACAGTAACTAACTTGTGTGCAAATGATGTCATATATGCTGTGTAAAACTTGGTTCGATAATACCTTGTATATAGTTTAATATACTTGCAATTTTCAAGTTGCTAGAAAATTCGAACAATGGTAGGAAATCCATTACATGTTGAATTGTGGTTTTGACTGGAATTGCTGCATGATTGTTATTTGTATATTGTTTTACATCATGCTATGTTTTGTGTTAATGGAAAAATGTAGACATTACATGAGGTCATGTAATTATTTTTTTCC
Organism: Eucalyptus pauciflora; assembly: GCA_007663325.1. NCBI lineage: Eukaryota > Viridiplantae > Streptophyta > Magnoliopsida > Myrtales > Myrtaceae > Eucalyptus > Eucalyptus pauciflora. Next base: position 4,725,698 of record VMYD01000091.1, read on the forward strand.
TAGTGGGAATTCGTAGGTTGGTAGAATTCGAAAAAGTACTCACCTAGAACTCAAAATTTGTGCAAATTAAACTAATTAATGATAATAGAACAATCGTACATAGAAGTTGATTGGAAACATAGTGAACTTTTGTTTCTGTGTTTTTTTGTTGAATTATCATTATTTTAGTTTATTTTGCTGCAAATTAAATATGTGTGTTACTCTGAAGAAAAATGTGCTAGTATTGATTTTGCGTATATTATGTCAATGTGTTATAGCAATTGATTATGGCATCAGCTTCCAAGACCATTGTGGCTGACCTCAATAAGGGTGAGAAGCTGAACGGTGACAATTATGATATTTGGCACCGAAAGGTTCAGTACATCCTTAAGGAGCAAGAGGTTTTGGAAACCCTCAACCATACCATGGATGAACCTGAGCATGGAATTTCAGCTCAACACAGGAGAGATCTGGAAGCTTATCAAGCTTGGAAAAAGAAGAATAGCATTGCTCGCATCATGTTGCTAAGCTATATGCAAGATGATCTCATGTGTGAGTTTGAAAGTTATGATAAAGCTCAAGCTATGTGGGTTGCCTTGAAGGATAAGTTTAGGGGTACATCTGCCACTAAGCTAAGGAGACTCACCATCAAGTTTGACACATTCCGAAAGCGCCTAAATGTAACGATGAGGCAGCATCTTCGGGAGATGTCAAACATGATCCGTGAGCTGAAGTCGGCAGGTCACTCCCTTACTGATGAACAGCAAGTTCAGGCTATTATAAGGTCTCTTCCTGATAATTGGGAACATATGAAGATCAATATGACGCATAATGAGAACATCTTCACTTTTGATGATATTGCGCGTCATTTGGAATTAGAGGATGAGCGCCTAGAGGCTACGAGATCCTCTACCCATGCTTATGTTGCTGAATCGAGTTCGCGCAAAGCTTCAGGCTTCAAGCGCAAGAGGATCTTCAATTCAACAACAAAAGGAAGATGACTGATCGGGGACCCAAGAGGGCTAAGACCTTCCGACGCAAGAAGCGTGGTGGGAAGAAGGACAAGGCCAAGATGGAGTGCCACAATTGTGGCAAGCTGGGTCATTTTGCTCGTGAATGCACTGAGCCGAAAAAATGTACCCTATTACTCCATTACTTTGAGTAATGCTTTTGTTTCTAGTACTGTAATGCTTACTAAATCTCATCCAATGTGGACTGTAGACTCAGGAGCAACAGACCATGTAGCTAGAGACCGAGAAGCATTTGTGGAGTATCGTCGGATACCGCCTAGAAGAATATGGATATATGTTGGGAATAACTCAAGAGTTGAAGTGAAGAGTATCAACACATGTAAATTAATCTTACGTGGTGGTTGAAACCTATTCATGCATGATGTTCTTTATGCTCCAGATATTTGACGAAACTTGGTTTCTGTAGTTGTTCTTCTTAGCTTAGGTTATGTATTGAATTTCCATGGTGATTGTGTTGACATTTTGTATGGAACAGTTTATTATGGTTCAGGTCATGTATTGAATGGTTTTATGGTGTTAGACATTGACTATGATCAGTACAATGTTAATGTTAATGGTTGTTTTTCTTTAATTGCATCTTCTAGTAATGTTGAAATTGATGCAAGTACTTGGCATGCTAGATTAGGTCACATTGGGTTGCAGAGAATGCAAAGATTAGCTAGAGAAGGCCTTTTAGGGTCACTCATTAATGTTGATCTACCCATATGTGAACATTGTCTAGCGGGAAAAGCAACTAGAAAACCATTCGGTAAAGGGACTAGAGCTGAATTTCCGTTGCAACTCATACATTCTGACATTTGTGGTCCTTTAAATGTGAGGGCAAGGCATGGAGCCTCATATTTCATTACTTTCATAGATGACTTCACACGTTTCGATTATGTCTTTCTGATCTCCCATAAGTCCGAAGCATTATAATGTTTTAGACGATATATAACGATAGTAGAGAATCAGTTGAACAAAACAATAAAGGCATTGAGAACCGATCACGGACATGAGTATCTATCGGAGCAATTCAAGGCTCTTTGTGATGAAAAGGGAATTGTACAACAATTGATTATTCCTAATACTCCACAACAAAATGGGGTAGCTGAGAGAAGGAATAGAACCCTATTGGAAATGGTTAGGTCTATGATGGCGTAAGCAAATTTACCTATCTCCTTTTGGGGAGATGCATTATTGACTACTGCCTATGTACTTAACCGAGTGCCCTCAAAATCGGTCACTTCCACCCCTTATGAATTATGGACTGGTAGAAAACCAGACTTAAGTAGTCTACGTTCATGGGGATGTGCAGCTTATGTTTATGAATTTTTCCATAAATATGGCAAATTAGGCCCTAGAGGGAATAAATGTATCTTTATAAGATATTCTGAATACTCCAAAGAGTATGTGTTAGGTGAACAAGCTAATGGGAGTGTGACCGAAAAGGAGTCATGAGATGTCACGTTCTTGGAGAACGATTTTCCTAGTAGAGGTGAGATTGATAAGGATTTCCAATTATATGAGATGGAAAATCCTAATAATACACTCACTAATGTTATCGAGGGAATGAAGATTTACCTCAATATGAAAGACCTAGTGGGAGTGTTGCATCGCCTGATGAATTGAATTCAAGAGAAATTCAATTGCGTAAAAGTAATCGTAAAAGTATTCCCCGTCGTCGTTTTGAGATTGAAGAAGAAGCATTTATGATTGCTCAAAAGGACGATGCCGAGCCTAAGACTGTTCAAGAGGCTCTCTCATCCTCTGATAAGGAAGAATTGAGAAAAGCTTTGGAAGATGAGATGGAGTCAATGAAGACAAATCATGTCTGGGACTTGGTTGATCTACCACCCAATCGTAAGGCCATTGGAAACAAATGGGTCTTTAAGATTAAGCGAAGGGCGGATGGATCCATTGAAAAGTATAATGCTCGCCTTGTGGCGAAAGGTTATACTCAACAAGAGGGTATAGACTATGAGGAAACATTTTCACCAGTTGTAAGGTTTGCCTCAATACGCCTTATTCTAGCCATCGTTGCACATTTGGACCTTGAATTACATCAAATGGATGTAAAGACGGCATTTCTTAATAGAGAACTAGATGAGAAAATTTATATGAAACAACCAATAGGTTTCATAGCTAAAGGTCAAGAGCATAAAGTTTGCAAACTTCATCACTCAATATATGGCCTTAAGCAATCATCTAGACAGTGGTATCTTCGTTTTCATCGAGCCATAACAACTTTTGGTGTCATGATGATCGAAGAAGATCACTGTGTATATGTCAAGCGGTCCGAAGACAAATTTGTGATTTTATCACTTTATGTGAACGATATTCTGTTGGCTGGAAATGACAAGGTTATGGTAATCACCATAAAAGAATGGTTGTCCTCCAATTTTGAAATGAAGGACATGGGAGAAGCTGCTTATATATTAGGAGTTAAGATCGAAAGAGATCGATCAAGGAAACTCTTTACTTTATCACCATAAAAGAATGGTTGTCCTCCAATTTTGAAATGAAGGACATGGGAGAAGCTGCTTATATATTAGGAGTTAAGATCGAAAGAGATCGATCAAGGAAACTCTTTACTTTATCACAAGAATCTTATATTATGAAGATTCTTGAGCGTTTCAATATGCAGCATTGTAATCCCATTGATACCCCTGTCATGCAAGGTGAAGGCCTAAGTACTGAGATGTCTCCTAAGACTCCAGAAGAAATCAAAGTGATGGAAACTGTTCCTTACGCTAGTGCGATCGGAAGTTTGATGTATGCTATGATGTATACTCGACCCGACATATGTTATGCCGTGGGATTGGTGAGTCAATATCAATCAAATCCCGGTCAAGCACACTGGAAAGCAGTGAAGAGGATCCTGAGATACTTGAAGGGCACCATGGACTATCGACTTTGTTACCAAGGGAATGATTTACGCCTATTAGGTTATTCAGATGCTGATTGGGGTGAAGACCTGGATGAGCGTAAATCGACTTCTGGATATGCGTTCTTGCTCAATGGAGGTGCAATTTCTTGGAATAGCAAGAAACAGACATGCACAGCCTTGTCAACTATGGAGGCTAAATTTATTGCGTGTTCTGCTGCAGTGCAAGAAGCAGTATGGCTAAAACGTTTCTTTGAAAATTTAGCCACTATCACTGAGATTCCAAGACCGGTGACAGTTTATTGCGATAGTCAAGCAGCTATTGCCTATGTGAAAGATCCCAAGTATCATGGAAGGACGAAGCACATTGACATAAAGAATAACTTCATCAGAGTTATTATAGCGCAGAAAGAAGTGATTCTACAATACATTTCAACCAATAGAATGGTTTCTGATCCATTTACGAAGGCTATTCCTAGAGACATATTCTTGACCCACAGGATGTCACTAGGTTTGCGTAGAATGTGATATGTGTTATTGTAGAGAATCATTGTTTCATGTATTTATGGACATATGTATTGTACTTGTTTGTTTATTAATGACTTGATGTTTTATCAAAAAGTACAAATCCATTATAAGACTAGCACAAGCACACATATATTATTGGAAAGTATGTCAGCAGGTAATGATTGGCTCACTCACACGAGCAATCGCCTCAAGTGCTATAGTTAGCACATTGAGATGAGACGTTATGTACAAATAAATGCTGAAGAGCAAGTCTGGTACATAAAATATGTCGCCTTGATTGGAGTCAAGATGAGGTCTGTGATTTGTTTATAATAAGACCGAACATGATAGTCCCACAATCATGTATGCCTGTAAGATGCCGAATGCGAGTACTTAATTAGACGCTATAGAAAGCGAGCTAATATAGCACTCGAGTTAAACATGAGTACGTGAGAAGCACGTGACTATGTTTAGGCTAAGATCCGTATAGTGGATATATTTAAGAAATGACATACGCTCTTATAGAAAGAGAAATCCACTATAGCATGTAATTCATACTACATGTGCATTGTTCGACCGACAAGGGAAGGTGAGTAAAATTATCCCTATTTACTCATTGTGTGAGCCCTTGAGGTAATTTATAATTTACCTCAATTCGTGCCCTATGTTACTTCTGACTATGTTCTCGAAATGAAAGATCAATGTTGCTGCTTTAGCATGTTACGGGCGGTCATGAATAGATATGGCCTATGAGACGTGTCTAGGAAAGCAGTTGTTCTAAAATTGAGAGAGACATGAGTGCGAAGGAAGACTATTGTTGTTTTACATCTGTCACATGTATTTACTGGTCGACCAATTATATCGCCTTATGTGGTTGCGGATATAATTGTAAATACATGGTGTTTTTTGATGATAATCAAGTATAGCCTTTAAGGGATAGGTATACTTGAATTGATGTAACAAAATATGTCTGGGGCACTGTGACACATCGATTGTTTATTTTTTTCTTTTCGGGTTGTAGCCATTATGTCATCCCTAACAGGTGCATAATTTGAGCTCCCAAGTGCAGGTGTACTCACTGGTCGCACGGCTTACTTGCCAGTATGAATTGTTCTGTAAAGTTGATGAATGTTGAATGCTTCGCCTTATATTCTTGATAGAGCGCTATCAGACCCATCATGTCCGAGTGGGAGATGTTGTACTTTAGTTGGTACGTCCATGATGGGGTGCAATTGGACGCACCGTTTCAAGTTGAAACGATACGATGGAAAGGCACTAATGGAGGGGTACGAAGGGAGACGTATATAAGCCTCCCGAACACAACCATTGGAAGGGTTGTCAGATCATTTGCACCAAAATCTCTCTCAATTTCCATCATCAAGGAAGAAGGCGTTCCATCTTCAATTTTGCAAGAACGATCGGCATTTACGCTGTGGAAATTGGGTGTTTTCCTTATGATTGCATCCAGACCAACATGAGGTAGTGTTGTTCATGATTGAATCGCAATTCAACGTTCGATCTGGGGTTATTTGCTGTTTACGCATCGGAATCAGGTAAGTCGTCTTACGCCGACTAGAATTCCTTCACATAACTTCTAAAAAAAGAACATTCATGTGGTATAGTGAGCTCTGTACATAAATTTGAATTATCACATTCATGTGGGGCCATATGAAAGTTATCATACTTGTGATATTTTTTCCCTACATATATATATATATATAAAAGCAAATATTGGAAGTTCTTGTTTTGGCCTATCCCAAAAGAAAATTGAAGATGATCAATTTATGTGATTGGAAAGCAAATAGGAATCTGAACAAGAAGTCATTCGGTTCTCGGATTGTATTATTTCGTCCTTTACCAGTTTCTTCTATTGTGGTGATTGATTTCATGAGGCTCGTGGAGGCCGATTTTTGGTGGATGGTTCTACCATTCTTGATTTTTTTTCTATAGGGGTAGGTTTTTGATAGAAAGTTTTTAAATGTAAAAAAAAAAAAAATGTGGATAAATACCGATACTTTTATGAAATTATTAACTTTTATGGATTAGAATATAAGATCATCGGTCATCGATTTTAAGTCATTATTTGTTTCTTTAATTTAAATAAGTTCTGAATTAGATAACGTCTCTTCAAGACGTCAAAATAAAAAATAAAATAAAAAGAGCACCAAAATGCTGTGGCAATAGGAGATATTTCCAGTAGCGTTGGATCTATAGTTTCTCTGTACTAGTCTGGGATTCTCATCAAATGTTTCTGGAATGAATAGCAAGTTCTTTTCAAAGTTATTGGATGCTCATTTAATTCTTTTGCTAAATAGACTGATTGAATTTATTTTTCCTCGATACCGTTCGGCATTCGTGCGAAACCCACTTTCAAAAATTATGGAATGCTCTAATTCATTACTCCCAATCCCGATGATTTGTGATGATTTGTGATGGGTAAAGTTAATGGGGGACGAGTTCGGGTTCGGGATGGGGCCGACCATTACTCACGAATCCGTCCAGCTGCCATCCCTATTTGCAAAGTGAAGGAAAAGTGTTGGTAAAACCAGTTAGGCCCTATTTGTTAATGTTTCTTATTTCTGTTTATAAACAAATTTCTGTCAAAAGAAGAACAAAAATACGTTTGTTTGCGTTTTTGTTCCAAATCTATTTTTTTATTCCCAGGAACACATTTGGAACAGAAACAAGAAACAAGAAAAACGTGTTTCATGTTTCTGGAACAAAATTTAAATATAGATTTTCTCTCTCCTCTCTTTTTCTTTTCTTTTTTTTCTTCTTTTATTTTTTCATTTTTCTTTGGCCGATCACCGGCCTCGGCCGTCGGGGCCGACGACCTCGGGAGCGTCGCCCGATACCCGGCGTCGACGACGGCCGTCACCGACCATGCGGCCAACGTCGCGCGGCCAGCTTGGGCGGGCCTCAGACTCGGGGCTTCCAAATCCGGCGCAGCCATTGCCCCCGGCGAGCTTGGCGTCGCGTGGTGGCGAATAAAGCCGGTGGTGAGAGCTCGGGCTCATTTGGATCTGCTGAGGCGGCTTGCCTTTCATCAGGCACCGAGCCTCGGGCAAGCCGGCTCGCCCAGCCCCGACCAAAGCGGCTCGCCCCCCACGGCGGCTGCCTCGGCCGAGGCGGCGAGCCTCGTCGCCGTGGCTGGGAGAGGTCGCTGGCCCTTGTCAGCCGGTTGCCGGCCATGGCCAAGGTCAGCGACCAGCCAAGGCCGGCGACCAGCCAAAAAAATAAAATAAAAATATTAAAAAATTAAAAGAAACGAAAAAAAAAAATACAAAACGAACGTGTTTCTGTTCATTTTTTCTTCCCAGAACAAGTTTACCAAATACGTTTTTTTGTTCAAAAATTGTTCCCCGGAACAGAAACATTTTTTTTCTATTTCTGTTCCCTAGAACAATTTTTAAACATAAATGTTACCAAACGCACCCTTACTCATTCACCATACTCCTTTTTCCTCAAGAACCGCATTTCACAAGAAGCATAGAAGCCAAAAAGTAAAGCATAACACAGACTTACCAAAAACTGAGACAGAACAGCAAGAAATAGATGTTCCGCTATGATATATATGAACAAGCAAGGGAAGCATACAATAATGCAGGACGAAAAGAAAGGATTAACATATTGATAGAGAAGTATATCACAAGTAATGTTTAAACAAATACACAAGATGAAGTCACTACATGACTTGATGCGAATAAGTAAAAACACTGCAGATCATCACACGCCAGATGCTGTGCAAAGTCATTCAGATTCTGCTAGCTTAGCTCGAGAACCACTTCCAGCCTGCCTGATCAGATTCGGAAGACATCCGTCTGGAATCGCTCATCGTACAACTGCCAGTGGCCATACCGCTCCGTATGGAAAACCGACCGAGGGATGTAGAAATTAGGCTTAATTATGTCCTGCAGATTCTTCAAATTGGACGTCGCATTCACGATATCACGACTAGTCAGGTTTGCACACCCTGACAGGTCCAAGTGCATAAGGTCGAGACAACCGTCGCAAATGGAGGTAAGACCTTTCGCCGTTAACTTGGAAAAGCGAATCTCGAGGTGCTCCAGTTGAGGCATGTACTTCCCTATAGCGGCAGCTTCTGAATCGCCTTCTTGCGGGCAAGCATTCAAATACTCAGTGGGGACTACACCCTCATGTTGAGAAGGATCTAACCAGTTCATCAGGTTCCTCTTCAAAACTTTAAGATTAGGACAGTTCCTCCCAATCAGAACCAAAGATTTATGAGACACCTCATGGCAATAGCTAATATCGAGCTCCCTGAGGTTGGCGCAACGGGACGCTATCCTGGCCATCGAGGCATCGGTGACACTTTGGCAGCTCTTGATTGAGAGTACCTGAAGATTCGGGCACCTGCAATTCGCCGGTGGCAGATAATCATCATCATCAACAAGACTCAACTAAATCGAAAGTATCTTCTCAAAGCTGATTGCTGCAATGCTTTAGCATATGGCAAACAAAACATGCAACAGAAAGAACCAGCCAGCTGGACAGGATGATCGCAATGCGAAATTCCAAACTTCTTCGGTCTGACGTTTAATTTCGCCGCAGCAGATAGAATAAAATTTTCGATCCAATCCCAATTCGATTGACACCATATTCAATGATGCGACGGCCGGCCATAACGAGATTCCATACCATTCAAGGAAAGATGTCCACGTCAGAACAACGAAAAAACAACGGCAAATTTGACTCTGTTCCTGCTACAATTCCATGTACGCTTCTACAGCGACTCAATAAAAGCAAGCTTCGAGCTCGCATCCTTTCAAGGCACGGCATGTCCCAATTCACCTCCGTTTCAAGTAATAAAAATGATAACTTTATCGAAAGATGCAATCGAATCGGCGAACCTCTCGGCGACCAAGTCGAGGGCGCGATCGGAGCAATGGCGGGCGCGGATCGCGGCGAGGCCGCCGTCGCTCCAGCCGACGGCCGATCGGAGCATGGCGTCGACCCTCCTCTCGAACTCCGGCGACCACCAGTGGATCGACTCGCGGGACGACTCGAAGCGGGCCTCGAGGTCGAAGGCGGTGTGGAGCGAGGGGTCCGCGGAGGCGCGGAGCCACGACTTGCAGACGAGCATGGGCCCCTTCCAGAGCTGCTCCGCCGTGAGGCGGGAGAGGACGTTGGTGAGGCACTCGTGAGTCAGCTCGGCCCAGTCCGGGCTCGGCCCCGACTCGCCGGAGGAATCGGCGGGCGGCGGCGGCGGCGGTTGGTCGGGGGCGTCCATTGGGGGGATCGAGGAGCGATGGTGGAGTGCGAAGAGGGGAAATGGATGATAAAACCGGTGGAGGCCGGTGGCGGCGGAGAATTAATTGCAGAATGGGCCCTAGACTTTAGATATTTCGCAATTTGACCTGCGGACTTTACTGATATTACTGAGGAACAATGAAACATTGGGAATGAAAATTAAAGTGGTAAATAAGAAAAAAAATGATACTATATAGAGAAGGTTTGACCAAAAAATTTAAATACTTCTCATTAATTCTCATCCAAATTTTTATGTCGCCCCTAAAATATAAGTATTTTGCCTTACATTTTTTTCCTGTCTTTTTTTTTTCTTTTTTCTGTTGCTAATTTTTACCCTTGTAACCTCTTGCCTCATGCTATCATATGACAAATTACCTTCCCACTAGTGCGATTAGAATCCAGTGGACACTAAACATTCTATCTATTGATAAAAAACAATCACATCTCTAATTGAGATAAGCAAAATCAAAAATATATATTGCTTTTCGAAAGAAGTAAATTTTTATATGGCTATATTTTCTTTCATCAAAATTTGAACGGAAATGTAAAGTCATTTCTCCAAAGTTGTTTGACTCAAGACGCATTTGCTTAAAGTAATTATCTTATGGTAATTGTTGAGTTCTATGTTGGAGAACTCAATGGAGTCAGTTATGATGATCCTGCTATTGTGAAAAAATATGCTAGACGTGCCTAATTAGGCAAAATTTTTGAATTAGATCATTAAGTGACTTCAATATATTTTTTGCAAAGTAGCTTCAAAGTTAGGGGCAAAAAGACACATAGAGCAAATGGCTCTAAGGGCCTTTAATCCAAAGAAGCTCCAGAAGTTTTTTGGGGAGTTGCATCTTCAAAATACAAGTCTCATTATTATTCATGGATACCATTCATCTTCTTTGAAGAAATGAACAGAGGCCAACAATCACCACTTGAGGGGTCGCCTGACCTTGGCGACTAGCGCTCGGGGGTTGCAATCACCTGGCAACCACTGCTTGAGATCGTGTGACCTCATGCAAGGTGGCTTGAGGTCGCGCGACCACCTAAGGTCCGACGATCTCAGGCGGCGGTCGCCTGGGTCGCAAGATCCCAAGTGTCGCTTGAGGTCAAACAACCTCAAGTGAGGCTGTCCAACGGCTAGATCTAGTCACCGGAGGTTGGCTAGAATGGCCATCGATGGCTAGATAAAAACATTATTTAAAAAAATTTATCTATAAAAAAATTAGCAAAAGTCCTAATGTAGTTTTTACCAAATGGTATTTAAACCAAAATTGTATTGCAATGCACTTTAAAATTATAATTTATCAAACATTATTTGCATTTTGAAAAATCCATTTAGCTCAAAAGTATTTGCATTTTCCCAATGACATTTTTCTAAAGCTAAACGAAATTGGGCCAAAAAGTTCCAAAACCTCACGACACTCACAAACAAGTTTGGAGTCTACCTTTCCCTCCAAGGCCTTCCCTGTTCCTAGGTGAATATTTATCTTCCCCATCTAAGAGGGAAAACTCCCAAATTTTATCTCTCAGAGTTAAGATGAAATAGTTTAAGGACTTACTTAGGTCCAACCCAAACACTAAGAACAAGAAGAAAACCTTGTGAGGTGTCCACTCTAAACATCAAGAATAGCAAAATAACTTGCTGGACTTCCTTAAATTTCAAATTTATCTAAGCATATTCTAATTATCTTGTAAATGAGGAGCATATAAATACATCGCACGCATTGCATTAGAATGTAGGGTGAGCATGGTTCTCGGGAGCTCCAGTTCGATTCCCGGTTCCAGGGAGGGAGGTTTCGGTTCTTAGTTCCTCTTTTTTCAGAATTGGTGGTTCCCGGTTCCTATAGGAATTGGAATCGAAGTCGAAACAAAAACCGCACCAGGAAACCTAAACCTAAAATTGTTTATACCTTTTGTTTTTCTTTTTGCCTCTCACAAATGCATTTGGGTTCTTATGGGATTTCCATCATTGAATTCACGGAACATGACGCTAATGAACTCTATCCATTTGTTTAATTGAGTCGTGCATATTTCTGGGTCAATTTGTTGAGCTCTTTGCAAAGACAAACAAGAGATGAATTCGAGTTCATTTCCCATGATTTGTTATGTAATTTGGTGAGATACTCGTTAGGTTAAGGAGTAAAATTTGTTTTGTCATTCCGTTACTTTACCATTCTTCCCCAAGTATGTATTTTCTAAATAAGATATTTGGATAGTCTACAATGACCTAAATTTATCTTTGTTCTCTTTCCTTTACTCTTTTCATGATTGTGTGGCCACAACTACTTATGGTTTCTCTTAAGAGAACGTGGGATGAATGAAATAACCATGGAGAACCCATAGATGAATAATTATCCAAATGCTATAAAAATTTGAAGTTGATAGTGAATAGGGTTCATGTATATTTCTTTTAAGAAGTTTTTTTTTGTCGCTCTTTCATCATTTTTAAGAAGCCAAATATGTCTAAGCTTGCTCCTTATTGTTGCGTTCATTTTTCTTTTGTTTAACTAAAAATGAAATAAAAAAGAAAAAGAAAGAAAACCTGTTTAACTTTAAAATTGACCCTGGAATCTATAACATGGTAAATTTCGAGTTCCATATTTCGATAGGTAGGTTACAGATTCTAAAAAATGAGGAACCCGTACCCAATGGTAGATTCCAGATTCAAAGTGGAATCTGTAAGGAATTTGGAACCACTCACCCTTAATAGATAAGTGAGATTATCCACACACACACACATATATATATAATAAATGTTCAGTTCAACAAGAGCCACAGTTTCGGATGAACAAGATCTAAAATTTTGTCGTGGACCATATAAAATTCTTCAATCCCACCCGATAGTAACACTCCCAATTATTTTAGGTGACCCTTTATGTTTCTGAAATTGATTATTATTGCTTCGAGGACATTGTTGTTGTTGAGTAATTGAACATCTGCTGTTCCTTCTAATCATCCATTAATCCATTTTAATTATTTCGTTTAATGACACAAAAGACTGCTGAGAAATTGCAAGGAAGTGCAATAAAAAAGACTATCTGCTGAAATTGCATGGTCTCTGAAACAAGAAAACTCGAATCAAAAACAACTTCCGACGTACCTTGCCTAAGTTCGATTTTGGCGGCCCCAAAACCTATTTACATGTTTTCCACCCCACCCATAATATCTGTTAAGAGTCTTCTCTCTTTTGATTTGAGCCCCATGTAATAACTTGTGTTCAACCACAATGAATGAATAACCGCTAAATCAGTGAATAGAATTTGGAAGCTTGCATCAATTAATGAGTAAATAAAAACGGCGTGCGATGATAAGGAAGTATCAAATAGAAAAATCATAAAAGATTACATTCAACGAAGTAGATGTGTGACCGGTTTCTGCTGGTACAGATGGCTTTTGAAATTCTTCCTAAAATGGTCAATCTGGGTCCTTCAAATCACTTATGAATTAATTACGCTTGTGTTTCCGTCACATAGGAAGGAGTTTCTATCAAAAAGTACCCTGATTGGGCTCAATTAGTTGTATTTAAATCGGGGGGACTACCAAAGCTGTACTTTTCTTAAGCCCAATACCGCCTGTGGCTCTTGCCTAGGCCCCGTATTTCGAATCATAGGTGGTCTTGGACGAGAGTTTTAGCCCACTCCCTAGCCTAGCCCGCCTATTATCTATTTATTTATTTTAACTTTTCCCTAAGCCCATTCGAGCTCGCAAGTCGATCCGAGTCTACTTGCAAAATGCAAATAATGCCATTCCTTCAACGAGATGACAATACAGTAGAGTTGATCATGGCCGAGCACCTGGCTCGCTCGAGCGTGGAAGTGTGCTATTGCAAAACTCTTCCCATCTAAAGATTCACGACTATCAACTACTTCAGGCTGGAAAAGTTGATTTGTATTCTGTTTTTGTTTGATAGGAAATGAATGGAATTGGATAATGAAGTTACGCCAGACTTGAATCTGAATAGATCGGCCCATGGACAAGTCTAGAATATGGACGAGGCAAGTCCCCAACATGGGCATGGTTGAACTGTTGGCACGCGTATTGGAAAATTTTCCCTCTTCTTCCACTAATAATCTGACCCAACTCCTGCCATCGCATTAACATATGCCACTTTAGACTAGGGGTGGCAAATAGGGATGTGCAAAAGAATCGGGACCTACCCAGATCACTCAGAACTGGACCGGAACCACCCGGAACCAGTGGTTCTTAAGGGAACCGGTCCGGTTCCCGGTTTCAATTTAGTTCCGAAGAACAAGACACTTTCAAACCAGGAATTCCCTGACGAAGTTTTTTCGAGCTTAGTTTGATATTCGTTATATCTCTAGTTTCTCATGGGATGGCACAGTCAAATCTAAATTCCTGTAAATTCAGCACAATCAAGCTTGTTAAATTTTCCATACGCGAATGGAGGGGGCAAGTGAGGACATTCAAATTTAGGCTCATATCAATCACGTTCTCCAAATTACTTAATTCCGACGGAGTAGATTCATTGAGTAGTTTTCTTGCAATTAGAAGCACGTCCAGTTCCCCATTTCTGTAGGACCAGATCCATTGAAATTTGTTTTCTTGCAAATTCCATATAAATGATGGAACGAGATCGGTAAAGTTGTTACGGCATAAATCAACATGATTAGAATGCATGAGGTTCCGTATTCTAAGAAGGTTTGGATTTGCATAATTTGTTTGACGTAAAGGCGAGCTATTGCATTGCTAAGTGCATGGAATATGAGATTTTAAGTGGGTCGATCTCTTCAGATTGACTTTTTTTTTTTTTTTTGGTTGAAAACAAGACAATAATATTAATACTTAAGAGTTCTTAAACAAAAGACTATTGGGGCATTCAAACAAAGCAAATCCCAAAAATGCTAGGAGGCCAGACTACCCAAGAGTGGGATAAGGAATTCATTCTATGGGCCTTAGCTACCCAATCTGATACACAATTTGCGGATTGACCACAATGAGCCGAGGAGATATTTTCTAAAGAGCCCAACAGGAATTTAGCTTCGTCCACTATAGGCTTCATTTCCCACCGCACGTGATCTTCTTTGACCATTGCATCTAGAAGCTCAAAGCAATCACTTTCCAATTGCAGTTGCAGGTTTTTCTCTTTCTTCGACCGAAGCAGCTTCAAAGCTTCGACCATGGGATGAAGCTGGAACAATTTTAGCAAACCTGTCAAGAAAGGTCCCTGTAACATCTCGGATAACCCCCACGACGGCACCTTCTGTAGCTCCCTCAACATAAGCTCCATCAATCTCTTCAGATTGACTTGATTTATGATAAAGTGTCAAGTACACGAAGCCTGGTGAGGTTCTCCGGAAAGGAAGGCAGCTCATTGGTCAGACAATTGCAGGACTTGTCGTAAATTTCACGGTTGACTAATGGCAATTTAATTAGGATTTAAACCGGATCATGTGTGGAAGTAGGAGACGTTCAAGAAGTCAAGGTCTCGGTCGAGCACCCAACTCCAATGTCTCTAAGGTCATCGAATTTCATTTTCATGGACATGGGTCATCTACACGCTCAAGAGAAGTCGTCTTTTGTTGTTTATGTGATGTGTGATCTTCAGCCGTTGTGAAGGAAATGTCAATTTTGAAATTTTCTATCTTCAACTAAAGAGAAACGATCCTGCAAATACATAGTGAATGTACTTAACAAGCCAAACATTCATGGTGACAACGATACATTATCATTAATCATGCCCTGTCTTTGTTACTGAATAAGTGAATCAGAAGCTAGATGCTGAAGTAACAATGGAGGAGGTACAAGAGGCCATCTTTGAGATGGGAGCTCTAAAAGCACCAGCTCCAGATGGTTTCAATGGTCAATTTTATCAAATTTATTGGGAAGATATTAAGATGGAAGTGAAATACAAGATAATATTCTTATAATGCATGAGGTCATTCACCAACTAAGAATATGCAATCGAAAGTAGAAATTTCAAGCTGTGTTGAAACTAGATATGATGAAGGCATATGATAGGGTGAAATGGGATTTTTTGGAGGCGTGTATGCTAACAATGGGGTTCAGTAAGATGTGGGTTAATAAGGTGATGACTTGTGTCAGAACTGTCTCGTCTAGTGTTAAATTAAATGGGGAGCCTCTACCCTTCTTTCAGCCCTCAAGAGGGCTTCAACAAGGTGATCCTATCTCCCCCTATATCTTTTTATCTTTATGGCAAATTCATTGTCGTATTTAATTAAATCAGCAATGGAACAATGGAAGAGTACACTATAAATGGGATAAAATTAAATAGACATTGTCCAATTCTCTCACATCTATTATTTGCAGATGATTCCATTTTCTTCCAAGATGGAAAGGTAAGAAAGTGTCAGAACTTGGCTTTAATTTTGAATCAATACTGCTATGCTTCAGGGCAAGCTATTTATTTGAACAAGTCAGGCATTTCATTTAGCAAAGACTACACAAGATTTGAGAAGGAATATGGCGTATGAATTGAGAGTCCTAAAAATTGAAAAGATTGGGAAGTACTGGGGAATTCCATCTAATTGGGGATCTTCTAAAAAGCAAATGTTTGCATGGATATAGAGTTAATATGAAATTAGAGGGATGGAAGGAAAGTTTGATCTCAAAGCAGGCAAAGAAATTCTACTTGAAATGGTGGTTCAAGCATTGCCACAATATGCCATGTCTATTTTTAAAATTCCAATTTCCCTTTGCAAATCCATTGAAAGGTGAATAGCTTCTTTTTGTTGGAAAAACAATGAATCTAAAACAAGGCTACATTGGAAAAGATAGGAATTGTTAAAACAGAGGAAAGATTTAATGGGGATGGGATTCAAAAGCTTAATATCTTTTAATAGGGCGATGCTTGGGAAAAAAGCCTGAAGGCTTTCTCATAATACAACTCAAATTTTAAAAGGGATCTACTTTGCCCATGGCTCATTTTGGAATGTTGGAAAAGGTTTCCGACCCTCTTGGGGTTGGCAAAGTATGTTGATGGGCAAAGAAGCTATTTCACCTTCAGTGATGCGGTCAGTATGAAATGGAGAAAATATTAGTATAAGAGAAGATAGATGGCTCAAGAGAAGCATCATTGGTGGACCCGCGAACTATGGTGAATCTACTGGAGTCTCTGAACTGATTCTTAAGGAGGAGGATAAATGGGATGAACAAACGCTAAGCAGATCATTGACGAAATACTAACGATTCATCTGAAAACTCAAAATACTCAACATAGGTTAGTGTGGATAGGGTTGAATTAGGTTTTGGAGACAGTGAGGTAACTCACCTGTTAGGTCATTGTGGGAAGTTGAGGTGCTTGAGCTTTAGGAGTGCACATATTTGGTGGGGAATGAAATTGGTGAGGCCACTATTAGGCAGCCCAGCAAAGGCGAGATTTGAGAGAAAAGAGAAATTCATGCTACGCAAATTACTTGCGACCCTATGATCATTGTGGCCTCGTTCTGGTATATTTATTTTGACTATGCTTCTAGAGTTGTCGCATGAAATGCCAAGCCACCTGCAATGTGATAAGGGAGTGTTGCTCGTAACAAGGTCAGGCCACCACCCACTAAGCAGAAGGGCATCCGCCTCCGTTCCTGTGGCAATGGCAGGGTATTTGTGGGAGAGAGCGTAATAATGATCCATGTAGCTGCGGTCATCAGCTTGCGAACATGCAAGCCGACGGGTTTGCTTACAGGGTTCAAACAAATCATGTGGAATATCTTCATGCCTTATAGAGAGAGGAGCTTGATAGAAATCATGTGGAAGGCCTGAGATTGCTGTGATGTATAAAGGCAATCCGAAGAAACAGGGCCTTGCCCTTTTTCCCACCTACGTGCATGGTCCCCTATAATGAGCACCTTTGAAACATTATTGCCAAGGTACTTAATTGTTGGATTTGTGCTACTTAACAATCAATATGGAAGAAACCGATTTGCACAGTTTCCGACATTGTAGAATCGGGACCTATTCACACTTAAATTGATTCGATGTAAACAAATTAGCTCTTATAGCCCACTAGCTGCTCAAACTAGCTTGATAGAAGTTAAATTTTAAGTTCAATCCACAAATTGACATTGTACGAGTAGGGTGGCAAACAAGAAATAATCATTGATGGCTACCGATACAAATATAATCTCGAATCTGAAGTTGTGACATCGTTTGAATTTTGTGTCATAACTTTTAATTGATCATCTAAGTCTCCTAATTTTCAAAGGTAGGTCATTTAAGTTACGTGGATGATTTTCTTGCCAGAAATTCCTAGATGACATCAAACTTCGGGCCAGCCACCTTTGGTGATTTGTAATGCTACAATGTTTCAAGCAAATAAAAATCGCCGGTGTAACTTAAGCGATGGATTTTTAAAAGTCACGACACTAATTTCCCGGCTTGTAGAATATATTGCTCATACGAATCTTTAAATTTCGCTGTTTTATGATTCAATAAGAATGTAAATCAGCATGCATGTGTGAATGGAACTTGTACACATCCATAAAAAAATTCAAGGTTTTTGACCAGTCTGCAATTCAAGTGTGAAGAAGTCGAGTTCTTTTGGGTTTTCACATGTTGGATCAGTACGCGTTACAATAGTTCGTGGAATTGTCATGGTCTTCATGGACTTTTTATTTGTGATGGTTGGCCCTAAAAATTTCTAACTCGTCAATAATACCAACTCGCAGTAAATACCTAGCCTATTATATTGACCATATGCACTCCGATCTTACTCCAAAGACAAAAGATTAAACGACCTTTGTCCTACATAAACTGACTCCTAAACATGGCATGAACAAAGTTTAATACTCGGACTTAAATCGTAGATGCCAAATGATCTTATATCCTCAACCACCTTCACCAAGCTGCAGCATCATATTACCAATCTACCTCGTCACTATTGTTGGGACAATTAGAAAATGACCCCCTTATACATCAATTAGGCTTGACGAAGTTCTAGTTGATCCACCTTCCAACCATGATCTGTTATAACCTTAAAGATAAACTGAGAACATGCATCGCTTAAGCAGAAGCCTTGGAATGATTTTCTGCTAGACTTTATTCTGTAGGGGTCGTCAAACTTGTGCAAATCCTCGTTGCCGAAAAAAGTTTTGCGGGAAAAGCACCCATAAGATTATCTCGTCCAACTGGGTCATTGAGATGATTGTATGATAAGTCAAGGTGGTCTCAGTTTGAAAGCTCTTTAAATGAGAGAATTGAGCCCGAAAGAGATGGGAGTTGCACATGTTTAAGAACTCAAGAAGGTTGTGGTCGAGAACCAAGTTACAAAGTCTAGGTTTTCAGAAGTTTCATTTTCATGTGCATGGGTCGTCTACACGCTCAAGTCTGGGTATTTGGCCGTTTCCGTGATGTCTGATCTTTAGCCAACATGAAGGAAACGTAAATTGCGTGATTTTCACTCTTTGATTGACCAGCAAACCTTCAACTAAACAGAAACGATCCTTCAAATATGTAGTGAATGTCCTTAACAAGCCAATCATTCGTGTGACAACAATGCATTACCATTCACCGTGCGTCTTAATCTTTGTAAAAAAACTAAAGATAAACTGTCTTTTGAGTGCTTCTCACTCCTCACCAATTGCTACTCAGGCAAACTTCTAGCCTACCCAGTATAAGAAAAGTTCGACATGACTGAAATTGCACAAGCTGTATACTTCATATCCGCAACCACGTTCATCGATTTGCGCTATCTTGGTCGTTGCTCTTGTTGTAGGCTTGACGAAGTTTCTGTTGATCCACCTTCCCACCATGCTCCTCGATTATTTTCTTGGAGCTGCGCAAGTGAGATCGAATGGAAGGGCTTGGCCAATGCTAGTTTCGGAGCTCTAAAAGCTTCAGAAACTTGTTTCATTGTGGGTCGTGACTTTGGGTCACTACTTAAACAAGCAAGCGACAAAGAAACCACGAGAACGATACTTCTTGCAAGAGAATCCTCTCTTGGGATTGACAAGCGATGGTCTAATATTTGATGTAGCATAAGATCTTCTCTGAAGAGTGTCGACAACTTTAGGATGATTTCACCTGGATGCTCACCCATAATTGTTTCCATTGCTATCACTCCAAAGCTGTATACATCACATTTCTCATTGATGACAAAAGTGTAAGCAAGCTCTGAAAAAAAGAATGAAAAGTTCATAATTAGAACAAGCTCGAAACCAAGTTCTCCATGTTAGTTTGGTGCACTATCAAACGATAAATATGGAAGCTGAAGCATCAATGGTGTTGTTTACCACATAGAGTATCGTGTATATCAATCTAGCTATGTGCCTCTAGTAATAACATTCTAGAAAAGTGTGAAGGGTTGCTGCTCACCTGGTGCTATATATCCACTAGTGCCTGCAATATTTGCTGTGAGATTAGATGAGAAATTAGGTTCAATGAGTCTTGCCGTGCCGAAATCTGATAAGAAAGCCTGCATTTTGTTGTCAAGCAAAATGTTGTTGGTAGATATGTCTCGATGAACAATTGGCCGAGTGCAATCATGATGCAGGTAAGACAAGGCATGTGCCATGTCCCAAAGAATGTTGAGTCTTTTAGACCAATCTAGTTCCACTGCTTCAACGTCATCTCTCAAAGCACAAAAAAGACTCCCCCTTTCCATGTACTCATAAACCAAAAACATACATCGCTTGTGTAAACAGAAACCATGGAGCTTAATTATGCTTCTATGTCGTACACTTGTAAAGTATTTCACTTCATTTCAGAAGCTCTTATCAAAAGCTGGATCCTCTGCTTCAAATCGATGAAGTTTCTTCAATGCCACAATTTTTCCATTCGGCAATCGCACTCTATAGATACTACCATAACCACCACTCCCGATACAATATTTAATGTCAAAATCTTCTGTTGCATTGATTATGTCTTCATATGCAATTCTTCCATCATAATTCCATATTGACAAGAAATCTCCATCTTTTTGTACTGTCTTTGATTGCATGCTCTTCCTTCTGTGTCGAAATATGAAGCAAGACCCAAGAACGGTCAATGTTATAGCCATCAGTGGTACAAATACCGTCACAAGCATAACCTTAGACGTTCTTTTGGAACTATCAATCTTTCTCAAACCTTCATTGCCGTGGAAAGCTCTAAAGCGAACATTGGCCAGATTATCTGGAATTTTTCCAGTGAGATGATTGTACGACAAGTCGATATAGTCCAAGCTGAAAAGCTGTTTGAATTTGGGAATTGAACCATGCAGAGAATTGTTCTCAAGATTGAGATAGCTTAACATGACCAAACTCTCAAGTTCACGAGGAATTTTTCCAGAGAAGTTGTTCGAGCTCAAATCTAGATGAGTGAGACTCTTTAAATCTCCTATTTCAGATGGAATGACGCAATCTAATACATTATCACGTAAATTTAGTACCTTCAAGCTGGTTAAATGGGCTAGAGATGAAGGAATGGGGCAAGTGAAGGAGTTTGAGCTAAGATTCAACTCAATCAAACTCTTTAGATTACCGATTTCTAATGGGATCAATCCGCTGAGTTTGTTCCCTTCCATACTCAGATATGCCAAGTTGGTCAAATTCCCTATTTCCGGAGGAATAGTTCCATTGAAGGAGTTTATTCGCAAAGCGAGATAGGTCAAGTTCCTCAGTTTCAACAGAGACGAGGGAATGGAACCGATGAATAAGTTTCCATGTAGGTCAACGTAATCCAAGTTCACGCAGTTCCTAATCTCGAGGGGAACGAAGCCATCCAACTTATTATGGCAGAGTATGAGGCTACGTAAATTCAACAAGAGACCAAGACTGGGAGGGATTGTGCCATTAAGCCCATTGTAACTGAGATTTAGGTCGATCAGCCTCTTCAGATTTCCCAATTTGGGAGGGATAGTACCATTGATTCGATTATTATGCACGTCAATAACTTCTAACATGGTGAGGTTTTGGAGACAAAGGGGTAACTCACCTGTAAGCTCATTGTGGGCCAAGTTGAGATGCCTAAGCTTTAGGAGTGCACATATTTGAAGGGGAATGGTACCAACGAGGAAATTATCAGGCAGCAGAAGAGAGTTGAGATTTGGAAGAAGAGAGAAATTCATGCTGCTCAAGTTACTTGCAGCCAGGTAGTTGTAACGGCCTCGTGGTGGCATGTTTATTTTGATGACGCTTCCTGAATCGTCGCATGAAATGCCAAGCCACGCGCAATGGGATAAGGATGCGTTGCTCGTAGCTGGGTCAGGCCACCACCCACTGTGAAGTAGAGCATCTGCCTCTGTTCCGATGGCAATGGCGGGGTAGTTGTGGGAGAGGGCTAGCCCAATAAAGATCCAGGCAGCTGCGGTCATCATCTTGTGAACACGCAAGCGGACGAGTTTGCTTACAGGATTCAATTGAATCATGTGGAATATCTTCACGCTTTATAGAGAGAGGACCTCTTCTTTGGCTGGGAAGTGGAAGGCCCGAGTTTGCTGTGATATTTAAGGGCCCCGCTTTTCAACAAGCCAAGATGAATTATTCAGCATTGAATTAATGCTGCAAGGGATTTTTAAGTGAGAAAAATCGCCGACGTAAACTTAGACGGTCAGTTTTTAAAAGTCATGATATCAACTTTCGGGCAAGCGGACCATTCTGCTCATGAGAATTCCGCGGTTTCAGGTTAAGACCAGCATACCGACCAAAAGGTAGGAACCAGCGTCAATGTTTGGATGGAAGTTGTACACTTCCATCAAAGAGTCAAATGTCTTCGGGGTTTCGTGCGTTGATTTGTGACCCTAAGATGATAACTACACGATAAGAAAAGTTGCTGAAATATCACAATGACTTGATTATGGGCTTTATATGTTCTACGACGCCATGATTTTCTTGTTGAGCAGTCTTGCTTTATAGACACTATCGTAACTCTACTATGAACGCAATATTCAATGTCAAAGTCTTCGGTTGCATTGATTGACTTCATATGCCTATTTGGTCCCGTGAAATTATTGCATGA
This sequence comes from Eucalyptus pauciflora, assembly GCA_007663325.1. Classification (NCBI taxonomy): domain Eukaryota; kingdom Viridiplantae; phylum Streptophyta; class Magnoliopsida; order Myrtales; family Myrtaceae; genus Eucalyptus; species Eucalyptus pauciflora. Next base: position 4,748,252 of record VMYD01000091.1, read on the forward strand.
TGAGTCAAGGTATTCTAAGAATGAACGTCGTCTAAATTTGGGGATTGGGCCCGAAAGAAAATTTGGTCAAGACGTATTAATTTGACCAAACTTTTCAAATTCAACACGGATTTCTCCATATGAACTCGTTCCGGCTAAATCTAGAGTAAGACTCTTCAAGTCTCCTATTTCCGATGGAAATGGCACAGTCCATTCCATTTCAAGTGAAAGGAGTTTAAGCTGAGCCTCATCTCAGCCAAACTCTGAATTTCAACAGGGATTCTTCCATAGGAGTTGGTAAATCTCACTAGATAAGTGAGACTCTTTATATCTCCTATTTTTGATGGACTACCACAATCGACTCCATTCCAATGCAAATCTAGCATGGCCAGGCTTGTCAAGTTGGCCAAAGATGGAGGGATGGGACAAGTTCAAAGAATTATAGCTCATCTCAATCAAGCTCCTCAACCTGCCTTTTTTTCTTACGGAATAGATCCATCGAAATTGTTCTTTCCATATTCAGCCGTGCCGAGTTTGTCAACTTTAATTAGAAGTTTATAAAATGTTAATAATTAAAAGAAAAATAATTTAATAAGTACTCAAATGAAAGTTGGTAACAAAAAATTTATTAGCAATTTAATCATAGAAAAGCTAGTAAATCACTCTAATTAAAGTTTGTTATTCTAAAAAGGACTTGGTAAGATTGATCCGTGTCTAAGAAATACAAGCAAAAGTTTTCAAACGATAGAAAAGTAATATGTCGATAAATAACTTAAATAAGAGTTGATAACCTAATAGTATGTGCTAGTTTAATTGTAGGAAACTTGGTGAGTCGATGCAAATGTAAGTTGTGTTGACACATATACTTTACTTCTTCCAGAAGTATGGAATCTCAGTTTTAGTTTGTCAGAAGATGTAGAGAAATGAAGAACAAACAGGAGAAGAAGAGATTGTAGAGGTTTTGGGATTTTCTGTGTATTTTCTATATCACATTCAATGTACATTGTACTGTAATTATAATACAGTAGATACATGAATAAAGGGAAATGATATATTTTTACAATCGCATTGATATCTCAATCTAATCAATCTAATCCCTAATTGATACAATCTAATCCCTAATTGATCTAATGCATGATCATAACCAAACGTAGATCTTGCATATCTTCCAACACTCCCCCTCAAGCTGGTGGCTTGTAGATATCCAAGACTCCTAGCTTGCTTAGAAGATATGTATGCTGTCTTTGACATAGAGGTTTGGTGAAGATGTCAGCAGGTTGTTCTGCTGTTCCAATTCCTCTTGTCTCGATGATACCTTCTCGAATCTTCTCTCGTGTAAAGTGGCAATCCACCTCTATATGCTTCGTTCTTTCATGCATTACAAGATTTGCTACGAGTTTAAGAGCTGCATCATTGTCGCAAAACAGTTTTGTTGGTCCTTTCAGCCTTATCCCAAGATCTCCAAGTAACCCCCGTAGCCACACAATTTCACATGTAGTTTTTGCCATAGCTCGATATTCTGCTTCAGCTGAAGATAGGGAGACCGTTGCTTGTTTCTTGGTTTTCCATGAAAGAAGAGATTCCCCGATTTTAATACAAAAGCCAGTAATCGATCTTCGACTCATCGGGCAGGTTGCATAATCTGCATCACAATATCCTGTCAATTCCATATTGCATCTCCTAGACAGAAGTATCCCGAGTCCTGGGCATTTCTTTAAATATTTCACAACTTTCAAGGCAGCATTCATGTGAGACTCCTTCGGGCTGTGCATAAATTGACTGAGAGTTTGCACGGCATATGAAATGTCAGGTCTGGTCATAGTCAGATATATGAGCTTTCCTACAAGCTTCTGATAACTTGTCGGATCTTTGAGTATAGGATCATCTTTCTGAGATATCCCTCCAAGAAAATCCGATGTAGTTAACTTGATGTTTTGTTCAATATGAATAACTGCCGACTTGCAACCTGATAGTCCAGCTTCTGAAATGATCTCCAACACAAACTTCCGTTGACTGAGGGAAATTCCTTGGTCGGATCAAACAATTTCAATACCAAGGAAGTATTTTGGTGCTCCCAGATCCTTTATGTGGAATGTGGCATGCAAATATTTCTTAAGACGCTCTATTGCAGTTTCATCATTACCCATGATGAGGATGTCATCAACATATATCATCAAGTAGATAGATGACATACCTTTAGTCCATGTGAATAAGGCGTAATCATGCTTGGATTGTTTGAAACCTGCAGTTGTGAGAGCAATTGCAAACTTTGCATACCATTGTCTTGAAGCTTATTTTAGTCCATAAAGGGATTTGTGGAGACGACATACCCTTTTCTCCCCCTGTCTCCGTATGCCCTGAGGAATATCCATATAGATCTCCTCATCTAAATCACCATGAAGAAAGGCGTTGTGAACATCCATCTGATGTAGAGACCAATTTTGAATAGCTGCAACTGATAGAAAAGAACGAACTGTGACGTCTTTAGCAACAGGGGAAAAAGTCTCGTGATAATCGAAACCTTCGCGTTGCGTATATCCTTTAGCCACCAACCGAGCCTTGTAACGCTCAATAGAACCATCAGATCGATATTTGATTTTATAAACCCATTTGCATCCTATGGACTTTCTGTTTTGAGGAAGATTGACTAATTCCCATGTGTGGTTATCAGTCAAGACCTGTAGCTCTGCTGCCATGGCCTGTTGCCACTTTGGATCTCTAGATGCTTCATCATAACTAGAGGGTTCTTTTGCATCGGAAATACGACTAATGCAACATCGATGATCTGACGAAAGCTTATCAAAGCATACGTAAGAAGATATTGGATAGCAAATACCTGGTGAGTTAAGTGAAGCACAAACATAATCCTTAGTCCAGGTTGGCGGTTTTGTGGCTCGTCCTGAGCGACGTGGATGAGCTGTTGGTGCTGGAGATGAAGACTGTGGTTCTTGAGATGAAGATTGTCCCTCTGTATTTATCTCATGGGTGTCGTCCATATTGGTGATGTCTTCAGCATCATTATCCAGAAAACGGTCTGGAGGAGAATTGGGCAAAGTGAAAAGAGGATATGCTTCAGGTTGTGTGGTGAGAAAGAAACCAGGGGATGCTTCTTCTTCATCTAGATGTCGGCGGGAACCGGTTGGAGCATCCAAGTCGTTTTGGGAAGATGAGTTTTCATGAAATGGAAAGATATTTTCATGAAAAACAACATCTCGACTGGTAAAAAAATCTCCTGTTCTGATGTCAAGAACATGATATCCCTTTTGCAGATTTGGATATCCCATGAATATGCATCTCCTAGCGCGAGGACCCATTTTGTCCCGAGGCCCCATTATTGCAGCATAACATAGGCAGCCAAAAACTCGTAGATGATCTAAAGTGGGCCTCTTTCTATAAAGCAATTCAAAAGGTGATTTGCCATCCAGTATCCTCGTGGGCATTTGGTTGATCAAATAAGCTGCCGTGAGAACACAGTCTCCCCAATAGTTTTCTGGGATAGATCCCTGAAATTTAAGTGCTCTGGCGACTTCCAAGAGATGCCGATGTTTTCGCTCTACTACTCCATTCTGTTGTGGAGTGTAAACACAGGAGCTTTCATGAAGAATGCCATGAGACAGAAAAAGTGAACGGCAATCATTATTAAAAAATTCCGTCCCATTATCAGTCCGAATTTTCTAAATCGGCCTTCTAAATTGATTTTTGGTTAGGACCAAAAACATCTTTAGATGAGAAACAACCTGCGCTTTTGACTGCATTAGGAATATCCATGTGGCACGAGAATAATCGTCCACAATTGTGAGAAAATAACGTGAACCATCCCTATGTGGGGTGTGATATGGTCCCCAAACATCCATATGAACTAGAGAAAAAATTTCAGTAGAACGTGTTGTACTGAAAGGAAAAGGAGTTCGGGATTATTTTGCAAGTGGGCATATTTCACATTTAGAATAAGGAAAGAATGCACTATGACCCATTCGCGAATGCATAAGAAAACTCTTATCATTGGTAGACAAATTACACAACGATTTCTTATTCAGGGAAGATAAATCAAAATGACTAGGGTAACTAATCCAAAAATAAAGCCCTTCGGAAAGACTACCCAAGCCCATCAGTTTGCCAGTCGAATGGGCCTGAAAAATACAGGTGTCAGAATCGAAGAATATTTGACATGAATTTTCTAGGCAGACTTTGGAGACAGAAATAAGATTGAATTGGAATTCTGGGACATAAAGAACATTTTGAAGGACAATTTGATGACTCAATTGGACAGTCCCTGTCATGGTGACATGAGTAATATTCCCGTTTGGTAATTGCACAGAAATAGGTGTATCTAATTTCTTGTGCATATTGGAAAAAAATCCCTTGTCACAAACAATATGATCGCTTGCCCCTGAATCAATTATCCAAGCTTTTCTTGAAATAGAATTTATCAAGCAATAAGAAATACCTGAAAAACTTGCTCCCTTATTTCCAATATCGATCTTTTGCAAAGCCTGCATCAGCTGCTGATATTGCCCATTTGTAATAGGCTGATCATAATTCAGACCGGTTGGTCCAGTGACCTGATAAGCTGCAGCAAATTCTTTTTTCTTTCATTTTTCTCCTGGCTTACCATGCAATTTCCAACAATTGTCTATGGTATGATGTGGGCGCTTGCAATATTCACAATATAATTTACCCCTGCCCTTTGAATTTTGACCAAAATTCTTTAAAGATGCGGAAAAAACCTGACCGTCCGATCCTCTTGATGAGGAATAATCCTGGCCGTCCGATCCTTTTAATGAGGAATAAATCTGACCGTCGGATCTCTTCATCAAGGGATAATGTCCACCGTCCGATTCGCCGTGCGGATAAAGCCCCTGTGCACCGTCCGATCTTGGCAGATGATCTGGACCGTTCGTTCCTTCTCTCTTAAAGGAACGATCGGTCCCTCCTTGGAACCCTAGCCCCCCTTCGCGATTCTCTCTCTCTCGGGCTAGGGTTTTTCCCGAATCTCGCCGGACGCCACGCATCGCGAGGGCAACGCTGTCGCTTCCTCGCGTTTGCTCTGGAACCGCGAGTCTCTGGTTTTCCTCTTGAACAGCCAATTGAAAGATTCGGCCAAGGGGAGGCACCGGATCCATCGCCAAGATCTGAGATCGAAAGGTTAGATAACTTTCATTCAAAATCAGAAGGAATCGTGTTGTCTTCTCCCTCTCCTTCATCGATCTATACTGTCGGAGCATGTCTTCTAGTCCCTCGAGCTTTTCCTCCGTGGCTTCGAGTTGATTCCAGAGGGATGATAATTTGTTGTAGCAGGCCGTGACGGTCATATTTCCCTGTTTTAAGTCGCTTAATTCCTAGAGAAAAAATTTTTGCTTGATCTAGTTTCCCGTACATCTCTTTGATGCTATCCCACATCTTTTTTGAGTCTTCTGTCGGAGGGAGTTCGGCGGCCACCTCTGGAGAAATGCAATTGCCGATCCACGTTCGGATGAGGCGGTTGCATTTTCTCCGGTGCCTGGCCAGCCGCTCGTCCGTCGGTGTGGGTATTGCTCCGTCGAGAAATCCGTCTTTGTCCTTCGTCACGAGGGCCCGCCGGAAATCTTGCGACCATTTGGAATAATTTTCTGATCCGGTTAGTTGTAAACTGATTAATTTCAGTTCTGGACCGTCGGAGTTTGATACGTACAAAGGGTCGCCTGATTCTGGTCGGCCAGCAATACCAGTGATCGGAAACGGAAGGAAACCCGATGGAAAATTCGGGTAAAAGTTCGCCCCTGCACCCGATCCATTAAATCCGGATCCATGACCCGCATTAGAAACTCCTGGGTAGGGATTCGACCCTAAACCCACGCTTGGGTAGGGATTTGACCCTAAACCCGATTCACCAGTCCCGCTTACTTGTTCTGAACCGACGGCTGAGTTTGCCCCATTCGTGGTAGGCGGACTCCCGTCGGGCTGGGGGTTGCTCTGGCTGCTCCCAGTCCCCGGCAATGATGCGTTTGGACCCAGCCCAACGTACCATGGATATGGTACCCATTGGTAAGGATGCCCGGAGATAGGCAACCCCATGTTAGATTGAGCCGGGTAATACTGCCATGACAGATTTGGAACCTGAGTTTGCGGTTGGATCGTTGAAATTGTTGGAATTGTTGTCTGTACTTGCTGTGCAGACGTAGTCTCTGCTGTCAATGCTGTATCCACGCCAGAAGATGAATTGTCTGGTGGATTCATGGTAAGTATCCTCCTTTGCTTCTTTCTTCTCTAATAAAAAATTTGATTCCTTATCTGCTTTGATCTGATTTTGTAGATCAAGAAGCTGCGACAGGCAATCAAGGTGTGCGGAAGCGGGAATCAAGAGCAAAGCTCTGATACCATGTCAGAAGATGTAGAGAAATGAAGAACAAACAGGAGAAGAAGAGATTGTAGAGGTTTTGGGATTTTCTATGTATTTTCTATATCACATTCAATGTACATTGTATTGTAATTATAATACAGTAGATACATGAATAAAGGGAAATGATATATTTTTACAATCGCATTGATATCTCAATCTAATCAATCTAATCCCTAATTGATACAATCTAATCCCTAATTGATCTAATGCATGATCATAACCAAAGTAGATCTTGCATATCTTCCAACATAGTTACCGCGTACATACAATCTCTCTAGATCGAGTCCCAGAAAAGTCACTCTTTCGCTGAATCATCTAGTTTTGACATAGATGTACTGCTTGAGCAGTTTCGGAAAATTCGGAAAACTCGGAAAACTCTCGCCCTTCAATTTAACCTAAATAATGGCAGTGCATCTCCTCAGTGCATTTGATTATTTAATGCAAACAAATTAATTCTCATATCCCAAGAGGCTCAAACAAGCTTGATTGAAGCCTTATTTGAAGTTTTTATATAAAATCAGCTCTCATTCTATCCAGTGAGTCAGTGACTACACCCATTAATGATAGCGAGCAGCGACTAAATTGATCGATAAGTCGAGAGTTGGGTGTCGTGGCGTCACTCGAATTTCTCGATTTCGGCCAATTGTTACCCGATTTCTGATAAAGACGAGAAATTATCGAGCAGTTGCTTAAACTTCACGATATGATTACACACTAGAGTATGAACCAGCATTCATTGTGGCGGGTACACAAACATAGAGGTATTCGAGGTCATCATTTTGTGTACACGTTGAAGAGATACGTTTTCGGATCGACGGGACCAACATATCTCCATTATTTTAAGATGGTAAGTAACAAGCTTTGTATGGGATTAACGAACTTCAAGTGAAATATCAATGGTCCATGTATGTAGAGATGTTCCTCTCAATATAGAAAGCTTACTCATTAATGACGGAGCCCCCTTGCAAAATCTTATGCCATTTCGTAATCTACTATAATAGGCGGAAGGTTAGAAAATCAGCTTTTGATAGTATGCTACTAATTACTTGACAGGACCAATTATAAATATCTTGTAGTACTTGGTAATTTACCATCGGATAGTAGATTTCAAGATGGTAAATTTGTCCTTTCGTTGGTTACTGACTAATCAATCGATAGGCCCGCTTGTAATATTCTAAAACATTTAGTAATTTTCTACTGGATGTGAGGATGGTAAAATCACTATCTTGTTAGTAAGTGACTCTGTAAACTTGTTAAATTTTTAGTACTTGGTAATCTAGCGGTGGATACTTGGTTTGAGAATTATAAATCCATTTTTTCATTGGTAAATTGCAAATAGTTCACCGGACAAAAATCAACTATTATGGGTCGAGTTGATTGGTTGTTGTAGCTAAGTTATGTTGTCAATACGGCTGGGGATAGATGCAGAAATCAAGTCTTGGGAGGGGTAAATCAATCATTCGTCCTTGAGAATTTGACAATAATCCTCACATACCTACTAATTGGTGGGGTGATCGGTTCCCGGTCGGTCCAATTCCCACCACAGAACCGGAAACCGGACTAAAGGGATTAGTTCCTCATTTCCAAATCGAGGATTGAATCAAAAAAGGTTGGAACTAGATAAAATTAGATTGATTGATCCAATTCAGCTCCCGAGCGGTCCAATGGAATTGACCACACCTCACGTAAAAAATATTCAAACTAGACTTGAGCAAAAATTACCCCTAGCTTTATGAAGCTTGTCATGTCACGCCCTAAACCTCTATGGCCGCGCGAGAACCGCGCTCATCAAACCTTTACTTATCATTTGATCATTCGATTGTGACCTCCTAAGAGGCGTCGCTGACCCAAATCGTAATAACATTAAAACGCACAAGTAGAAATGTGAGCAAATCTCCAATCATCAAACAGTAGGGATAGTTAAAAACATGTTCATATATATAAAAAAAAGCGTTACGAGTCAACGTGTCATACAACACGAGTTCAAGGGTTAATCAACTAGCTTCTTCACTTCCGACACGCCTAACCGCTTTGCCACGACCTCCTTCAAAAAGGGTCCGAGGATATACCTATGCCTCTAATACTACGAGAGTGGTTCAAAAAGTGCTAACAACCCCACCACTACCTAAGCCCCAATGACCTCTAGGGTCCAGGCCTCCCACATGGCGACCAGCGCGGGGTCGATCTCGGGGTCGGACACCTCCCCATTGGGAACGTCCCCATCCTTGACATCCTAGCTGATGTCGCCCCCAAATCCTCTGGCACCCGGTAGACCATCGAAGTCGTGGATGAGACCGTGGCTCTCGTTGCCTACCCAAAAGTACTGGGCCACAAATCGGTGTGACACGAGATTAGGCAAACCCTCATCGACCCAAATGGTCGTGACATATCATGTATAGTGTGCGTCAACTGCTCCCACTATCAGGTACTCCATCACCTCCTAACTACGCTCAATAGGGAGGCCAAAATGAATCTGATGAAATGGTTCAACCATTCTTAAGGCCTGAAAACATTTCAACAAATAAATATGAGGTAAACTCAACGAGTGAATTTCCTAAACTTCGCTTACGGAAATCGTTCACCTCGGAAGTGGCCTAAAAGTGCTATTATACGTCGATGGCGAAACATGGCAATACACGTCTCGCTTTACTCTCATCAATCTCATAACAACTTGTCTACCATACAAGGCTATCAAAGTAGATGCATAGGCAATTTCATAACATAGAGTTCATGTTCTTGAGCCAAACGTAGGAATATGCATTATGATCTAAGTCATAAGCTTATGCCATGCAATAATTCGGACCTCATCACATACAAATATCATGCACTTCCCACACACATTTATCCAAATTATTACAGCCACTTATGACCCAAAACCAACCCAAAGGTTTGCAAATCATCTAGTGTAATCGAGCATCATCTCGCCCTATTGAGCACGGTATCCTGTTGACTTGGGGGCATTCCTCTAAGGAGTTTCGTCCCGAAATCCATCCTCAAATGGCATCCCGTTGACTTAGGGGCATCCGAACTTAATTAGGCATTGTCCCGCGTAAAACTCCTCAAGGCGGGTTCACACCACACGTAAAAAGCATCAAGGTCTTAGGTGATCACATGGGCATACCATCACATACTCTATTTCTTATCTTTCTCGTTTAACCCGTGTGATACTAATGTGATATGCAACTTCTCTTGTCAAATGCCGTCGTTCCATACATGTACATCACTTACATCACACACATATGCACTATTTACTTCCCAAACTCATGACACATAATCCATATATCATGTTTAATCGCTAATTCACATGGCACATATTCCATTTATCATTTTTAACAATTAATCCACATCACACATCATCCAAATAACAAGTTTAACCACTAAAACACATGGCACATCATTCAAATGACATAAATAACCATTAAACCACATGGCACATAACCCAAATAACAGGTTTAACCACTAAACCACATGTCACATGACCTAAATAACATGTTTAACCACAAAATCGCATGTCACATGATCCAAACAACATGTTTAACCCCCTAACCACATGGCACATAATCTAAATAACATGAATAATCACAAAACCACATGTCACATAATCCAAACAACACGTTTAACCCCTAAACCACATGGCACCTAACCTAAATAACATGGATAATCACCAAACCACATGTCACATAACACAAATAACATCGTTAACCATAGAACCACATGACACATAACCTAAATAACATGTTTAACCATAAAATCACATGGCACATCCCTTAAATCGCATAGAGTACCACTAATCCGCCCTAAACTACTCCCTAAATGCAAAAAAATCCCAAAATGAAGGCTATGAAGCCACTCACGAATGACTCGGGCTTCGAAACACGTCGAGGGAAGAAACAACAAGACCGTACAGCAACTAAAGGCCATTGGTTGTGCATCCATCGCACATGAGGGAGTTAGATGGTGGCTGGTCGCTACTTTGGTGGTGGTCCGATGGTGGTTCGACATCGGTACAGCCTCTGGTGAGGAAAATAAGTGAAGAACAAGCCCTGCAATGAGAGAAAATGGAGGTGTGGGGGTTCGGTTGAGGCTAGGGAGAGGGAGAGAGCGCTTTCAAAATTGTAAGTGAGGAAAATGAGAGAATAAGGGAGAGAGGGAGAGAGAGAGAAAGAGAGAGAGAGAGAGAGAGAGAGAAGCGGCATGAGGGGGGAGAAAGGGGAGGAGAGAGAGTGGTCTTGTCCCTCATTAATACCTTGCCCTCCAAATCTTCCATATCTCTCAACCCTAGGCTTCCATTGAATGAAGATGTGACATTTTGAAGAGGAAAAGTGAGAGTGAGGGGATGAGGAGAGGTGGCTAGCATGAGGAAGAGGAGAGAGAGAGAGAAAAGAAATGTCTTGTCTTCATAAATGCCCATCAAATCCCTTGTCTCTTATCCATCAAGGGTGGCTTGTGAAATAAGTAAAATCTTAGCATTAAATGGGAAATAGATCACACTTAAGTACATAGGTTAGGTTTAGATTAAGCTAAGGAAGCTTGTGGTCTACTCTTTTAGGCCGCCCATTAAGGGTGTGGGCCTAATTAGGCCTTGCACCACGGGCTTGGGCTTGTTGGGCCGCCCAACATGGGCTTGGGCCTACTTAGGTCCTTGCTCGTGGCCCGCTTCCACTTCTCCGAGATTGTATACCCTTATCGAAGAAAGACCGAGTTTTTCGCCCCTAAATGGCTTTTCCCGATGTCCTCGTGGCCTATCGATCCTTAAGACACTCTCGTTCGATGATCACTTGCCAGAATAATTCCATTCTAGAAAACTGGGTTGGAGTGAGGATGTCACAACTCTTCCCCTCTTAAAGAAATTTCGTTCTCGAAATTTGCATGATCGACCACTTCCATGAATAGATGGGGGTATTGGTTCCTCATAATGTCCTCGCTTTCCCATGTTACTCCCTGGATGCCATGATGTTGTCAAACAATTTTGACCAAGGGAACGACCTTGTCGTGCGACACCCGTTCTTTTCTGTCTACGACTCACATTGGTTGCTCGACGTAAGTCACTTTGTCGTCCACCTCGATCTCCTCATAGCTCAGCATATGCATCGGGTCTGGTTCATACTTCCTTAGCATAGAGACGTGGAACACATTATGAACCTGGGCAAAATTTGGCAATAGTGCCAACCAATAGGCTAAAGTCCCAATTCTTTCCAAAATTTGAAAGGGTCCTACAAATCTAGGGCTTAACTTCCCTTTCTTGCCAAAATGAGACGTGCCTCTCATTGGCGACACCTTAAGGAACACGTGATCGCCAACTTGGAACTCTAGAGGTCTCCGTCATTTGTCTACATAGCTCTTTTGGCAACTTTGGGCTATCTTTAATCTTTCTTGAATGATCTGAACTACATTCATGGATTGTTGCACTAGTTCGGGGCCCATAATTTTTCTTTCTTCTACCTCGTCCCAACAAACAGGCGTTCTACCCCCATATAACTATGCGCAGCGCCCCACCCCGCTCCATCTGCCCCTTTAATTTTTCTTCATAAACAATTAATTTCTTTTCCACCACAAAACGTTTAATGGAAATGAATGATTTAGTAATACCAATGTAGATGTAATACAAAAACTAAAGATCTTGACTATTTCGATAAACGTTTTATTAGATTTAACATAAAAACATAGTTTATGAGACATCTTTTTTTCTAAAATATATAACCTAGTAATACTAACAATAGTAGCATAAAAAATAAATATTCGTTATCCAAAAAATCTTTAAAATATATAACAATAAATAAAATGAATACGGGAGTCGGAGCCACGGCAAACGGGGTAGTTCCACGGGGATAGTTTCCCATTCCTAATCGCAGCACAACCAATTCTTAGTTATTGTTGGCTCGTACGCTATATAAGTCATTGATGTGCATGGATGGTGAAACTTCAACAATGCCATTTAACTCAACCGGAAGGGGTACACTTTCTGACTTGTGCCTCTAGTAGTAATTTTCAGGGTTAAAATAAATTATTTAAAAAAAAAAAAAGCTTAGGAAGCATGAAGGATTGCTCGCCCGGTGCAGTATATCAATAGGTGCCAGCGATATTTGTACTGAAGTTCGACGAGGAATCATGATTTAGAAGTCTTGCGGTAATCTGACATAAAAACCTGTATTTTGCTATTGAGTAAGATGTTATTACTAGATATGTCTCGATGAACAATTGGCCAAGTGCAATCCTGATGCATATAAGACAAAGTATGTGCCATATCCCAGACGAGATCGATTCTTTTGGGCCAATCTAATTCCATTACTTTGACGTCATCTCTCAAAGCACAAAATAGGCTTCCATTTCCATGCATTCCCAAATCAAGAACATGCATCGCATGTGCAAGCAAAAACCAAGGAGCTTGATTATGCTTCTATGCATTACTTCTGTCAAGTGTTTCACTTCATTCCGAAAGCTCTTGTCGAACGGGTCCTCTACTTGAAGACGGTGAAGTTTCTTCAATGCCACGACTTTCCCATTGGGCAGTCGTGCTCCATAGATGCTACCATAACTGCTAATCCCAATGTAATATTTGAGGTCGAAGTCCTTTGTTGCATTAATTATATCATCATATGCAACCCTCCCATCATAATTCCATATTGACAAGAAAATTGCCATTTTTCTTTATAGTCTCAAGTTGCACGCTCTTTGTTCCACGCCGTAATAGGAAGCAAAATCTGATGACTATATAGGAAATGAATATTGCAACTAGCGGAATGAACACCATCAAGTAATGAATTACGCTAGACCATTTTCTGTGGGCTTGGGTTTCGTCAAATTGGTACAAATCTTCATTGTCAAGAAATGTGGTATTAGGAAAATAAGCCCTAAGATTATCTAGAATTGGGCCCTTGAGACTATTGTATGATAAGTTGAGGTGAACTAAGGAAAAAATATATATTTTAAATGTGGCAATTGAGCTAAAAAGAGAATTGTTATGAAGATCGAGATCGCTTAACCGGCTCAGTTTCACAAGTTCAACGGGATTTTCCCCACCAAGTAGTTTGAGCTCAAATCTAAAAATTTGAGTTTCTTTAAATATCCTATTTTCGATGGGATGACACCATCAAATTTATTTTTGCTCAAATTCAGCTCGATCAAGTTCTCCAAATTGCCTATTTCTGATAGAATGGAGCATTGAATTTGTTTACTTGCAAATAGAGAGAAGTCAAACCCGTCAAATTCCGGATAAATGATTAATTCCAAGTTTATCTTCAACAATGTAGTCATCCTACAATTAGTCTAGCAAGATAAAGGTACAATTTAGTAGCATATACGCATACTCATAGTTTAAATTTAGATAAGACAATTACTTATGGACAACAAGATGATTCCTCAATTCCATCTCAATATATCATTGAGTAAATGAAGTGGTTCTTACCATATAAATACAACAAGATTCGACTTAGACAATAGATTAAGCCGAAGTCAAGGGTTGATATTGCTGCAACCTTAGATGCGTAGAGATGGCTTCCTTACTCAATCTTATGGAAACATCTCCACTATGTTCATCAAGGTGGACCAATTCTTAATAAGAAAGCATATGAGGAAAACCTAAGTATTTCATAATCACCTCTCCTTAAGTAAATTATTTCTCAAGTATAAAAAATATTGCTTGCTTGAGGGCTAAGTAAAGTCGGAACTAAATCTCCCTTGATCTTGATCAATGTCCACATTAATGCACATTTGGTTTGGTTTTTAGTTGTTTGAATGCAAAATACACAATGACACACATAAATGTTGTGATAGGGCTCGAGCATATATATACCCGTGTACATGAATTATAACAATTTCACTAATTCAAACATTTTGACATTAACATGAGAAACAAAACTCGAAAATCTTGTCCACATCAAAACTCAAGATTAAGGGTGACAAATATTATTACTCAAAAATATCTATGTCCGCAACAAAACTCATGTCTTCATTGCATGAAATGTTTGAAGTCATATACGAGCAGTAATTTTTATAGCTCATGGTACTATAAAAAAAAGATTATGCATATACTAAGTAAAAGTCAACAGCATAATCCCAAAAGGCCCTCTACATCTTGGACTCAACAATTTCCTCAATTAGACTGAAGATGTTTTGTTACTTTTTATTACATGTTTTTCTCTAATTTCAACAGTAAAAAAGGTTGAAGCAAATTACCTCAAAGTTTTTTTTTTTTTCAACATCATTTAAGTGGAAATTTAAATTACAGTACGAATCTCTGTTGAGACACAAAAAGAGGGAATGACAATTATGACATTATTAGATTGTGGCTAATAATTGCCCAAAAAAAAATCCCATTAGAAGTCCTTAAGAAATTACCATTTCCTACCGGACACAGAATTTCATATATTTTACGAAATTCTTGAAAAGGTATATTGAATTACATATTATCATGATATGGCATGTAAATTAAAGTTCATATCCAATATAGAAATGAGAACCACAACTTTAATATGTTGAAAGCATGAGATATATGGAAATGCATCATATGATTGGTAGTAAAATCCGTCCCAATTTGAAGCTCTCAATCTCAAATACTCTTTTCAAGGAAATATATCAACAAAATTTTCAATACATTACCGTAATTAATTAAGGAACTAAATTGAGAATTTTAAAAAATCTATTGAGTTTTCAAGTCTAGCACTGTAAATACGACCTCATCATTCCTTGGATGAAACATGAATACATAAAGACAAAATAATATTACATATTTTTGGAAGTTACCTCATGCGTTCTCATTTGATAGTAGCCCATGGCATTGGAGACGATATCTCAGGATGAGCTCTAGCTCTCCTCACCTCTATACTCACCCACCCTGACATTCCGGATGTTGCAAAAGTAAAATGATTGGTCCGAGTTAACAATCCATGGCCATTTAGCGATGTCAAGTTCTCTATTGTCATATGGCCATCTAAAAGCAAAGCAATTCTTCGGAAAAACGTTATGTTCACTTAATTCATTATCGGTCTGATCAACTGGGTTGTTCTCTTGATTTTCCATTATAAAGACCTATAAATATAAATTCTTTTGTGAGAGTATTATAATAAAAACATTTGGTTGAGAATATTATCATCAAAAATTGGGATGTCAACATCTGAACCATCAATATTATATTGTGATAGTCAATCGGCTATTCAAATTGCAAATAATCCTATCTTCTATGAGCAAACTAAGTGCATTGAAGTTGATCGTCACTTTAAACAGTAAAGGTTTAGAAATGGGAGAACACTCTTCAACACACAAGGACGGAGGATCAAGTTACAAATATTTTTACTAAGTCTTTACAAGGGAATGGAGCAGATTTTTTATGTAAGGTATTGGGATTAGTTGATATCTATATCTCAGCTTGAGGGGAAGTGTCAGGAAATAATAATGATAAAAGTAAAATAGTCAATAATTATTATATATTGAGAGGGTTACATAGATATATAATATGCATTATTGTAATCATTCAAAATCAAAACCTTCTCTACTACTGGCCAAGCTCGACCTCATCGCCTTCTCGCCAACCACAACGACAATCTTCACGTCCATGAACAAGATCAAGACCTACAAGTACCTATAGTTAAAAGCGAAATTTTAGTAAGTTTCTAAGGGGAAGAAAGGCAACTGAAAAAAAATACTAATCCTTGTAGAGGGCTTTCCGAAAATGCTAAAAGCCAAAACAAGGGCGCAACCCTTATCCAATCAAATTTATTTTTATAGATGATGAGTTACAAATTATGAAGATCATCATATGCAAACTAATTAATCATAAATAAATCCATCAAAACGAATCATAAACCCATTTCCTAAGTCATATGAGTGTTTGATGGGTCATCAACCGATTAGTTATATTAAACACAATATGAGTATTAAATGAGTTATAAATGAGTTTACAATTTACTTAAATTTAATCTATTTCTATAACTCACTCTTCAATCTCTCGTCTTTACCCGACCTCGCATCTACTCATTTCACGCTTTTATCTTACTTTGACTATGAACTTTCATAAATATAATTAAATATAGGTCGAGCTGAACACGAGTCTTCTCATTTTGATAAACATGGTTAGCCGAATAAAAAAATATATCATCCACATCTTTCATCTTCTCAGTTGAAGACCGGTCGTAAATCGCCTTCGTCAACGAGAGGGGATTTTTCCAAAAAATCTCGGACTACACATGCCACATGCTTCTCCTCGGATATTCTAAATCCATCGTCGAAGGGAAAATATCTGACAGCGAGCTGAGGTGGCAGCTTCTCATTGGCTGAACCGAAGGCGGGATCGATCTCTCTCTCATTTCCTTTTACGTAGTGAAAAGTACCGCGTTACTTTTTACGGTTAGGTTGCGTGTCACGATACCATTGGTCCGTCACGAAGCTATGGTGCTGCAATCGGCGGGTGAAAGTAGGGGGGAAAGAAAAGAGTGAGCCAAAACCTCGAACGTCCCAACCCTCTATCTTAACCCTTCTCTCTCTCTCTCTCTCTCTCTCTCTCTCAACGCGCAGAAGCCATGGCTTCTACGATGTCTCTGGCTCATCACTTGCCGAAGCTGTGCTCGCCCCACGACCGGACTCCTTCATCAGTCTCTCTCTGTAAACTCTCTCTCTCTCTGCCTCACTTGCCCGTGTGCCCATTACGTTTACTTCAGGGGGTCGAATTGCGTTCCGTCTGCGAGGACGAATTTGCTGCTCTCTTTGATTCGATCGGATTTCGCGACCATTTATGATAGTGCGAAGTGAGGAATGGGTTTTCGACTGGCAATTTGTGCGGGTTTTTAGCTTTTGCGAGTTGCGCGATTGATTAGGAAGTCGGTGCCTTTAGTGGATGTGGTTTGAGTGGCAATATCAGTCGCCCTCTCCTTTTTATTTTGTTTGCAATTCGCCACTGGCAGTGATGTCTATCGGTTTGTGGGTGTTTGGTACAGAGTTATAGAATTGAGAAATTTGCTACTAATGGTGCATCTGCATATGATCTTGTTTGGGTTATCTCATATTAGTTGTGGAAGGGGCAGGTGGTCAGTTTTGAAGTGTGAGGGAAAGCGGGGCATTCGTGAATGTTCCAAGAGATAAAAGGTTGAAACTTATTGACAAGTCTAAGCAGTGTCTCTTCTTTCTGGGCATTCGTAAATGTTCCGAGAGACGAAAGGTTGACACTTGATGACAAGTCCAAGTAGTGTATCTTTTTGGGTATTGGACAAGAAGAGTTTGGCTACCAATATTAGTGCCTTTTGTGGCTTACATACTTTTAGTGTTTGTCATGTCGATGCAATGCTCGATTTACAGTGAGCAAACAAATTGCCATGCTTCGTTGGGATATGAAACAGGTAGTTGTATTGGTCGGGGAGGAAGCTAGAGGGCTGGGGTGAATTTATGGCCTGCGTGTTCATGTAAAGTTGTGCACAAGAGCAGATGCTTAATTGTTATGCATCTACAGCCAATTGGTGATGGACCTACTACACATCGGAACAAACGCCTGTCTGAATACAGCGTTTTGCTTTGTAGTTTGCTGCCTTGCCTCTTAGGCATGCCCATGGACACACACAGTCAAGTAGAATTGAATGAGGAAGTGACTAAGGTGTCATCTTCCATAAACTCGGGTCTCTGTGTCAGGCTCTGCTCCTCTTGGTTGAATACTTGTGCGCATGCGTGTGAGAGAGAGACATTACCAAAATGAAAATTGAATTGGCGGTTGAGGTTCATCTTTTAATTTGGCCTATTATTTGGTGAAAGTATTGGGTGGGATTCAGATTTCAGTAAAATGAAGTTTAAAATGACATTGACCAGTTTATGTGATGGAAAAGATAAAAGATTGTTAGGAAGATCAGTTAAAATGGTTTTTCCATTTCCATTTTCCTGCTGTCACATTTGCTGAAGTGCTTTTGCGGTCAGGATCGGACCGATATGTAGGTTTCAGCTGGAAGTTCAAGTACAAAAAATGTAATTAAGAGAGATATAGGTTAGAGGGTGCTGGGTAAGTGAATTCCTTTGCTAAGTTGTGAGCATTGAACAGGGAAGTGTTTGAATTACTTAATGTCAAGTGTGCATGGCTTTTGTTCATGATCTGAGATTACTTTTTTCCCCCCCAGTTAAACTAGTATTTATTTGGAAATTGCATAAAATGGTGACAACTTTTCCATTGGTCATTTCTGCATTCATGCTCATATTACTGGTATAATAATGAGTCATTTTCCCTCTGTAAAATTGGCATATAAAATGTATTTCCTAATTAGACTTAAACTTAGGAACTTTGAATTTTATTTTATTTTCCTTTTAGCCAATGGACACCTGTTAATTTACAATGGTAAACGTGCTCATAATCTATTCAATATTTACCTCTTTATTGTATTGTTACTTAAATTAATATTGCTAGAGTTTGATGCAACTAGGTTTCTCTGTAAGTTTGCTGCAAATGTGATGATGGAATTTGCTGGAAGGTTAAGCATAAGCAATGTGTAGAGTAGATGTTTTATTGCTTTCTGCTTCCGCTCACTCTCCGACCTTTGGAGTGTGCTGTAGTCCACTGATGTTTGTCTGCTTTCCTTCATCACGCCAGCTGTTTATTTGTGGTCCTCCTGCTGCTTTTCAGGTAATCTCAACTCAAGCGTGAATATTGTTGGTAGTGGCAGGCAAATTTTGCTCTGGTCTGCTCATAAAAGTGTCAACAGAGGTTATGGAACTCTTCGTGTACATGGCCTATTTGGAGGAAAGAAGGATAACAATGATGATGCTCCTGCAAAGGTTTTCCACTATCTTTTTAAAGGACTGTCCTTAAATATGCTTGTTAATGTACAGTCAAGGCAATGATTTTGGCAGAGTTGCTTTGACCACATTTTGAGTTGTCTTGCCAACTAGTTTGAAATATCTTTGATGTTCTTATCTAATGCATTGGACATCGTAGGTCTCTTATTGTAGTTTTCTTCAAGTTTTCTGCATCTTAATATAATCTATGCAATTTTCCTTGTAGGTGAGATGTTTTCTGCTCTATTAAGTTAAGCTCACTATGAGTAGGTGGACTACATTTGAGTAGATTTAAGCAGCTTAGAACGATAGGCAGATTAGAAGGCTCAGCTCAGTTAAACCAGTTTTTGAATGTAGGAACGTGGGGTCCATTATCCTTGTGCAATATATCTAGAGCTTATCAATTTTGATTCAATCTTTAGTTTCCATATGTGTGTGTGTGTGTGTGTGTGTGTGTGTGTGTGTGTGTCTGTGTGTGTTGTACTTTTTGTGATAATTTATGTGCATATTCCTGTGATTTTTAGGCAGGGATTCTTGGGAATATGCAAAATTTGTATGAGACAGTAAAAAAGGCACAAATGGTTGTCCAAGTTGAGGCTGTGCGAGTGCAGAAGGAACTTGCAGCGTAAGGTTTTATGTTATTTCCTCTTTATGTTGTCTTATATTATTTTATCACCTTCGATGTCTTGCTTTTTCGTCATCTAGGCTTAACTTATAATATCCTTGATATTTGTCCATTCCGATATACAGAGCGGAGTTTGATGGTTACTGTGAAGGCGAATTAATAAAGGTACTACTGTTTTCCTCGCATGGTTTTGTGATGCTCTGTGTTACCATATGCCTATCTTAGACAAAGCAGTCGTGAACACATGTAGGGCCAACAAAGGCCATGCATGGTCTGTATTGCCATGCTCCAACAGACCAGGAAGGCACATGCGATGGTCATACATCTGTGCTTATCAGTAAATTATTCACTTATTAAATACACACAAAAATCTCAAGCAGAATTCAACCAAAGGAGTTCCCAGACGATGAAATTCTCGCAACAAAACCAATCTGGATTCCTGGATGTCGAGGTCTTAAGTAAGATTTTGTCATATGGAACTGACTAGTGACTAACCAGACTTAATATAGAAAATAGACCTGGGAAGTTTAGTGAATATTTGATCAAGGTGGTGGAGTAGAGACACAGAGAAATGGGGTTGAAGTCCATACAAGGGGAAAAGAGTGAGAGCAAAGAAAGAAAGAAAGAAAGAAAGAATGGATGAACAAATGGGTTGTCTAGTTCAAGGTGAACATTAATATCTCTCTCTAGGGGTGAAACTATTGGTTAAGAGAATTGCAGTTAATTGGTGAAAGGCGCTTTTGGTAAAGACAGTAAAATATGCAATATTGTGAAATACATTGTTGCTGGGTACAAATGCATTGCCTTACTAGTGAAATTGTTGAGGTGCTATGGATGCCTTGCATGGTTTGGCTGTTCTATATTGAGGTTTTGAACATGTTATTTGTTTTGTCCATGAGAAAAAAAGGGGGAAAAAATCTCGGGGAGGTCATATTCTGAGATTGTTGGGAAAGTGAAGACAGAATTTTTTTTGGTTCCAAAATTAGAACTTGCAATTGTGTGAGTATAGAGAAAAGCTTTTCTGACTGATCTGAAATAAGAAGAAAATAAACTGGGACAAGAAATCCAAGGTGCCAGGTTGGATTATGTGTGATTTCTAATGGCAAATAAAGTAAAAAACTAAAAGCAGGAAGATTTTGAATTCGTCGGTGGCCATTGCTCCATTAGTAATTAGTTTCATAGTAATACTTGTTTTGCCAAATTTTGACTTGTATTGTTGATGATGTTGTTTGATTACAGTGCTTTCTAATGCTTTTACTACAACATAGAAAGGATGTGTTTGGTTCAACATTCCCAAGGGGCTTTCAGCCTCTGAAGCCTCTTGAGGCAATGTTGGATCATTTAGCAACAATTTTGGAGGAGCTTTCCAGTAGTATTGGGAAGGTTAAAAGCCCAATGCAACATTTGGCCAAATGCTAAAATTCATTTTTTTCTTCTAAAACTACCCTCACCAATTCTTCAGAATTCCAATTTTGTCCCTTGTTATTTTTTTAATCAAAAAACGACCAAACCTTTTGCCAGACCGACGAAAGGCTACTATCACTAGCGAGCTAGATCTGACGCTAGTGGTCATCGGTTGAGGTCACCCAAGGTCTGGCAACCTCCAGTGAGGGCCGCACGACCCTAGTGAGGGCCGCTAGAGGTCGCATGACCTCGGACAACCTAGGCAGCGGTCGGTTGGGTCGCGTGACCCTCAGCAAGGCTCACCCAACCTCGAGCGGCCTCTACCGATGCCCCCCAATGCCAAGGCTCGCCCAACCTCAAGCAACCTTGATCGATGGCCACCGGCGCCAAATTTGGTTTGCCAGTGACCGTAGCCTTTTGCTGGACCGGCAAAGGGTTTGGTCTTTTTTTTTTAAAAAAAATTATATATATTTGATATTTTAGTATTATTGTCAAAATTTATATTTAAAAAGTTGTATAGGTTATCTTTTTCAATTTTAAACAAATAAAAATTAGAAAATTAATATTAATCACCAAAGAGCTTTTCAAATGTGTTTTGTATCAAATGGCATTCCTCTCAAAGTTGCTTCTCAAAGCGTAGTTTGCCAAACGGCTTTTGCATTTACCCAAAGTCCTTTAAGCTAAACTGCTTTGTATTTCTCTAATGGGCTTTCAAAATGCTAAACCAAACGCAACCAAACTCTATTCGGAAATTTCTCAAGCAAGCTAATATATTGGTTTCATTTAATTTTATGCGTCTATTCATGTTGTAATTCATATTGCCGAAGCTTTCCATTCTCTGACATATTTAAAGGGCTCAACATAAGAACAATGAAATATAATTAATTTTGTACAGGCTACTTTAACTGGAAACCAGCAACCTGTGCGCCTCGAGATTACTGAGGCAGCAATGGAATTAGGAGCTGAGGTGAGTGCAAAATGTTCTGAAGCTACTGTTCAATTTGTATTGTTGTGACAATCGTTTAGTAGATTGGTTAATGTGGTTTTTTAAGGAGATTTTCTCTCAAATGATCACATTGGATTTTGCTGTTCACTAGTTTCACTTCGTTAAGTCTATATCAAGCTCCAAGATTTTGTGAAAATTGCACTAGCCATTCAACTTAGTTGTCCTCAGTCTAATTGAGTTGTAAATTTGTGATTAGACTAGGTAAGGTACTTATAGGCTGAACTCTCTGCAGTTTGCTGGGGTTGAGGTCTTGTTTGTTATATAATGGCTGCTTCCATTGGGTCTTGTTAGTTATTCCTTTTTCAAGTACTACTCTGCCTGGGTTCCATCCTATCATTTAATTAGATTTGAAGAACTGCTTAGGCGAGATTCTGTATTCAGGAATTTTTATGAAGTCTCCGTGGCGCCCTTTGTAGATAGTTATGTAATTTGTCAAGAAAGGCAATTGCTTATGATTACCATCTGCTCTGCCAATTGAATTTTTTCTGTGACCCCATTTTATCGTCAATACAAGAATACTTGTATTTTGATAAGGAATCAAATGGGAACAAATCCCACCTTTACTGATCCCATAGTGTTGGAAGAGTCACAACATGAGTTTCTTCCATTATCGACATTGATTCTTCATCTATCCTTTCATGCCCTCCAAAAAGGCTCCACTTAGGCAGAAAATATTCTCCTTAGTAGAATTCATATGTTGTTAGATATGGATTTTGGATGGTGATTCAATGATGAAGCCATAGGGTTTTTTTTTAATCTTAATTAGTTTTGTGCCCTAGTAAATTCACTCTCCATTCCAATTCTGCATTATGTTATTATTACTTCAAGAATATGGCAATGGTTTGTATCAGTTGGGAAAAAAGTCCTAATGTACTATCAAGTCCCGAACTACTGGCCAGATAGTTTCTGTCATCTTGTTTTCTGCTAGCTCTTTGTCTTTCAATCTCTGCCATCTCATATGCCTATGCAAAACTATTTTACCATATTTCATGGTAAATTTTCCATTAACTAGCTTCATCGCTCTAATAATAAAGAATTTTTCTATCTATTCATGCAGTTCTCTGGAGTTACTTGGTGTTCAGGCGCTTTTCTTTCCTAAAAAAAATTTTGCATGATGAACATGTTGACGTTTTTTTGTGTTTCTAAGATAATAGTGTGCCTTATAACGTTGTTGTCCCAAGCTGTGGATGCACCCTGGGATGGCCTACGTAATACTTCCCTTCACAGCTGATAGAATGAACCATCTACTTAGAAATCCTCCCTGGAAGGAAATTGTAGCCATGCAAAACTTGGGTGGTCTTGTCTCTTACATGAGTTGCTTGTGCATGGACATTATGGAAGTTCTCTTTCCTAAACGATGTTGGTGGCTGTAGCTCTTATCCCCCATGCTCTATTGCCTCCCACTTCATTTCTTTGCATGAAGTTGTTTCTGACTCCTGTAACTTCAATCCTCTTAACTTCCACCTTTAATCCGGGGCATCAGCTTACTGCTTTTAGAAATGCCAGGGCCTATGGCTAGAGTAGAGGTTTGCTTGCTATATAGATTCTGTGCTGCTTGCTGGGCTTTGGACCTTCTTTTAACTTTCTTTTTTGGTCAAAGGCCTTCTTTCGAGTTGAACTGCTGCAATAGGCCAATTCACCAGTATGGCAGAAGCTGCCTTAGCTTTCTTGTATGCCACGTGTATTTTATATTTGACCTTCTATTGATCCTTATGCTCTGGTTAGGATGTTGGGGAGATAAGCGGGGTGAGATTAAGTTGTATATTTGCTTCTCCACCTAGAGTTTTTGTTACTATCATTACTCTAGTGATAGAGAAATTTTCTTCGCAAAACGTTATTTCACTATAGATATGGAAACTCCCGGTGCATGCGTGCGCATGTGTATGTTTGGGCGAAGGGAATTCCCTTTTGAAGAAACATACATCCTATCTTCAGGTGCTGTTTGTGTGTGCATCTGCTTGTACTTTGATGAAATTTAGAGCATGCCATACGAGATTTAGTTTGATATTAGTAAAGCCTGATTACCTTGTGGGAAGATACGTATGCAATGTGAACCTGTCTAGCTTCTGCTATTGAAAAAGGCGATGGACTATTGTAATGCTTACACGCTCAACGTTTTCAAATGCAGAAGCTGTCGGAGTTAGTCAACGAGGCTTACAAAGATGCACACCAGAAGAGCGTCCTGGTGAGAAGAACGAAATTCATATGCCACCCACATGAGATGTGATGTTATCATCTTCTTAGCTGAATTGTGTGTGTATCTTTCTCAGGCCATGAAGGAGAGAATGAGTGATCTTGCCCAGAGTTTGGGAATGCCGCCGGGCATGGGCGGAGGGGTTTAAGCAATGCTAGCTTCTCTCCTGCCGGGGAGCGGCTCAGAGTCGAGTTCCAATTTTGTATACAGTCAAGGCATGTTGTTCCAATTTGTACTTTAGCCGTAGATTTTGTAACCAATTGAATGCCAGTTGCGGTTTCAATGAAATCAGTGAATTCATTACGCATGCCATAAAACCTGCCGTTGCACAGCGGACTTGTTCCATGTCTCGTGGCTCGTGGCGTCTCGAGGAAAAAGCCAATTCGAAGAATGCTGCTGATTTCGTGTTCATCTCAGGTCACTGACATGAAGAATGCAGACTACCTTTGGCTTAAAAGGAAAACTACTTCTTTCTTTTCCTTTTAGATTTTTTCCTATGCAGGCGATGCTGGCACCCTCGCCGGCCGCTGCAAAGGCCTCACTCAAAGTGGGCAAGGATCGCCACCGGCGGCACCACAAAGGCCTTGGGTGAGGTCATCACGGCCTCGCCGGCCACAGGCAAGGCGACCCTCACCCTTGCCGTGATGGCCCTAGGTGAGGCCTCCACTGCATTCCCGGCATATTAAAAAAAAGGAAAAGAAAAATTTTAAAAATAATAAAAATAACAAAAAATTGTTCAAACCAGTGTAGATGATGTCGTGTAGGACAACATATGCCTGCATTAGTGATTTTCAATCAAAATTAACTGAATTGATTTAATTGGCAAATTGTTGGCTTTTGCTAAAATTGGCCGAATGGGTCAATTAGCAAATTGGCAAAATGTGTATGACTCAATTAAGGTTTATGATTGATTAGTCAATATGAAATGAGTTTTTCACTTTTCAAACAATTTTCCCACATCTGCTATGAGATTGGATCTACATCTGATGTTAGTTACGTTCTTCATAGTAGGAGTCGAACAGTGAGAAGTTCCTTTTTCTTTCCTTTTTTGTGACTATCTTTTGTTTGTATCTAGATATAATTTAACATATGTTTAACATTTGATCATGCTTCTAACACATTAACCTTTTCCATATTGATTAAATTTTTTCTTCCAATTTTTAATCGAGATTAGCTAGATAATTAGATTGGATTTTAATTTTTAACTTTGAAATATAGTTTCTCTCAAAATATTTTATAAAAAGTAGGCAATGTATTGTGTGCTCATAAGCCATCATAACTAGAAATTTGTGAAATTCTTTCTATGTAGTTTTCGTGATTAAAAATATGATACCATAAATTGAAATTAATAACCTTATCTAGAGAATGTGATAACAAAATGTGAATGAGATGATACCTTATTGGTGTGATGGACCACGTGTATTGTGAAACTAATAAGAGAGATGATAGAAATAAAGGCGGTTTTTTTTTATTAGCTTATAAAGGAAAAAATAATAAATTGAAAAGACAAAAATGAGGGTATTTCGGCAAGTTAACTGAAAAAATGAGTGTTTTAGCTATGATGATAGTAAAAATAATGCCGCCCTTCAAAAATATGTGCTTCAAATCCTGGCCAAATGTTAATCTCGACCATGTGAGTTTAAACTAATCAATGGCTATCATTAACGAGTGTACGAGGGCAATCTTGTTTCTTCAATCAAGAGAAACTCGATTTCTTTCTCTTTTTAGGTCACAAGTGACACATAATTTAAAGGTATTGTTATGAAAACGGGTAAGGAATAGTTATTCGTTCAGCCATTACCAAATGATAATTATAATTGGCATACGAATAAAAAATTATTCTCCTCATAGATTAAAAGATGGGCAATGGAAAATGGATCCATCTCCTTCTAGTCCACGTAAGGAAATAAATCAGAAGTGACAATGTTCAAGCCATAAAAAAGATCCAAAGGAAATCTAAGTGGATGCATATTCCTTAATTAAATAATGACAACGCATGATATGATAAGATCCGATTTTCTGTAATATTTAAAGAAATAAATCTAAACGACAATATTCAAGTGCCTTTTCGGCCTTGAAGTTTAATGGACATTTTTAATGACGTCAACAATTTAAAAAAAAAAACTTGCAATTTGTGATTAACTATGCTCTAGTATTTAATCATCTCATTGGGATGTGAGGAAATCTCCCAAGCGAGAGCTCCAAGATTTATAACTTGTCCCAAGAAATCGAGGAAACCAATCAGATCAACCAAATAGTTCAATTGAAAAAATCCATTTAATAATAGGTCGGATTTTTACTTGCAATTTTTTTTCCCAATTAATAGACAAGGGGATATACTCATAAACGAGCAATTTCATCCCAATCAAATTCGACCAAAAAAAAAAAATCGTCCAAAAACGGGCGCTCCTCTTCGCACCTGGCGGCTGGGGAGCCAAACGCGTTGACCGTTAACCGCGTTGACCGTGGGGAGGGGACTCTCCAACGGTCACCGCCGTCCCCTTGCTCTTTCCACCCAGTAGTCAAACGTTGACCCCCTCCTCCCCTCCCCTCCCGTCCCCCTGAAGACAGTTTCGGACAAAAAAAGGAAAAAAAATCGAAATTTCTTTTTTTTTTAAAAAGAAAGTAAATAGAAGAAAAACAGGAAGCGGCACATATAAAAACCCCAAGGCACCCCAGAATTCGATTTCATTTTTTTTTCTTTCCTTTTCATCACCGTCTTCTTCGCAAAGCTGCGGCTTTTTTTTTTCTCTCTCTCTCTCTCTCTTCCGGGTGGGTTCGATCTTCATCAGGTCAGTTCTTCTTCTCTTCTTCCTCGATCTCTCTGTAGATCTGGTCCGATTCGTCGCCGATCTCGCGATCCCGTCTTCCTCGTCCTGTGGAAAGGGGATCGCGGGAAGGTGCTTCTGATCTCGAATGTCTAGGGTTTCAGACGAATCGATCGGTCCATCATGCGTAATCGGAAGAGCATTCGATCTTGCTCGTTTGTGTTTTGATTGGATGATTGAGGAGTTCGTGATTGTAATGGTGGGTTTCCCGCATTTCGTCTGGTTGATTTTGCAGGTAGGGGCGGGTTGGTGATTTTTTAAGGATGTTAGAGCAGCTGCTGATATTCACGAGGGGAGGGTTGATCCTCTGGACGTGTAAGGAGATCGGGAACGCTCTCAAGGGATCGCCGATCGACACCCTGATCAGGTCGTGCCTCTTGGAGGAGCGCTCCGGCTTGGCTTCGTTCAATTATGATGCGCCCGGCGCAGCCTACACGCTCAAGTGGACCTTCCACAATGAGCTCGGCCTCGTGTTCGTGGCTGTTTATCAGCGGATCCTCCATTTGCTGTATGTGGACGATCTGCTCTCCATGGTGAAGCGCGAGTTCGCAGAGATCTATGATCCGAAGAGGACTGTGTACCGTGAATTTGATGAAACGTTTAAGCAGCTGAAGATGGAGGCCGAGGCTCGAGCTGAGGAATTGAAGAAATCAAAGCCGGTGGGTAAGCCGGTGAGTAATGGCAAGAGGCAAGGGCATGGGCAAAAGGGTGGGTATGACGGAGGTAACAAGAATAGGAGTGAAGGTGGATTGGCGAACGATGGGGGTGATGGTGATGGTGAAGGTGAAGGGCATAGAGGGCATAAAATGGAGAATGGATATGCCAACGGCAATCATGTCGGAGTCAAAGATTCTAAAGTGACTACCGTTGTCAAGGGAAAAGAGAATGCGAGCTCCAACAATGGAGCTTTCGATGTAAATAAACTTCAGAAGCTTAGGTCTAAAGTTGGAAAGAAAACTGACACTGTTGATAACAAGGTTTCCAAGGAGTCCAAGGAGGACACCAAGAAAAAGATAACAAAGAAAAATAGAGTTTGGGACGATAAACCTCCCCCGACGAAGTTGGATTTTACACCAATTGTGGATGCAAATGGGAATGGGAAGGACAATGTACGTGATGTGGCAGAGGTGCATGGTGACAGCATGATGGACATCGAGGAGGTTGTGAGCAGTGAAAGTGAATCTGAAGATGATGAGGAAGTGGGAAAGGAGACCAAGCTTGATGCCAAGAAGAAGGGATGGTTTTCATCCATGTTTCAGAGGTACATTCCATGACATGATGTTTACCTGATGTTTCCTCGCTATGTTCCTACCTATGAATCTTTTCGTGAGCTTATTTATTGATTCTTTCGAGGATGTCTTCATCGAAAGAGATTGCTGACTCAAAAGGTCGAAACCATGAAACTGTTGTATTCTTGTTTGGCATTTTCAACCACTTTCCAATGGGATATTTGTTTGCTTACTGTGCTTTCTTTTCCTGAATATTATCTGTCTGGATACATGATACTATCACATACTTTGCAAAACTCTGAGGACAGTTGGTTTGAACACATGTCTTCATGATTATTGTGTGTTGTTTGTATTGGCTGGTTAATACAATCAAAATTTTAACATTGGGATACTCCTTAGACCTTGCATTCCAGTACGGAACATGTTGAAATTGACTATAAGCCACTTCCCAAGTAGATCAGTTCTAATTAATCAAGCCATCCGTCAGTCTGGTTGTCTTTTTAAGCTCCTAGTTCCTTCCTACAATGAACCAATCTGTCTACCGAAATATTCAATTTTCCTTTTTGCCCTACCTTTATTATTTTCAGGATTTACATTTCATAAGTGTTATTTTGCCTACTTTATGCCTTCTAGGTCTTATAGTCCTTCCCGGAATACCACAGAATTCTTGTTTTGAAACTTTGTTTTGGTGGCATAATGCCAATCATCGAGGGTGGAGTGAGACTTTCTTCTGAATCTGTTTGAGACTTATATCTATCATGCTTCTTTCTATTTTGACAAGTTAGATGTTACCGTCGTTGATCATGGGTATTCTACTTCAGTATTGCAGGAAAGGCTAATCTGGAAAAGGCTGATCTGGAACCAGCTCTGAAAGCTCTTAAAGACAGGCTCATGACCAAGAATGTGGTATGCATTCTTTGTTTGATCAGTCACATGTCTTACTTTCTGTGGACAAAAGCTGTGTTATCCTTGAGGAGTTATTCATACTTGGAGATTTACAGGCTGAGGAGATTGCAGAGAAGTTATGTGAATCCGTGTCGGCAAGTCTTGAAGGGAAAAAACTGGCCTCATTCACCAGGGTTTCTTATACTGTGCAGGTCATGATCATCTCTCATTCTCTCAACATTTACCACAAGTTTTCATTTTTGTAGTCTCTTACCATTTAGTAGGAGGTCAATTTGTTTTACCAGAAGATGCTAAGTTCTTGCGATATAATGGCTACAGGCAGCAATGGAGGAAGCTCTTGTTCGTATTCTAACTCCCAGGCGCTCGATTGACATATTGAGGGATGTCCATGCAGCGAAAGAGCAAAATAAGCCTTATGTTGTTGTCTTTGTTGGTGTTAATGGTGTTGGAAAATCTACTAATCTAGCAAAGGTAAAGCTAATTGTAACTTTTTACGTCATTTGCATATTAAGTGGTGGCATACTAAATTGATTGCCTGTCTCTAAAATGAATATGCAGGTTGCCTACTGGCTCCTCCAGCACAAAGTTAGCGTCATGATGGCTGCATGCGATACATTTCGATCTGGAGCTGTTGAACAGCTGCGCACTCATGCTCGTAGACTCCAGGTACTTGATTATATAGTTCTGTGCTTCTGGAACAAAGTGCATTATCATTCTATGTGGACAAGTTAATTTGATTAAGGTCCGTGATTGTCTTATTCTCATTCTGTTGCTTTTAGATCCCTATTTTCGAGAAAGGATACGAGAAAGATCCTGCAATTGTTGCAAAAGAAGCAATTCAAGAAGCTGCTCGCATTGGTTCTGATGTTGTTCTTGTGGATACTGCTGGTCGAATGCAGGTAATAATGCTGATAATTTTGCAAAAGGTCAACTGACATTACCTGGACTGTTGGTGGTCGTTAAATTTAATGTTTTTCCCTGCCATATCCTCCCTTATTTCTGGTCCATATCGGGGTATAGGAGTGCACAAGTTGCCAGTCACGCCAGACTTCTTACCAGTAAAGAAAAAACTCTCAAGAAATCTTCCAGAGTGGAGTCTAAAATTGAACACCATCACACAAAAATGGCCAAATTCACTGTCATCAGCACTTATCCATTCTGGATCACTGGATTGCTTCCTTCATTCTTTCTCCATCTATAAATGGTATATTTTTTCCCTCTGTCGGGGAATGCTTGTGTAGCTTTTGGTCTTAAACAATCATTGCTGATTAGCAGTGTAAAGGAGGGAATTTTTTCTTTGAGTGAAAGACAGGGAAGAACTATATAAGTTATTCTGTCCTGTCGAAATACCAAATTTTCTCACTGATTGGATCTAGCGGACATTTTCGACCAAAAAAAAAAAGGATCTAGCGGACAGAAGCTGTTCAGGATTTTACTGGAACTGCATATAGAATAAAACTTCTATGAGCATCAAATCGCTACTCATTATTTATCCAATAAAATACTATGTGAGAAGTAACCTTTTCTTTGCCATGGCTGACTCTGTTTTCCCCTACCAGATGATGGAGAGGACCTTGTAGTATTTATTATTACATTCATTTGATGATTCATGTATTTTACTTTTCTGAGCCACTAATTATTAATTATGTGCTTGATATTTGCAGGACAATGAGCCACTAATGAGAGCTCTCTCAAAACTTGTAAACCTCAACAATCCAGATCTGGTTTTGTTTGTGGGTGAAGCATTGGTTGGGAATGATGCTGTTGATCAACTCTCGAAATTTAATCAGGTAGGGTTATTATAGAAGCTTTGATGGCTCTCATTGAATGCTGTATGAAATGAATGAAGTATGATGAGGAAGGACTATCCCATTAGTCTTAACTAGGGATATGACTGCAGGACCTAGGTTAAACAGCTATTAGTTCAAAGGCAAATCTACAGTTTAGTTGAGCTTTTGGAGTTGTTTCCTTGCTTTGTGAGTTGGTAGATCATTCCATGTTTTTACTGATCAGCATTGACTCCTCTTGCCTCTGTTTTTCAGAAATTGGCCGACCTGTCGACTTCTCCTAGCCCCAGATTAATTGATGGAATCCTGCTCACAAAATTTGATACTATTGATGATAAGGTAAAGAATTACTCAACTCCCATTGGTTGCATTCAGTTTCCTTAAATGGACTTGTATCCATCGCATACGTGTTGCCTACGTGTTGTTGCGTACTTACTCTTGCGTACTTACTCTTACGTACTTGCTCTTGGAAAAGGTTGGAGCTGCACTGTCGATGGTCTATGTTTCCGGAGCACCGGTCATGTTCGTGGGCTGTGGACAGTCATACACGGACTTGAAGAAACTCAATGTCAAATCGATCGTCAAGACCCTTCTTGCATGAGAATCTGTGCTTGTCGTCTTTCCTCTTTGTTCAGAGACGCTTGTTGTATGCTCTGTCCTTCGTGTTTGTGGTAGATTGTGGTCCGACTTCTTCTGGGAGGTGATCGGTCGCTTGCGGCTACTAATTTGTATGGGTTTTATATTGCATCATTAGTCTTCTTGCTTTACAGAATTAGTCCTCCATGTGCATGCTTTTCTTGCTGTTGCTGAAGTGATTGCATGAGCTCAGGTTTAATCCTGACTGATGCATCACGGGCAACTTGTTCACTTATACTCCGGGATCCACGACTGCTGAGACTATGGTTGCTCGAGACTCACGACGGTGCTTATAGCCTGATGGCGCCGCTGAGTTAACCACGTCTTCAATTTTTTTTTTTCAATATATATATATATTATTTTTATCTAGGTAACTTGAATTAAAATTACCCCACCCCCAAAGTGAAGAGAGAAACATATGATGGTGTCGTTGATAGGACGATACATATACATGTTAAACGGCAGGACAAATGTAGAGGGGAAAAAGCTGAAATTCAAAGCTTACACTTGAAAGAAATAAGAAAGTAGATGCGACATCGGAATTGGACTAAAATTAGGTTGTGGTCCTTGTAGCACTAAAACTAAAGGAACAAAGATATCAGAGATCTTTGAATAATTGCCAGATGCTTAATCGGACCCCGTGACTTTGGATTCTTAAGTTGTGAGAAAGAGAGGCTGTGACCCTTGCAGCAGGTTGCAGGGTCGGATGCACGCGCGATAACAAAGGCCCTTTTGACCCTTGCTGTTCTTGCGGCCATGGACATGATCAAGACCCTTGCCTCAAATCTGGTCGGTCTCACTATCGCTACAGATTTGAGCGAGGGTCGACCTCACTGCATATCTAAGCGAGGGAGGGCAGCCCTCACCTAGATAGTTTAGGAGGGCTGAGGCCTGCCAGCACTTGATAAGATTGCAATGCGCCTCATCTAGCACACTTAAGACATGCACCCTCTCTAGTTTTTAGGGAAAATATCACAAATGATCCATGGACTTTTACTTAATGTGCAATCTCGTCTTTGAGCTTTCGATTTACTCAATTTGATCCCTGAACTATCGATAAATGTCCGATCTAGTCATTGACTATTTGAAAATTGACCAATTTGTCCTTACGTTAGTTAAAGTTAACGGAATTTGACATTTTGGTATTTTTCTTTTTTTTTTTCTTCTTCTTCTCTCTTCCCTCCGCCGGTCATGGCAAAGCCGATGGAGGGAAGCCGACGTCCGGCAAGGACGGTCCTCGCCCGACGCCGGTGAGGGCAGCCCTAGCCAGCCCAGGCAAGGGTGACCCTCGCTGGACACCAGACGCCAGCTTCCCTCCGCCAGCTCCACCATGGCCGGTGGAGGGAAGAGAGGAGAAAAAAAAAAGAGGAAAAACAGTTATCACTTAACGATTTGAACAGAAAGACTAGATCGAACATTAATCGATAGTTTAGTGACCAAATTGAGCAAATCAAAAGTTTAGGGACAAGATTGCACATTAAGTAGAAGTCCATGGACCATTTGTGACATTTTTCCTAGTTTTTATGGCAAGTGGTGGAGGTGGTTCTGACATTCTTGTCGAATTTGCTTGAGCTTGGCAAGTGACAACGGTCCCTTGCTAGCGCATGAGCCATGTTAGAATCGCAATCACCTCATCTATGGCCTGCAACCACCTCTCCCTTCTCTCTTTTTATTTTTTGGGATATGTATACTAAAAAAATTTAAATTTATCACGAAAGTATAATTAAATTATAAAACTTATTAAATTTGTTCAATCAAATCATTTCGTTAATTCTGTCCAATTTGGTTAACGGAAAATGTTGACATGACCTTTTATTATTATGTTTTTCTCCTATGCGGCCATCTCATGGCCAAAATAAATATCATTTTGGTCCAAATCTGATTTTTTATATAACAGATTTATTTAAATTAAATCCAAAATAAACTAATTAAGAAAGAGACACCAAGTGGTGAAGGCTACAAGCCCTTGCCACTATTACCCCACCATTGTTGGAACCTAACAACCCTTGCTCGTTGTAGGCGAGGGCCTAAGGCCCTACCCCAAATCTAGTCGAGGGTCATTAGCCCCTTCCTCACCATCACCGGCCCTTCCCGACAATGATGGGGCAATAGTGGTGAGGGCTTATAGCCCTCATGACTTCAAGCCCTCACCACAACCCTTTCCTTTAAAAAAAATAAAATAACTTATTTCATAATTTTGTTTTTAATAATATTTATATTAAAAATAAGATTTGGATCAAATTGACATTCTTCTAGTCTTGTATTCCATGATTTAGCTACTTCATCTTCATGCAAGATAAAATATAAAAATAAAAAATCATGTTAGTAATTTCCGTTAGTCAAATTGAACAGAGTTAACGGAAGAAATCAATTATATGAATATAATAAATTTTATGATTCAATTGCACTTTTACAAATTTTAAGATTTCCAGTGCACAAATTTTATTTATATTTTTAATTTTACACCCTCTACTTTATTTGATTTTTCATTTTCCATTAATTTTTGAAAAACAAATTTGTAAAATAACAAATATCCTCGTCGTCACGGTCGCCTATCCCTCTTGGTTTATCCACAGCACACTTCAGCGGCAGCGGGCACGGTGCGGACAAAGATGACCCGCAGCGCAAGATGAACGCCTGAGAATTCCCACTTCGATCGCTGCCCACTTCAGCGGGACTCCTCCAGCTTCTCACCATCTCTGCACAGAGAGAGAGAGAGAATTTGCTGAGCAGTCGCTGCCATGGAGGTCGCTCCTCCCCTTAACTCGGTCCACTGCCGCCTGAGTGAGCACCGTCTCTCCATCTCCCCTCACATGTTCTTGTAAGCGTTCCGGTGCTCTTTTGCAATTTCTCATTATCTGTCTCCGTGCAGTACGAAATCCCGGTTGCAGTCATCTGGGGAAAGCGGCTCCCACCTCCGTTACCGCGGTAACTAATTCTTCCCTCTCCCCTCGCTCGGTCCGTGTGCTGTGCCTGTTGGATATGTGATGATCGACATTAATCTCTGTTGGCAATGCTCATGTACCCATTTGATCATTTGCTGCTAATCGCTTGGTGCGACCGGGGCGAGGGTCCCAACGTCGTTCTCTGCGGGGCAGGGGGGTGGTCGTGTGAAATCGGCTCAATGGGTTGATTTTGCTGCTCTAGCTAAAGAGCCTGCACTGGATGTTGAGTTTGGAATTGTCGGAATTTCGATTGGGTCCCGTGTAGTCCGAGATGAAGCAAGAGGCGTGAGTTGCGGCCAACGTGGTCGCTCTGAGATGCTTTGTGATTCTATAATGTGCTGTTCTTCTTTCTGGAGAAATTTGGATCTATATTGGTGCATGGAAGTTAAAAACTGAATTTTCCTTTCCAATGGTACAAGGTGCAAGGTTCACAGAGGGAAGTAGCTTTTGAATGTGTGGCCCAGTGACTGAATATTTTATAAGAATCCCACGTGATTAGATGGCTCAATCAATGACTTAAGGATTCGAGCTGTAACAAACGTAGAACAATGTTTTACCTTTGGTTCCCCTGCATTAACTGCGCGCCATCTTAGTTGTGTAAAGGGCTTTTTTTTTCGATGTTTCATGTGCAGATTTCCTCGTCTTCCAAAAGCAGGGGTTTCAGGATCTCCTTTCCTACCAATACAGATTCTCTTAAAAGTAGTTTCTCTGGTGCTGGTGCACTTGGTTCTTTGAAGGTATGTTTCATCGAAGCTGCTTAGTTGTTTCTTTATGAAGTTGCTGGCTGTTCTAAATATCTGATTCTGCACCATTCGTTTTAGATCTGTATGTAAATCATCTACTCATTGTAGATGTAGTCATAGGGTAAGTATTACGTTATTGATGATGCGGCCAGCTCATATCTCCATTTATAAGGGCATCGAGCTTCCTATTCATAGGGACAAACTGAGTTTCGACAACTGATTCAGTTAATTTAAGCACATCACTAGTTTTTAAGAACTAATTTTGGCTTGCATATGACCAAGGTAGTCCTCCCAGGTCCTGTAGTTTCCATCCTGTTGTCAATTCTTATTGCTATATATGATCATGCAACATCCACCATCTGTAGTCATCAATCCACCTTTCAGCAAACCTATACCATTATCCAAGTACAACCAGTTGTTGCTTTTAATTTTGGCACCTGCTAGTTACTTTTCTTATCTATCACAATCATTTGACCCTATTTATAACTATATTTGGCTTATTTGGTTATGAAATTGCTTCTAGAAGCAGTCTTCATTAGTTTCTACATTCAGTGAGGAAGTACTTGCCGAAGGCTCAGTGAGTCTAACTAATGGATGTCAATGGTCATGACTCGTAGTCTTTTGTTTTATATGTACAAATCACTACCAATATCTTGGAGTATGTTTGGGATACTGCTTTGTTTATGTGAGATTTCTGAGTTCTTTTGCTTAAAGAGCAAGCTGCATTTTAGATGCTATGTGCTTGCCAAAGATCAATCAAAATCTAGTTGTTTAAATGGTTATTTTTCTGAAACAGATGAAACTGACAAACAAGCCCGTGTTGAAACATTATCTTCTACATTCAGTTGACTTCCTGCAAATCTGTTTCTACCTGAGTGACTTTCTTGATTCTTCTTTTCTAAACTCCCTTTCAAAGGTATATTAGTTTGATTGAGTTTTGAACTCTGTCAGTTCAATGAGAACATTTGCCGGAATTAAAAGCTAGGAGAAACAATCGTGTCAAATAAGCTTTGATTGTTGCCTGGTGGGATGATGATCTACTTGAGTAATTTTGGACAGCTAGAATCCTATTTATGCTTGGTCCATGCGGTTTGTGTCACCACATGTGCATAACCTGAATCACTTTTAAGCTCAGATAACATTTGTTCCTTCATCAGACAGAACTTCCACTTTGGGTGCTGCCTTTTCAGGAAACATGTATTAGCTGCCAGTAAGAAGATAAAAGTACCAATAACTGAATCTAGGAGCCATGCCATTGGAAAGTTATTGATCATGTGGTTGTCCCTAACCTTTGTGCCACTGGTCCTTCAATGGAGTTGAAACAAAACTGCCATTAAATATTGCCTTCATGGTTTCTTTTTGATATTTTGCAGCATTTCTGTTGGAGATTCTCAATTCCTTCAACATCTTCTCTCTCATCAGATAGGTCAAATCAACAGTATGTGTTGACCATCAGGAATGATCATCCTCAAAATGCAGATTTTCCTCGCACCTACTCAAGAAAAGAGAAGAAACCCTTTAAAGTACCAATTGTTGAGATGAGGCGAGCAGCAAGGGAGAGACTTAAGAAAAGGAAAGATCAGCCCAGAAGACCTGTTTCACCTCCAAAAAATGGGCTGGTCGTCAAAAGGCTTAGACCATTGGCTTATAATGTTTTCAACGCAAGGTTTACATTAATCAACAATCTCAAGACACTCTTGAAAGTAGTACCGGTTCATGCTTGTGGGTAATATTCTTGCACATTTAATGGTCTTGAAGATCCTTTTTCTGATGACATAAACTCACAGCATCTGTGGCTATAATTTGTTTTTCACAAGACAATTCAGCCTTCATTTCTTTACATGAAAGGATTATCTTGCCTCACTTGCTTGCCACAATAGTTTCACGTCTGCTTGTAGATAGTCACTAAATGTTCTTCCTGTCCACGAAGTCACATTTCTGACACAAATAGAACCACTAATTTCACTCAAGAATTAGGTGGCATGTTGACTGAGTTTTACATTCTTTTACACTTTTCAATGTCCTAGTTCATCTTTGTTTTTGGCCCCTAATTGTTGGAGATCCTTTTATGGCTCACAGCAATTTTCTAGATGATTCAGCAATAGCAGTTGCTGTAGATGGTGTTTTTGGTTGGGAGAAACTCTATTGAACTATTTAATAGTTGTTGAAATAAGGCCATATCACTTGGTGACTGTAGAAATTGAATGGATTCACAAAATAGTTACTTCTTGCAAGGAAACTGCAGATTTGACTTCTAAGCCTTACAGTTGCATCTGTATGGTCATTGGACTGTGGCACTTTACTGTTAAAGCCATAAAATAGATCTAGTCCTTGATCAGCCAAGTTATTTATCATGTAGCCTCCATTTCCAGTATTGGTTGACATATCTAATTTTCCTTATGGACTTTTAAATTGGTGAATGTTCCACCATAACCCATGCAGGTGGTGCGGTGAAATCCATGTGGGACCTGTTGGGCATCCATTCAAGTCATGTAAAGGTCCAAATTCATCTATGCGCAAGGGCCATCATGAGTGGACAAACGCCACCATTGAAGATTTATTGCCACCAGTTGAAGCTTATCACCTATTTGATAGACTTGGGAAGCGTATCTCTCATGATGAGAGGTTTTCAATTCCTCGAATCCCTGCTGTAGTTGAGCTCTGCATCCAAGCTGGTGTTGAAATTCCCGATTTACCTACGAAAAGGAGGAGAAAACCTATAATTCGTATTGGGAAGAAAGAATTTGTTGATGCGGACGAAAGCGAGCTCCCTGACCCCATCCCAGAAGCTCCCATAATTCCAATGCTGACTGAACTACCTGATTCTCAGATACTGGCACCATCTGATGATGAAGAAAAGCTCTTGCTGGCAGAGGAAACATTGCAGGCATGGGAGAAGATGAGGCATGGAGCCAAGAAGCTGATGAGGGTGTACCCCGTGAGGGTTTGTGGATACTGTCCGGAAGTGCACGTGGGTCCAACTGGGCACAAGGCGCAGAATTGCGGGGAACACAAGCACCAACAACGGAATGGGCAGCATGGATGGCAATCTGCTGTGCTCGATGACTTGATACCTCCTAGATACGTATGGCATGTTCCCAATGCTGATGGCCGTCCATTACAGCGAGAGCTAGTAAGCTTCTATGGAAAAGCACCTGTGGTGGTTGAGATATGTGTGCAGGCTGGTGCAAACGTGCCAGAGCAGTACAAACCAACCATGAGATTGGATGTAGGGATTCCCTCGGATGTCAGAGAAGTGGAAATGGTAGTTTGAGGTGATTGCAGTGTGTCCAATAGTTGGAATATCTTACAGCACACGCTAGAAGATAGTAGACGGCATAAAGGTCCAGCTCGATGAGAGTTTTTCCTTTCGCCAAACTGTCTGACACCCAATATGACCGAGCTCTAGCTATTCCACAGTTTTTGCTTAGAACTGTTGTAATCAATGTAGAGAAGAACTATACCTGGAAAGTGATCCATTCATTGAGGTCATTGTTTTTGTATAATAGGGGGTACCGAACCTTTCATTTCCTCAAGAAGATCTGATACTTCATATTTTTCTTTGAAGATAAGTTGGATATTTCTTAATTGTTTTTATGGGTGGTTTTCTGTATCTGTAAAAACATTAGCATCAGTGTACACCTCAGACCTTGCAAGGGAGTATTTACTTGACAGATCAATTCTGCTTAATTTTGTCATTTATCATTTGTGTTGTCATCATTTGGCCAATAGTTGCAGTCTACTATTCATCAACCTTTTTACTGTGTATGCGTAGTCTTTATTGGTGCTTTTTTGGGCAACTTAAGCTATCTTTCGGGATTCTCATTAGAGTCATTAGACGGGCATAATCATTCTGGCCATAATATGCTTCCTTCTGGCTTCTCATTCCGCAAAGCCATTTTTTTGGAGTTATTAACTAAATCCCTTCAATGAAGGAAAGATGGAAAGCGGTCAACGATTATGTGATGAAGTCCTTCCCATTC
This sequence comes from Eucalyptus pauciflora, assembly GCA_007663325.1. Classification (NCBI taxonomy): domain Eukaryota; kingdom Viridiplantae; phylum Streptophyta; class Magnoliopsida; order Myrtales; family Myrtaceae; genus Eucalyptus; species Eucalyptus pauciflora. Next base: position 4,787,637 of record VMYD01000091.1, read on the forward strand.
TCCTGCTACAGATGACATGCTGTAGAGATCTTGTGGTGAAACTTCGCTTCAGATTAGCACAGCAGAAATCTGGGATGGAGAATAACCTGAGACTTTCTTCTGAATCTGCTTTCGATTTATTTTTATGGTAGTCTCTCTCTGTTTTAGCAAGCTGGGTGCTACAAAGTGATCTGGGACGTTCTTCTCCAGCGTTGCAGAAGCAACAAATCTGGAAAAGGCTCATCCGCAACCAGCTTTGAAAGCTCTCAAGGGCAGTCTTGTGACCAAGAACGCGGTTAAAAAACTGGCCTCATTCCCCAGGTATCTTCTACAATGCATGTTTCGATCATTTTTCGGGAAGTAGTTTTCGGGTCTCTTACCAATTCGTAGGTCTTAATCTGCTTGTATTCTAGCTCCGGGCAAGCATTGGAGGATGCTCTTCTTGTATTCTAGCTCCTAGATGCTTGACCGAGGAACGTGTCCATGCAGCCAAAGAGCAAAATGAGCCGTCTGGGATTGTCTTTGGTAGTGCTACTGGTACTGGAGAAACTGCTAATCTAGCAAATGTTTGTGATGAAATTCATGAGCACAAGGCACAGACTTGCGTGGCACACAAGCACGGTGGCAGGCAGCTCTGCTGGGCGACCCCATAGCTCCCTGATGGCGAGAGCCCCATGCCGCCTGCTCAATATTGGGAATAAACTTGACACTATTAAATGATAGATTTATCACAGGTGTATCATTTTAGGATTTTTTATAATATAAATATTAGTTTTGGGCAAATATAATACAGTTGTACTAGTTTCATTTTATTTTATTTTATTTTATTTTTTTACGATATGAAAATTAGTATAAGACAAATGTAGCATGGATATATCAGTTTCAATTTTGATTTTACTATAGGTAAGATACGGTACAGGAAGATAAATAAGAGGGATAAGGAAGCAAAACCCCTCCATACATACATACTTTTAGCAATAGAAGGAATTATTTAGAATAGAAAATTTTGCATCAAGACAATTTTCTTTGGGGGAACCATACTATCGAATTGTTTAGCTTTCGAAAATAATTCATGTTCCATTAAACAGATTTTGTGTTTTTTTGTTCCAGGGAACAAAAAAAAAAAACAGAAACGCGTTTGTTTGCGTTTTTGTTCCAAATCTATTTTTTTGTTCCCGGGAACACTTTTGGAACAGAAACAAGAAAAAAAAACTTGTTTCTTATTTCTGGAACAAAAATTAGAAACGCATTTTCTCCCTCCTCTCTTTTTCTTCTCTTTTTTTTTTCTCTCTTTTTTCTTTGGCCGGTCACCGGCCTCGGCCATGGCCGGCGACCGGCCAAAGAGGGCCGGCGACCTCGCCGGGCGTCGCCGGCCCTTGGCGAGGCTCGGCCTCGCCTTGGCTGGGTGAGGTCGGGCTCGCCCAGATCCGGCGAGCCTGAGCTCGCCCAGCCAGCGGTGAGGCTCGGCCTCGCTGAACCACCTCCAGGCCAAGGTCGCCTGGCGATGGCCCGGCGAGGCCTCGCCGGTGGCTAGGCGAGCTCGAGCTCGCCGGCCTGGAGGTGGCCCGACGAGGCCGAGCCTCGCTGGTGGCTGGGTGAGCTTGGGCTCGCCGGATCTGGGTGAGCTCTAGCTCGCCCAGCCAAGGTGAGGCCGCCGGCCCTCGTCGGCCGAGGCCAGCGACCGGCCAAAAGAAGAAAAAAAGAAAAAAGAAAAAAAATTTAAAAAAATAAAAAAAGAATACAAATTTATCAAATGTGTTTCTATTCATTTTTTATTCCTGGAACACATTTACTAAACGCGTTTTTTTGTTCAAAAATTGTTCCCCAGAACAGAAACACTTTTTTTCTATTTCTGTTTCCTGGAACAATTTTTAAACAGAAACGTTACCAAACACACCTTAATTCATTATATGCATAATTCGGATTGATCATAACAAACCGATTTAAAATACTTTCTTAATAAGGTCATGTTACGCAAAAGATGATATATGAATTTATGTTAGATTAATGTCTTCATGTGTTATAAACATATACTTATTGCTTCATTACCTTTACCCAAAAAAAAAACATATACTTATCGCTAGAGTTGAATATCATATTAATAAACAAGGAGTAAATACTTTGTGTGGAAAAAGTAAAATCAAAGTGAGGGGGAAAAAAGTAGGGGTGATCATCGATTTAGAGTCAACCCTGTACTGATCCTAGACTGGCCCAACCTTGAGGAGATTGGGTCGGTCCTTGGTCCTAGAATTTCTAGAGTAATATTGTGCGGGTTAATCCTCGGTCCTGAGAGTTCCAAGTCTGTCCAATTCAGACCGACCCTGACTATATATATATTATTTATAATTTTTTTATATAAAGAAAACCTTAAAATAAACGACATCAAAAATATTAAACAGCTTTTTAGTGAGGAGGTCAAGTAATTTTACATTGTTTTTTAATAACTTAAGTTTTTAATGTCTTTTACGGTATCAATAGTCATAATTTACAAATGAAGAAAATGTTTTTGTGAGGAGTCCTCACAGCGTTCAAAAAGACATATTATGGCATCCTCCTCTAATATTTGTTTTCTTTTATCTTATTTGTCATCTTAGTCTTCAATTTGCTAAAATCGAAAAAAATAATTTCTCCGCTCACCACTCGACACTCACCCCACTCATTTTGGGTTACTCGTGCCGCTCGCCGCTCGATGCTCGCTTGGATTGTTGCTCCTCACTCGACATTCGATGCTCATTTCGTTCCACGCTCACTCCACTTGACCCTCACTGCTTGCCTTTCTTAGCTGACTTTGCTCATCATCAAACCCGGGTCGATACGGTCCTTAGTTGCATTTTTAAGGAATACAAAAATGAAATAAAAAATTATTGGTTAGTCTGAGTTGATCTTGAAACTGGACCGAACCCATTAAATCAGTTCAGTCCTTAATTACTTTTTTAAGGAGTACAAAAAATAAAATAAAAAATTATCAATTGGTTTTTGAACCCATTAGTTTGGTCTGGTCCTCGGTCCCAAGCTCAATAGGATTAGTCCTCGATCTCAAAAATTGAGGACCGGCACTGTACGAGTTAGTCCTAGTGTTAGGGGGTGGACCAGCCCAACCCGGACCATGCTCACTAGGGGTGTTAAAAACCGAATCGAACTGGAAAATTTGATTTTAAATTTTCCGGTTCGGTTCGGAAGCTTTTCCTAATAGTTCGGTTCGGTTCGATTTTTCATAAAAACTGAATTGAACCGAACTGTTGACATCCCTAAATTGCTCGCCCCTAGAAAAAAGGGTTTTGAAAATTAAATATATTATCAAGGGGAATAAATAATTTTTAAAAAAAAAGTGGGAGTGGATATAAAGAAAGTCAGTTCAAGATGCCAGGACGCCTTGAAATTGGCGAGAAGAATTGCTTGAGGATCACTCACCTCAGTCTGCCGACTTCATCTCTCTCCCTCGTCGCCGCGCTAACGACACCAACTCACAGAGACAAAGACAGAGATCCGCCGAGGCGGTCGCCGCCGTCCAGCAGAGAGCTTTCCGCCATGGAAGTCGCTTCCTCTTCTTCTCCTCTTCCGCAGCAGCACTCGTTACGGCTCTGTCGCAGTGCGCTCTCTCTCTCTCTCTCTGTGGCGTGCATGTTGTGTCTTCTGTGCTTTCACGCGCGTTTTTGATTTCTCTTTTTCGTTCTGTTTCTTGCGAAGTGCGGAATTCAGGTTTCAGGGACTCGAGGAGCTTCTCTCCGCCGCCTCTCGTGCCGGTAATCTCTGCCGCTCCCTCTCTCCGCCGTTCGTTCGCGATCGAACCTCTCGGGGGTTCGGAGGCGCCTTCTCTCTCTATTTTCTTTTCTTTTCGTGCTTTCTTCGCGATTGATTTCGGAATCTCCGTTTCGTTTCCTCGAAAAACGAGCAAACTCGGCGCCTTTTTCGATCGTCGAATTTAGTGCGGCTGCTGGTGTTCCTTTCGCGAAGTGCGTTGGATCCGGTGTCGCTTTTGTCCGCGCCTGAGGAGGGTGAAGCTGGGAACTGCGGCGGAGTATTAGTTGACTGGACTATGAGATGATTTTTTAGAAGCTTTAAACCTTAGATTGATGATTTGCGAAATAGCAGAAGGCGTAACAGATTATAGTGAGAACATAAGAGGAATAGGGACAAAGACTGAGTTGTGAAAAAAGGATGAGCTGCTGAGCATCTTCTGTTTTGCATCTGTTGCTTGTCGGTTTAGATGAGGTTTATAATGACACTATGCCTGAATTTATTTTTTATGGCCTTTATGTTCCGCTCATCTTTATCGCAGTTGATAATTTTCCTTTTGTCTGAATCTTTTTGCAGTTTTCTGTGCACAAAGGAGCTAATAATGGGCACTCTCTTTATAGACATTCGATTCTTAGAAGTTCTAGTAATTGTAAGTATTCATGTTTTAGCATGTACAGTGCAAAGAGTAACAATGAACTACATTATTGGTATCATTATATGAGTTCCATTGAAATGAATGGGTTCATTGCGGTGTTTCATTTCTAGTTTGCTCTTTTCTAGATGACCTCCTTAGGGCCTTACCTAGAGAGTGTTGTTTCGTAGACCTTGCCACAATCAGGGTGCTGAAAGTTATAATCTCAGATCGTTATCTGGTCTGATTGTGTGGTGCCCGTGTCTAGTGCTGCACTTTCGGAAAGGGAGGTCAATCCATGCTTCAGGATTACTATGAGAGAGGAAAATTAAAGCACTACTCAACATTTATTGACCTCTTTATCTCTCTTTTCTGAATCTTGTTTTGTTCGAGCAACTCAAAGATTTCCTTCCAGGTTCTCCTATTGCTTGTACCTTGCAGTCATCATTGGCTATTCCTTTTGGAAACCTCCAGTGAATATGTTTGGGTCTGTTCTAAGAATCAAACATATGAGTGATGATTTTGGATGTATTGAAAGGACAATAAACGTGAGAAGTGAGAATGATTTTTGACACTTGCTGGGGACAAAGTTTTCTGTCCATGGTACCATACTATCCTTTTTCCTGAAAATATGTAAAACTGTGAGGTGGCACTTAGATGGTGGATGGACTTGGAGGAAATGCAATGAAATTGATCGGATAGGATCAGCTAGGTGATTATTATTTTAATTTCTCGAGTGACTAAGAAGTTGGGTAAGAACATATAGAATGGTATCCATGATGCCACTAAGAAAATGATGTCGCCTTGGCTTTTCTGCAGCAGTCTGTTCAGGAGTGCCGTGCTATCAACTATATCTTCTCATTCTTTCAATTTCAAAAAATGGTTCAACTGGTGACTGTTTGGAACTTGAGTAGTTTGTGGGAACATGGCGCCACTGATATGGTAGTGCCTTTTGAAAAGGTGCCATGTCCATAAAAGATTTTCAATTGGCTTAAAATATCTGTTTGCTAGAAGTATCTATCTTTTCAATGAACTTCTGCTGGACAAATAATTACCCACATGGTCCTTTTTGGTTCAGATGGAAATTCACACAAAGTGGGGAAAAAGGTGAAAATAGCAACCCTATGCCTCTTTTTGTTCAAGTTGATGACACGGAAATCTAAGGGATAAATGGGGCACTATAGAGGAAGGTTTTGAATTTCATTAAAAACCATTTCTAGGACATTAGTGGCTGCTTATATTTTTCTCTTTATTTCTTGTATTGAGGTTCTTAAGAATTAGAGGTGGTCATGTGACATGATTCAACTCAGTAGAGTTGTATGATGAGGACAGTGTATGATGAAAGTACATAGATGAAAGGGAGTGTTGACTGCTGATCCTTAGTGTTTATCCAAGGAAAAAAGATGAAGTAAGAGATATTTGATTTTATAGGGAAATAAGCCACAATTTTTTGAGATTTTTTGCTCTATACATGATATGAGATTAATATCATGTATGCCTTACTAAAGTTAAATTTATTTTAAAAGTCATTTTTCTTGAAGATTCGGCATGAGGTTTGCTTTTTCTTTCGATTGTCAAGTGATGGGGACTAATAAGAGTAGCATAAAGAGCCTCAGGTTGATGTGGGTGCCGTTTGCATTTTCACATTGTTAGACACCACTTCAATTCTTCATGAGTTTTGTTTACCCCACAAGACTTAGATTCTTCTTGCATCATTGTAGTAAGCCCTCAAATTCTTTGGTGAGTTTTTCTTACTTGCATTGCAGTAAATATGCATACACCTAATTCCCAGCATCTGCTGCTTCTGGTTTCAGTTTCTTCAAAATGCATTTTCCACCACTCAAAGAAGCAAATCCCTGTTTTACGGCATCATCCTACCTGGAAAGTCGAGTTCAACAGGCCATATTATTATGATAGGTGGTACTCTCAGAGTAGATTTTATAGGTATACTGTCACGAGATCTGAATTGGCTGAATTTGGGAATTCTGGTGCACCTCTTCCCTTGCCAGGTCTGTTTGAAGTCTATCATCCATTCCCACCACCCCCTCCCCCAACTTGAAAATTACAATCTCAATCCTATTCTGTTTCCCTTTTGAATCGCAGTGTATGAAGTAATTGGTAAAGTGAGAGGAGTTTGCTTCTACACTGTCACTGCAATTGCCGCAATTATTCTTTTTCAGCTAATGCTGGTGGCACATCCTTTTGTGCTCCTCTTTGACCGATATCAAAGAAAAGCTCAGCACTTCATTGCCAAGATTTGGTCTACATTGAGTGTTGCTCCGTTTGTTAGAATTGAAGTTCAGGGATGGGAGAATCTTCCTCCACCAGACACTCCCGCTGTTTATGTTTCCAACCATCAGAGCTTTTTAGACATATATACTCTCCTCACCCTAGGGAGAAGCTTTAAGTTCATCAGCAAGACCAGCATATTCCTCTATCCCATTATTGGCTGGGCAATGTATTTGTTGGGTACTATTCCTTTGAAACGAATGGACAGCCGAAGCCAATTGGTAAATTCTCTCGTTTCATTTGTTGATGAAGTGTTCCTTTGTATTATTTGGTTTGTTGGTAACAGTCTTAGACTTGTGTTATGGAATGTTCATCTTGGTTTTATTGTATATCATTGTTTTAGAATATTTTTCTGTCTTCTGCTCGTAGGAATGCTTTACCTGGTGCATATGTAGGTTTTATGGATAAAAATTGTTCTTTTTCTCAGTTTATTGACAATCTTGGTTCCCTACATGTAGGAATGTTTTAAACGGTGCATGGATCTTGTTAAGAAGGGAGCATCTGTCTTTTTCTTTCCTGAGGGAACACGGAGTAAAGACGGAAAATTAGGTGATTTCAAGGTGATGCCCCGTTGCCTTTCTATAGTCTCAAAATGCTAATTTTATGAGATCAGTTGACGTGAACTGAATTTTGCTTCTATATGCATAGATGGAGACCAAGGTTGTTGAGTCTGTAGGACGATCTTCTATATGTACTTCAACATGGATATGGGATTTATGTCATTCTTTTTGGTATAAATTGCTTAAGAGATAATGACATTCTGGTTAATACAAGGAAGGAAGAGTAGACTTTTTGACATTTACTAAGATGGAAAAGTATTTTCTGATGCATTGTTTATCTTGACATGTAGAAAGGTGCATTTAGTGTTGCAGCGAAGACCAGAGTGCCTGTGGTACCTATGACCCTCATTGGAACTGGCAAAATCATGCCGGCAGGACACGAGGGCATTGTAAATTCAGGATCTGTGAAAGTGATTATACATAAGCCAATCGAAGGTGGTGATGCTGAAACTTTGCGCAATGAAGCTAGAAGTACTATAGCAAAAGTTCTGAATTGTCAAGGATGAGGAACTTAGTAAGACAAGTTCAGTTCCTTCTGCAATCTGAGAATTTAATCCATTTTTTTGCACAATGGAGAGATAAAAGGTACGAGTTGCCTATAGTGTTGCTTATTTCCACGACCTCCTTACCAAATATATACATATACATATATATACTGGACAATCTAGTACAGCTTTTAGATGATATGGCTGATCAAATTATCAAATTGAAATCAAATACTGTGATGCAGATTGCTTATTGACCTAGTTAGTTACTTGTGATTTTCATCATCATTTTCTGTTAAACTTTTGCTGAATGCTGGTGCGCATGGAAGTTCTTCTGTTGATAAGGTAAACAGTGAGCAAGCCTGGTTTTGATGGTGCTTCATGCATGCACCAAGGATTGTTTTGGGTAAACATTGATTCCAAATGTCTACTTGTTTCTCTTTTTAGATAATTACTGATTTTATTTTTTCTTCTTATTCTTCTGAAACTTCTATTCCCTCAGCTTTTCCAAATGGCACTTCTTTTTCTACCTATTGCAAGCTTGAAGCTATGTCTTGGTCATATGTGATATCAATTGGATGAGATCCTACCGAGTCATGGCTTCTGTAGTGGACATGTAAGATTGGAAAGATGGATAACTGCACTCCTACTCCATTTTTTGTTGCGGAAGTCTCTCATCATAATGAATTTGTAGTTATTGATGATATACCTAGGTAAAATAAGTGAATAAAATTTAAATGGTGTTATCATGCATTGTGCCATAGATCTTTGTCCTTGTTAAGTGTTTTGTGCATCCTTTGCTTATAGTATGATGAAATGTCGCCTTTTTCAACTTTTAGGCTGCACTTTGGGGAGATCCTATTTGACTCTGGATAGGATAGGTGTTTGGCAGTGGCCTTTTGATGGGATGGAGAGCTAGATAAGCATGGATATAGCCTGTTTATGGATCCCAACTTCAAGGGTCCAAATAAGGCCAGATGGGATTAGCCTATCCAGCAAGAGAGACTCATGATGTGAGAAAGTTACATGGAAAATTAGAGCACGATTTACTAAGATAGGCCATACCCATCCTGAGTAGCCAGGCAAGCCCTTGCTGGCAAGTGCTGATGCTAGGGCATTTGGATGCTCTCTCTCTCTCTCTCTCTCTCTCTCTCTGACACATACCCATCTTTATAGAATTGGTTGCCTATCCTTGTTCACGCTAACAACTGTTTAACAGCCACCAGCTCACTGGTGTGTGGCATCGACCATGGCCTTCTGGTAGGTGGTCAACCAATGGTTTGCAAACCACGAGGGTGAATCTCATTTTTATTGTTCTCTTTTGTTATATCTGGCCTTCAATGTGGGCGAAGTATAGGAGTTGTCATTTCTGACTTATACCAGTGATTTCCCTTGACTTATTTCGGTTAGCACGCGTGCCTGGGTGTATATTGCAATCCAAATTCATCTTATTGGAAATTATACACAGAAAACCACATGTAGCCCTAGATTTTGCTATCTTATTAGACCTAATGTATGCATATTCGTTATTTCTACAGGCGATTGCAGAGGACATATTGTGCAGTACAAAAATGTAGTTAAAAAAATTCTTCCTGTTTGGCGCGTTGTTGTGACTCGTTCACCTTACAACCACGAGAGCCGGTTTGCTTTAGTCATGAACAGATCGCTGACTGCTATAGAAGCTTTCATCCCATCCTTCCCCACCCGGCATGCTCTCCCAACCTGGCATGCCCGAGTTTAAATGGTAAAGTTTCTCAAGGTTGAAAAATGATTGCGCACACGTGTATTGCACGTAATGCATTCCTTGTGAATCGAATTATGGGAGGCTGCGATCACAAACCGTAATTTTAATTTTAATTTTTTTTGGGTATATTGAAAGTGAATGGTAGGGAGGTTCTCTGGAAATTCTTTGATAGAGAATCTGAAAACTATACGAACCAAAGCAATTGAATGTAATGGTTTTCATTTTGTAATCGTTCCTCTTTTTCAAGAAGTGGTGATGCTTGTTCGGTTTCTTCGTACATCTCGCAGCAACTGAATCTAGCTTACATACTATAATTGTGCTATACAGTGCGATGGACGGTCGATCTATGCACCGAACTTTCGAACTCACATTCCTGAACCTAATGATACTTCCAACTTCCTCCTGTGTTCGGAACTTGTTCTCCAAAGTCCGGACGTGAGGTCTGGATATTCGTGATCGGCTGGAGGGACATGCACTCGATCTCTCTCTCTATGGGCCCTAGTCCGGCAAAGCACAATCGAGATTGGGCTTACTCGACAAGAATGAAACAGAGTTCTGTCTCTACCAGATCCTAGTGCCGTACAAGGGAGGAAACTCCCAGTGCATCCGGTCCGTGGTGGGGCTTAATCGCCTATCACACGAAACGCTGGATCTCCAGTGATTTAGTAGTCGAGGACTTGTTCCAAGATTCCCGGTGGCCACGTTCAGATGAGGACAGAAGCTGCGACTGTTGTGTGAATGTACACTGCCTGGGCCCATCATCTAACTACGTAAAGATTTATTTATGTACTTGACACGGTCCAAGCGAAAGGAATTTACCTGTTCATCATCCCTTGGATCGTTCGGCCGTGCTAATCAATTGCTATACGTCGGTGGGTGGGTGTTGTGCCCTGGAGCCCATCCGAAACGTCAAAATCGACGCATCCCAACATGCCGGTACTTCATCGTGTGGTGAATTGAGAGATTTGTCATGGTGGGTGAGGGCCATCGATGATTTTTTCTGTCTATTTTGAATTTGAAAAAGTAATTGGCTACTTTGATGTTTTATTTTGATTTGATTGGCTTATGCTTATCGATCCGTCGGTGAGATAAAAAATAATTAGGAATTGGCCAATGAGGTATTAGCTTAGATAACAGAGGAGTTTGCTCTCCTTCTTATGATCTTAGGTTTAAGCTTTGTACAGGACAATTCAAGAGTAAAATCATGTATGCATTGGGCCGGTGTGGAAGAATGTGCGAAAATTGGTCCGGACACCATTTTTTTTTTCTCTCAGGAAATTGGGAACTGAACGATCGAGACCAATCAACTAAGATTCTAGTTCAGTGCGCTATTAAGGAGCTGATGGGATGCTAATGATGGACTTAAAATAAAAAGGGTATTTTATCTCCTAAGCGCGTATGCAATAAATCAGATGAGAACAAAAGGATCTAATAGATGAGATGCCCATGATCCCATCGAAACGTTCACGTGATAATAAAATTTTGGGGGTTTTTGGTTGACTAGTTCGGTTGACTTCTTGCTGATCGTATGAGGGTGAAAATAGAGAAGTTTAAGGCCACCTTTTTTACTATTTAGATGCAATTTTGTTAATTAAATTAAAAAAGCCGTTCATCAAGGGCTATGCCTAAAAGATTTTCCTAGGTATATAAACTTTTCATGATTGTCGAAAATGCTTTGCCTCGGAAAGTTTTCGTTTATGGTGAAAAGGTACTTATTAGACTTTTTCGCCAAAAATGGGAAAAAAAAAAAAAAAAGCCAAGTGCACGAATGAATCAAAGAATTTTCCCATGATTCTGAATATAGTGTCGTGTTAAAAAAAATAATAATAATAAGTTCACCCCTACTTCAAGACCCGAGCTACTTTCGCAAATATTTGTCTGAATATTTTCACCGTAATAATAAACACGAAAATTTCGAGCATTACAAAGACAAACAATGTAGAAAAAGATGCATTAATACAAATTTTGCTTTGCTAATGCCAAAATTCATATCCGAGCTGTCCGGTTTAAACAGTCGACGTTTCATGTAAATTACTTACCTAATATATGAATATATGTATAGATAGATACATACACAATATAGGCACAAGCCGTGTTCACATACGGAGCTTATACATGGTCAAAAACTCAAATGGACATCACTATCACTTCACATTCACCCTTATCCACGGCGCTTCAATCCCGTGAACAATCCACGCTTTTCCCGATCACAACTCCAAAAGCTAATTATCTTCTTCTTCTTATTTTTTTTGTGTTTTTTTTTTTCAATAACAGATATTTATCTGACTACTCGGCATTTCCTTCTTTTTTTTTTTTAGCAGTCAAATATAATTGCCCTCATACTCTAGATCGTCATAAAATCAAAGAGAATCTTCTAGATTCACTTCACTTTTTATAAATTCTTTTTTCCTTTTCTGGATTTTGGATTTACACATTTTGACTTCCTAAAATCGAAACATCAGAGACTTTATAGAGCAATTATCTAATCCTTCATGATTTTTTGAAGTTAGAATAATAGTTTTGACTTGTCGCAGTTACTATTATTGCCTTCCATTTTCTCACGGGAAAACGATACAATATAATTTGCGGATATCAGTTTAACGTCTAATGTCGTCATCGAACTTTTTGTATATATTCAATTTAGTCATTGTACTGCATGAAAATGCTAGACATTGTCCGTTAATTTGAATTAGTAAAAAGATAATATTTTCATATAATTTAACGACTAAATTCAATATTTATGAAAAATTCAATGACCATATTGAAAAAATTGAAAAATTCGTGGGAGATAAATATTATATATCGAGCCGAGATTCATGTGTTATTTAATATAATTATTTATTTTCTCTCCTTATTGGAAAGATTGAAAAAAAGAAGAAAATTGTGTTTTTCCTTCTAAAAACTGCACAGCGGACACGACAAGCTAGCAGGCCCGGCGCAACTTCCACGTCGCAAAGCGACGATCGCGACGGAGGGAGCGCGTGAGCAGCGGCGGCAACTCGGTCTCTTCGTCAACAAACGTAGCTTTCGGCGGTTGGCGCTTGACCGCGCGAGTGCGCTCCCATTCGCCGTAACCCACCCAGGGGCAATCCCGTCATTTCGATTTGCCCAACCACACCTCCATTTCACTCCATTAAAAAAGGGGATAATCATACAAATCACACTTTAACTTTAACCCAACGCGATTTACCCCCTAATATCTTAATTAATATATTTAATATTTTCATACAATCCGGAAACTGAATTCAACATGTACCAAAGATTCAAAAATTACATCGAACAATTTAAAAGTTCATGAACCACGTTGTATTTATATGTTGAGTTAAAGTTTATGGACGATATTGAATAAATTAAAAATTTAAGAATTAAATTATATATTGAATCAAAATTTAGGAATTAGTTATATAAATTCTCCTAAAAGAACCACTTTTTGTGGATTTTCAATTTTCAGTTTTTTCTCTTTTTGGCTGCAGTAAACGATATTTCGGACTTCTTCTTCTTCTCTCTCTCTCTCTATAAGTCGCTCGTCGTCTCTCTCCTCCTTCCATCGCCAAAATCCGATGGACTGAAAGAAACCCGGCGACAGTTGTTCACTGGTGAGTTCCGCCCTCTCTCTCTCTCTCTCTCTCTCTCTCTCCCCCGCTCTCGATCTTCTCCGCAGTTCCCCCGCTCGATTCGCCGACTCCGGTGACGCTCTCCTTCTTCTTCGGATTTCGCGCTCGTGCTGTCGTGTCGGAGTTTCATCGGTGTTCTCCACTCGATGCTCTCTTCCCGTCGCGTCGCGTCGTTTGAATTATGAACTGTCGGTCAACGCGCGCGCGCGCTCTTTCGCTCGTCCGTCTCTGATTTCGGAATCGACTTGCTCCTCTCGGCTGGTTTGTTCTGTTGCCGTGGCGAGTTCGCCCGCAGTCGCTAGTCAACGCCGAGTTCGTTCGCGACGAGGAGGATGGGGGTTTGTGAAGATTTGTATTTTTTGTGGTGGTGGTAGGCGGCGGCGAAATTCGTTCGCCGCGATCGTGGTGCGGCGATGGGCCGGCGAAGGATCTGTTCGCTGCCCGGCGGGGTGGGTCTGGTCGGGAGGGGCGGTGTTGATGGGCGTTGCTGTGCGAATGTTAACAGAAAAAAGACGGATTCGGTTCCGCTATTTCTGGCAAGTTGTGGGGTTCGACTGTCTTAGCAGCTTGGCAGTTTCGAGTGATGCGCTTGCTTTATCATTTAGGTCCACTGTGTGGATTCGATTCCCCGAACCGTGCGGCGCTTTTATGTTTAGATGACCTACTTGGACTCACGTTTTACTTGATCGTGGAGCTGGGGTTCACTTGTGGTTTACTCTCCATTTGGAATATTGTTAATTTCTTTCCCTTTCGTTAGGAGAGATGGCCATGCGTATCTTGGCTAGCATCTTCTGAAAGGCCTCGAAGGATTTGATTTTCGCTTTAGAGGATAGTATCATAGGATTAGCTCTAGTTTTTAAGAACACGTGATAGTATTGATCTTCAAGGGGTCAATTAGTTGTGCACTAGATTTTTCGAATGTTAGAGCATATCGGCTTGATCGGTCTTTTTTAACTGGTCTTGAAATGGTTTTTCTCTATCCATTTGGTAGTTCTCGTTGAAAATTCTTGCATGAAGTGTTTGGAATGAAGTACATGCTGAACATGCTTTTGTGTTGTTGCCTTTGCTGTTGACGAAATTGATGGGTTTTGCTGCATGTTCTTAAGGACATGCTTCTACAGCATGCTGTTCGTCCCGCTGCATGGCATGTTTGTATGTGTGCATATTTTAAGTGTCCCTTTGAAATGGATTTATTTATATGATGTTCTCGTGCTGATGACTGCCAGAGATAAAATTTTATGTATGGTTTGGGATGTGCCTGTCTAATGCATCATTAATGAAAAAAGACCTTTTAGGTAATCTTTTGTTTTCTTTTTCTTGGTTCTGTCAAATGCAAGTAATACCACTTTAGGCCTTCTGAAACTTAAACCACTTTCTTGTTCTTCAGGTGACTTCTATCTGGTTTTTGTCTGCATAATGCTCGACTGTGGCTTGAAATCTCACTACATGGGTGGCCAACAAGAGAAGTTTGTAAGGTAGTACACAAAATAGCCATATTTTTCCATCTGAATGCAATGTACAGTGAAGGTCCTATGTTGGATGATGGCTAATAGCTTTTTCGTAAGAAAATATTTAGAAAAGTGGCCAATTTTAAATATATATTGGTGAAGGCTGAGGGTAAATACCTGCATATCAAGCAGGCATTTTGTGGAATTTGGTAAATTATGGGCAAACATTTGAGTGCTTATCATTAAGTTCTCATTCCTGTAAGTACTAATCACCCGGGCTCTTCAGAACATTGCTTTTTTCTTGTCTTGGATGAAAGTTAACATTGTCAACTTTTCTTTTTGTATCTATGAGTGAGCATATTGTCATTTGGAAAAAAATTGAATGTTGGGCATATTTGATTTCAGCATTCTGAGATAGTTAATCAAGAAAAAAACTGTGGCTTATTCATCTAGGTTCATATTTTTTGCTTTCTGAATTTTGAGGCAATTTCAAAGATGCTTACTGAGATTTTTTCTTTTTTCTTTTCCTTTCTTTCACCATTCCATGAAAAGAGTTGGAATGGATGCTTTAAAATGATAATGAATAGTTGGTCTCTTCCGTGCTAACACTGTTTTTAAACTTCTAGGCTGGATGATTTGGACTCTAGAGTATCATCATCTTCTGATACGGGAATGAAGAAGTGTGGATTCAACATTGAGGGGTTTAGCCGTGTCAGCCACACGAATCATGCCAAATCTAAGTCCTTTAAGACTGGAATGCAAAAGGGATCTGAAGGACTTAAGTCAATTGGTCGTTCCCTTAGATTTGGAGTTTCTAGGGCAGTGTTCCCTGAAGATCTGAAATCATCGGAGAAAAAGATATTTGATCCTCAAGATAAATTCCTACTGATGTGGAATAAACTCTCTGTCTTATCATGTATCATGGCAATATATGTGGATCCCTTTTTCTTTTATCTTCCTGTCGTTACAAGTAACTGTATTGGAATAGACAACAGACTAGCCATCACCGTGACCACACTGAGAACCGTTGTCGATTCTTTCTATCTTATCCACATGTTCCTCCAATTCCGAACTGCTTATATTGCTCCATCATCCCGGGTTTTCGGACGCGGTGAACTTGTTATAGATCCTGCCCAAATAGCTAAACGGTACTTGCGGCGGTACTTCATCATCGATTTATTTGCTGTTCTACCCCTGCCTCAGGTTCTTACTGAACTCTTGCTGTGTACTTTTTCTTGGATGTCCCACGAGGCTGCATATACTTTCCCCTGTTACAAACTTTTCTCATCATACGGCACATTTGTTTCGCTGAAAATCAATAACATGAAGAACATTTTCTTAAAAATGATGGCTCGTATAGCTTATAAAAATGAATTAACGAAAAATATTTTCATCATCAACAAAAATGGTCAAAGCATACTTCGTTATTGATAATCAAATACTTTCCGTTGACTAATTTACTAAGCAATACAAACAATCATCATCAGGAAAATTTGTTCACATCATCGATTTTCTATAAGAGGAATGCACTCACTATTCTTTACTTTTGATTCCAAAATTTCTAAACTAAGGTTCCTGCTGTGTGTTGAGTTGTTTTGTTCGATTGGTTCCAATATATGCCTCCAGTTTTCTTTTCTTTTTTCTTTTTCCAGCCAAACTTGTTTTGTTTTGGCTGATATCTATGTTATTATACTGCAAGTAAATTATATTAAATGAAAAACTCTATTATAGGCTTCACAGATTGTTATTTTGGAAATGGGCATGTAGGGTGCTGTACATTGTTTTCTTTTGTTAAATGCAGATTGTTGTCTGGAGATTCCTTCTGAGATCAAATGGTTCAGATGTATTAGGGACAAAAAGGGCTTTGCTTTTCATCGTGTTTGCACAGTACGTTTTTAGATTTCTTCGCATCTTTCCGTTGACTTCAGAACTAAAAAGGACTGCAGGAGTTTTCGCTGAGACTGCCTGGGCTGGAGCTGCATATTATTTGCTACTGTATATGCTTGCCAGTCATGTGAGTGATTCCAATTCGCTCTTATTTATAATTTTGTTTTCTACTACTTTATTTGATGGATTGTTTCAATGAATTTTCATCTAATCTTGGTCTACCTGCATTCTGCTCTGTCTAGTTTAGGTTTCTTTAGGCTCATTATTATTTATTCCTGTGGCAAACAGTTTCTTTGTTCATTTTGGAGTTTTGAGAATTTGCTAGATGATATTACTGATGAATCTAAAGGAGGTGGCTGGAGAAAAAGGAGGGCCAGCGATTTGGTTCGCTTGCATCATAGTGAAATGTGGTATACTCGTATGTGAGAAACGAAACTGATTAGATCTTGAGGATCAATATGCAGCATGAATCATTTTTAGTTTTCCTTTTTGTTTGTTTCATGGGCTTTTGAAGGAAAGCCCTGGGGTGACAACAGGATTCTCTCTCACACTAAATAGGATGGCATGCTCATTTTTTGAAACTACAAGGATGAGATGCCAATCCTATGTCCCTATCTTCTTTAAAACATCCTAAATCTTCCTACTAATTAAAAGAAAAAACATAGTTATGGATTTTTTTTTTTTTTTTTTTTAGTGATACTTTTTGGACAATGTCATGAATAGATATGGTTTGCTGTACTTCAGCGAAACTGGCTTATCTCTCATTGTTGGAGTTTATGAATTCATCTATTTTCAAGATTAGCCAGGACTCTTTGGTGCATTTTTAGCTTTACTGCTGGCTTTTGCTATTTGAAGTATTTCATATTTCTACTCTTATTTTGTTAATATCTGTGAAAGAAACTTCGATTAGTAGAAATGATAAACTGTTGCTATGTTATTTGCTTTATATTTCTACCTTTATTTTTGGGCCATCATTCTACCTTTGGTTGAAATTGGTCTTAGTTTACATGTTATCTGGTTTCCTTATATGTTAACAAAACATCATTTGGTGGAAATGACTCACTCTCAAAATTTATTCAGATAGTTGGGGCATTATGGTACTTGTTGGCTGTGGAACGAAATGATACATGCTGGCAGCAAGCTTGCAAGGGAATTTGCATGAAGGATTTTCTTTACTGTGGCAATGAAGGAATGCCTGGTTATGGTGCCTGGAACAGCACAAGTCAAAGCATGCTCAATTCTAATTGTACGGCAGATGGTGACAGCCCACCATTTGATTATGGCATCTTCCAATCAGCAATCTCATCAGGAATAGTTTCACCCATGAATTTTATCTCGAAATACTGTTACTGTTTGTGGTGGGGGCTGCAAAATTTAAGGTACATAATCACTGGAAGCGATCTTATGTTAGAATATGTATCACATATCTTTGTGTTATCATGCAATGTCATTCATTATGGAATTAAAAAGAAGACTTTAAAACGAGGCAAGAGTAGTTTTGACTTGTCACAGAAATGATATGCTCATGCCGAGATATTCAATAGGTCTCATTCCTAAGTTGATAGTGTTTCCTTTTTCTATCTATCCTTTGGCCAACAAAAAGAAATTGGAGGTATCTCTTTATACTGTAGTGTGGTTGTTAGAAAGAGTCATATACATAAGACAAATGACAGCCGAGGAAAAACCAAAGAGACAAAATAAAAGAAATTGAAGAGTAAAAAGACGGAGGAAGCGTACTTTGGAAGAAAACATTCCTAACTGTAGCAGAATCCGTTTACTAGCAAGTTTAGAGGAAAAATTTTCGACTGTGACATGTCAACTCCAAGTCTTCTAATATTCTCCTGTCTGTTTTAAGTTGTAAAATACGAATAGAAGAACAAGAGATTTAAATGTCTCTTCCTAAACCTAGTTCCTTCATTCAGTTCCAGGAAGCAGTCCTCATATTTAATGCAATCCTATGGTGTAAGATGATGTTAACGTCTCTGGAATTTGTGTACTTAGGAACCATAATGACCATGAGAGATCTGAATCTTGCCTTCCAATAAGAATGGAGAATTTACTATCGTCTCTTTCTCTCTCTCTCTCTCTCTCTCTCTCTCTCTCTCCCTATCTCTGATGTTGCTCCTTTTTGCATTATGAAATGACCTCTTTGATGTGGCACATAGACTACACAATAGATCTGGCCATTGAAAGGCCAGCACCATTGTTTTCCAGATTTAAAATATGCACTATCCCGCAGATAAAGATGAATCGGGCAAATTCTGAACTAAGGGATTATGATTTACCATGTCAGTAGCTAAGATTTCTGGTTGATTTCTAGATGCACAGTATTTGTGCAGAGGAATCTTGGGCATCTTGACTTGCTTTGTTGATAATAAAGAAAAAATAACTCTCCTGCTGCTATGCCTCAGTAGGTTCTGTGGCTTTTTCGGAGGGAGAGCTAGTTTGGAGTTTATCAAAGAACCACTTTCTATTCTGTCATAAGCTGATGGAGAAGATCTATCTTGTATTCATGATAAAAGTTGCCAACATGTATGAAGCTGGTGCATTTAGCCATCAGCATTGGTTAATTGGATTCTGTCAAATATACCGACATTTAGTTTCCTACTGAGCTTCTTTCTTTCATACGAAAGAGTTGTCTGAGAAAGTTGAAGCATTTATCCGTTCTCTGAAGGTCAATTGTATGTATCTCTTGTATAAAATCACCTCCTGATGAAGGTCTGTTACTTGCAGTACACTGGGGCAGGGGCTTCAGACTAGTACCTACCCTTGGGAAGTGATATTTTCGATTTCATTAGCAATTCTGGGACTCATCCTATTTGCTCTCCTGATTGGTAACATGCAGGTAAACTCATAATTTCTTTTGTCATTTTTCGAAAGTTGTAACTGTGGATCTTTCTTAACTTGTCTGTTTTGGTAGTAGGTGCTGATCTTAGGCTTTCGTTGGTTCATCTTATCTGTCAGTCTAGATTCCCTATCCTGTTTTTATTAAGGACACTACAGCTACTCATGTGCCTACTGCCTACTAACGATAAGTAATGGTCTGTTTGATGCGACACTAGCTAGTACATTGGACATTTAAATGACTGCTATAGATTATGCAGTTGAATTCTGTGGCTCTATGTGCATCCTAAAAAGTACTAGCAAGGTGCTTGTTAATTCTGGAGAAGTGGAGAGAAATGAAGATTTTTTTTTTTTGAGAAATAATTGACAAGATCTATCTCTGGTTGATGAATCCATACATGGTTTCATATGCATATAAAATCCTTGAACTTTGTTTCCTTTATACCTCTGTTTCTTGTCGTACTAAAAGCTTCACAATTAGCTGAAAAAATGTTAATTGCCTGTTGATATCATAGAAGGTGTGATAAAAACAGTAATATATACCTCTGAGAAGGTGATAGGAGAGCATTACCGGAGGGAACACTGGTAACATGTCCTCCTAGGTACTTCACTTGTCTCAGACCATTAATTCAAAGCTTGATCTGACTTTAGTTGCATTCAAAGTCATGCTATTGTGGTTTACAATTCTTTAAAAATCGCTACAAAATTTTTAGATGAAAAATTCTTTAGCTAATTAGTCAAAAGTAGGGTAACATAGCTTCTGTCTTCTAGTCTTCTAGCTTTTATGCCACAAACCATGATCCAAAAGATGGAGGCAGAAATCCTCCACCTCTCTAATACACACTAACAATAACCCTCTTTTGTTCGTCTGACAGTGTGGAGAGAGTGAGTAATCAGCTCATTTGCCTGAAACAATTCCCTATTTCAGGGCAGAATGGTTTCAATAGTTAAAGAACACTATTGGAATCTTGCAGCTTGTAGGGGCATTGTGGTAATTAGGTTATGATGTCCCATAATGGTACTTAGCATCGGATATAAAGCTTTGGTTATTTTAAGAACAAAGGATGCGGGGATGATTTGAATACACAAGATACAATGTGTATTTTACATATAGAAGGCAAACTTTAATTTGCAATGCCCAGTAAAGGGCTATGACATATTGACAATTTAACTCGTCTTCCTTCCGCTAATTCCTGTTATGTGCCAATACTCTCATTTAGGAATATTTCTAAGTCAATCATGAAAAGAATTGGAAAAGGTCGTTTTCTTCTTGCTTTTCACATAAGAAAAGATAAAAGATATCCTTGCTGAGTTGCTGAACTTGTGCGTAGGAGTATAATCAAGTTGAGTCGAGTTGATACAGTTTAATACTTGAGCTCAATTCGACTTGAATATTCAAGGCTCGATAATCAACTTGAGCTTGATTTTTCAAGCTTGAGCTAGACTGGAGTAAGTTTCCAATGAGTACGAATTCACCTCGACAATTTAACAAGTTTTAGTTGAAGCTCCAATCAAACTCAAACTAGAGCATGTGCTTGATCTTGAATTTTGTATATACACTATGCTTGTAAATTGAAAGGGATGACACAAGTGGTCCCTAAACTTTGGCTTAATGTATAATGTGATTTTTGAACTTTAGCCTAACGTGCAATATGATTTCTGAACTTTTGAATCGTTCAATATGGTCATTGGGCTTTTGGTATATGTTCAACTTAGTCCTCAAATTATATGAAAATGTACAATGTTGTCCCTGAACTTGAATTAATAAACGGACAACATTGAACAATTTTATATAATTCTGGGACTAGATTGCATATATACCAAAAGTTCAAATACCACATTGAACGAATCAAAAGTTTAGGGAACACATTGTTCATTGGGTTACAGTTTAGAGACCACAATGAATAAATTAAAAGTTGAGGAACCGCATTATATAATGGGCCAAAGTTCAGGGACCATTTATATTTTATATTATTTTCCCAAAATTAAACAATATGTATTTGTTTGTATATATATCGATGTATTAGGTCATTAAAATATCTAACATACATTTACTCGATTAGGATCGCAAGCTATTCAAGTATTTTAACTCAGAGCTCGACTTGATTAAGTATTCGAGCTACTTGAACTCGAAAGGAATCGAGCTGAGTTCAGTGCATGAGTAGCATGACTCACACTCCTACAATTGTGTTGAAGATGCTTATATTGCAAGAAAAATCGGAACTTTGGTGTTGTTTCAAATTCTTCAACGTGCTCATATTGTGAGTTGTTTTTATTGTGACAGACCTATCTTCAGTCTCTTACTATCCGGCTTGAAGAGATGAGAGTCAAGAGGCGTGATTCAGAACAGTGGATGCATCATCGACTGCTACCACCGGATCTCAAGGAACGAGTTAGACGCTATGACCAGTATAAGTGGTTGGAGACAAGAGGGGTGGATGAAGAAGCGTTGGTTCAAAGTCTACCCAAGGATCTCAGGAGAGATATCAAACGCCATCTTTGTCTGGCTCTGGTTAGGAGGGTAAGATCTTTTTAACTTATTTTGCTACTTCCATTCATATACTCAGTGTGATAATGCATTTAGATGGATGTTGCAATATTTGTCGCTACTAGTGTCTCCAGTTACCAGAACATTTGGGGCTCCAAATATGCTGTATTGCACATTAGAAATTTGTTTTTATGCATTCGTGGGTCACAGTTTATTCACCTTACTCATACTGCACGTAATTTATGGGGCTCCTCACTAGTTTGTATTTGAGTGAACCCTGAAATGAGTGGAATTTAAATATTTTCCTGGACGCGTTGTTTAAAAGTGCTCCTGTCATCTTAAATATGAGTTGTTCTGATATCCCAAGTCTCATCTTGGCACATTGCAAATATTACTGCTGGTGCAAGAGACAATATCTTTGGAAAATACAGATGTTTTGATGCTCATTTGGAAACTGTCTTTTACTGTGTCTTTGCCCATCTGCTAATTGCCAAACTATTCCATCATATAGGGTGGCGAAACTTTTAGTAGTGTTTATTTTCATGTTATCCATGTGGAATGAGTGAAAAAATATCCAATTTGTCTCCTATTGCCATACAATTTATAGCTTTGCCAACTTTTTAAGGTTCCTCTCTTCGAAAATATGGATGAAAGGCTACTTGATGCAATTTGCGAGCGACTCAAGCCCAGCTTATTTACTGAAAGCACATACATAGTTCGGGAGGGGGATCCTGTCGACGAGATGCTCTTTATAATTCGTGGCCGCCTTGAGAGTGTAACTACAGATGGTGGCAGGAGTGGTTTTTTCAATCGCAGCTTGCTTAAAGAAGGGGATTTCTGTGGTGAGGAGTTGCTAACATGGGCCCTAGATCCCAAGTCTGGCTCCAACCTCCCATCCTCCACACGAACTGTCAAGGCAATAACTGAAGTGGAGGCTTTTGCCCTAGTAGCCGAGGAGCTGAAGTTTGTGGCTAGTCAATTTCGTCGGCTCCATAGTAGGCAGGTTCAACACACATTCCGGTTCTATTCACAGCAATGGAGGACTTGGGCCGCTTGCTTTATTCAGGCAGCATGGCGGCGATACTCCAAGAGGAAGAGCATGGAACTGCGCCGAAAGGAGGAGGAGGAGGAAGAAGTTGAAGGGTCTGATGGGACACGCAAAACTGCTGGTACTGGTGGTTCTTATAGCATTGGTGCAACCTTCTTAGCTTCCAGATTCGCGGCAAATGCACTTCGCGGGGTTCATCGGAATCGTAACGCCAAGAGTGCAAGGGACTTGGTGAAACTGCAGAAGCCTCCCGAACCTGACTTCACTGCCGAAGATGCAGATTAGATTTGTTGTGCTATAACTACTTGATTGAGACGTGATGCTGATTGTGTATCTGATTTTATATGCTCGGAAGGCTCAAGATAAACGCGTGCTTCCATAAGTTATAGCTTGGCATTGTATTTAATGGATTGCCGGTTGAATTTAGGTTTATGCTTTTGTCTTTCGATCTGGAATCAAAGCTTATTATCTGTTTGAGGTTCATTTAAATCAAGCCTACAGAAAATGGGAAGCTTGTTGCCTGTGTGCTATCTTGCGCATGCATTTGCAGAGTTCTGTACCTTAGGTCGGTGTAAGACTTGATTTCACCGTCAGGGTGTGGTCATGACATGACCATCTTTCATACTGGTCATGACGTGACTATCTTTCATACTTGAAATCTTTTAACCAGTTAAAGATTGTGATGCAACATCCAGAAATCGCAACGTCTTGAGCTTGGTGAAACGGTCCACCTAGGCCTGTGTACTTCCTATCCTATAAGAAAAGAAGTGACACTTACCGGAGTTCAATGCGTCCGCCATCGGAAATACCACAGCAAGTGAAAAGCATGAATGGGGAGAGGGATGGCTAATTGATCGCGCATATTTCATGCTTGATATCTGTGTAAGTGATCGTGCGGGACGCTAGGATCTTCTTTGATATGGGCAAAATGTCAATCACTTAAGAGAAATTCGACTTTGTTAGTAATCTTGGGCTTTTCATTTTTTACTTAAGACTTAACGGAAGTGTTCAATGTATCTGTCCAATCTGCTTTAGTGAGGTGATTTTGTGCATTCTTTGCCCTGATAAAATTCACATTTGGAAACTCAAGGCCGGGCTATGATCGCCATTGCTCTGAATTGTTCCATCTGGGAAATGAGTATGCACAAACGGCTCCTCCTTTTACTAGGGAGTAATTGAAAATGCACGAAAGTGTCCTTCAGATAATCCAGCGGCTTGGGTACACGGATTGGAAGTGATGTTTCAAAGTTCATCGTAACCACAATCTCCATGAAGAATCATCATAGAAAATTAGAAATGGCTCATCACCAACTACCACGGTTCATAAATTGAGATTTTAGAAGATGTTTACTAACGAATGTTTTTGTTCCAGCAGTCATGGTTTCTACATAAGGAACCAGGAGCCACGCACATTTCATAGGCTTGCCACTTCCGATGGCTCCTCCCCTAGTTAGATCCCGAAGATCATGCCAAATTCACTGGCAATGAGCGTCGACTACGATTCCACGAGTACCTGGAGAGCTTCCCAACCAAGAATAGCATGTTGTTTGCCCCATCACAAGGTGTTTACTATGTATATAATGCTATCAGTCCCAGTAATTGAAATTAAACATGAAAGGAGTTGCAAATGCCTTAAAACCATCTCGGCATTTCAACTTTTCAATTCATTGGTAACTTTTTTTGGGGTCAAAATTCATTGCTTAATTCAGCAGCCGTTGATGTCATTTGCCTTTGTGCAAAACAAAAATTCTAGCAGTATGTACCTACGATGTTGGGGAGTGTTTTAATGAACATAGACTTTCCAAGTAAGTTCAATAGAAGTGATAGACGAGAAAACAACACACATTATCATCTCATGCTCGATTAACCCAGCTATCTACTACAAAGAAATAGAAGTACCGTATACATATTAGAGAAATTTGTGGAAATTTCAAATTGAGTTCATTTTAATGACTAGTTCATCAGCCCTCCAGACAGACTTGTTGCATCTAGCTAGACTTATTAGACATGGCATTTTGTTGTAATATTCACTCTATTCATATACATCTCTATTTTTGCACTTTTTCTCAAGAGGGAGAACCCGCTATGTATCATGGGTGAGTTCAACTTGACGACTTCTAAACAGCTGCCCTGGAGTCAAGTGACTGAAGTTCATCTTTCCCTTTTTCTTAAAAGACTCGCATTCCATCTATTTAAGTCAAAAAGTTCTACAGTCATCTAATTTGACAACTTGGCTGTTCTGATACCCTCTAAATAAACAATGCCGCTGAAGAAATTGGCCTCACCCAAAAATATGACAACAATAATGGAACTCAAGAAAGTCAGAAAGGTAAAAACAGATTTCAACCATCGAAGATAGGGACTATGAGTCTTCTTGTGCAGGAGGTTCAAGCATCCTTATATTACGAGGCAGCATAAACTCGGCAAATATGGGATAGTGGGATGATGGATAGCATTCATCAATGTTATCATTGACCACTTCACAAGAAACTGGTATGAGAGATCTACCACGGAAAAGAATCCAGTCTATGTGCAGATCCTGAGTTTGGCGATCCCAGCAGAGGCAGAGCGCCCTGAAAATCAATTTGATGTACTCAAGAGTTCCCTGCTTGTCACCTAATAGGCAAAGAAAATTAGTTCAAAACATCCACAAACTCACTTGCAGTATACATGGACTATGCCCCATTTTCACTTGAGAACCAAAAATTATACCTCTAAATCCATGGTAAGTGCGAACAAGAGAAACGTTCTTCCGCACTCGTGCGTTAAACCATGCATCCCGCATATCTCCTACCACACCATGCTCTCTGCAGCAAGCAGAAAGAACCCACCAAAAGAAGTCATCGTCTGGAAACCAAAATTGCACCTATTCAATCTATAGAAGTGTTTGAGGCAAACTATAATGCTACACAAAGAAAATTTTGCTCATTCATATCTGGAGCGGTAAGCATCAGACATATAGCCATCTGTCCACATAAACTCAGAAAATGTATATCACACAAACTATCCTTTTGTTGTAAAAGAAAGCAGAATAATAATGGGTGCAGGAATTTTGACCTCAAAATTACAATTGTTTATTGAGTATTTAGCTTAGGCTTCAGATTGATTAGAATTACATAGAAAAGGCAAAGAAATTTTCCACACAGCGTGTCACTTCTACAATCCTAATGGAGACTCGGAGCTCAGAAGTCAGAAGAGGACAATCAAGGCACTTCTCATTTCTGTAGACACATTAGAGCTAGTGCTAGCCATAGCATCAAGCTTTTGCTGTTGACAGAAGTGACACACATGACAAAGCTTTGCCTAAATCAATGCACCAGATATCAATGGTACCTTGATCTTCCAAGAAGAAAACGCCCTGTAGTTGATTCCTTTTGGGTGTTGAATCCTCCGCAATACACAACTGGCAAGCTAGGAGGTAAAGATGCAATATGTTGCCAAGTGAGCAATGCGCCTCTCCTGCGGGCACGTGGGATCAGTTCGTCCATGTTTGTATTTACTATCTGAAACGAAAAACCCGGAGGCTCGACACCTTTCAATTGGAATGTGTGGGGGCATTATGTCAAGGAAACACCTTTCTTCATTCATTCAATAACTTTTCATCTTTCACTTGTCAAGCATATATTAGAGGAGGAAGAAGGCTGACAGTTAAAATAGAAGTTCATTATGAGAAGGATATTGCCCATGTCGCAATACAAGGAACCTCAGAACCCCATGATTTGCTTCCGGGAACAGAAGGCGAATCTGACAACCAAAAAGTTCCACCTTCAAGTAGTTCTACCTTTTGTGATAAAAAAACAGACAGAGAATAAGCTACAACAATCCAAACAATTATGTTTCTCATGGTATGATTAGAAGAGGAAGAAAATAGTACTTTCTCTTTGTCGTAGAAAATGGTGCAGTGCTCATCTATAGTGTCTTGGGACCCTTTCCTTGAGATTCCAAATTGATCATAACCTGTCCATTATATCTGTGAAAAGTGCATTCACAAGCAGTCTAGAAGCCTTTTGAATGATGGACTATACCATTAACATTTCGTAGATGGCAAATTCCAAATACGGAGGGCATGACATGCGCAACTTGGATCATAGTCTATACAACAACCCAGACCATCCACAAATGTACTCCCATATGGATGCACTTGATTTGTTTCTAAAGCTTGGAGGAATGATTCTAAACATTGAAACTGACAGGTCTACTGGTGACACATGACCATTTTTAAGGGATATATCACCTAAGATATGAAGAGTATCATATCAAACTATCACCTGGATAGAGCGCGCTCTATCTGAAAAATCAACCAAACATTCAAATCCTTTCTTCCCATACTAAGTCAGGAGAAACATCAAAACCTCACATTCTTTAAGCTTTCTGTTCAACCTCCTAGCCCGCCTTCTCCTCCATTAAGGTTTCAGATGTTCACAGATATTAAAGATCAGTGAAATTGGTAATTTGGGAAAAAAAATACATGACCTCATGGAAGTCGACCTTCAGCCAAAACGAGTTCCATAGTTCAGGAAGACATTGAGATAGTAATGCGGACTGTAACACACAGCTAGCCCAAATTATATCACTTCAGCGGAGCAATTATATCGATAGAATTTCAGAGAAATTTCAGAAAACTCATTGTCAAGCTTATTGTTAGTCAACTTAACGGATGTAAGTAACGGCAGAAGATTTGAGCTCACTCATCTAATATTCTCGAAATAGAGAAGGCGCGAAAATTACCAGGCAAGCACTGCTGTAGATAATCAAGCTGCGATTTCACACCTGCAAGATCAATAACCAGAACAGAAATTGAAGAAAAACAAGGAGCGAGAAACAACATTCTGACCCAAAAATAGAAAAAGCAGCTGGCCATTCGATTCTTGGAACAAAGAACCTCCTTAAAAGAAGTTAAGACAATGTGAAATTTAATCTGCTGCTTGTTCTTTATTTTGTCAAGCAGCCCGTTTTACGAACTCCCATGGCGAAGCACATCAAGAAAATGGAAAATCAAAGAGACCCAGATCCAACAATCAATAGCCCAACTCAAGATTCACACGCCCCACCCACACAACACACCTTGCTGGGTGCAGAGGACGATGGGGGAGTAGCTGGTGATGACACTGACGCACATTTCCCTCCTCTTCAGCCACGAATTCGGGCTGTCCTCCCCTTGATCATCCAGCAGATTGAAGGTCATCACCGTGAGGGACGCGCTCATCCTCTCTCTTCTCTTCTCTTCTCTTCTCTTTCTCTCGACCCTTTTCGCTACCCAGTTGCTACATGATGCTGACCGATCCTGCCCCCATCAGTGAGCGTCACAGGAGCCGTGCTGCGCAACGAGGAAGCTGCTCGTTGCCTTTGCTTCTTTGCCCCTCTCGCTTGCTTGCGCTGTTGAAAGACGTGGGGACTACTGGACTGGTGGTCGGAGTTGGTGGGAAAGGTGGGAAAGGTGGAAAGAGAGAAAATTATTGCGACGCACGGGGAAGGATGTCTTGCGAGGCATTAGATTCGAGGCGGGGTTGTACTACTTTGACCGCCCACGTACGTGCGAGGCCCGACTACCGAAGGAAGAATATCGCGTGTGCCGAGACCATCGGAACCCGTTTCGTCTCGGCCGTTGAATCGTTTGGATCCTAATCGAACTCACAGCGTTTATTCGATTTAAGATGGAGTCGGCTCACACGATCGGGTTGCATATAAGAATTTTTCCACATTCAGATCATGTGACCAAGCTCATCTAAAGCCTTAATTATGTGCATCTTAAGGCGAGGCCTACATGATCAATGGCGAATATGGTGCTGGCTACATCATATGCAAACTTCCAACTCCTTAATCTAATCATATCACTACAGCTGTGTATATTTTACAAAAAAATGAATGATTTGTAATGATCATTTGTATACTTTGAAATAATTAATAGATGAAAGATATTTTTATCATAGATAATAATTTATATCTAAATATTTTTTTTGTGGGTGATGAAGATTTTTTTTTTCAATTTTTTTTACAAGAGATATAAGCGATCATTTTTAGGAAATTTTATTTAAGATTTTTTATTTTATGCGAAATGAACGCATCCTAATACTCCATTTATTTTCCGAAAAATGAATGATTAGCAAAATATTTTCATCAAGATGTTCGCTTATATTAGATAAAAAAATGAATAAACAAAAAAATCATCCATAAAAATATTTAGATATAAATTGTTGTTGATAATACGAACATTTTTCATTGATAAATTATTTAAAGTGATACAAAAGATTATTTAAAAATATATATATTCTTAATAATGTATTTTCTAACTAAACAAATGAAATCTTGAAGAAACCAACTTTTTCTCCTAAATAAGTGATGTCGTGTTATGGAAACCGTATTTGGAAAAAAACCATGAATTGAGATCGAAATCTCGCCCTAAGATCTCTCTTCCATTTCAAAATTCTACCTCCATCTTGCTCTAAGATTTTGTTAGATTTGTCATTGTTCTTTTTTGTTATATGAAAATTAATTTAGAATAAATATAATGAGAAGTACTGATTTGGGATATGTGATGTGATATTTGCCTTGATTTTGGTTGCTGAATTATAATCCTTAGACAAAGCATATATTTTCCTAAGATGTATAGGGGGAGTGCAAAATGCAAGGGATTGGAAAGTAGCTCTTTTTTGGGAAAAAAAAAAGTAGGCCCTTTTAAAGAAGGGTTAATATCATGAAAAATTTTAAATTAATATCTTTATAATAATTTTTTACCATAAAAAATCTCAAAATGGCATATCGACAAATTTAAAAAAATCCAAAAGTGGTACATTTATGAAAATTTCACCTTCCATTAAATTGAATTAGTATTACGAAAAGCCATAAATTATTACACATACACAAATTATAGGTAAAATCGTAAACTGATATGTTCATTAATTATTACATATTATCTAATTCAGTAATTTGACGGTTTGAGATTTTTCGTGATATTGGTCCAAGAAATCGAGCAGCGGTGGCAATTCTCATCATCAATATTTGAGGCTATAAAGGGCAAAAAAACATTAAAAGAAGAAGAAGAAGAAGAAGAAGAAGAAGAAGAAAGATTTACTTCTTTTTATGGATTTTGAATACAAACGAGACGGAAGCGGCGCCGTTTCCGGGGGGTCTTAGTATAATTCTTGAGGATTTGGGGGTTTTGCCTTTTGGACGTGGCTTCTTGTACAAGCCAGCCGGCGACGAAAATCTCTTCTGCAGCTTCTGCAATCCGGGAGCGAAGAGCAGCAGCGGAGGCGAGAGGATGGTGGGGACGGATCTGAAGGCGGAGACGATGAAGCTGATGGAGAAGCGGACCGCCGTCGAGGCCGAGATGAACGTCATCATCGAGCGCCTCACCCAGCCCGGCGGCCCCGGTCTCTCCGGCAACCTCGTCGATTCCGAGGTACCCAGAAAGATAAAAAAAAAAACGAAAATTTGAGGCTCGGACGAAGTTGGGTTCGAGTGGTTCGGAGTGGTCGGATTCTTCCGGTCTGAATTTATGGGGTTCTGCTCGTGTGCAGGGGTTTCCTCGTACGGATATTGACATCCCGGTCGTGCGAGCGGAGCGTCGCCGTCTCTCCGGTACTGTGTTGGGCTCGCTTTCGATTCGCTCTCTTATATTGCAGCTTGGGTTGCGAGAGTGAAGTAGATTACTGCGTGTTCGCTACGGAAATTTGGGTATCGAAGGTTGAGGTTGATGGGTACTCCGCAAATTGGTGCTGAAGTTTTTCGGTTGGTTTTTGATGAGCTAGTGAGCCCTTGCTTTTGAGGGTTCACTACAGTTTGGCCGATTATTTTAGGGCTATGGAATTGTAGTTTTGCAGCAGAGGCAGGCTGTTTTAGCATGTGTTTGGGGGGTCCTTTTGGGGTTGTACTGTCTCTTTACTCTCGTTTGTGTGTGGTGGGTTGCGATAATATGATGAGATGTTCTTTTGATTGCAGAGCTTCGGAATGACCATAAAGAGATCACTGATAAACTTAATGAGAATATACAAGTCCTTCATTCAGCTAGGCTTGCTCCCAGGTCGGCACCGGCTAAGGGTTCTGGTAGGCTGCTCAAACACTCATGTTACTCACTTCATCTTCTAGCAGGGTCAGACAGTTTACTATCTGTCCGGCCTCATGTTCTTCCAGAATGACCTTATTTGGTTGATAGGATTATACTATTTCCTGTAGTAATTTACAAATTGCTTTCTCTTGAGAATATGATTTTGGTCACTAATGCTGTGCATTGGGAATCTGATGATGCTAAAAAATCCAGTTTTGCATTTTTCCTTTTGTTTCATATGTTGTGCCTTCTTCTGCATATGCATTGGTTTCTGGCTAGTCTAACTAGTGAAAGCATTTGCTTATTCTGGTGTTAGACCCTTGGGTTTAAACTTTTAAATTGGGCTAAGAGAACTATAGAGAAAATAAAGAACTTTTATGATAGGAGGAGCAGTCAATTACTCTTTGTAATAGAAGGATTATCTAGATTCGTTTTGAATAGGCCTCTAGGATGAGAAACTATCCTTAGTCATTCAATCATGCACTCAATATCGGATGATCCACATCAAATAGATAAATGCAGGAGCTTCCTTTAATCCTGCATTTGATCAGGTTATTATGAAAGCATGCACTTTTATCACCTTATCCTTCTTTTACACCTTGAACTATCAAGAGATTTGATTGAGATGACTCCCACTATGTAGGTATTCTAAAATACTGGCTCGACAATAATTCATATAATTGTTCGATGCTTTTGCCATTCAAAATAAACCAAATCGAAAATTCTATTGTGTATATTTTCTCCACCTTTCTTTGACAACACCATTTTGGGACTGTGAACTGATTTTGCATTACTTTAAGTACCATCCATAGTTATGTGGCTTGAATTCACCCTGGCTCTTTTTTTCTTCTGTCCTCACTTTTTATTTGAAGGCGATGCTGCGGGATTGGATCTTAGAAACACATCACATGTTGACGCTACAGGATCGGAATCCTCGCGTAATATCGTACAAAGAGATACTCCTAGTGACATGGAAGTTGATGTGATAGTCAGTAGACCCTTTGCAGTAGTTGATGAAATAGCTGATGGTTCACCAGCAGCAGAGGATGGTTTGCAGCTGGGTGATCAGATTGTGAAATTTGGGAATGTTGAATCTGGGGATGATTTGCTCCAACGACTTTCTTCTGAAGCTCAGGCAAGTCAAGGCCATGCTTTAACTTTGGTCGCTATGAGGCAAGGTGCACTCATCAACTTAACAGTGACTCCCAGAACATGGCATGGCAGAGGCTTACTGGGGTATGTGATTTTCTTTCTTCCAACTCATTTCTCATTGTTTAGTCCAGTCTGTGGCAATGCTTTACCTTTGTCTTTTATGGGTATGCTAAGAGCGTCCTGCTCAGTGATTCTGCTGAATAACCTTTGGAATGTTTCTAGCCCCTTTAAGAGAAAAGTAGCTTTATGAAGAATTAACAAGAAATTGATGGATTTGTGATAGGAATAAGCTTTAAATGTGCTTCAAACTTTGAGCTTTGAAGTGAAGTGACCATCATAAAGCGGCTTTGAGCTGTAAATGTGATTAAAGAGCTTGCATGTTACATGAGAAACTAAGCCTTGTGCATTTGTGATAGTTGGGTCACAACCCTACATCAGCAAATGCCACAATGATATCCTTGCCCAGCAAATTTTAGAATACAAAGAGAGAAATGATAGCTCCTTTAGATGGCTGCTAGGTTGCTTCATATAGTTCCGGGAAAAAACAAAGTTATATGAGGTCTTCTTAGTGATCTCCTTTCATTTGATTCATAGATGGCTTCTAGGTTGCTTCATATAGTTCCAGGAAAAGACAAAGTTGTATGACGTTTTCTTTGTGACGTCCTTTCATTTGATTCATGGAATATATTTTGGAGTGCGTCGTATATGATTTTCCCTGGGAAACATTAGTTGCTATAGTGACTGAAAGATACATATTCTTCAAGTCTCTTTTGGAGTCTGCCTTAGCTATTGGCGTTCTCTGATGCTTTCGTGTGTCAATAGTGTTACAACGAGTACTGTAGGCGTTCAGCCATCAATATTCCAAAAGCACCCACACTGCTTCCTGAAATTAACATTTATTTGCCTTCTTTTTCGCCTACATTTGCTTCTGAATTCTTACCAAACAATTTTACTTAAGTTGCTGTAACTTATTGGCGAAGGATGAAGCCTTGCAAAGGGTTCACAGATCCCTCAAATCTCATTTCTGTGATTGTAAGGGATGCTTACCCAATGATTTATTGCGCTTGCACTTCGCTCCATCTATGAAGCAGATAATGAAGTCACTTGTATATATATCGGCTACGCACACGTAGAAATGCCTTGATTGCAAAATTGCATCACAACCATCTCACTGGCTCCCAAAAGGAATAACACGAACTTTGAATGCTTGCAGGTGCCATTTTCGGATCTTGTGACATTCTTTGTCTGCAAGTACTCCCATAGAGGTATCTAACGAGGTGCATGGTGCTTCAAAGGATGTTCTGCCTCCAAATTCTGTTCTCTTTTTGTTGCCAAAACATTCCATTTACTTATGAAGTTAATGTACTTTTTAATTAATATGATGGACAGAGTTCTCTCTGGGATCGTACTGCAGATATTCGACCATTTACTTGTCCGGTTTTGTTCCTGTCAATTCGGTAGTCACTTATTGTCTGCGCTGTGACATTTTTCTTTTGGGTTTTAGTTTCCAGAAGCTGAAGCACTTGATTTTGGCTAGTGATGTTCCTTGCCATATGGCTAAGTATTCCTTCTCCACAAAAGCATCACAAATCTCTTTGTAGAGAGGGATGCGGTGATTTGGAGTTGGAAACTTTGTTGGTTATAAATAATTAGATAGGTATTTTCAAAGAGTAAGTTTGAAAGCTTGTTAACTTAGTGCTTTTTAAGTAATAATACCTTCATTTTGTTGATCTGAGTCCCGAAGCTTTGTACATTAATTCTTTCCTTCCGTAGATGGAAGGATTTGATTAGACCGAAAGATACAAGTTTTAGGGCTTAAATGTGCAAATAAAGTTTGATAATATACGGACGAAGTTACCAATTTTTAAAACCCGTGAGTACGATATGATACTTAAGCAGGATGACCCATCCTATTTCGATGTTGCGAGAGAGAAATTTCTTGTCCGGAGTTGGATCCACCAAAGTGGATCTATCATAACCATGTTCGATCGCGGTTGTTCTGCATTGGCAGCACTTGAGGGTGCCACAAGATCGACAGTTGAGATTGCACCCGGACTTAGATCCGCCATAAGAGCAGGCTACTTGGCAAACTTACATCCTCTTCATTGTTTTCAGTATTTTTAGGAATTGAAATGTAGGAGACATGGGATCGTGACTTTCATCCTCGACACAATTTTCTCGAAATAACAATCGACTTTTGCAGCTTTTTTTTTTTTTTTCATTTGACCAATAAACAAAATTTGACTTAAGATATATAACATCTTCGTATCTGCAACTTTCAAAATTTGATTCTTTCTCATTATTTATGGACAATTCAATCATCCTTTCTTACTAGAATAAACGATTTTGTAGTACAATATGAGACGTATTTGTTAGTCTTTGTCCATTTGTCCA
Source organism: Eucalyptus pauciflora (assembly GCA_007663325.1). Lineage (NCBI taxonomy): Eukaryota > Viridiplantae > Streptophyta > Magnoliopsida > Myrtales > Myrtaceae > Eucalyptus > Eucalyptus pauciflora. The sequence continues at coordinate 4,821,985 of VMYD01000091.1, forward strand.
TTTTGAAATTACAGAAGTGAGGAAGTCATCGGAAATTTAACGATTATCCCTATTCATGCTCCCTAGAATTTTAGATTAGATTTTCATTATCTAATAAGCGATAAACTAGAACAAATGCACGCTACACGCGCACCCGTGCATTGCGTTAGTAGAAAGTCCACTTAACTATCAATCAAGCAAAACTTTCCTCATGGCCCTCTTGCATCTCACGCTCGGGCACTAGAATAGTCTCGCTATGATTCTTTAGGTGCCTGCCTCTTACTCACCAATGAACAATGAATAGTGAATTATGATAAACTACTATACGCTTTCGAGACATTGGCGAAGTCAATTATGATAAACTGCTATATGTTCTCTTTCGAAAATTGGCGAAATTCGGGTTTAGTCCCCAATTCGATTTAGAATTAATCCAAGGCAAACAAAGATCATATCTTTCACCTCCTTTAAAACCCAGCTGTAAAATGCATCCTAACTTGTCTCGATCATGTAGCATTGTGTGCAATCAAATCTTGAAATACACCGAGTTCTCATATCGAGCTTTGTAAAACCTTCATTTGGACGACAAATGCAATCATGCGTACGCTATTTCTTCGTTCGCTAAATGTCATGACTATATGTGCACACTATCCCTTCCTCTATTTAAACAGATTCTACAGGGCATTAAAAGGGAAACATACAGGCGCCCACCAAGAGACTACAACAGAGACATAAATCAAAAGACCTAACTTTTTCCCTCCACAAAAGCAAAGCTTACCCTAAGAACCTTTTCACATCAATAAATTCTGATGAATTAGTAGTCTCTTTCTTTTTATAACAGAGAGAAAAGCAAGGTTAATTATATGCATGTACCTGGGACGAGGGTTTCCCTTTACAATTTTCTGCCCGTACTTTCGCCACCTGTAACCATCAGCAGATATCCCCACATCAAACAAGGTCTTAATGTTGAAGTACGAGGACTTGAAGAGGGAAACAGATCCCAATGTAAAGAAGCTACTCCTAAAGAGATTGATTGTGGTGTAGTGCAAGATATCGTAAAGCTGTGCAGCATAGAGAGTTTAAAGCAAATAGAGGTGAACAGATCGCGGGTCTATCGTATGGGAATTCAATCACGCGGGACGGTCGAAAATAGCAGGTGTTTCCAGCGAGGGCAGATGGGCGATTGGAAGAATCATCTCTCGCAAGAGATGATCGAGCGGCTTGATCGGATAACTGAGCAAAAGTTTGAGGGTTATGATTTGAAATTCTAGCATCCATCTTGAAGCATAAAGGAGAAAACTAATCCAACATTGGAGCATAGTTCTCGATAATGAGCTAAGATGAAGTTGCTAGAAAGAAGGCTTCAGTTCATATATGA